>OU015524.1:123012759-123595259 GCA_907165065.1 Caprimulgus europaeus | reverse complement strand
TAAAATATAATGAGTCCCCTGCTGTGACACCAGGAAACAGCCCTGTGGTTGGAGGGGCAACTGGTCACACCAGCACCCCAATTTCAGGGGTGGTAACTCCTGCATCCTCCAGAGATGTTGGGGCACCAAGGTGCTTGGGAGATTTCAGGGGTGGTAACTCCTGCATCCTCCAGAGATGTTGGGGCACCAAGGTCCTTGGGAGATTTCAGGGGTGGTAACTCCTGCATCCTCCAGAGATGTTGGGGCACCAAGGTCCTTGGGAGATTTCAGGGGTGGTACCTCCTGCATCCTCCAGAGATGTTGGGGCACCAAGGTCCTTGGGAGATTTCAGGGGTGGTAACTCCTGCATCCTCCAGAGATGTTGGGGCACCAAGGTGCTTGGGAGATTTCAGGGGTGGTAACTCCTGCATCCTCCAGAGATGTTGGGGCACCAAGGTCCTTGGGAGATTTCAGGGGTGGTATCTCCTGCATCCTCCAGAGATGTTGGGGCACCAAGGTCCTTGGGAGATTTCAGGGGTGGTAACTAACTCCTGCATCCTCCAGAGATGTTGGGGCACCAAGGTCCTTGGGAGATTTCAGGGGTGGTAACTCCTGCATCCTCCAGAGATGTTGGGGCACCAAGGTCCTTGGGAAATTTCAGGGGTGGTAACTCCTGCATCCTCCAGAGATGTTGGGGCACCAAGGTCCTTGGGAGATGCTGTGCTCCCCAACACTAGGAGTGGGGAGGTTGAGCTCCAGCTGTAATTTTCTCCAGGAGGGAGATCTGAAAGCACCAACTGTGAGGCTGGTGAGCATGGAGGCATCTGACATGGGCTGCTGAAGCTGCAGCAGATGATGCTTCATCTCAGCCCCTCACCTGCAGCCACTCAACGAGGTTTCCTAAACTGATTTCACATCTTCTTTATGAACATAAACTGCTCTGAGGGCCTAATGGAGATTGAAGAGCCTTTAAAGTGGGAATCATAGCTCCAGCTTGGGCCATAAAGTATCTCAGAATAGCTCTGTCATGGAAAAACATCAGCGGCCAGGGGACCTCTCGGGGAGGACGGAGGCAGCTGACGCAGTTGCGGGTGCTGTGGTGAGAGGTGGGTGGCTTGGGGATGGATCTGGGGAGGATGGGGGTCTGGAGAAGGTGTGAACCAACTTGAGATGTATTTCAGAGGCTGTTCCTTGAACCTCTGGTGCTTTCCCTCTTTAGAAAGCCCCTAGGGAGGGTTTCAGCAGTCCCAGGGTACTTGGGTGAAGCTGTTGCACCCCAAAATCCTTTGGCAAGGAGGTGCCCATGTCTGCAGCCTGCTGAAGGACAACCCACCTCCTTTCTGTTCATTATCAACCTCTTCTCTAGCTGTTGGAATGAGGGAAGGGTCTCTAGAGGAGATCTCTCCAGGATGGAGCACCTCCCCCCTGAGGCAGATGTCTGGGTGAAGAGGCTCAACCACATTCTAGGTCCCTCCAGCCCCAGTGTCCTGTTTATGGGTTGTTCCCCACAGGAGGTTGCTTTTGGGGTGGTTCCTTTCCCTGGAGAAGACCAGGATGAGTAAAATATGAGCAAATCCTTTGCACACCCAAGGTGAGACCACATCTACTCCCCACTGGTCAGATCATGGGCAAACCCCTGTGTGTGGCTTTGCTGTGCCCTGCACTTTATCTTCTCAAAAGCATGAAAATCAACAGCTGTGCTTCATACAGCCTGGTGGGATGGATGCTCACAGCCCATGGCTTGAGCTCAGACCCAACAAAAATCACAGTTAGATGCTCCAGGAGCATGGTCCAACCTCCAAGGACCACCTTGGCATTCCATCCTGGGGATGGAAAATACCAATACAGATGTTCCTCCACCTGGGTAAGTCCAGAGCTGGACAAAACCCCTCAAAATCACCTCCTGATCCTGATGTAGAGCTGAAGATCAGTGCCCATCATCCTGAGATGCTTGTGGAGAGCAGCCAGCAGAGGTGATGAGTGAGGTCAGAGGCAAATCTTCCTCAAGCACGTGAGACATGGGGTGTAAGAGGTGATGCAAACCCTGGTAAACCAGCTCTGAACATCATCTTGCTGCTCTTAAACCTCCCAGAAGTGCTTGATGGGGTTTTGGGGTGTGTTTTGATGCCCAACCACTTCCAGAGTAGAGTCAGGAGTTAGCAAAGCCACAGCCATCCACAGGGTGGGGGTTGCATGATGCCACCCTCTTTTGGGTGGGAAGAAAGAGAGCTGAGCCCTCCAGGCAGGAGCCAGCTGGCCTGGGGGGCTGGAAACTTGGTGTTGGATGAATTTCCTCCTTGCTCCAACCCCTTTGACCCCTCCATCACCCCTAGATCCCTTCCAAGGTGTTCTCCTGCACCAAACACATTGTAGAGGATGGAGCATCCCTCTTGGACCCAGTGGTAGGGCCACCAAATTGGGGAAGGGTTCAGAGGGGAAGGGTGTGAGGAGAGGCTGAAGGCACTTGGGTTGTTCAGCCTGGAGAAGAGGAGACTGAGAGGAGATCTCCTGGCGGTCTGGAACTTCCTCCCCAGGGGAAGAGGAGGGGCAGGCACTGAGCTCTTCTCTCTGGCCACCAACGCCAGGAGCAGAGGCCATGGCAGGAAGATGTGGCAGGGGAGGGGGAGGTTGGCCATGAGGAAAAGGTTCTTGAGGCAGAGGGTCGTGGAGCACTGGCACAGGCTCCCCAGGGAGGTGCTGATGGCCCCAAGGCTGACAAGATTCCAGCAGCATTTGGCCAAGGCCCTCAGGGCCATGGTGTGAGTGTTGGGATTGTCCTGTGCAGGGACAGCAGTTGGGCTCCATCATCCTGGTGGGTCCCTTCCAGCCCACAACCTTCTGTGATTCTATGATCTTAAAGGTCTTTTCCAACCACAACCATTCAATGATTCTCATTCATCTGTGCAAGGCTTGGCCATGATGCATGGAGGAACCTCCTGGAAGCCACCACAGCTCTTACATGTAGACAATCCAAGGACAACCCTATAGAAGATACAAGTCCCTCTGGGATTCAGGCTGCTGTGCAATACAGAGAGTGTCCACAGTCCAGAGCTGGTCCAGCTCCAGTGGAGCAGAGAGGTGGGGGTTTGATGGGAGCAGGAAGGGAGTGGTGAGCCTGGCCAAGCTTTCTCCCCACACCCTGTAAACCCCTCCATGCTCTGGAAAACCCACCTCCAGCTTGGCAAACACTCTCTTGCTGCTTTTGCACCCAAAGCTGGTGGCTGTAGGACTCCTGGGCACGTCAGGCAGAGGTGTCCAGCTGCCTTCACCCTCCCTGCCCATGTTAAGAAGCTGCTGCTGACCCACCAGATTTCTTTTGAACCAAATCCCCTTTGATCCCACAAAAAGACAACCCCAAATCCTCAGCACACATCGGAGCACGAAACCTTCCCACGCCTCAACCCAAGGAAGCTGCAAGGGGACCTTGTCTTCAGGCTTCATCCTTTGCCAACCACTGGTGGCTTTTGAGCTAATTCCTCTAAAAAAAATAAGTGTCCCCTCCTGGGTGGTGGGAGACACAACTGGAAATAAGATTAAAGTAGGAGTAGAAGAGTCAGAGGTGAATATTTGATATTAAATCAGGGTGAAATCACCTGCTGGGGTTTGGGGAAGGGCTGTGGCAAGTGCTGGTGGTGGTTGGGACCCAACATCTTCAGGGGTGCTGCTAAAATTAACCCAAGATCTGGCCAAAACCCGAAGGCTGAAGCAGATGTTGCTACTGTGCCATTGAGGATGAGGTTGGGGTCGGTTCCTGAACACCCATGAGACCTGGCTCCAGGGTCTCCAAGGGTGCTGGTGGCTTTCCTCCTGGAAACCCCAACCCTTCCCCCCTGGAACCCCCAACACTTTCCCCCTGGAACTCCCAACACTTTCCCCCTGGAACCCCCAACCCTTCCCCCCTGCAACCCCCAACCCATGGATGCTGCTTGGTAATAATCAACCCATGCCAAACCCATCACCATCACTAGCACCTGGTGAAGGACTTTCCATCCCACATCATCCACCCCCTCCACACACACCTCCACCTCCAAAGTCACAACCACCATCAGCAGCATCACCTGGAGAACTTTGCTGGCTGCAGCTCACGGGGAGATGTTAATCCCTCCATCCGCCGCCGAGCCGGAGCTTGCTCATCTTTTGTTCACTACCTGGAATGGTCCCTCTCATCCCCCCCTCTCACCCCCCCTTCTTCCTCCTCTCCAGCAGATGAGATCGTTGTTGGGGGAGGTGGGGGGGGATATAAAAAGCCGCTGGGACCAGTGATCA
Source organism: Caprimulgus europaeus (assembly GCA_907165065.1). The sequence continues at coordinate 123,591,014 of OU015524.1, read as the reverse complement.
GGTGGCAGATGCTCTCCGGGAGAGAGCACAGGAGAGGGGGACAGAAGGTGTGTGGTGGTGGTGGTGGTCATCAGGCTCCTAACCCAGCTACAGGTAAGACCCAAAAACCAGTGACCCAACCCTGTGGGTCACCCCTGATGGGTTTTGGGGTGTGTGGGAGGGAAAGAGATGTTGTAAAATTAAAGGTTGGTGGGGACCAGGTGCTGGTGGGGGGGTGACACGCTGTGATGGATGGTGGCACCAGGCAGGGGTTTCCCAGTGAAGGATGGGCAGTAAAACACACCCTTCCCACCCCACCTCCAGCTTATTGCCCTCTCACCTCGGTTTATTGTTGGGTTTATTTGCATTTTGGGGTGTTAATGTGTTCCCAGGGGTGCTGCTGGCTTTGGGGGATCCCCAGTGACAGCACCCACAAATTCAGGCAGAAGCCAAAAAGCCAACCTTGATGTTTAGATTGGGTCTGGTCATTGTTTTATCTCCCTTCCTGAACTGGTATTTGCTGTCAGAACCAGAGAATCATCAAATCCCAGACTGGTTTGGGTTGGAAAGGACCTTAAAACTCACCTGGTTCCAACCCCCCTGCCAGCAGCAGGGACACCTTCCACTAGAAGGTCCCTTCCACCATCATCAAAGTCTTTTTCCCTCTGCCAAAGGAAATCCTTCTCCATCCAACCTTGACTTGGTGGCTCTTGCACCAGAGGGAAGGGTCATTTCTCCCTTCCAGTCATGTATTTTGGGCCAAAATTAGATTTTTCTTTCAATATGGGATGGGGTTTTCCTCCTGTGGAGCTCCCACAGCGTGGGGGAAGGTGAGACACATGAGTCCACACTGAGTTAAATAGGGCAGCAGAGGGAAAGGGTTGGGGTTTGCAGGAGGGAAGGGTTGGGGTTTCCAGGGGGAAAGAGTTGGGGTTTGCAGAGGGAAAGATTTGGGGTGTCTAGAGGGAAAGGGTTGGGGTTTCCAGGGGGAAAGAGTTGGGGTTTCTAGGGGGGATGAGTTGGGGTTTGCAGGGGGGAAGGGTTGGGGTTTGCAGGGGGGAAAGAGTTGGGGTTTGCAGGGGGAAAGAGTTGGGGTTTCCAGGGGGCAGGGTTGGGGTTTGCAGAGGGAAAGAGTTGGGGTTCCCAGAGGGAAAGAGTTGGGGTTTCTAGGGGGGAAGGGTTGGGGTTTTCAGGGGGAAAGAGTTGGGGTTTCTAGGGGGGAAGGGTTGGGGTTTCCAGAGGGAAAGTGTTGGGGTTTCCAGGGGGAAACCCACCAGCACCCTTGGAGACCCTGGAGCCAGGTCTCATGGGTGTTCAGGAACCCAACCTCATCCTCAATGGCACAGTAGCAACACCTGCTTCAACCTTCAGGTTTTGGCCAGATCTTGGGTTAATTTTAGCAGCACCCCTGAAGATGTTGGGTCCCAACCACCAGCAGCACTTGCCATAGCCCTTCCCAAAACCCCAGCAGGTGACTTCACCCTGATTTAATATCAAATATTCACCTCTGACTCTTCTACTCCTACTTTAATCTTATTTCCAGTTGTGTCTCCCACCACCCAGGAGAGGACACTTATTTTTTTTAGAGGAATTAGCTCAAAAGCCACCAGTGGTTGGCAAAGGATGAAGCCTGGAGACAAGGTCCCCTTGCAGCATCACTCATCTTGATGGGGTTCTTAGGAGGCAGCAGCAATCCCCGCTGACAGCGGCTGTCACCTGTGGGAGCGGTGACAAAAGACCTGGGCTCTGGTGTGACGTCTTTGGGTTCAGAAAGGAAAAGAAAGAGGCAGGGAGGGGGAGTTGGTTGCTCATTTTTTTTTGGAGGGGCTGAGCAGGGCAGAGGGATGTGGGTGCAGGCAAGGAGGCAGCTCTGGGTCTTGCCTTCACTTTTCTGTGCCTCAGTTTCTCCGCTGGTAAAATCACCCCCGTGCTCCTGGGGTGCAGGGAGGAGAATCCCTCTGCAATGGGCTTGGAGCAGGAGGAAAGCTCAGCAGAACGAGGGGTTTGCAGCATTAATCTGGAGAAAAGGAGGCTGAGGGGAGACCTTGTGGCTCTGTCCAAGTCCCTTGGAGGAGGGTGGAGAGAGGTGGGGGTGGGTCTGTTCAAGCAAGGAGCAAGGGACAGGACAAGAGGAAATGGGCTCCAGTTGTGGCCAGGGCAGTTGAGATGGGATGTGAGGAAGAATTTCTTTGCTGAAAGGGTTCTGAGGCACTGGAAGGGGTGGCCCAGGGCAGTGGTGGAGTCCCCATCCCTGGAGGGATTGAAGAGTGGTGTAGACACAGTGCTGAGGGACATGGGTCAGTGGGGACTGGGCAGTGTTGGGTTCATGGTTGGGCTCCATGAGCTTCAAGGGCTTTTCAAACCCAGGCTATTCTGGGATTCTGGGATCCCCCAGGGGACAGGCAAAGCTGCAGCAGGACAAGGACCCTGTTCCTGCCACCCCAGAGAAACGGGGAAGGTGGACACACCAAATGAAGCATTAAAGGACCTCCTGAAGGAAAAAAAAAAAAGAGCATTTGGGGATTTTTTCTTCTGTTTTCCCCATAGTTCCTGCACAGTTCCTGGACCCTCAGCCCCTCACCTCCCTCGTGTGACCCCAGCCTGGCACCCCCAGCCAGGATGCCCAGCGTGCTGTGGAGCTGCCTGCCCATGGTGCTGGGGCTGCTGCTCTGGCATCCCACCAGCGCCAGCGGCCCGTGCTGGGAGAGCAGCAAGTGCCAGGACCTCAGCAGCGAGGCTGGAGTTCTGGTGAGTCTGGGGATGGGGATTGGCCCCCATCACTTCCATTTCTGCCCCTCCCAGGGCTAGGGGAGGAGGTGACGGGGATGGTGACATCATGGAGTGACCATATCAGTGTTGGGTGTCCATATCCATGTTGGGTGATGCTTTGGGCCCCAAGTTGGACACGTTTTTAAGGGCTTGTGTCTTCTGGCTTCATGCTCAGGGGTGAAGCTAAATAAATTTCTGAGTTTCCAGTGTCCATCCCACATGGGCTGAACCAACAATGTGGGCATCAGCTTCACCCTGCACCCAAGGGTGCTTGCAGAAGGTGGTGGTGACAGGAGGGTGCAGCTTCTCACCATGTGAAGGTGCTGAGTTTGCTCCAAGGACCCCACAATGTGGGCTGTGCCCACCTCTCAGCACCATTTCCAACCACCCAGGGCTGGTTTGGTGATGCTCCAAGCTCATGCCAAGCTGATGACACCTTCATGAGGACCTCAGTGAGACACAACCATGAAACCACCTTGTGAAACATCCCATTTTTGTGCCAGCAGCCCCTTGCAAATCAACTCCAGGGATTCCTGGCTACGTTTTTCACCCATCCCACCCATCTTGTCCCACCATGCAGGCGTGTGCTGCAGCGTGCAGAGCTGACCTGTCAGCTGAAGCTCCTGTCTACCCTGGGAACGGGCACCTCCAGCCCCTGTCCGAGAGCATCCGCAGGTACGTCATGAGCCACTTCCGCTGGAATAAGTTTGGCCGGAGGAACAGCAGCAGCAGCAGTGGTGGTGGGACCAACAAACGGGAAGAGGTGGTGGTGGGTAACCCACCCCCAGCATCACTGCCACCATCCCACCGTGAGGAAGAGCAAGGAACGGGGCTGGAGAGGGAGGAAGGCAAACGATCCTACTCCATGGAGCATTTCCGTTGGGGGAAACCGGTGGGACGCAAGAGGAGACCCATCAAGGTCTATCCCAACGGGGTGGAAGAGGAGTCAGCTGAGAGTTACCCGCTGGAGTTCAAGAGGGAGCTGGCTAAGGAGGAGGAAGAAGAAGAGGAAGAGGAGGAGGAAGGGCAGGAGGAGGAGGAGGAGGAGAAGAAGGGAGCGGGCTCTTACCGCATGCGGCATTTCCGCTGGCAGGCGCCTTTGAAGGACAAACGCTACGGGGGCTTCATGACCTCGGAGCACAACCAGACCCCTCTAGTGACTCTCTTCAAAAACACCATCAGCAAAAGCGCCTACAAGAAAGGGCAGTGATGGGTGTCCCACCACCAGCCCTTCCAAGTAGCTTTAGTGTCCCTCAGGCATGTGTTTCACTTAGAGATCGCTCGTTATGTCCTTCTTAATTAGTACTCCAAGGGGGGTTTCACTCATTGGTGATGTCAACTGCTTCACCAGACCCCACAGGCATGCATGGCCAGGGGGGATGATGCCCAGTTTGGAGCACAGCAGATGATTTTCATCTTTTCACTGAGCTGTACAATACTGTAAATGATAGAGGAAAAGAATTCTACAAAATAAAGTAATAAAAATAAATAAAAATTAAAATTAAAAATAAAAACAATCCTTTTATTTCTTTGCAAGCTCCCCTGGGGCCGGGGATGTCTCAGGGTGTTTGGAAAGAGGCAGGAAAAAAACAATTGTGAAGTAAAATTCTGCAGTTCGTGGGGTAAAGGGAAATGGTGGGGAAAGTGCTGGGGAGCTTCATGGAATCATAAAATCATGGAGTGGTTTGGGTGGGAAGGGATCTTAAAGCTCATCCAGTCCCAACCCCCCTGCCAGCAGCAGGGACACCTTCCACTAGACCAGGTTGCTCAAAGCCTCATCCAACCTGGCCCAGAACACTTCCAGGGAGGAGCAGCCACAGCTTCTCTGCCCAACCTGGGACTGTGAGTCCTCTCCTTCAGCCTGCTGACCATGCTGCTGGTGATGCAGCTCAGGACACGGTTCACCAAAAGGGTTCTGAGGCATTGGAAGGGGTTGCCCAGGGAACTGGTGGAGTCCCCATCCCTGGAGGGATTTCAAAGACCTGTGGATGTGGTGCTTAAGGACATGGTTTACAGAATCACAGCGGTAGGAAAAGCCCTTGAAGCTCATGGAGCCCAACCCTGACCAGTCCCCACTGACCCCTGTCCCTCAGCACTGTGTCTACACCACTCTTCAATCCCTCCAGGGATGGGGACTCCACCACTGCCCTGGGCAACCCCTGCCAATGCCTCAGAACCCTTTCAGCAAAGAAATTCTTCCTCACATCCCATCTCAACTGCCCTGGCCACAACTGGAGCCCATTTCCTCTTGTCCTGTCCCTTGCTCCTTGCTTGAACAGAGCCACCCCCACCTCTCTCCACCCTCCTCCAAGGGACTTGGACAGAGCCACAAGGTCTCCCCTCAGCCTCCTTTTCTCCAGGCTCAACACCCCCAGTTCTCTCAGCCTGAACTCAGCACACTTGTGCTCCAGACCCTTCCCCAGCTCCGTTCCCTTCTCTGGACACGCTCCAGCACCTCCAGGTCCTTCTTGGACTCAGGGGCCCAACACTGAACCCAGGATTCAGTTTTGAATCAGTTTTGGGGTTGCACCAGATGATGGATGAAGATGTTAAACAGGACCAGCCCCAGCACTGAGGACACCACTCACGACCAGATGCCAACTGGATTTAACTCTGTGTGCCACCACTCTCTGGGCTTGGCCATCCAGCCAGTCCTTCACCCAGTTTAATGGTGGACTGGGCAGTGTTGGGTTTGTGGTTGGTCTTTCCATCCAAAACAATTTAATGATTCTGTATCATATAACGTCATGTTCAGCACATCAATGAGAGCTGGCCAGAGCGCTCTCCCTCTCTCTCTCCTGGGATTGGGGCTTTGGGATTTCCTCTCCTCTGGGATCACTGTCTGGGAACAGGCTGGGCATCGGTCAGCGGGCGGTGAGCAATGGCACTGTGCACCCCTCATTTGTGTATTCTGTTATTACTATTAATTATCATTTTTTTAATTATTATTTTATTTCATTTTATTTCATTTTTATTTTATTTTATTTCATTTTTATTTTATTTTATTTCATTTTTATTTTATTTTATTTCATTTCATTTTATATTTTATTTTGTTTTATTTTGTTTTGTTTTATTTTAATTTTTTATTTCATTTTATATTTTATTTTGTTTTATTTTATTTTGTTTTATTTTATTTTATTTTATTTTATTTTATTTTATTTTATTTTATTTTATTTTATTTTATTTTATTTTATTTTATTTTATTTTATTTCACTTATTAAATTGTTTTTCTCTCAACTTATATATCTACTTACCTTTGCCCCTCCAATCCTCTCCCTTATTCCCTTAGGGTGGGGGAGAGTGAGCGAGCGGCTTTGCTGTGTTCTGCTGCCGGCTGGGTTAAACCACAACAATTTGATAGACTATGGTGGAACTATTTCAATGAAAACAGGGCTCATATTCGTGTTTTCCCCCCAAATCTAAGCTAAGAGATGTCCTAGAGCAGTCCTTAACACCACGAGGAGCAGAGAGGATGCTGGTGCAGCACATGCATGGCTGGGGCACGCGGGTATGGTGTGTATCAGGGATGTTTTGGTCCCTCAGATCAATAAAACACCTTTCCTGGTGTTTTCTTCCCCATTTTGGCTTGGGCAGGTGGGCTCACACATGTTCAAGCACACCCTGAACACAAGCCCAGGACCTTTCCCCACAACCCTGCACGCTGCAGGGAGCTTCTGTGGGATGGAGGGGAAAGAAAAAGGAAGAATTATAAAGGATGATGAAGATGAAGCCTGGTTTGGGTTGGATCCTGGCAGAAAGAAGCTTGTCCACATCCCAGGCCATCCTCCTCCTCCTCCTCACTCACCCCAAACCTTCCCTTCTCCAACCCAGCACCAACCACCCATTTTTCCTCTCCCAGCACAGCCAGATGATACCCAGATGCCATGAACATGCCAAGACAGCCCAGCCCCTAAGGTGGCAACATCAACATTTATTGGAAAAGGGCATCAAGATGGTGCATCCAAAAATACTGAGGAGCTTTTTCTCATCCCCCCTCTGCCCTCAGCTACACACAAACACCACAGTGCTCCGAAATACAGCGATGGAAACGCTCACATGCACCAAAACTGCTGACTTTGGAGAAATATTTTGTGTCATCTCTACGTCCACAAGGATCTAAACTACATGGGATGGTCCAAACAGGTCACTTACACTGGGTGTGTGTGTGGGGGGATGTAGTTCCAGGTGGAGTTTGAGTCCCAAAATGATGAAGGACAGAGGTGAGACATGCTGGGGGGTGATGGTCCTGGTCCTGCTGTCAGGTCCCATGGAGTGGAGTGAGGGAAAAGCATTATCCACAGGGATAACTCACAGTCCAACTCCCCAGAGTAGAGGCTGGGGGTGTTTTCTGCCTCAAAAGGATGATGGACACCCCAAAAATGTGCTCTGTGATGACCCCATGGCTCCTCTCCTTCAGCCAGCTGAGCTCCAACAAGGGTGAGCAAACCTTGTGCTCATCTTCCCACCTTCTTTGTGGTTTGGAAGAATTTTGGAGGTGTTTTGTTGGGTTTTTTTCCCCATGGACACAGGATTTGGGGGTTAATTGGGTTTTTTTGCTGCACTTTGTTAAAAATTTTAGTGCTTTTCAGCAGAACATCCATAGGAGCAAACTCTCCTTGCCCAGGCAGCCTGCTCTGCCTTCCTACTGCTGACCCCAAAACTCATCCCAACCAAAACTCATCCCAACCAAAACATCCCAGCCAAAACTCATCCCAGATAAAACTCATCCCAACCAAAACTCATCCCAACCAAAACTCATCCCAACCAAAACTCATCCCAACCAAAACTCATCCCAACCAAAACTCATCCCAGCCAAAACTCATCCCAGCTAAAATTTGTTCCAGCCAAAACTCATCCCAACTAAAACCCATCCCAGCCAAAACTGGTCCCAACCAAAACTGGTCCCAACCAAAACTGGTCCCAACCAAAACTTGTCCCAGCCAAACCCAGGTTCCAGTAGGACCCAGAACCAGTAGGTTCCTACTGCTGACCCCAAAACTCATCCCAACCAAAACTCAACCCAACCAAAACTTGTCCCAGCCAAACCCAGGTTCCAGTAGGACCCAGAACCAGTAGGTTCCATAACCCAGGGAGCAAAAACGACTTAGGGACAGGGGATGGGGACACATGAGGACCCCGAGGAGAGGCAGCAGCAAGGGAAGAGCCTCAGGCAGGGCTGGCAGAGCAGAGCCATGCTGCCAGGGGGACAGCACTGGGATCCAACCCAGGGACTGAAATAAACCCTTGTTTTTCCCATCCTCTTAAGCTAGATCATTTCCTAAACCCAGATTACAGCCCAAGCGGTGACCTCGGGGCAATTGCAAACAGTATCTGCCACTGAGAGGGGAAAACAAAGGATGGGAGGGTGTAATTATAGCTTAAAATAACTGCCTGGAGATCTGCAAGGCAGAGGTGGCAGAGAAATGGGTGGTGGCTGAAGCAGCCCAGCGGGACAGGGTGCGATCGAGCGGCTGCGTTCACCTGTTGTCCCTTCAGTGTGGAGTAGAAGCAGCTCCTACCTCTCCACCTTTACACTCTTCTGTGTCTCTTCACGTGGCAAAGACAGAAGCAGCACGTCCAGCCAAAGGGGAAGGGGCTGCCTAAATTTGATGGAGACCCCTGAGGGTGCTGGGAGGGTGATGGTGAAGCTGCAAGCAGTGCCTGTCTGATTTCAAGCACACCCAAGCTCGTCTTGCAAACAGTGCACCGACACTTGGAAGGCATTTGGGAGCAAGAAAGACCCCTGTGAAGAACTAAATACCCCCCTGGGAATGATTAAATACCCCCTGGGAATGATTAAATACCCCCTGGGAATGACTCAATACCCCCCTCAAGTAACCTTTCCTCCCCATCCTTACCATTTTCACCTTGTAGTTTGCAAACAGCCTCAGCACACCAACACTTGAAAGGCATTTGGGAGCAAGAAAGACCCCTGTGAAGAACTAAATACCCCATGGGAATGATTAAATACCCCCTGGGAATGACTCAATACCCCCTCAAGTAACTTTTCCTCCCCATCCTTACCATTTTCACCTTGTAGTTTTGGTTTGGTAGGACTCAGGATGTTCTACCACGTGTGTCTACAGTGAAATTCTCGAGAGCCTCATCTGCCTTTCCAGCCCAAATCCAGTTTTATCCTATTGCACAAGCAAAGCTGTGACCCCACAGCCTGCCAAGATGCAGGGTCTGCAGGGTGGGACCTGCTCAAACACTTCTTATCACTGCTATTTCCTGCAGCACTGAGGTTGCTTTGTGATTATGGCTCAGCTGATTGAAGATTGGACTTGAATCAAAGTGATTCTGCTAAAAAAAAATAGAATAAATAATTCTTTTGAGATAGGAACCTCAAAACTGTGCAAACTCAACCCCCAAAAAAGATGAAAACTGGGTAAATGTGTTAATATTCCCCAGCATGGTGGTTGCTCGTGCCTCAGGTCACTGCTCCAGGCATCCCACTGCACACCCGTGGGCTCAGTCACACCAGCCCCTCGTGAGCAGCCTGCTCATAACCCAGGTGAGAGGCACGAATTTTGTGGGTTTTCCTCCAAAACCCCCCCAAAAAAGTGGGTTTTCCCAAATAAATTGTTTTTTCATGTGACCTGGAACCAGCCAGGCTGCTGTGTGACCCCACACTGGGATGGGACAATCACCACCCTTGTGCTGCACCCAGCCAAGTCCTCCTGTCCGGGGCATCAGGGCACCTCGAAGCACCCAGGGGACTGGCCGTGCACCGAGGGGGGTCCCAGGAAGATGCAGGAGCTGGAGGTGGGGACTGTACCCCTTCCAGAAACCTGCCTCAAGCACCAGCTCATCCAAGCTTTGGATCTGTGGCCACCCCAGACTCCAGCACACCTCACCCCAGACCCCCCTCCTGCCTTTTAGTCTCACACCCTCCAGCTTCAGCCCTTCCCCTTGCCAGGGGCTCACGATGTGGCCAAGAGACCATGTGGAGAGGGATCCCCAGGGGACAGGGACTTGTTTTATGCCACGAAGATGTATGTGCCCAATGTGCTCTGCCCAGAGCTAGAACATCTCCTCTCCCCTTCCCCAAAAAGAAATGAAACCAGAGAGGGAGGTCAGAGCAACCCCCCACCTCCCCATGTCACTGTTCCCCAAACCTCCTGCACCACCAACCGCTGCCAAACGTGGTTACGGAGGCGAAGAATCACAAAATAAACTACGAGAGACGGGTTTGTGGTGCCAACAAATCTTGGGGTGGCCTCAATGTCCATGTCCCCACCCATCCTGCACAAGGATGTGTTCCCCACAGGGTCAGCAGTCTCTCCCTAAGAGGTCCTTTGGTGCAAGCTGTGCAGTGGTGGCTCTGCCCAACCAGCACGGCCACCATCAGTACACGCACAGGTCCGGGAACTTCATCTCGTACACTGGGATGGAGTGGTTTTGGGGCTGGCCATAGGCAGCTGTGATGGTGCCAGAAGGGCTTGGTGGTGGTCTGAAACACAAGAGATGGAAGGAGATGGTTTATGGAGAGGTTTGGTGAGGAAGCAAAGCCTGGTGCAGAAAACGTGCATTCCTGCCCCATTGCAGGATTCCCCGGTGCCACCACAGCAGAGGAGAACTGGGACAAACAAACCAGAGGCTGCTCCCAGCAACCCTTCTCATCATGGTTTGGGTTGGAAGGAACCTCAAAGCACCTCCAGTCCCAACCCCCCTGCCAGCAGCAGGGACACCTTCCACTAGACCAGGTTGCTCAAAGCCTCATCCAACCTGGCCGAGAACACTTCCAGGGAGGAGCAGCCACAGCTTCTCTGCCCAACCTGGGACAGGGTCTCACCACCCTCACACCAAACAACTTCTTCCTCACATCTCATCTCCATCTCCCCTCTGCCACTTTCAAGCCATCACCCCTTGTTCTCTCACTCCCTGCCCTTGGCCAAAGTCCCTCCCCAGCCTTCCTGGAGCCCCTTCAGGTACTGGGAGGCCACTGGAAGGTCTCCCTGGAGCCTTCTCTTCTCCAGGCTGAACAGCCCCAACTCTCTCAGCCTGTCCTCACAGCAGAGCTGCTCCAGCCCTGGCATCGTCCTCGTGGCCTCCTCTGGGCTGGCTCCAGTAGCTCCATGTCCTTGTGCTGTTGGTGGCCCCAGCACTGGAGGCAGCACTGCAGGGGGGGTCTCAGGAGAGCGGAGCAGAGGGGCAGAATCCCCTCCCTCGACCTTGTCCCCTTTTCCATCACAAAGACCCCAGCCCTAGGCTGACCCCCACCCCTAGCACATGAGTCTCCTTGGTGAGGGACACATGTGGCTCCCATGGCCCCACAGCCAGCACTTAACCTGGGGTCAGTCACCCCACACTTGAGGACGTGTGCCCAGCTCACCGTATGGTGATCTCGAAGATCTGGTTGAGTTTGCTCTGCAGCAGCGTCGCCTGTAACACAGACACGGAGGCTGCATTAGTGTGACTGCACCCTGGGGACCACAGCCAAGGGGACAAACACACCTTGGCCACCTAGGACAGGGGGAGGGTGGCCTGACAAGATTCAGAGTGACATTGTCAGTGTCCAGCTCTCCTGAGGGTGCTGTGACTCACCCGGGCGCCGCAGTGGGCAGCGATCTCCTCGAACGGGGCTTTCTGAAACTTCTCCACCACTTGCCGCCTCCGCTCCCGCTCCTGCTCCTCCACGGCCACGCTGTCTACTGAAGCAGAGGGGAGATGGCTCTCAGATGTTCCTCACCCACAAAGACCACCCCATGCCATCTCCCCACCTCCCCAGACTGTATGGATTTGGGTATCACTAGAAAGCCAAGGAGATGGTCTCCAGCATCTGGCTTTGGAACCAGTTCCCCCAGGGACACTCCCAGCTATGAAGCTGTTAGGTCACCCTGTGACCTGGGTGCAATGGTGCCATGGTGAAGTGCTGGAGACTCATCCATCCATGGTGTGCACATACGGACAGAATCCCAGAATTGCCTGGACTGGAAAAGCCCTTCAAGCTCATGGAGTCCAACCATGAACCCAACACTGACCAGTCCCCACTGACCCATGTCCCTCAGCACTGTGTCTACACCACTCTTCAATCCCTCCAGGGATGGGGACTCCACCACTGCCCTGGCCAACCCCTTCCAATGCCTCAGAACCCTTTCAGCAAAGAAATTCTTCCTCACATCCCATCTCAACTGCCCTGGCCACAACTGGAGCCCATTTCCTCTTGTCCTGTCACTGCCACAGGGGTGACAGTGCCCACACCCCCCAGCTCCCTCACTTACCTATGGCCTTCTTCAGCGTCTCGTACGTGATCTCTTCCGCTGGTGCTCGCTAAAGGAAGGAGAAAAGCAGATGATGCTCAACACACAGCACAGGACACCAGTCTGGATTCCCAAGCCCCAACCCAGTGTCCCTGGCTGCGTTCTTGCACCAGACCAGTCTGTCCTTCAACATCTGGGATAACTTTCCTAAAAAATTGCACTTTTCAAATGTTTGTTTTCAGTTCTCACACCTCCCTGAGGGCTCCCATGGCTCAGGAACGTGCCTCCAGGGACAACCTGGGGGCAGTCAGGCTGCTGAGAGCACCCAGTGCCAAAGGGAGGAGGCAGCTCCTGGTGGAACACGGTACCTGCTCTCGTTCAGGACTGTTTCTTGACTCCATCTCAACCTGCAGAGAAATGGTCTCACCAATGCTCTTCCTCTTGGACAAGCGATCTTCATCTGAGGAGGAGGAGAATGGGTGGAAGAGGTCATTGCACACAGCTCTTGGGGAATGAGGTCTCACATCCCATCCCCAGGGCAGCAGTCCATCCAAGCTATTCACCCAAATTCATCCAAGCCAGAAGAACTGAGGACTAAGCCAAGCCCAGTGAGCTTCATGGCTCCTTCCATCCCTCCAGCCACGCATGTGTCAACCCCAGGAAGCTTCCAATTCACTTTCTGCCTCAGTTTCCCCAAGGCTACACCTCTAAAGGAGGGCAGGAAAACAACAGGCCTGTGTGTTGTAGGACAAGAACATCACACCCCAAAACTGCGCAGAGCAAAGGACCAGTTTCCTTCCCTCCCAGCTCTCCAGGATGCCCCAGGGTGGTGCCTACCAGTCAGCTGGGGGATGTAGGGTGTGCTGAGCCGGTCCGAGTTGTAACCGCTGCCACCCAGCACCTCGCTGATCTTGCTCTGCCAGAAGAAGACTTCTGGCCCCAGGCGGTCAAGGCTCTTGCTTAACCTGTGAGGAGGGAGGAAAAACAAAAGCAATGGAGATGGCAGAATGTGTCCTGCTGGGGGGACCATGCCAGCAGGGGTTCCAGTCCAGAGGAACCTCGTAGCTCCAGCACAGCATCATGTGCACACCAGCACAAGGGCAGAATCCCAGATGGGCTCTCAGCCCACCACAAAGGATATGGAAGTGCTCAGGGAAGACCACCTTGACCTAGGGAATGTCTCAAGAGAACAGTGGGACCCACTGCGGGCAGGGTGTCCATAAGGGACCTCACCACCAAATGGGAACCATGCCAAGTGTGCCAGGAGGAACCAGAGAATCATTTTGGTTAGGAAAGCCCTTGAAGCTCATCCAGTGTAACCATCAACCCAACATTGACCAGTCCCCACTAACCCATGTCCCTCAGCACTGTGTCTACACCACTCTTCAATCCCTCCAGGGATGGGGACTCCACCACTGCCCTGGGCAACCCCTTCCAATGCCTCAGAACCCTTTCAGCAAAGAAATTCTTCCTCACATCCCATCTCAACTGCCCTGGCCACAACTGGAGCCCATTTCCTCTTGTCCTGTCCCTTGCTCCTTGCTTGAACAGACCCACCCCCACCTCTCTCCACCCTCCTCCAAGGGACTTGGACAGAGCCACAAGGTCTCCCCTCAGCCTCCTTTTCTCCAGGCTCAGCACCCCCAGTTCCCTCAGCCTGAACTCAGCACACTTGTGCTCCAGACCCTTCCCCAGCTCCGTTCCCTTCTCTGGACACGCTCCAGCACCTCCAGGTCCTTCTTGGAGTCAGGGCCCCAACACTGAACCCAGCACTCGAGCTGTGACCTCACCAGTGCCCAGTCCAGGGGGACAATCACTGCCCTGGACCTACTGGGACAGCCCAGCCAGCCTTGGCCTGGGGATGCTCAGCATGCAGCAGGCCTCCTCGAGCCGGTGGCAGGGCAGAGCAGCAGGATGACACCCCAGATCTCCAACCATCCTCCTGTCATTTGGCATTTGACTGGCTGTGAGCACGAGCCACGGCAGCCACCCCCTTCCCTGGCTGCATGGGAACCTCCTCAGATTCCAAACAGGCTGAAAACCATTTGATGTCCTTTCCACTGTGCTGTCCCCAGATGGGAAAGGTGACCAGCAGAAGGGCTGACAAACCCATTATCACCCACAATCCTTCAGAGGCCAATCCCTGTGGAGCAGGTCATGGGGAAGAAGGTGTTTTCCAAGCTCTTACCTGGGTTTCTCCACAAACACATCTTCAGGGAGCAGATAGGGAGCTTCCTTCTGTCGCATCTGGATGACCTGGAGGAGACAAGCAAGGAGCCAAGCTCAAACCCCGTGGGTGGCCAGGAAAGCTGATGCCACAGTTGCCATGGACAAAGCTTCAGTCCCATCCCCAGACCTTCCCTCACACCTCGTGGATGTGCTGGCAGAAGGTGGGCACGGTGGTGAGCTGGCTGATGAGGTTCAGGTAAGCTGCACCGAGGGCGAAGAGCGCGCAGCGGTTGTACGCTGTCAAGTTATCCTCGTTGATCTGGGCAATCTCCTGCAACAAAGTCCCATGAGATGAGGATGGACAAGACCCCAGTGTGGTCTCCATCCACCTCATGGCATCACTTGACCTCCAAACATCCCAGCTTTTGGAGGTTTTTGCAGCATTTCAGAAGCTGACAAGGCAACTGAGGTCTCTCCCCATCGTGCTGGCCTGATCCCACTACAGTGGGAGAAGCTCAGAGCAGGTGAGACACTTGTGTCCTCCTTCTTCAGAGACCCCAACTCCAGAACAACCCCCCCTCCCAGAAGCTCCTTCCCATCACATCCCAGCCCACCCACCCCACGGTGCTGAGCACCAGCAGCACATCCAGCTCCCCCCTGCCTACCTGCACTGCCAGCACCAGGCGGATGAGGTCCACCATGACCTCCTCGTTAGCCAGCTCGATGCTGATGAGCATCAACATGCTGTAGAGAGCTTCATAATGAGCCTGCATGTTGCTCTCCTCTTTGCATATCAGGTAGATGTGCCGGTAGAGCTGCTGGCCATGCTGTGGGGACATGGAAAGATGGGGTCACCTCCTGAGCATCCCCTGTGAGCAACACTGCCATCAGTGCAGAGAAAGAAATGCAGGAGGGTGCAGGACAGGGATCTCCATCCATGCAGGAAGGAGCAGAGCTCCTCTTGTCACCAAACAAATGAAGAAAACCCCAGGGAGAGGGAGCTGTGACTATCAGGTGATGTTTCACCCTTCCATGCTGGACCTTGATGGGGAAGAGGCACCAGCAGGTCCAAGAGCAGAGCCCAGGGAAAGGATGCCTCTGCTGCAGAAGCATTCTAGAAATCATGGCAGAAAAACAAAGCCCTGAGGCAACTTCAAAAGCCACTTGATAAATAGCTTGTGGGATCCCAGCACCTCCTGAGGTTCTCATTCCTTGGGGCAAGGAAAGGCCCACACGTGAAGGACTGATGAAGATTGAATCCCACTGGCTTTTCCCAAGGACAGCCCCAGGTTTAGAGGTATCCTGGTGCTCCAAGACTCAGTGTGAGTTGGGGAAACAAGAGGCACAGTCCTCACACTGGTCTGCACAAGGAGAGCTTTGACCCAGACCCTGACACTACCTTCTTCATGAAGACAGTATCTTGGCGCGAGCATTTGTCCACTTTCAGCTTCAGAACCGAGATGTCGCTGATGGTGCTGCAAGGAAAGGCCAAGGGGAAGGGACAACTCAGACATTGGAGGGAGAAGGTGTGATTCCCACATGGCTGCAGAGCTGCTGGTCAGGAATGAGCCACCTGGGAGGAACCAGGGAAGGGGAGAAGCTAACGGTGGCTTTTAGAACCCATCTGAGCAATTCAGAGATTCAAGAGCACTGAGCCAAATCACGACAGGATTTCAAGGCAGTGGCCCTCAGGAACACCAAGGCAAGTTGATAAAGATGCATGCAAGCAAAGTGGATTAGCCAGACCACAGCAAAACCCCTGGAGATGTTTCCATCTAGGATTACAGTCACCTTCTTCTGAGGTAACGCAGCATGGACAACACGAATGCCCAGCAGGCCTATCTGTGGAGATGCAACACAGTTGATGAACCCACTTGAGGAGGTTTTTTGCTCCCACACATCCTCCTGGGACCACTAACCATGTTCAGCAGCGTGGTCTCACGTACCTCTGGGCACAGCCTCTCAGGGAGGACCCTCCACCCATCTGGCTCGAGCTGCGGCCTCACCAGTGCCCAGTGCAGGGGGAAGAGAACTTCCCTGCTCCTACTGGCCACACTGGTGCTGATCCAGGCCAGGATGCCCTTGGCCTTCTTGGCCACCTGGGCACTCTGCTGGCTCATATTCAGCTGCTGTTGCCCAACACCCCCAGGTCCCTCTGTGCCCAGCAGCTCTCCCCCCACTCCTCCCCAAGCCTGGAGCTGCCTGGGGTTGTTGTGACCCAAGGGCAGGACCCGGCCCTTGGCCTGGTTGCACCTCATGGAACTGGTCCTGGCCCATGGATCCAGCCTGGCCAGATCCCTCTGCAGAGCCTCCCCACCCTCCAGCAGATCAACACTCCCACCCAGCTGGGTGTCCTCTGCACACTGGCTGAGGGTGCCCAGGATGCCAGGCACTGGCTCTGAACTCGCTCCTCACTTCTAAGCAGCTGAAAATTGGTGAGATGAAGCTTGAGCCCAGACCATTGATCTGCAGCAACAAACCACTCCAGAACCACTACTGGACTTATTAAGAATCCTGCCAGCACTCCCAACCCAGCAGATCTCCTTCCCAAGCCTGCTCTGCAGGGTCTGCAGGTCCCAGTTCCAATGGGGAGCCCCCAGGACATACCTGATGGTGGAGAATTTCTGTCGGTTCCCATGGCGATCAATGAAGCTGATGAGGATCTCGAGGACAAAGAGACGGATCTCAGCATCTTCCATGAGGGCTGAGGAGAGCAGCCTGTCCAGGAAGGCACTGGGAAGTGCTGTGAGCATGTTACTGCACTGGAAGCCCACAGAGACCTGCAAGCATCAAAGAAAAAGGGAGGTAACATGAGAGGAGTTAAAACACACCAAGAAAGAGGAGATGCGAGCAGAGAAGACTTGGTACAGCTTAAGCTCTTCCTAAACCACCCCAGGGGAGAAGGTCCCTGAGCTCAGCTCCACCAGGTCAGCAGCTAGGACCTCATGGATCTTGTGGGGGTTGGTTCCTTCTGCTGGGACAGTGACACATTCCTACCTGGAGGAGAGACTTCAGGAGCATTATCTGGGTCAGTCGATTCCGGTTCTCCCTGCCAAGGAGAAAGGAACCAAATGGTAAAATCCAAGTGACAAGACAAATCCAAAGGATGGAGAAGCCTCAGAAAGGGTAGGACCAGTTTCCCCAAGAGTCACCACCACAAACAGCTGTGCTGTAAAGTTCTCAAGCAAATGAGCTCCAGATTTAACAACCAGCAAAAGGCTGCTAAAGGAATGAGGAACATCAAGGCATCCATCCTGCCAGAGGCACCAGGAACAAGGCAGCACTTGCATCTCCAGGCAGGACCAAGCTGAGTTCAGGATGATGAACCATCCCCTGGACATCACCTCTCTGGTGAGGAAAGGCTGAGACCTGGGGCTGCTCAGCCTGGAGGAGAGCAGGTTGAGAGGGGATCTGATCAATGCTGATCAATACCTAAAGGGTGTCAAGAGGATGGAGCCAGACTCTTCTCAGTGGTGCCCAGTGACAGGACAAGGGGCAATGGGCACAAACTGGGACACCAGAAGTTCCAGAGAAACTGAAGGAAAAACTTCTTTGCTGTGAGGGTGCCGGAGCCCTGGGCCAGGCTGCCCAGAGAGGGTGTGGAGTCTCCATCTCTGGAGATGTTCAAACCCACCTGGACACTTTCCTGTGCAACCTGGTGTAGGGAACCTGCTTTGTCAGGGGGGTTGGACTGGATGATCTCCTGAGGTCCCTTCCAACCCCACCAGTCTGGGATTCTGTGATGCTGTCACATGCCCATCCCACAGCAGCTCACAAGGGATGCCAGGCACTGGCTCTGAACTGGCTCCTCAATTCTAAGCAGCTGAAAATTGGTGAGATGAAGCCTGAGCCCTCCTGTCCATGGAGGTACCCCTGCTCCTCACTCCTGTCTTGCTTCTTGCAAAGCCACCATGAACCCCACTTCCACTTCAGCAACATGGGGTTTTTTATGCAAAAAAAGAGGAAATCTTGAATTCTCCACTGTCTGAACTGAGCCTTTCCAAGCCCTGGGGGGACACAGGGAGCTCCCAAGGGATTTCCAGGCTGTCCCACAGCTGCACAGTTCACCCCAACCTCTGCCCAGGGACTGAGCTCCACCACAAATGGCAGCATCTCCATCAACTGACCTGCAGCTCCTCCTGCTTCACCTCCACACCCAGAGCAAGCACCATCCTTCCACACAGCCTCAGATGAGACTGAAAAACTCTGCTCCTGCAGCAAGGAAAGCTGCCCTGGCCAAAGAGCACCCAGCACCCAGTGTGTCTCCCACCATGTGAACTGGGATTGAACACAGGCGTTGGGAATCACCTCCATGTGAGGGAGAAGCAGAAGGCGTCTCCTATCAGCCAGCAAAATCTCCTCCCCCATCAGAGACAAGTGGGAAGAACCTGAACCATACTTTGAAGATAAATATAGCATGAAAATCTGTTTGCTCCTTATCTCCATGTTTCAGTGCTGATACCCTCACTCCAAATAGCTCTCACGGTCTGTTCCCACACTTCTTGAAGTCATGATGGTGTTTGGGTGTTTTTCTTTCCTGTTCTTCTTCCACCAGCAGATATAAATACCACCAACTGCTCAGCGTTCATAAAGGCTGAGAAACAGCTCAGAGGGACCATGTGCTAGCTGGGGGGAGGTGGTGATCAGCAGCCAGAGCCAAGAAGCCAAACATGAGCTTCTCACCTCCAGTGCTGGGTTCAGTGTTGGGCCCCTGACTCCCAGAAGGACCTGGAGGTGCTGGAGCGTGTCCAGAGAAGGGAACAGAGCTGGGGAAGGGTCTGGAGCACAAGTGTGCTGAGTTCAGGCTGAGGAACTGGGGGTGCTGAGCCTGGAGAAAAGGAGGCTGAGGGGAGACCTTGTGGCTCTGTCCAAGTCCCTTGGAGGAGGGTGCAGAGAGGTGGGGATGGGTCTGTTCAACCAAGGAGCAAGGGACAGGACCAGAGGAAATGGGCTCCAGTTGTGGCCAGGGCAGCTGAGATAGGATGTGAGGAAGAATTTCTTTGCTGAAAGGGTTCTGAGGCATTGGAAGGGGTTGCCCAGGGCAGTGGTGGAGTCCCCATCCCTGGAGGGATTGAAGGGTGGTGTAGACACAGTGCTGAGGGACATGGGTCAGTGGGGACTGGTCAGTGCTGGGTTCATGGTTGGACTCAGTGATCTTTGAGGGCTTTTCCAATCCAGGACATTCTGGGATCCTGTGATTCTCAAAAGCCACGGGCAGCCCTCACTCACCAGCAGCCACTTCACTGCCCTGAGTGACATCTGAAGTCACTCCTCTGAATATTAGTTTTAGTTCCTGGCTAGTTTTGGGTGATACCCCAGGACAGAGCTCCTGACAGCTGAATCTCTCCACAGTTACCCAAGGAGATGAAGAGTTCAACTGCAGCACCACTGCCTGTGAACACCTTCTCCCCTGGATGCTCTGGTGTTCCTTGTCATCACATTTGCAGCAGACAGCAAAGAATTTGAAGCCAGGATCACACGTTGCTGAGCTTCCTTTGCTCTTTGGTGGCAGCTCTCCATGCTCAGCCTTTCCAATAATGGGCCCTACCTCCCACTCTGTCCCCAAAGGCCACCTCAAGGTGAGAACATTTCAGGAGCTCCCCAGAACTTTCAGCTCCGTGTTCAAAGACTTAGACCCACACGTGTATTACAGTGGCATGGAGAGCAGGGCAGGGGGGAGGAAGAGGAGGGAGGAAGGCATTTGTTCTCACCCAGCTTTCCCAGCCTCAATGGACTGCTGCAAGGAGGGTAGTGGCACCTTGTTCATGATGAAGACCATCACCTCAGACTGCTGGTAGGTGGGCAGCGTGCTGGCGAAGGACCCTGTGGGGACAAGAGCGTGCTGGCAGTGTGCAGCCCACCACCCCCAGAAGCACCCAGTGCTGTGGGGTCTGCCTGTCCCCCATAGCAGGACAAAGCTCACCTGGATCTGGCACCTGTGGGCAGTTTTATTGCTTCAAGGTCATTCAAGACCCATCAAAACACCTCCCAGGTAGGGCAGCCCCAGGCAGGGTGAGCCTGAGAAATGCCAACCTCTACCTCTACCCCTTCTTTTTTGGGGCTGGTGCATCCTCATCCTGCATCAGGCTGACTCCTGCCCTCTTTCCCTCCTCTCCTTCCCTTCCTCAAGGTCTCCTGCCCAGGGAGAAACAGGACTCTGCCTGCTATGGCTGAGGTTGCAATGCCACCTGCTGACAACCCCTCACTGCGCTTGCAGAGCAACACAGCACAGAAACCTCACTGCCCATCACTGCTTTTAGGACGAGGGTGATTTTGCTTCACCCCAGATAATCCTGCAGGTACACAAAGCAGAAACCCACCACACCAGAGGTCACTGTCCTGGTGTGAGCTGGGCCAGAGCTGGTTCTGTTCAGCAGCCAGAACAGCTCTGGGGTTGGGTTCAGCTGGGATTTGGGAGCAGAGAAACGCTGAGAACATCCTGATGTTTGCAACTGGCGCTGGAAGTCAAAGGACTTTGTGTTTTGCTGGGCTGCAAAGGGCAAGATCTCAGGGGTGAGGAATATTGCCATGGATCAGCTCCATGGGCACTGGGCTCTGCCAAGGGGCTGTTCCAGCTCCTGTCCCCCATGGGCAGGAGATCCATGAGGGGCTCTTCCTCTCTGGCTCTCTCTGGCTCTGGCTCGGGCTCTGGCTCTCCCGGGATTGCGGTTTCGGGTCGGGATTGTCGCTGCTCCGGGATCGTTCTCTGGGCACGGGCCGGGCTGGGTGGGCGGGTGCTGAGCAATGGCCCTGGGCAGCGCTCATTTGCATATTTTATTACTATTATTATTATCATTACTACTTTAATATCATTATTATTTTAAGTTTTCTTTTATTTCCCTGATGAACTTGTTCTTCTCTCCCCTACGAGTCTCCTTCCCCTGCCCCCCAATTCTCTCCCCTGTCCCCTGGGTGGGCAGTGAGCGAGCGGCTGGGTTTGGCTGCCAGCCCAGTGCTCCCAGTGACACCAGCCCATTGAGCCACCAGCACAGCCCGCACCAGGCACCACGGGACACCCCACCTATGGTTTTAATGACAGCCTCCTGGAACATCCTCTCCTCGTGCTCTTTGATGATCTTGGTGCTGACGCCGGCGGCGCAGTCATAGCTCCCGGTCAGCGCGTAGTCGATGCTGAGCCGCAGCTGCCTCAGCAGGGTGTTAAACACCTCCAGCACTGTGGGACCTGGGGTGGCCAGAGGGGACAGACACTGGGACATCACCAGAGGAGAGCAGCAGTTTTCCCTGTGGTAGTTTCCCCCAGGCCAGTGTGGTTTATACCTCCCACCACCCCATAAGCAGGTTGAATAGCAGTTTGGCCAAACACACGATGACATTTAACCCCCACCAGCTCCTCCAGTCAAGACAGGACAGAAATATTGTGGTGAAGGGAGCTAAATCCAGTTGGTGGCCCATCACCAGTGGCATTCTCCAGGGCTTTTTTGGGGCCAGGCCTGTTTAACATCTTTATCAGTGATCTGGGCGAGGGGATGGAGGGCACCCTCAGTCAGTGTGCAGAGGACACCCAGCTGGGTGGGAGTGTTGATCTGCTGGAGGGTGGGGAGGCTCTGCAGAGGGATCTGGCCAGGCTGGATCCATGGGCCAGGACCAATTCCATGAGGTTCAACCAGGCCAAGTGCTGGGTCCTGCCCTTGGGTCACAACAACCCCTGGCAGCTCCAGGCTTGGGGAGGAGTGGGGGGAGAGCTGCTGGGCACAGAGGGACCTGGGGGGGTTGGGGGACAGCGGCTGAACAGGAGTCAGCAGAGTGCCCAGGTGGCCAAGAAGGCCAAGGGCATCCTGGCCTGGATCAGCACCAGTGTGGCCAGTAGGAGCAGGGAAGTTCTCTTCCCCCTGCACTGGGCACTGGTGAGGCCGCAGCTCGAGTGCTGGGTTCAGTGTTGGGCCCCTGAGTCCCAGAAGGACCTGGAGGTGCTGGAGCGTGTCCAGAGAAGGGCACCGGAGCTGAGGCATTGGAAGGGGTTGTCCAGGGCAGTGGTGGAGTCACCATCCCTGGAGGTGTTAAAAGAAACATGCAGACATGACCCTTCAGGAAATGATTTAGTGGCCATGGTGGTGTTGGGTTGATGGTTGGACTGGATGATCTCAGAGGTCTTTCCCAACCTTAATGATTCTATGATTCTACTCTATGATCTTTCCAAGAACACCATCAGCTCAGCATATTCACAACCAACCCCTGAAAATCCCTTTGCCCTCTGCCACGAAGGCAAAAGCAGGGATTGTGTTCAGCCCTCCAGGTTTAGGTCACTGTGTGAGGGCGTGGGTGTTGTGTTTGAGAGCACAAGAACAGATCCCAGCACCCCTGGATGCTCCAGACTGGGTCCTCCATCACCAACTCACACCTGGGTCCTCCATCACCAACTCACACCTGGGTCCTCCATCACCAACTCACACCTGGGCACACATCAGAGCTCAGCCCAAACCTCCAGCACCACTTCACCACTAGAAAAGGGTGAAAGGATGGATGGAGAGGATGAATTTATCCACTCACCAACAGACCCAGAGGCTGCAATCACCGCCGCCTCCGAGAGGACCTCCACGATGCCCGCGCGCACGGTGGCTGCGCTCTTGCTGTTGGCATCCAGGTGCCCCAGGAGCTGCTGGATCACGAGGTGGGAATGCTGTGGCTGGAAAGAGAGCAGGAACATCAGTGTGGGTGCTGCACACACCAGGTGACAGATCCTTTCTGTGACCTATGTGGCTACCAGGGGTGAATCCTGCACGTGTCCCCAGCTGCACTGAGTCTCTGCTCAGCTCTTCCCAAGCCACCTCTGGATGCAGAATGAGAGGAGGCACTTGGAAGAAGACTCTTTCACATGACTGAGGAAGAGCTTGGAGTGATTTGGATGGGAAAAAATGATCTAAAGAGCTGTAGAGAATCTAAGGAAATGGTGACAATTGATCCTGGGGATTTCAGGGAGAAGGGATTTGATTTTTACCAGGGTTTCCCAAACTTGCTTCTACTTCAAAAGTGTCCTGCTGAGTTATTGTGACCTTACACCTCCAAGAAGCATCAACAGGGTTTTCTAAAATCTAGTAGGGCTGTCAAGGGGTTTAGGCAGTTTACAGGATTAAAAACAAGAAATGAGAGTGGGGGGCAGTGATCTGCTTTTCACTGTAAGAGTTCTCCAGGCAGAGTCGTGGCTTGGCTGAATCCAAAACCAAACTTCCAAGGGGGTGAAATGGGACAGGAGGTCTGGGACAGCCCCAGCAAGAGTGGGAGCAGGGTGAGAAGGCAGCACCGTGCCTGACAGGATGCAGAAACCCAGGCAAAGAGGGTTTCAGTGAGATCCACATGGAAAAAGAAAGGATGGACCTTTTCCTGTCCCTTTGGGGTTTACCTCAATGGCATTTCCATGGCTCTCAGTGAGAAGGGAAGAGCCTGGCAGGGTGTCTCTGAGCATCCCTGTGTCTAAGGATGGGGATGCTGAGCTGCAGGTGCTGTTGAGATGCCTGCTTTGCCCAGGGCATGTTTCACCCCAACCAGCCCCTCTCCTTTTCTGCAGGGACGAGGAGCTTGGGTTGATTTACACAGCAGTGATCTGGAAAGAGGCAACTTTCCATCAGAGCCCAACTGCTTCCTTTGGAGAGTTTCACAGTGTTAGCCTGTCTGATTCAGCAGAGCTTTGCTGAGAGAGAGGGAATCACTCCAGAATGGAGCTACAAGCTCCATGAGCAGCATCCTAAAACACAGAGGGCTGGGAGGCAGCCAGGCTAACAAACACCTCTCAGCCATTTCCCCACACACTCGCTGGTCTCCAGCCCATTTTGGGACACATTTGGTGGACAAGCTCATTGCTAGCACTCAGATTTGGCACTGCCAGGATGTGACAATGAGGTGGTGGCTCTGACACAGCCCAATTGTGGAGGGAAAGGTGGGTGTTCCCAAGCATGCACGTGTGTCCCCACCAGCTCCCCACCTGGATCGAGTACATGATGATCCTGAAGCAGCAAGTAGCAAAGATCTTCGGCTCCCAGAGCGAGTGGTTATCCAAGTGGCTGGGGGAAGAGATGGAAACAGAGGGAACTGTCAGTTCCCCAAACCCTGCAGGGGTGCAAAGCAGCACCAAGCAGCAGGGATGGGCAGAAGCAGCAAGGAACAAACACTGCAGGGACACAAACTCCTCTCCAGGGTGACTTTTCTTAGTGACAGCTATCTATCCTATGCCATCTTCCTCACTGCATCCAAAAATGAGAATGAAATCCAGTCCCCATCTCCAGCACAGTGCCAGAGGAGACCATGCCTTCACCCCTGCACTGGCTGTTTCCCCGTGCCTCAGTTTCCCTTGTGTCAAAAACTCACATGAGGACGGGTTTGATGGCGTTCTTGATGTTGCCGTACGCCGCCCGGCCCAGCAGCTCCCGCAGACACCTCTCTGCCAGCTCTGTAGGGCTCTCCTTCTCCTTCTCAGTGGCCTGCAGCGGGGAGGGGGAGCGGCTGCAAAAGCAGAGGAGGGTGATGAGAGCAGCACTGAGCGTGCAGCAGCAGTGGGGGAGATGGGACACAGAGCCTGGCCAGGGAAGGTTGGAGGAAAATGGTCACAGAAGCACAGAGTCACAGTGGTTGGAAAAGCCCTTAAAGATCATTGAGTCCAACCATGAACCCAACACTGCCAATCCCACCTCTAACCCATGTCCCTGAGCACCTTGTCTGCTCATCTGTTAAATCCCACCAGGGAAGGTGACTCCACCACCTCCCTGGGCAGCCTGATCCAATGCTTGACCACCCTTTGGGTGAAGGCACCTGGTCATGGCATCTACCTGCACCCCATGCTGCACACAGGGCTGTGGGTTACCCCTCACACAGCCCACAGCCACCCTGCAGCACCCACATGTCACCCTGCCAGGCAGCTCCATCCCAGCAGAGCCCAGTGATCAAGTGCTACTGGATCTGAGCCACATCAGAGAGCAGCAGGAGTGCACAGAGGAGGGGGACGCAGCAGGATGGTCCTGCTCACAGCACCAGGCTGTGCCAGGCAGCAGGGACAGCCCCCCACATCCCTGGGACTGGGAGGACAATCACAGTGCTCAGTGTTGGACAGGGATAGATCATATCAGTGAGGACACAGGACAGAACATCCTCCCAGGGTGGACACAGCCTCCCATGGGATGAAGAGCAAAGCACTCATGGTTTGGCACAAGTCACCCGGAACACGCACACCCCAGAGGAGATCCATCCCCTTTTTCCACACTCAGGCTGTTTGGTATCACACAAACAGAACCATGTTTGGGGTTTTTTTCCACCTCAATGCTTCAGTTTACAAGAAAAAAGGGAAAAAAGCATCTGGCCAGAAGCCAGCTTCCTGAAGCTGCAAAAGGAAAACCCCAGGAGGAATCACTCCTGCTTCTCTGCTCTGCACTTCTCAGCTAAGCAACTCCCCTTCAAACACCCAGCAGGCAGCTGGTGAGGGGTTACCTGGAAAAACAGAGGGACAGTGAGCAAAGTCATATTTCAGTCCTTGAGATTTCCCTTGTCTGGCTTTAAAATAACTGATTTGGTAGCATTTGAGCTGAAATCCCTCACAGGGAGCAGCCCACTCAACAGACTCTTTGCAAACAGCGTGTCTGAACTGCAGGGACAGCACAGAGAGCTCCAGGGACAGCACAGGGAGCTCCAGGGACACCACAGGGAGCTCCAGGGGCAGCACAGAGAGCTCCAGGGACAGCACAGAGAGCTCCAGGGACAGCACAGAGAGGTCCAGAGGCAGCACAGGGAGCTCCAGGGACAGCACAGAGAGCTCCAGGGGCAGCACAGAGAGCTCCAGGGACAGCACAGAGAGCTCCAGGGGCAGCACAGGGAGCTCCAGGGGCAGCACAGGGAGCTCCAGGGGCAGCACTGAGCTCTCCCTGCTCCACAGGAGCCACATTGCCCTGCAGCAGCCAAGAGAGC
This sequence comes from Caprimulgus europaeus, assembly GCA_907165065.1. The sequence continues at coordinate 123,564,987 of OU015524.1, read as the reverse complement.
AACAACCTTCACTGCACTGGGTGACACACAGAGCTCCTGTCACCCGCAGTGAGGCACCTTCAGGGTTTCCCCTCTGGCCACTCACTGCATTTTTCAGGCAGGTGATGCCAGGGCTGGAGCAGCTCTGCTGTGAGGACAGGCTGAGAGAGTTGGGGCTGTTCAGCCTGGAGAAGAGAAGGCTCCAGGGAGACCTTCCAGTGGCCTCCCAGTACCTGAAGGGGCTCCAGGAAGGCTGGGGAGGGACTTTGGCCAAGGGCAGGGAGTGACAGAACAAGGGGTGATGGCTTGAAAGTGGCAGAGGGGAGCTGGAGCTGAGATGTGAGGAAGAAATTGTTTGGTGTGAGGGTGGTGAGACCCTGGCCCAGGTTGGGCAGAGAAGCTGTGGCTGCTCCTCCCTGGAAGTGTTCTGGGCCAGGTTGGATGAAGCTTTGAGCAACCTGGTCTAGTGGAAGGTGTCCCTGCTGCTGGCAGGGGGGGTGGGACTGGAGGAGCTTGAAGGTCCCTTCCAACCCAAACCAGTCTGGGATTCTGTGATTTATGACTCTGTGACCCACGAGCTGCAGGCACAAATCAACCTGCCAAAAGCAGCTCTGGGCTCCCAAAGCCACTGGTGGAGCAGGTGGGTTGATCATGGCAGCAGCCAGCACTCACCTTTCACCCTCTTCCACCTGCTGTAAGTTGAAGAGCAGCGAGGGGACAATTTTATCCATGTGCTGTGGGTCCCAGATGTTGGCCTGGAGTTCATCATTCACTGTCTTCCTCACCACTCCTTGCAGGCCTTTAATACCAGACATCCTGATCCTGGGAATCACATTGACACCAAAATGCTACAGATCTCCACAGCATTCATTACTTTATATTTAAATACACACATACACATGGGTGAAGCTGGGTGAGAAGTTGTAGAGAAGACCCTGATTTCTGTGCTGCTGGAGGGGTTCATGCCAGCAATACCCCAGTTCCCAGCTCCAGGGCTGGTGTACCCCAGGACAATCCTTCTGCCTCACATCCCAAAGAGATTTGGCTTCATACAGCCCAACAGACACCAGTGGGAAAGGCTCCAAACCAGCTAAAATCATCCTGGGAGCAGCAGGGAGCTCCCATCCATTGTCCTTCCTGGGAGACCCCTGGATGAGCAGCAGCCACCCATCTCCACAGCACATGGTACCCAAGATGGAGAGGTGGCACCAGTGAGTGTGGCCTCTCTGAAGGGTTGGGTTTAGCCCTGGGAGGTCTCCATTCTCCAGCTGTGCCATGCATGGAGGGTTTTTTTTTTTCCCCTGCTTCTTCTGTTCCCAGCAGCTGCAGAGCTGAGCTGCACCCATGGGTTGCTGGATGCTAGGAAAACCTGGGTGCTTGTTGACACCTACATCCTTCCTGTGTCCAAAGATCCTGACTCTGCTCTAGTCAATAAAGTCATCAATCAAAATTTCCCTACAGAGCAGGATTCTTAGGTCTGAAATCAGCTCCTCAACAACCCCTGCTAATGCCTGAGAGAGACAGCACGTGCTTATCTGCAGAAATAAAAGCATTAAATAACTCTGAGGGCTCCCTACACATCCTGCAGAGCTAATCAGGGCAATAAGCTGACCAACAAGACATAAAGCTTGAGGGAGGAGCATTAAGCAGGACCAAAGCCCCCCAGAAAACACTGGGGCAGCACAGAGAGCTCCAGGGGCAGCACAGGGAGCTCCTTTTTAATTATAGGAGCTGCACAATTTCTCTCTTCCAGTCTCCAGCACAATTCAGCCAGTGTCACTGGTGCCCTGAAGGTCAAGTAGAAATCATGAGCCTTCTGCATTTGTCCTTATTAAGGAAAAAAAACCCCACAAAACCAAACCACCTGTGAGTCTGCAGCAGTCTGGTCCTCAGGGACAAACCTCTGCTAGGAGAGGCAAACCTCAGGGCTTCACCTCTCTGCAAACCTCAGGGCTTCACCTCTCTGCAAACCTCAGGGCTTCACCTCTCTGCAAGGCAACCAGTCCCTGGTACAGCAGCTCTACACCAACACTGCTCCATGGCAAGTTGAACATGAGCCACCAGTGTGTCCTGGCAGCCAAGAGGGACCCCCGTGTCCTGGGGGCACCCAGCACTGCACTGCGAGCCGGGCCAGGGAGGGGATCGTCCCGCTCTGCTCTGCACTGGGGCGGCCTCAGCTCCAGCACTGGGGGCAGCGTGGGCACCACAGGATAAAAAGGATCTAAAGCTGCTGGAGAGTGTCCAGAGGAGGGACACAACATTGGTGAAGGGTTCAGAGGGGAAGGGTGTGAGGAGAGGCTGAAGGCACTTGGGGTGTTCAGCCTGGAGAAGAGGAGACTGAGAGGAGATCTCCTGGCGGTCTGGAACTTCCTCCCCAGGGGAAGAGCAGGGGCAGGCGCTGAGCTCTTCTCTCTGGCCACCAACACCAGGAGCAGAGGCCATGGCAGGAAGATGTGGCAGGGGAGGGGGAGGTTGGCCATGAGGAAAAGGTTCTTGAGGCAGAGGGTGGTGGAGCACTGGCACAGGCTCCCCAGGGAGGTGCTCATGGCCCCAAGGCTGCCAAGATTCCAGCAGCATTTGGCCAAGGCCCTCAGGGCCATGGTGTGAATGTTGGGATTGTCCTGTGCAGGGACAGGAGTTGGGCTCCATCATCCTGGTGGGTCCAGCTCACAATAATCTGTGATTCTATGAAATTCTGCCCAACATCTGGGCTCTACTAAAAACTTCTCTCTGGCAACAGCAGCCTCCTGCCCAGAGCTTCCTGGCCAGAGCCACAGGTACCACACCACTGGTGCCTCACAGGACCATTCCAAGCAGCAGAAATCCATCACTGCCAAGCCTGGCCTTGGCAGCAGTAAACAACATTAATCTGTCTGCTTTAGTCCTAATTAATCCCCTCGAGGTAATTTCCCATCACAGCACAGCAAGTCAGTCCTCAGTGCTGTCTAGAGAGAGAAAACCACCTTTAAAGGTGGAAAATAACAGAGCACAGGGCTGCAGGAGGCAGTTTGTGAGTGAACCTTCATTTTGCCCTCAGTGAGGGGCCTCTTCCCATCATCATCATCCTTCTTTTTGGGACCAGGATCATTTTCCTGCCTCCTGCTCTGAGCTCCAGCTGTCTGGGAGCTGTGGCCTTGGAGTAAAGATGATAAATGCTTCAAGATGCACTGAGGTAGCCCTGGGATGAGCAGATTCCAAGTGTTACCTGCTCATATTTTGGCCCAAAAAAAAGAAGTTGGAAGCTTGAGGGCACATTTGTCCCTTGTTGTGCCATTGAGCATGGTCAGAGTGACCACAGCTGCCCTGCTCTCAGGACAGCAAACACAAACCAACATGTGCATCTCCATCAGAGCAGAAAGCAATCAATCCACACACACAGCCTGCATCCAACCTGCTCCCAAACCAGGCACTGCTCCAGGAAAAGCAGAGGCTGGAGGCACAGGGAAGGTCCCCCAGGACATGTTGTCAGAGCCAGTGGGGACAGGGACACCCCAGTTGTGGCACTCACTTTGTCCGGATGTCCAGGTCGTCGTGGCTGGAGTGACACATCTCGCTGAAGCGGGAGACGAAGAAGTCGTAGCTGCGGTGGTAGGAGGGGGTGTCCTCCTCAATGTTGGCAAACTTCACAAACTGGGAGAGGAGAAAGAGGGGTGAACCCAGAGGGCATGACAACACAAATATTCAGAGAATCGTATCACAGAATGGTTTGGGTTGGGAGGGACCTTCAAGCTCATCCAGTCCCAACCCCCCTGCCAGCAGCAGGGACACCTTCCACTAGACCAGGTTGCTCAAAGCCTCATCCAACCTGGCCCAGAACACTTCCAGGGAGGAGCAGCCACAGCTTCTCTGCCCAACCTGGGCCAGGGTCTCACCCCCCTCACACCAAACAATTTCTTCCTCACATCTCAGCTCCATCTCCCCTCTGCCACTTTCAAGCCATCACCCCTTGTTCTCTCACTCCCTGCCCTTGGCCAAAGTCCCTCCCCAGCCTTCCTGGAGCCCCTTCAGGTACTGGGAGGCCACAGTGAGGTCTCCCTGGAGCCTTCTCTTCTCCAGGCTGAACAGCCCCAACTCTCTCAGCCTGTCCTCATATCAGAGCTGCTCCAGCCCTGGCATCATCCTGGTGGCCTCCTCTGGACTAGCTCCAGTAGGTCCATGTTCTTGTGCTGTTGGTGGCCCCAGCACTGGACTGGAATTCTTAAAATTCCTCTCCAAACCAGGACATATCTGTGGGCTTCAGCAGTCCAACACAGGGCTCTTCACTACAGCAGCTCAGTGTGTGCTCGGGGTGACAAGTTGGGCTGTCCATCCACTCCCAGGACATGAGGTCTCCAAGGGACAACGTGCCATCATGTCCCACTGAGCTCCAGCAGCACCCAGGCCTGGCTGTGGATGCTGCAAACCTCATTGCAAGCCTCAGTGGTCCTTGTAAGGGGCATTCAGAGGTGCCTGAGTTAGGGATCACTAATATGCTACACACACTAGTAACAGGAGATAAATTGGCCCTCAGCTTCTTTCCATCCTCCCAGACAGCACCAAACTCCTCCAACATTTCCCAAATGCTGCTGCAGGGATGAAAACAGCCTTGGAAAAGCCAATGGAGAAACCAGCTGCAAGCAGGTTCTGAACCACAACCCAGATCAAACCCACAGCACCCGGCAGCACGAGGTCCCATCGCTCCCTTCCAGCGTGGCCATGCCAACAGGCACAGAGCTTGCCAGAAATGCCAGGTGACCAACAGATCTGGCTGGTAAAGCTTTCAGGGAGAGAATTAAAGAAGGGAAAACAAAAAAGGATAAACATGTTTTTAAGCTTTCTTCTGAATTGGGAAAGTTATTAATGAAAAGATGGGAACAAAAGGTCGGGCAGGAAGGGGGAACCTCAACTCACTCAGTCATGCTGAGAGGGGTAGCTTTAAAAAAGGAAAAATAAATCAAACCTCAATAGCACAAAAGCTGCCACAAAATCACAGAATCCCAGAATGGCCTGGATGGGAAAAGCCCCCGAAGCTCATGGAGTGCAACCATGAACCCAACACTGACCAGTCCCCACTGACCCATGTCCCTCAGCACTGTGTCTACACCACTCTTCAATCCCTCCAGGGATGGGGACTCCACCACTGCCCTGGGCAACCCCTTCCAATGCCTCAGAACCCTTTCAGCAAAGAAATTCTTCCTCACATCCCATCTCAACTGCCCTGGCCACAACTGGAGGCATCAGCTTCTGGCTGGAACATACAGAGAATTCAGTCTGTGTCCACCCAACAGCACCTGGTGCTGCGAACGGACGAGGTTTATCCTTGGCCTGGGACAAAGCATTGTGCCACCAGGTCTCTTGTGCTTTATCCTCCCACTCAGAGCTGCATAAGCAGCTGCTTGCCAAGATTTGGGGCAAAAAAATCTGCTGGCTGCTTTTGTGCTCCCGTGCTGCAGCCGCTCCAGCACACTGGGACAGCTGAGGTCGTTTGCACGGGTGTGCAATGAAGGGAGAGGATGGTCCTTGTCCAGGAGATCCCCCAAACCACCCCAGCTGTTAACCCAGCAACACTGAGAACAAGATGCCCACGCACTCCATCTTGGAAGCTGCTCTCCAGAAATACTCTCTGCCAGGCTGGGAAATCAGCCAAGAGACACAAAGGAGCCCTTGGGAAAGATCCCAGCCCTGACCCGACAGCAGAGGCTGAGGATTCAGCTGTACACACTTACCAATCCTCCAAGTGAGACATCTCCTGCTATGGACACTGGACATGGTTCCACCAGACAGAGATGCTGCACCACAGCGTGGTGCTGATGCCAGTGCAGCCCCATGGCTTAGGACAGCGTGGCACAAAGCTCTGGGGTCACACCAAGCGATGCCACATCACTCAGCAAACTGTCCTTGGTCAAAGCCTCAGGACTGCTGGGTTCTTCTTCCAGCTGGGAGCACCTAACCTACCTCCAAAAGGGTTACCTGTCCACCTGGTATTTCTCAGGGTGCTCAGCACCCTCTGGAGATGAATCACAGAGTGGTGGGGTTGGAAGGGAGCTCAGGAGATCATCCAGTCCAACCCCCCTGCCAGAGCAGGTTCCCTACACCAGGTTGCACAGGAAAGTGTCCAGGTGGGTTTGAACATCTCCAGAGATGGAGACTCCACAGCCTCTCTGGGCAGCCTGTCCTGCCAGATGCCACAATGCCTGGGAGCTTTGTCTTTACCTCAACTCTATCAGCAGGCTTGTCTCACCTTTTTGCTTTCTGCATTTGCTGGCATCCAACCCCACCAGGAGAACAGGCAACAAAGAGCCCACTGGTGCCTTTCCACAGCTGGCAAAACCCATCCACCCATCCCATCCCATCTCCCAGGAGCTGACTGGCACGCACCCACTGTGCCAGGCTATTAATATCATCAGCTGCAAAGCACCAGAGTCAGCTCAGCCCCGTCAGGAACTGTTCCCAGAGTGCAGGGACTGGTTCCAACTGATAAACTCCTCTTACTCACCAGAGAAAGAAAGAAAAAAAGCAGGGCTGTTATATAAGAAACCTCTGTACCAGCCTGCACACAAAGTGTTTTTTTTTTCCTAGTTTTTAAGCTCATGGCAACTCCACGTGCAACCAGAGGTGAGGGCAGGATGCAGAGTGAGGAGCAGTAACTGCAGCAACTCCAGGAAAGCCACCCCAAGTGTCCCATGGCCAAGAAATGTTGTGAAATGAAAGAAGGAAAGGTTTTCTCTGCAGGTATCAATCCCACAGCCACATGGAGGACAACAGCTTGTTCTGTGCCATCAGGCAACCAAACAGCACCAGCTCATGAGCACTCCTTATCCCAAAGCTGTTGAGGCACCAGGGATCATCAACCCACCCATCCACACCCTCAGGTCAGCTCCCTGCTCTGAGGGCAGCTTCTCCAGCCAGCTGCCAGGCACAGACATCCCTGTGTGATGCCACCAGGCCTGGTGACACTGGATGTGGCACAGCGTTCACATCTGCCACCAGCTGGATGCAGCTGCCCTCTCTCCATCTCTTTTCACTCTGCAGCCTCTGGCAGGGCCAGAACTTGTAAAAAGCTGCCAAGAACAGAGAAAAATCAGTCTCCAAGCCCCCTTGCTCTGTCAACAGGACATTGTTAGGACTCTGCCACCTGCTCACAGACTATTGTGATTTCCAAAAGCTTGGTTTGCCTCTACAAGGGTGCTGCACCATGCAGCAATTAGAGGAGATGCCCACCCCAGTCCCCACTGCTAACTTAAATGAAGTTAAATTAAAAAGCAGCACCAGGAAACATGGAAATAACCCAGCAAGAGCTGGGCTGGTGGCATCAAACCTTCAGGGGAAGCCACTTATTTTCACTAACAGGCACCAAATTGCAGCTGAAAAGCTGCTCTGCAGCTTCTCATTGTATTTCCACTGAGAAAACAGCTTAAAACATTGAAATGCAACACTATTTCTGCTGTGGTTTGAAGGGGTGTGGGGCTGGGCAGGTTGGGGCTCCTGTGCTTGATGCCAACAAGCTCCAACTGAAGCATGGTGGGACAAGCAGAGAGTAAGAGCAGGGGAGACACGAGGAGAAGCGAAACAACGGCTGGGGAGGGATAACGCTGCCACCTATAAATACATCAGCCATAAATACATCAGAGGAACATCATCAAGGCGGTGGAAGAGCTGTTTAAATGAAAGATCAATGGTGGTTGAAGGGAAAACAATCAAGTGGGTAATGATATCGAGCTGGAAATGAGATGGTTCCTATCCAAAGAGGGGAGGTGACCCAATGAGGATGAGAAACCAAAGTGGATTTAAGCTGCAGCTCTGTCTGTTCACCCCAAAGATGATAGGATAGAGTGATCATGGGGTGCTGGATTGTCACTGCCACCTCCAGCACTGTGTCTGGGGAGCCTGGTGGGCTGGTCCCCAGGCTGAGCGTGCCACCTTGGCTCTGTGTGAGGAGGGAGACGTGTTTGAGGCGAGATTTCACGCGGCGGAGAATGACTCAGGTTTCTATAAACAACCTGCTCCTGCCTTTGCCATCAGCTCCCTTATTGTGAGGATTGCTTGAGACAGCACCCTCTAATTAAGCCCAAGCCTAAGGCACATTCCTCATTAGCAGATATAGGAAGAAGTGTCTCATTATCATTACTCACTTTTGCTATAAAAGCTCACAAGTTCTCTGTGCTATTTGCCCTCTGAATTTGCCCACATGGTTGAAAAGGCAAAAAAAACCCCCAAAACCCAAAAAAAACCAACCCAAAAAACAAGAATCACTAAATCATCATCATCATCATCAATTCCTGATCTGGACTTCTCATTAAAACACCTGCTAGTGATTCCTGGCCACAGTGACAGCAGCACTAAGGAAACATCTCTCCATGGTCCAGAACCACCTCTCTCTCTCCACAGGTGCTTGAACATGGGGAGCTTTGCTCCACACAGGCAGGAAACATGAGGCAGAGCTCCCTCTTGCCTTGACCCAACGCCTCCAGCTTGAGGATGTCACTGAAGTCTCTGCCATGGCACCATGAGCCCCTATGGTGAGGGCTGTCCCCTCCCTGGCTCCACATCTGCAGCTCCCATTGAGGTGCAGTCCATGCCACGTGCTGGTGGCCCCTCTGATGTAGGGCTCTGCTCAGGCACCATCCAAGGACCTGAGGAGTGTCCAGAGAGCAGCCATGGAGAGGGAGATGCTGGCTGAGGTGAACTTTAATCACTACCTCTACCCCAGGTCCTTCTGGACCCTGGGACAACACCTGAAATTCCCAAATTGCTCAGGGGCAGGGTGAGGGGATATTGCAGGTGTTTGCAGGCAGTTTGCCACTGGGACAGATCCAGAAAGCTCCAGCACATGTCTCAGGAGGTCTGGACAGCAAGTGGCACCTCTCTGGACTCCCATGGAACTTGAGCCAGCCTTGGGCAGAAGGATGTGGGTGCCTGTCAACCCAGTCCTGGGCTGCACCCCGAGCAGCGTGGGCAGCAGGGCCAGGGAGGGGATTCTGCCCCTCTGCTCCGCTCTCCTGAGACCCGCCCTGCAGTGCTGCCTCCAGTGCTGGGGCCACCAACAGCACAAGGACATGGAGCTACTGGAGCCAGCCCAGAGGAGGCCACCAGGATGATGCCAGGGCTGGAGCAGCTCTGCTGTGAGGACAGGCTGAGAGAGTTGGGGCTGTTCAGCCTGGAGAAGAGAAGGCTCCAGGGAGACCTTCTAGTGGCCCCCCAGTACCTGAAGGGGCTCCAGGAAGGCTGGGGAGGGACTTTGGCCAAGGACAGGGAGTGACAGAACAAGGGGTGATGGCTTGAAAGTGGCAGAGGGGAGATGGAGCTGAGATGTGAGGAAGAAATTGTTTGGTGTGAGGGTGGTGAGACCCTGTCCCAGGTTGGGCAGAGAAGCTGTGGCTGCTCCTCCCTGGAAGTGTTCTGGGCCAGGTTGGATGAGGCTTTGAGCAACCTGGTCTAGTGGAAGGTGTCCCTGCTGCTGGCAGGGGGTTGGAACTGGATGAGCTTGAAGGTCCCTTCCAACCCAAACCATTTGATGACTCTGTGATCCTGCTCCAAGTGCAAGGGGCTTTGCCAGGCAGCCCCTGCAGCACTCCAGGGCTGACAGCAGCATGACCACACTGGCACACCATGGTGAGCTGCTGCTGGCAGTGGGTTTCAACCGAGGGATCAACCCTCCCACTTCTTCAAGGGCTGGGGATTAACGTTTGCCAACGCAGTGCTGCCCTGTCTGGGAGGCGACAGCAGAAACATTAATGCCATCCCCTCCCCATCACACACAGCAAAGAATTAAAGCTGAGGGCTGAGCTGTGTTTCACAGAATCCCAGCACTGCCTGGACTGGAAAAGCCCTTGAAGCTCATGGAGTCCAACCATGAACCCAACACTGCCCAGTCCCCACTGACCCATGTCCCTCAGCACTGTGTCTACACCACTCTTCAATCCCTCCAGGGATGGGGACTCCACCACTGCCCTGGGCAACCCCTTCCCATGCCTCAGAACCCTTTCAGCAAAGAAATTCTTCCTCACATCCCATCTCAACTGCCCTGGCCACAACTGGAGCCCATTTCCTCTTGTCCTGGCACTTGGTCCTTGGTTGAATACGAGCTTGAGAGAGCTTGAAGATCCCTTCAAGAATCTACCCACCAACCCTCCTGCCCACAGGATGATCAGCTCCATCTAAAGCCTCTCATAAAAATCAGCAAGGACAGATGCTGCTTGTCCAAGCCAAGCTCCTGGGCACCTGCAGAGCCCTCACGAGCTCAGGTGCCAGGTACACCCAGTGTTCCCAGTAAAAACCAGCAGAAAGACCATGCAGAAGTGGCTGCTGGCTGCCAGCCAGGACAGGATCAGCAGTTTGGATACAGGGAGGACATTGTCTTTGTTCATCTGTCCTTCTCCTTTCTCCTCATTGTATGTCTGTGAGGGACACATCCCCAGCCCAGCTAAGCTATTTATTGCAAGCAGCAGCAATCTTTAAGCCAGTCCTTTTCTGAGCACAAAGAGCTCCCAAAATCCATGGGGATCACCTCCTACATTGGTCTATTGTCCAAAAGCACTGACAGCCCCTGTGTCCTCGGAATTGTTTAGGATAAAGCTGAATTCAAGAGAGGGGAGGCATGGCAGCAGAGATCAGTGACTGGTCACAGTCAGCAAACAGCAGGGACAGTGCACGGGCAGCACAGCTGGGGTCTCAGAAACCCCACACGTGGCAGGACACATGAGAGGTGACACCATGAATCATGGAATGGGTTGGGTTGGAAGGGACCTTCAAGCTCATCCAGTCCCAACCCCCCTGCCAGCAGCAGGGACACCTTCCACTAGACCAGGTTGCTCAAAGCCTCATCCAACCTGGCCCAGAACACTTCCAGGGAGGAGCAGCCACAGCTTCTCTGCCCAACCTGGGACACTGTCTCACCACCCTCACACCAATTTCTTCCTCACATCTCATCTCAGTCCTCCCCTTTAGCCACTCCCCATCCTTTCCCAGCAAAGTTCCCTCCCTTCTCACTGTGCAGAGATGCAGGGGTGCCAGGCAGGTGGAAAGCCAAGGACAGGGTCAGCAGGGTGCTGTCACCTCCCCCTGCACTCCTACTCACCGAGTTGGTCCCCAGGATCTGCAGGTTGGGCTTCTCTGACTCCAGCAGTTTCGCCACCATCTTCAGGAAGCTCTCCACGAAGAGGTTGATGCTCTGGCAGTGACAGGCCATGAGGAGCTGGTCCAGGGCTTCCATGGCAATGCACACATACCTGGGTGGGCAAAAGCCAAGGTCACTCCCCAACAGCAGCAATGGGCTCGTGGCCATCCCTCCTCCTCCCCTCTCCCAAACCACCTGGGTGCCCATCAGCAAAACACCAACCTTCTGCCCTGGTCAACCCAAGGAGAAAATTTTACACCCAAAATACCCTTAGGAAATGTTTAGATGGTGTTGGCTGCTCTCAGCATCTCTCTTCCTAGCCAAGATCCAACTAACCCAAGATCTAAGCTGCCAGCAACACCTTGCATCTCCCCACACACCACTTGTGGGCTTCCCTTGCCCTAAACTGGACTTTATATCCCATGAGGGAGCACTGGGCTTTGCACAGGGTGGGCTCAGGGTCAAACACAGCCTTTTTCACAGACCCAGTTGGTCCTGGCCAGGGAGGAAGGACAGGATGAGAACACAGAGTTAGACTGATGTGCTCCAGAGAAGCTGTGGACACAACAAAGCAACTCTGCAAAGCACGTTCACATCACCCCAGCCATTCCCAGGTGAGCTGGGTCTCCTCCAGCAGAGCACAGAGCAGGATGCAGCACTGGGGGTGCTGAGCCTGGAGAAAAGGAGGCTGAGGGGAGACCTTGTGGCTCTGTCCAAGTCCCTTGGAGGAGGGTGCAGAGAGGTGGGGGTGGGTCTGTTCAAGCAAGGAGCAAGGGACAGGACAAGAGGAAATGGGCTCCAGTTGTGGCCAGGGCAGTTGAGATGGGATGTGAGGAAGAATTTCTTTGCTGAAAGGGTTCTGAGGCATTGGAAGGGGTTGCCCAGGGCAGTGGTGGAGTCCCCATCCCTGGAGGGATTGAAGAGTGGTGTAGACACAGTGCTGAGGGACATGGGTCAGTGGGGACTGGTCAGTGTTGGGTTCATGGTTGGACTCCATGATCTTAAAAGGCTTTTCCCATCCAGGCCATTCTGGGATTCTGATTGCCCACCCCAGCATTACCTTGGTTCCCATCCCTCCTCCAAGGGCTCAACCACTCAGTCTTGGCTCTACGTGCTGGATGGGGACAGGGGAAGACCAGAACATGGTTCAAATACAGCAGCAAGATGGGAGGCACCCCTGATGGGTCCCTGGGCCATGCACAGGCCCTCCCTGAGCACAGCAGATGCCTTCACCATCTCTCCTGACCAGGCTGATCTTCCACAGCCCAACCTCCAGCAGCTGAATTTGCTTTAAGATGCCACAATGCATCTCCCAGGTTATTTATTAACCCAGTCCTGTGGTGCTCCTGCCTCCCAGGGGAAGCTGGAAAACCTTGTGCCCAGTGAGGAATCTCAACTGGGTGCCCATTAGAGAGGTGATGGGCAAGGGGTGATGGCTTGAAAGTGGCAGAGGGGAGATGGAGCTGAGATGTGAGGAAGAAATTGTTTGGTGTGAGGGTGGTGAGACCCTGGCCCAGGTTGGGCAGAGAAGCTGTGGCTGCTCCTCCCTGGAAGTGTTCTCGGCCAGGTTGATGAGGCTTTGAGCAACCTGGTCTAGTGGAAGGTGTCCCTGCTGCTGGCAGGGGGGTTGGGACTGGATGAGCTTGAAGGTCCCTTCCAACCCAAACCAGGCTGGGATTTTTCAAGCCAGCTCCTTGCATGGCTCAATTTGCAGCCTGGCTGACATGCAACAACCCCCAGCTTGTGCTGCAAGAGGGAACCCAAAAGCCCTGAGCTCCCCAGCAGCGAGGTGGGCAGGAGCTGCCCCTCTCCTTGCAGCATCCCTGCCCATGCATCAACAACAGCAGGGGAGCCAAACTGTCCTCTCAGGGCAAAGGAGGTGTCTGATAAACCCTGGACTTCCAGATTCGAGCTGCTAAAACACAGCAAGATCAATCCCATCCCTTGAGGTCTCATCACAGAATCACAGAATCACAGAATATTAGGGATTGGAAGGGACCTCGAAAGATCATCTAGTCCAATCCCCCTGCCGGAGCAGGAACACCTAGATGAGTTCGCACAGGAAGGCGTCCAGGCGGGTCTTGAATGTCTCCAGAGAAGGAGACTCCACAACCTCCCTGGGCAGCCTGTTCCAGGGCTCTGGCACCCTCACTGTAAAGAAGTTCTTCCTCAAATTTAAGCGGAACCTCCTGTGTTCCAGCTTACACCCATTGCCCCTTGTCCTATCATTGGTCATCACTGCAAAGAGCCTGGCCCCATCCTCCTGACACTCACCATTCAAATATTTATAAACATTAATCAGGTCCCCCCTCAGCCTCCTCTTCTCCAAGCTAAAGAGCCCCAGCTCCCTCAGCCTTTCCTCATAAGGGAGATGTTCCACTCCCTTAATCATTTTGGTGGCTCTTCGCTGGACTCTCTCAAGCAGCTCCCTGTCCTTCTTGAACTGTGGGGCCCAGAACTGGACACAATATTCCAGATGTGGCCTCACCAGGGCAGAGTAAAGGGGAAGAAGAACCTCTCTTGACCTACTGACTACACCCCTTCTAATGCACCCCAGGATGCCATTGGCCTTCCTGGCCACAAGGGCACAGTGCTGGCTCATGGTCATCCTGCTGTCCACCAGGACTCCCAGATCCCTTTCCCCTTCACTGCTCTCTAGGAGATCATTTCCTAACCTATACTGGAACCTGGGATTGTTCCTGCCCAGGTGCAACACCCTACACTTGCCCTTATTATATTTCATCAAGTTTTTCCCTGCCCAGCTCTCCAGCCTGTCCAGGTCTCTCTGGATGGCAGCACAGCCTTCTGGAGTGTCAGCCACTCCTCCCAGCTTTGTGTCACCAGCAAACTTGCTGACAGTGCACTCAATTCCCTCATCCAGGTCATTTATGAATATATTGAATAATACTGGTCCTAGTACTGACCCCTGAGGGACTCCACTAGACACAGGTCTCCAACTCGACTCCGCCCCATTGACCACTACTCTCTGGCTTCTTCCCACCAGCCAGTTAATAATCCACCAGCCAGTTAATAATCACTGGTGAAATCTGGCTCCAGTCTTGAGTAGATTCTCTGGTGTCTCGTAACGTGGCTGAGCTCACACTGCAGCTTGTCCTCCAGACATCATTACAGCTCTTCTAGATCCTGTGAAAATCAGCAGCCAACTATTCCTGGATCTGTGAGGCTCCCACCCATCTGTCAAACTGGGTTAAAACTGGCCCAGAGGGGAAAAAAAGGTATGAAGATGTGACCAACAACCAGCTCAAAGCATCAAACTCCTTTCTCACAGGTTGAAAACAATATTCTGTGCCCAAAATTACTGCCACAGCGTGGCTTCTCTTTGGGGGACAACTGAACACCAGGCACCAAGAGGGAAAAGGGACATTTGTGGAGCTGTCACCTCTAACCTACCCCAACCATCTTACAGGTGGTGGGTTACATTGCTGCAAAACCAAACACCACTTTCTCCTTTTAGCAATAAAAGGTAACAAAAGCTGACACCCAACAGGCCTGAAATCAAGGCAGGAGAGGCACCCACGTGCTCAGCTGCTCTTTCAAAGCCCAGCTGAGGTGTCTGCAGCAGAGCAAACCCTGCTGCTCCAGCCAACAGAGACCTACAAACCAAAGGTTGATCCAAACCCATTCCAGGCATTTCAGAGTAAGACTTTGAAAATTAGCTACTGCTCTGACCCAATTATGTGCCTGTACACACAGGAGGTGGAGGGAAGAATAGATATTCCCCCTCCACCCACTGAGGCTTGTCATTAGGTGTCAAAAAAGTCTTTGAAAGTCTTTTTTTTTCCCCAACATAGCGAGCAGAGCCTGTTACCAGCTGCTGAACTACAGAACATCAGGCAGAGCTTTGAATGTCCTGTCACTCCTGATGATGGGTGATGTGGATGAGGCTTTGAAGGTTTTCCAACTTGAACACTTCTTAGGAGACTGCTGGCTTCTCTTCCAGCCAGGATAAAAGGCAAGCTGAAGTTTGCACCATGGAGCTGAGCTGTGTTTGTCTGGCACAGCTTCGTTCAGGAGACAACAAGAATCAATCCTGGAGGTATTTCAAAGGGAAGGGGCCCCCCCGTGCTCCCCAGCATTTCTAATCAGGGCAGGCAGCTATTCCATAGAATCACAGAGTGGTTTGGGTGGGAAGGGACCTTCAAGCTCATCCAGTCCCAACCCCCCTGCCAGCAGCAGGGACACCTTCCACTAGACCAGGTTGCTCAAAGCCTCATCCAACCTGGCCGAGAACACTTCCAGGGAGGAGCAGCCACAGCTTCTCTGCCCAACCTGGGACAGGGTCTCACCCCCCTCACAGCAAAGAATTTCTTCCTCACATCTCAGCTCCATCTAATCTTTTCAAGTAGGTGCTGCTCTCCTTGCAGTAAACAAAGGCAAAGCCTTGCTGGAAGCGATGTGGGGAGGGAAGCTGAAGGGAACAGAGCCCAGCCAGGACCACACAGGTCAGCTGGACAGAGCAAACACAGCAATCCTCATCCAACCCAAGGCAACCCCATCACATGCTCTCTGGAAAAGCATCAGCGTGCTGCCCATCATCCTGGTCCTGCTTATACAGGAAGGCTGGGGAGGGACTTTGGCCAAGGGCAGGGAGTGACACAACAAGGGGTGATGGCTTGAAACTGGCAGAGGGGAGATGGAGCTGAGATGTGAGGAAGAAATTCTTTGGTGTGAGGGTGCTGAGACCCTGTCCCAGGTTACCTGAGCCCCCTCTACTATCTAATGGCCCATGGTTATGTCAGTGACTGCCAGCCCTCACCCATAGCGGTGCCGGCTCACGTCTCGGATGAGCCGCTCGGACAGGTAGGCACCGATGCGATCCAGCTTCTCCGGGGCAGACAAGGCATAAAATGTCAGCTTCTCCATGTTGGTCTTCACCAGCCCATCCTGAAAGAGAGCAACACAGGGTGTCATGGTCTCACACCAAGATCCAGCAAACAGAATCACAGACTCACAGGCTGGTGGGGTTGGAAGGGACCTCAGGAGATCATCCAGTCCAACCCCCCTGCCAGAGCAGGTTCCCTACACCAGGTTGCACAGGAAAGTGTCCAGGTGGGTTTGAACATCTCCAGAGATGGAGACTCCACACCCTCTCTGGGCAGCCTGGCCCAGGGCTCCAACACCCTCACAGGAAAGAAGTTTTTCCTTCAGTTTCTCTGGAACTTCCACTGTCCCAGTTTGTGCCCATTTCCCCTTGTCCTGTCACTGGGCACCACTGAGCAGAGTCTGGCCCCATCCATTGGCCCCCACACTGCAGGTATTGACAAACATTGATCAGGTCCCCTCTCAGGCTGCTCTTCTCCAGGCTGAGCAGTCCCAGCTCCCTCAGCCTCTCCTCACACAGGAGATGCTCCAGCCCCTCACCATCTCTGTGGCCTCCACTGGACTCTCCTCAGAAGTTCCCTGTCCCTCTTGAACTGGGGAGCCCAGAACTGGACACAACACTCCAGCTGTGGCCTCACCAGTGTAGAGCAGAGGGGGAGGAGAACCTCCCTCGACCTGCTGGTCACACTCTTCTCAATGCCCCCAGGAGACCATTGGCTTCTTGGCCACAAGGACACACTGGTGGCTCATGGCCACCCTGCTGCCCACCAGCACACCCAGGTCCTTTTCCACAGAGCTCCTCTCCAGCAGGTCAGCCCCAACCTGTCCTGGTCCATGCAGTTATTCCTGCCCAGGTGAAGGACTCTGCACTTGCTCTTGCTGAACCTCATCAGGTTCCCTTCTGCCCAGCTCTCCACCCTGTCCAGGTCTCTCTGGTGGCAGCACAGCCTTCTGCTGTGCCAGCCACTCCTGCCAGTTTGGTGTCATCAGCAAACCTGACACAAACACCAGGAGCATCTCTGCAGCAAACCTCAGCAGTGACACCAGACATCTGGAGCACGTCAGTCCCACCCCAGCACCTCCCCACACCTTGGACACCAGGGAAAGGAAGTGATGATTCCATTTAGCCTCTCTGATGCACCACAGCCAGGGGTGACCCCAGTGCAAACCTCCATCCAACCAGCATCGTTTGCCAGCCCCTAGCAATGCCCCAGCACCAAGGGGGACAAGGACAGACAGGGACACCAACACCTCCAGGCTGCTGGGGCCAAATGACACAAGCGTGCCAAGCTGCCAGCCTCAATCCCCTGCAGCATGGAAAACTGTTCCTCATCCAACTTCTCCACATGGCTCAGCAGGAGCCTCCTCTCTTGTTCAGCTTTGCTGCCAGCACCATGATCAAACAGTTCACCACCTCCCTGGGTAACCCCAGCCCTGCTACCCCCAGCTGGGACCTCCTCTTCCACTGCTTCACATCTCAGCTATGATAAGGAAATCAAGAGGCTGGATTTGGGATGCTCCAGGAGCAGCTGGCAGGAGATCTGTCACCTCCAGTTCAGCCAGGCAGGAAGCAGGGTACCAGCTTCTCCTCATCCCAGAACCATAAGCAGCTTTTGAGCTTGAAAGCCTGGCTGAGGCCCCAAGAGATCCCTGCTCTTAAAAGCTGCTTTCCTTATCTTGCAAAGAGAAGGATGTACACCTTCAGGTCCAGTGTCCCATCCTCCCACCCTTGCTATCTGCCCAGCAGCTTTGGGAAAGGAAGCTGATGTGGCTGGAGGAGCTGCTTCTGTATTTCTACTCAAAAAGAGGTTTTAAAGGACAATCCAACCCTCCAGGAACAGTCAAAGTATCACCAGGAGCTGTTTCTGGGCAGGTTACACCATGTGCCTTCAACCAGAGCATCAGAGCTTCAGCATGTGAAGCACCAGAGCTTTGTCACATGGAGCAGCATCTCGTTTACCTCTGGGTCCTCAGGGAAGATGTTGTCGACGAGTCTTTTGTAGCGAGGACGCAGGGCACCGCAGCAGCCACACACCCCTGGAAGAGAGGAGACAGAGCTGGGACAAAACAGACTCATGGAATGGTTTGGGTGGGAAGGGACCTCCAAGCTCATCCAGTCCCAACCCCCTTGCCAGCAGCAGGGACACCTTCCACTAGACCAGGTTGCTCAAAGCCTCATCCAACCTGGCCCAGAACACTTCCAGGGAGGAGCAGCCACAGCTTCTCTGCCCAGCCTGGGCCAGGGTCTCACCACCCTCACACCAAACAATTTCTTCCTCACATCTCAGCTCCAGCTCCCCTCTGCCACTTTCAAGCCATCACCCCTTGTTCTCTCACTCCCTGCCCTTGGCCAAAGTCCCTCCCCAGCCTTCCTGGAGCCCCTTCAGGTACTGGGAGGCCACTGGAAGGTCTCCCTGGAGCCTTCTCTTCTCCAGGCTGAACAGCCCCAACTCTCTCAGCCTGTCCTCACAGCAGAGCTGCTCCAGCCCTGGCATCATCCTGGTGGCCTCCTCTGCACTGGCTCCAGTAGCTCCATGTCCTTGTGCTGTTGGTGGCCCCAGCACTGGAGGCAGCACTGCAGGTGGGGTCTCACCCACCTCCAGCTCCAGGGCAAACCCCTCTGTGGAGGTGCCTTTTGGTGGAAAACATATCCTTGGATTCAGTGGGGAAGCCCAGGAAGAGGAGAGGGCACCAAGCTGATGACATCCCAGAGTTTTGCAGCCAAAAAAAACAAGGGAAGAAAACTGCAGCTGAGATGCAGGGAACTGGCTGGTGACCAACATCATCTGATGTAGGACTGCAAGGTTATCTGCTTTTCTCACCCAAGAAAGCAGTCCCCAGAGACCAAGATGTCCAAAGTTCCCCAGAATCTGTGCCTCTGTATCTCACAAGATCCCCTTTTGCAGGTCTTCAGACCAGGAGCTCTTTCCTCCACGCACTCACCCAAGAACAGAGTCCTCACCCCCTGCCCCACGCTCCCCACAGAGCCAGCAATGATAAAGAGAGCAAGACAGCAAGGCAAGAAAAGGAGAGAGAACATCTTAGGAAGGTTGGGAAAGGAAAATGCATTTTCCTATTTGTAGCTCCAGAGCTGCTGAGAAATGTCCCCTTTGATTGTCCCCTACCTTTGAGCTGCCAGACCACGGCCCCTCTCCCCTGAAGAAGGCACCAAGTGATTTGTGTTTCACAGGATACCAACACAACCACAACGAACACCTCTCTTTGAGGGACCTCAGACATGACAGGAGCTTGTCCCAGGTATACAAGCCATGTCCCAGGAAGTTTCTCCAAGGGCCAAAACCCCTCACAGCAGCAACTCCACAGGCCAGCGAACGGTGGGCATCAGCCTCACAGAATCACACAGACTGGTGGGGTTGGAAGGGACCTCAGGAGATCATCCAGTCCAACCCCCCTGCCAAAGCAGGTTCCCTACACCAGGTTGCACAGGAAAGTGTCCAGGTGGGTTTGAACATCTCCAGAGATGGAGACTCCACACCCTCTCTGGGCAGCCTGGCCCAGGGCTCTGGCACCCTCACAGGAAAGAAGTTCCTCATCTTCAGATGGAATCTCCTGTGTTCCAACTTGTGCCCATTGCCCCTTGTCCTGTCACTGGGCACCACTGAAAAGAGTCTGGCCCCATCCTCTTGACACTCACCCTTTAGATATTGATCAACATTGATCAGGTCCCCTCTCAGGTTGCTCTTCTCCAGGCTGAGCAGCCCCAGCTCTCTCAGCCTCTCCTGATAAGATGCTCCAGGCCCTTCATCATCTCCATAGCTTCTGCTGGACTCTCTCCAGAAGTTCCTGGTCTCTCCTGAACTGGGGAGCCCAGAACTGGACACAACCCATCACAATCCTCATCCCAACTCAGAGAAAAGCCATTAGCTCCGGCCACCAAACATCCCACACGTGGCTGCGGTCCCTCGCTCTGCCTTTCAGGGAGCTGTCAGGGAGGAAAGGATCATTTCCAACCTGGATGGTTCTCCCTGGGCCATATCCTGTTTTCCAGGGCCACAGCACACAGGGATCCCCATGTCTTCAGCTTGGGGACAGCTGGTGGTCCAGATGGGATCTTGAGCATCCATTGTGCTTCCACACACACTGAGCATGGGGATGGCTGGAGCTCCAGGTGGTTCAGTGTCCATGGGCACCTCCACGCTGCTACATCTCCTGGGTAAAGCTGTACAGCACTGCCCTGGCTGCTGAGGAACATCTGCTGAGTTTGGTTATTTAAAAAAAGGAGGAATAAAACAAACAAAAGGGCTTGCTGGCTGTGCTGCCCTCCCCAGCGCTGCTCCGAGGGTTTGGGGGTGCCAGGATCCCCCCTGCTCCACCATAAAGCATTTTTTCTCCAGGGTGTGGAAATGCTGCAGCCCACGGAAGGGGACTGGTGTCAGCCAGCCCAAAGCAGCAGCTTTTCCCAGCCTGGGGAAGTGTGAGTAATCCAGGGCTGCTTTTTTGGCAACTGTCCCCGAGAAGCAGAAGCTGAGGGGACAAAGGCTGCGGCGGTGGGAGCCGGCGACCGCTCGCGCTGGGACGCGTGAGCTCACCCCGGCGCTGGCACCGCTCCTTCCTCAGCACATCGCCTCTGAGGGCTGGGGCTCACATCCATGGGGTGGCTTCACCACAGTGGGACCATGGGGTCCTGTATTCACCCCCTCCCCAACCTGGTGAGATGGGAGAGAAACACCCCGAAGGGCTGGTGGGGTGGGATGAGGACAGGGAGGGCTCACTCACCAGGGATGGGCACGGGCAACACAGACTCCCCTTGGGGAACACAAATCCATTTAATGAGTTCCCAATCAATCAGAGTAGGACAGTGAGAGACAACAACCACCTCTGACAGCACCTTCCCCACCCCTCCCTTCTCCCCAGGCTCCCCTCACTTTGCTCCCCATTTCTGCCCCTTCTCCCCAGGGCACAGGGACAGGGAATGGGGGTTCAGTCCGTTCCTCTCTGCTGCTCTTCCCGGCACCAGATCCCTCCCGCGGGGTGAAAGAGTCCAGGAGCAAAGTGTTCCAACGTGGGCTGCCCATGGAGTCATGGACCTCTTCAGGCTCAGCTCCTGGCTCCAGCATGGGGCCATCCACAGGGTGCAGACAGGTCTCCAGTCCAGCACACATCCTCACCCCAGCTCTGGCACTGAGCATCCCTGGGGTCTCAATTCAGTCACACCAGCCCTTGGGCTCAGCTTCTCTGCTCCAGCGTAGAGTACTCCACGGCCTACACGTGGGGATCTGCTCCACTGTTGAACTTCCATGGGCTGCAGGGACCTCACTGGCCTTCTTCTCCTCCATGATGTTGAACTGGGTGTCTGAAGTTCTCTGACCTCCCCCTCCTCCTCCTTCCTCCTGGCAACGATGCTCTCCTCTTTGTTTAGGCCAATGGTTGCCTTTTGTTCAGGTCAACGGCCTCTCCTCCAGGTTCTCTCCACCTTCTCCTTTTCAAGACCATCCTTCCCCTCACAGATATGGATTGGCAGAGGTCTTTCTCTAGTCCTCACTGGCCCAGCCTGGGCTGGAGGGTCTCTGCCTTGGAGCCAGAGGAGCTTTCACTCTCCCTGCAAACCCCTCTGCACCTTCTCGCTATCCAATATTTATTTCTAAGTCTCTGCTGCTCTCCCTCCTCCCTTCCCAGCTGCCTCCCATCGATTTTTGCTCTTCTTCCAAAGTACCTTTAATCTGGCCTCTTAATAAATTCTCATTTGCCACTCACACTCCTGAATCCTCTTAATAAATTCCCCTCTCCTGGGATGGCCAAGGCAGCGTCACTTATCTCACCTTGCCTGGCCACATGTCCCTCAGCACGGGCCACCAGCTCTCCCTGCAAAATAGCTGGAGACATTAGCCAAGAATCCAGGTCCCCTCCACCTCCTGGAGCCTCCACAAGAATTATCTCACCTCCAGAAATGTGACTTTTAGAGTATTTTCAGGATTAAGGCACATTCCTAACCCTGGGAGAGGAGGAAAGAGCTCAGCCGCGTTTCCAATCCACCACCGTCATCCTGATGAATTGAGCTGAAGAGCAGACACAGCACGGATCCCATCAATAATCATTGTGTAATTAAGTCTAATGCCTTCTCTCTCACCTAACATGACCTCTTCTTCTACAAGTAGGACATTTTTAAGACTTTGCTTGAAGAAAGTGGCAGCAGGAGAAAGATGAAGACCCAAAGTAACCATCCTGGGTGACCCATCGGTCCCACGGTGTGAGGGGACAAACACAGTCCAGGCAGGGAAAGCAGGAACATTGCTCAACCTAAAGCCACATCAGGGCAGCAGTGGGCAGGATCCCACCAGGGCCCAGCAGAAGGACCAGGCTTCCTACAGAGCAGTGCCTCTGGGTGAGACTCTCTGATGGCTAGTAAGAGAGCTGAGCTTCGAGAGGGTCTCGCTGGTTCTGCTTCCATGAAACCAAGATTCAATTTCCTTCCCCAAGCCTCTGTCTTCTGTTGGTTTTGCCCAGCCCAGACATAGAATCACAGATGGGTTTGGGGTTGGAAGGGACCTTCAAGCTCATCCAGTCCCAACCCCCCTGCCAGCAGCAGGGACACCTTCCACTAGACCAGGTTGCTCAAAGCCTCATCCAACCTGGCCCAGAACACTTCCAGGGAGGAGCAGCCACAGCTTCTCTGGCCAACCTGGGACAGGGTCTCACCACCCTCACACCAAACAATTTCTTCCTCACATCTCAGCTCCATCTCCCCTCTGCCACTTTCAAGCCATCACCCCTTGTTCTGTCACTCTCTGCCCTTGGCCAAAGTCCCTCCCCAGCCTTCCTGGAGCCCCTTCAGGTACTGGGAGGCCACTGGAAGGTCTCCCTGGAGCCTTCTCTTCTCCAGGCTGAACAAACCCAACTCTCTCAGCCTGTCCTCACAGCAGAGCTGCTCCAGCCCTCAGATCATACCCAGGTACAGACAAGGAGACCATAAATCCTTAAAAAAAACAGAGTAAAAATGACAGAGACTTTGAGGAAAGAAGATTTTTCCTTGGTTTATCCCCCCCCTGCCAAGGGCTCTCCAGAGCCAAACAAACCCAAGTCTTGTCCTGGTGACAGGGCTGAAATCAGCCCTGTGCTTGCTCAATATCACAGAATCAGAGTGGTTGGAAAGACCTTTAAGATCACCAAGTTCAACCATAAACCCAACACTGCCAATCCCACCTCTAACCCATGTCCCTGAGCACCTCATCTACCCATCTGTTCAATCCCACCAGGGAAGGTGACTCCACCACCTCCCTGGGCAGCCTGTTCCAATGCTTGACCACCCTTTTGGGGCCCCTCCAGACCTTCACAACACCAAACCCTAACACTGGAGCTTAGCAAATCCCCCCCTCCAAGCCATGCTATGCAACAAAGATCTCAGACAAACATTTCATCTTCCAGACACCTTCAGCACCCACCACACTGCTCCCATGCACCTTGTACCCTTGGACCAACCCAGCAGACACAGCTCCAACCCCAAGCAAGGCACTGACCGAGGACAAAACCCCGCAGCCGCAATAAATTCCTCCAGCCAAGGCTGCCACAAGGTATTTCAAAAATAGAAAGATGATTTTGAAGGTCACCAGCAACCACAGCAGCTTTTTTTCTCCCAAGAGATCCAACCTAGTACCCCAGGGAAAAGCCAAGTGAGGAGAAGGATACCTGCTCCAGCCACGTGCAGCATCTCCCAGGAGCAGGCAGGGCCGGTGGCACAGAGCCGCAGCGCGGGGCTAAGAGCCCAGGTAGTCAAAGCCATCGTGTTCGGAGCCAAGCAAAGGATGTGAGGTGCTGGGTATCACTCTCCTCCTCACCAAGCAGCAGCTGGGGTTGGCCCAGCAGCAGCATCGCTGCAGAAGATGCTCAACCGAGCGGGAGCAAGCGTTTAAATAAAGAAGGGAGCTTTGAAACGCGGCTGCTGAGTCACCGAGGCAGCTCCGGTGGCAGCTGGGAACAAGCGCTGGCTTCGCTGTGCCGCCGTCTGCATCGCGACGTGGGGGTGCTTGGGGGAAGTTGGGCATTTCAAAAGGACCCAAAGGTGGTTTGGCAAGGTCCCTTGAGCCCCAAAGTTGTCCCCTTTGGCACGTGAAGCATCGCTTGTTTTCAGGCGATGGGAATAAAGGGGGAGGCTCGGGAGGTTGGAGACAGACACGCGAGCACGGACACGCACGGTGTGTCACGCTCTCCTCCTGCTGGCAGCTGCCACTGTGGGAACCAAGGACATGGATTTTCTTAAAGATCAGGTAAATCAAGGCATGGAGAAATATGACTCGATCCTCTAAGTGTGCAGGGAATAAGGTGGGAAACCAAAGAGCAGCATCAGAGAGGGTGTGGAGTCTCCATCTCTGGAGATGTTCAAACCCACCTGGACACTTTCCTGTGCAACCTGGTGTAGGGAACCTGCTTTGTCAGGGGGTTGGACTGGATGAGCTCCTGAGGTCCCTTCCAACCCCACCAGCCTGGGATTCTGTGATTATCAGCTCCTGCAGCCACCCATGTTACGTGTGTCACCTCTGTCTCACACCCACCTGGGGCACCCCAGTGGCATTTATCGGGCTCTTCACCACCACTCAGCAACAGCAGGTCCCATCTGTGCTCCTGCCAGGACATGAAATGACCCAAAAGGGCCTTTTGCTTTGATACCTCAGCTCTGAGAAAGTTAATCTAAATGGGGATAATGACAGCCCTCCAGTCCCAGGGGCTGTGGTTTGCTGGGATAACCTCCACTCAGCTGCTCCGACACCAGCACGAGCCCCAAGGCTCTTGGATAAACTCATCCCATGGATTTCCAGGAGCAGGGATGACTGGTACCAGCTGTAACTGGAGTTTTGGGGATCACATACAGTCAGCTGAGAACAGGACACAGGTCCAGCTCATCTCCCACTCTCCCACCACTGCTCTGACCTCGAGCCTTTCCTAATCCCCTCCCTTCTCCCCATTTTAATGACACCCTGGCAATACACACGGCTGGAAAACCTTATGGGCATATTATTCCAAGCCTAGAATTTACTCCATAAGGGCACTCCAACTGATTGCAAATATATCTTAATTAAAATACACAAAATCCCTTATTAAACCCAATATATCCCATAAAAGTCCCTCTCTCAACCCCAAGCAACAACAAAGGTAGGGGCTGTATCACCAGCCCAGTGTTGCCCCACACCAAACCAGAGACCTTTCCCTAATCTGCTTAGCAAAATCTCATTTATGCCACCAACATAAGAGTCTCCTTCATCCCCAGCCTCTGATTCCCCCTGCACTTTAGCACCTGCCCAGGGAAAAGGATGAAATCTCCCTGCTACACATTAGAAATATCCTTGAGCAATATTCAAGTTGGCTCAGAGATCCAATAGTTCTATTTTGCATTCACCCTGGGGTGGGTAGAGGGATGGAGTGAGGAGCCCCAACCCATGGGAAGGGGGAAAAAAAGTATCAGGGAAGGCAAGAGTCCCAGTTTGAGCTGGAACAGAGCTGGTTTCTGTTCAGCAGCCAGAACAGCGCTGGGGTTTGGGTTCAGCTGGGATTTGGGAGCAGAGAAACGCTGAGAACATCCTGATGTTTGCAACTGGCGCTGGAAGTCAAAGGACTTTGTGTTTTGCTGGGCTGCAAAGTGCAAGAGCTCAGGGGTGAGGAATATTGCCATGGATCAGCTCCATGGGCACTGGGCTCTGCCAAGGGGCTGTTCCAGCTCCTGTCCCCCATGGGCAGGAGATCCATGAGGGGCTCTTCCTCTCTGGCTCTCTCTGGCTCTGGCTCTGGCTCTCCCGGGATTGCGGTTTCGGGTCGGGATTGTCGCTGCTCCGGGATCGTTCTCTGGGCACGGGCCGGGCTGGGTGGGCGGGTGCTGAGCAATGGCCCTGGGCAGCGCTCATTTGCATATTTTATTACTATTACTATTATCATTATTATCTTAATTTCATTATTATTTTAAGTTTTCTTTTATTTCCATGATGAACTTGTTCTTCTCTCCCCCTACGAGTCTCCTTCCCCTGCCCCCCAATTCTCTCCCCTGTGCCCTGGGTGGGCAGTGAGCGAGCGGCTGGGTTTGGCTGCCAGCCCAGTGCTCCCAGTGACACCAGCCCAGTGCTCCCAGTGACACCAGCACAGCAAGAAACAAGCGATGCTGGCAGAGAGAGGGGACAGACTCAGCACTGGAGGGACAGCGGGTGCTTGCAGACCCCCTCCTCCCCAAAGGCCGTTCCCAAGGGAAAGCCCAGAGCCATGAGCACGTGTGGTTGGGAGCTCCCTGGAGGGAGAGCCTCGCTCAGGTGCTCCTCTGATCTTCTGTCACCAATTTAAGAGGGAGGGAAAATCTACATTAAAAATCCAGCTCCTGTGCCAGCCCACCTCCGTTTGCCCCCGCACCCCGACAGAGCCGGGGCAGATCCCGACGTCAATCAGCACGACCCCGCAGGCCAGCAGAGCTGTAAAGCAAGCCGGTAAATCTCTCTCTAATCACATTTAACAGAGCCAAATGCACTGGGCACTGATTTAAAACCACTGCCCAATCCCATGCTTGCAGCATGCCATGCCAGGAATGAGGTGAGGACAGCAAGGTCCCTAGCAGGGGGTGGCATCAGCGTTCCCCAAGCTGGGAGAAGAGCTGGATCGAGCCGTTCAGCTCAGCCCAGTGCAAAGAAAAGCTGTTGGTAAAGAGCAGTCATGAAAAAATGGGTGGTTGCATTAGACCTTTAGTGGGGGAAGAACTGAGGAGGGGGCTGAATCCAGTTCATCCCACAGCTCTGTAATTCAGAGCAATGGCCTGATGTTAAGCTCAGAGTTCCTGACCTTCCTCAACAGTTCAGGCTGCACAACCACGGCTCGTTCCCTTCCCAGCTCATTAATCACCGCTCATCCAAGCGTCCTTTGGTAAGAGTCATGCATCTGCAAAGGGGAGTGTTACAAAAGCTGACAGCTCATCTGTGAGCAGAGACACTTTTGAGGACGTTGCAGAAGATCCACACCTCCCAGGGCAGCACTGGTCACAAGGAATCGCATCTCTTGACGCTGGCACGAAAGGACAGCGAAATATTTGAAGGCACAGAGAGTAAAGGAAAGAGCAGAGACACCCGGGACTGGTGAGCCAAGGCTGCCACTGCCAGGATGTATTTCTCATGTCACTGAGCGGGATGGACAGGAGCACACTGGAGAGGGAAATGTTCTCCATCTCAGAGCCCTCAGCACAAAGCCTTTTAGCTCAGCAATTAAATTCGCAGCTTCCCCTTGGCACTCCTCCACGTGCCGCTCTCGCCTCGCTGCCGCCGACACAGCCAGGGCTTGCCAGGGCTGACACCGAGGCTGGGGGGGATGGAAGCAGCTCCACACAGAACCCCAGAGAGCTGCTCTGTGCTGAGACCCCCACAACGGGAGCTGCTCCAGGGGCTGAATCCAAACTGGTGCCAGCATGTCCAGATCCCACTTGGATTTGCCCAAACACGCTCCTTCCCATCTCCGCCTGCTTCCAAACGCAGACGGCTCGAGGCACACAGGCATCAAATCCAGCTTTAACAACCCCGTGGTGAGCGGTGGGGTATAAATCACAGGGTCCCAGAATGGCCTGGATTGGAAAAGCCCTTGAAGCTCATGGAGTCCAACCATGAACCCAACACTGACCAGTCCCCACTGACCCATGTCCCTCAGCACTGTGTCTACACCACTCTTCAATCCCTCCAGGGATGGGGACTCCACCACTGCCCTGGGCAACCCCTTCCAATGCCTCAGAACCCTTTCAGCAAAGAAATTCTTCCTCACATCCCATCTCAACTGCCCTGGCCACAACTGGAGCCCATTTCCTCTTGTCCTGTCCCTGGTTCCTTGCTTGAACAGACCCACCCCCACCTCTCTCCACCCTCCTCCAAGGGACTTGGACAGAGCCACAAGGTCTCCCCTCAGCCTCCTTTTCTCCAGGCTCAGCACCCCCAGTTCCCTCAGCCGGGAACTCAGCACACTTGTGCTCCAGACCCTTCCCCAGCTCCGTTCCCTTCTCTGGACACGCTCCAGCACCTCTAGGTCCTTCTTAGAGCGAGAAGCCCAAAATGAGCCCCTCTGCCAGCTTCCACCACTGACAGATTCAACCCTCTGTTATTTACACTTGGCTGCTGGGCTGAGCCTGCCGCTCTGCCACCGCAGTGTGCACGCAAAGCTTCAATAGCGGCCAGATTAATTAATATTTCACAGCGGTGATTAGGCTGAGGCATTAAGACCACAGCAGCCCTTTAGCACGCAGGGGAAAGCACCCATTAATGGCAGAGCTGTGCACCGGGAGGTTTGCATTACGACCCCGGCAGCGCCGATTCCAGGGGAGAAGAAGGGGAGTTAAGCGCCTTAATGGGAGCCTGGCTTCATTATACAACACACAGGGAAAGCTGGGGGCAGGAAAAAGCTTAAATAGCAGGAAATTCACTCAAACTCCAGCCTTGATGCAACTCCTCAATGAGAGAGGTTCAGTGGGTGTTGTATGGACGTGGTGTGTCTGGTTGGGACCACGTAGCTCCAATGGAGGCTGAAGGTTCACCCAACATCAAGGTCAGCCTCCAAAAAGTGCTTAATTAAGAGGCAGGTTCATTTGGCAAGCCCAGGGCTTTGCCCAACACAGCACAGAGCCTGATGCGACAGAATGGCCAAGGACATAGGAAAGCTTTCAGGTTTGAAAGGTTTTTAAGAGGAAAAAAAACCCAAAACAACAACAAACCATGAAAAAGGTTTTTAGAGCAAAAAAATCCTCCCACCCTGTTTTGCATGTTCCACAAAAAACCCAGTGAGGACCTTTGTGAGACGCTGACCACACACGTTTCGGCGGTTTCCTACTCCCCCAAGATCCACTACATCAAAACCCACAATCAGGTTTAATTTTTGGCAGAAAATTTGCCTAAAAACCTTCATTTCTAGAGAGACAGAAAAACATGATGGGACCAACCACGGTCACACTTTCTCTGCAGGCTTTCTGAGTTGTTTGCAGTCCTCACAGAGGGGAAACAACTCCCTGATGCTGAGCAACCTGTGACACGAGAGCTACAGCGCTGCAAAGGGCTCAGCCCGGAGTGCAGCATCTCTTGGAAGTGCATTTTCTTGTGTAATTACTGATTGTGCAAGCAATTAGCAGAGTCCTTCAGCGGTTGGGCTTGATGAGGTTGGAGGTGAGCAATGGCTTGGCATAATCCAAGCAGAGAAGTCACCATCTTCAGTGCAAGGGTCAAATCCTGCACGGACACAGCAACATCATCAGGAGAAAAGCCCTGGATTTGGTGACAATTATTGAGGTTTAACACAAACCCATATGAAAAGTCGGGGCTGGGTGGCTCAGAAAAGTCCCCAGTGCTGCCAGCACCACAAACATTACGAGCACTGAATTAATTTGCAGATGATTTAGTTAAAAAGCATAGGAAAAATATTTTTTTTTTAAAAAAAAGCCCCAAAAAAAGCTTAATTGTATTTCCCATTCCCCTGTTGAGCCATCCAGTCCCAGCGAGAGCTATTTATTTAGTGCAAAACCCATCCGCTGGTGTGGCTGCTGGCTGTGACTCAGTGGCACGCTGGCAGCCCCAGACGGCTCGTGGGGACCTTGCTGGCACCCATCGCTGACAACGCCTCCTCCCCAAAATAAACCTCATTTCCCCTGTTCCAGCTTCTGACGGAAAAAGAGAAAAGGGAACCTTCTGTGTTTCCAGCTTCACTGGCATGGGAGGAGACAGCTCGTGCTGGTGACCAGAAAGCAAAGCCAGAGAGTGTGGAGGGAACAAAGTGTGGTGAGCTGGAGCTGGGTGGTCAGGATCAGAGAATCACAGCGGTTGGAAAAGACCTTGAAGCTCATGGAGTCCAATCATGAGCCCAACACTGACCAGTCCCCACTGACCCATGTCCCTCAGCACTGTGTCTACACCACTCTTCAATCCCTCCAGGGATGGGGACTCCACCACTGCCCTGGGCAACCCCTTCCAATGCCTCAGAACCCTTTCAGCAAAGAAATTCTTCCTCACATCCCATCTCAACTGCCCTGGCCACAACTGGAGCCCATTTCCTCTTGTCCTGTCCCTTGCTCCTTGCTTGAACAGACCCACCCCCACCTCTCTGCACCCTCCTCCAAGGGACTTGGACAGAGCCACAAGGTCTCCCCTCAGCCTCCTTTTCTCCAGGCTCAACACCCCCAGTTCCCTCAGCTGGGAACTCAGCACACTTGTGCTCCAGACCCTTCCCCAGCTCCGCTGCCCTTCTCTGGATCCCAAAGAATTCTTTGGGATATGGGATATCCCCAGTCCTGGTGCTGCAGCTCTGGCACACGCTGCCACCCCAGCAGCTGCCAAAATTATAGGGGGGGAACTCAGTCTTTTCCACATCTTTCTCAATTAAAGCCCAACCTCCTGGTGACAGCGGCGGAGCAAGAAGGTTGCTGGTGGGTCAATACACAAAGCCCTGAGCTTCCTCTGCAGCCAGGGCCACCACACAGCCCCTGAGCATCAAGAAATCAAACCTGGGCTCAAAAGGGGTGCAGACCCCCTGCTCTGTGTGCACTGCCACCACCACGGCCCCACACCACGGGCACGGCCGTGTCGAGGACACTGCTCTCACCTCACACGTGCAAACACCAGCTCAGCACAAGGAGCAGGCGCCGTGGGGTGAGAGGGGACGCAGAGGGTGGGGTGAGAGGGGGCACAGAGGGTGGGGTTAGAGGGGATCAGAGGGTGGGATGAGAGGGGATGCAGAGGGCGGGATGAGGGGATGCAGAGGGTGGGGTGAGAGGGGATGCAGAGGGTGGGGTGAGAGGGGACGCAGAGGGTGGGGTGAGAGGGGACGCAGAGGGTGGGGTGAGAGGGGATGCAGAGGGTGGGGTGAGAGGGGACGCAGAGGGTGGGGTGAGAGGGGACGCAGAGGGTGGGATTAGAGGGGATGCAGAGGGTGGGGTGAGAGGGGATGCAGAGGGTGGGGTGAGAGGGGACGCAGAGGGTGGGATTAGAGGGGATGCAGAGGGTGGGATTAGAGGGGATGCAGAGGGTGGCTTGTCCCCCCTATGCTGCCCCTCTGACCCCCCTCTCAGATCTCCCCCATAACAGAGCAAGTCTCCTGCACCACTTTGTCCTGTCCATGGAGAAAAAAAACCCCATCTCCAATCACTCATCTAATCCTTCCCCCAGTCCAGGAGACAGTTAAAAAGAGAGATTAAAAAGATCCCGATAATCCTGCGCATTCCTAATGCACCTTTCATCCGAAGGATCCCACAGAGCTTTCCCAGCTCCTGGATGTTTTCCAAGACCACAAGCTGCAGCAATGCTCAGCCCTGAATGCCACCAGGGAAGGGACCAGCCTGGCTTTTGTCCTCAAAGTCACATTCAGGTCCTTGGAGAAGCTGTGCCCTTCCTCACCCTAAGGAAACGCTGAGTATTTCGGAGCAGGAGCTTCTCCAAGGTGCTAAAAGAGGTGTAAGAGGAGCTGTGGCCTGATTGTTCCCCGTGGAGAGGACACGCTGGCCATTAAACCAGGATCCCAGGGGACAACCAGAGCGTGTCACATCCCTCAGGCTCCATCATTAAACTGACACCAGTGGGGCTGATGAGGAGCCACAGCTCAGGCTTGCAGAGGGGTCGGGGTTCCCTGCAGTTCCCCAGCACAGAGGATTATCACAAATTGCTCGGATGACGACAACAGCTCCCTGCAAATTCCTGCTTGCCAGTGGCACAAATTCCCCCCCCCCAAAACACCCCAAAACCCAAAAACCAAACAAAAATCAGAACAATTCCCAGTGTGGATGCAAAAGCGAGGAGCGAGGCGAGGAGCTCGGATGGAAAGGGGATGGGTGGGAGCATTTGGACATGGAGGACGGCTGTCCTGCAACAAGATCACGGCCATCCCGCGTCAGACAGACGGGTCCTGAGGTCGGAGTGGGAGAGGAGAACCTCAGCGTGGGGGGTTTGGAGAGGGGACACGGCCCTGGGACATGCAGCAGCCATCACTGCAAGCTGCCACAGCCGAGGAGGGGAGGGAAACATCCCCCTCGGTCTGCGGGTGGAAAAATACCAGCTGGGAGACCTGAATGACTCAATGGAGGCCACCGGGGAGTCAGCACCGTGGGGAGGAGAGGAACGGAACGGAACCATGGAGAGGAACCGAACGGGATCTGTGGAGAGGAACCAAATGGGATCTGTGGAGAGGAACTAACAGGATCCATGGAGAGGAACCGAATGGGATCCATGGAGAGGAACCGAATGGGATCCATGGAGAGGAACTGAATGGGATCTGTGGAGAGGAACCGAATGGGATCTGTGGAGAGGAACCGAATGGGATCCATGGAGAGGAACCGAATGGGATCCATGGAGAGGAACCAAATGGGATCTGTGGAGAGGAACCAAATGGGATCCGTGGAGAGGAACCAAATGGGATCCGTGGAGAGGAACGGAACGGATCCATGGAGAGGAACTGAATGGGATCCATGGAGAGGAACCAAATGGGATCCGTGGAGAGGAACCAAATGGGATCCGTGGAGAGGAACCAAATGGGATCTGTGGAGAGGAACCGAATGGGATCCATGGAGAGGAACCGAATGGGATCCGTGGAGAGGAACCAAATGGGATCCGTGGAGAGGAACCAAATGGGATCTATGGAGAGGAACTAACAGGATCCATGGAGAGGAACTGAATGGGATCCATGGAGAGGAACCGAATGGGATCCATGGAGAGGAACTGAATGGGATCCGTGGAGAGGAACCAAATGGGATCCATGGAGAGGAACTGAATGGGATCCGTGGAGAGGAACTGAATGGGATCTGTGGAGAGGAACCAAATGGGATCTGTGGAGAGGAACCAAATGGGATCTGTGGAGAGGAACCAAATGGGATCTGTGGAGAGGAACCGAATGGGATCCATGGAGAGGAACCAAATGGGATCCGTGGAGAGGAACCAAATGGGATCTGTGGAGAGGAACCAAATGGGATCCATGGAGAGGAACCAAATGGGATCCGTGGAGAGGAACCAAATGGGATCCGTGGAGAGGAACCAAATGGGATCTGTGGAGAGGAACCAAATGGGATCCGTGGAGAGGAACCAAATGGGATCCGTGGAGAGGAACCAAATGGGATCTGTGGAGAGGAACCAAATGGGATCCATGGAGAGGAACCAAATGGGATCCGTGGAGAGGAATGGAATGGGATCCATGGAGAGGAACCAAATGGGATCCATGGAGAGGAACCAAATGGGATCTGTGGAGAGGAACCAAATGGGATCCATGGAGAGGAACCGAATGGGATCCATGGAGAGGAACTGAATGGGATCCGTGGAGAGGAACCAAACAGGATCCGTGGAGAGGAATGGAATGGGATCTGTGGAGAGGAACCAAATGGGATCCATGGAGAGGAACAGAATGAAACTCATGGAGAAGAACTGAACGGGACCCACGGAGAAGAACCGAACGGGACCCCTGTGTCCTGTCTCTCTAGATAGAAACTCAGTCCCCAAGCCCACCAGCTCCACACCTTTCCCCACAGGAGGCAGGTGCTGCATTCCAACACATCTCAGGACCTTTTCCCATATGCACCCCACTGAGCCCCAAAACAAGCAGCCCATCACCTGGAAGTGGGGGGCTGGCACCCTGCCTCACCCACCTTCCTCCTTGCCACATCCCACCGTGTGCTCACTTACCCCTGTCACCGCAGCACCTCGCAGAGAAGGGGTTCGATGGACAGCCCCAAAGTCACCCCGACAGCCCCAAAGTGACCCCGCAGCCCTCGGGGTGCGCTGGGACCCCCGAGGAAGGGCAGCAATCAGGGGCTCCCTGCTCCGCAGCGCTCACCCTGCACTGACAGCCCAGGGAAGGATGCTCGGGCAGTGAGGATTTAAAAGCCACCAGGTCACCCCCTGGCCCTCCCCAAAAGCTCCCTGGTGGCTTAGGGTGGCCCTGGGCGG
Source organism: Caprimulgus europaeus (assembly GCA_907165065.1). Next base: position 123,531,204 of record OU015524.1, on the reverse strand, counting down.
GGGGGCTGGCCAGCTGCTCCACCAGCTGTTCCCCATTACGCACATGGCATCGCCCCATCGCGCTTCCCAGCCGGGGACACGGGATCCCATACACCCATCCCGCACAGAGCGGTGACAAGTGACAGCGTGGGGGTCAATGGGGGGATGGCGATCCCCCAAACACCCCAAAGCATGTGGGATTGGGGTCTGCCCTCTGCCAGGGACCAGGCTGCTCCCCAGTACCACAAGTGGGGTCATATATAGGACCTGATCCTGGGGAGGGGGTGACACTCCCCCCTCAACTAACCCAATGGAGCTGAAGAACCCTATATAGCACCCCACGCTTCCCCACCCCAAGGACTGGGTGACCCCAGCAGTATGGGGGTCACCGGTCCTATAGTGAAGCAAGGTCCTCCCAGCCTTGGGGAGTAGGTGACCCCAAGAATCTGGGCTGGAGGGGCAGTTAACAGACTGTGGTCCCCCCAGTGATAAAGGGGCACCTACACCCTTTATGGTGTGTGTCCCAGCCCCAAAGAGGGGACACTCTCCAGAAACTGGGGGGATGCACAGCCTTGTAAATGAGCAAGGTCCCCCCCAAACCTGAAGAGGGGTCACCCCCAGTAACTAAGGAGACACACAGCTCTACACAAGACCAAGGTCCTCCCCAATCCCAAAGAGGAGATGACCCCCCAGTAATTCAGGGGGTGCACTGCCCCACAAAAAAAGGTCTTCTCAACCCCAAAAAGGAGTGTCCCCTCAGTAAATGGGGGTGCACAGCTTTTTATAGGATGGAAGTCCCCCCACACCAAAGAGGGGTCACCTCCAGTAACTGGGGGGTGCATAGCCGTGTAAGTGACCAAGCTTCCCCCAAACCCAAAGAGGGGTGACCCCCAGTAATTGGGGGTGCACAGGTCTTTATAAGACGGAGGTCCCCCAAACCAAAGAGGGGTGAACCCCAGTAATTGGGGGTGCACAGGTCTTATAAGACGGAGGTCCCGCACCCCAAAGAGGGGTGATCCCCCAGTAACTGGGGGGTGCACAGCCATGTAAGTGACCAAGCTTCCCCCAAACCCAAAGAGGAGTGACCCCCAGTAACTGGGGGTGCACAGGTCTTTATAAGACAGAGGTCCTCCCACCCCAGAGAAGGGTGACCCCCAGTAACTGGGGGTGCACAGGTCTTTATAAGATGGAGGTCCCCTCACCCCAAAAAGGGGTGACCCCAAGTAACTGGGGGGTGCACAAGCCTTTACAGGATGGAGGTGCCCCCAACCCAAAGAGGGGTGACCCCAAGTAACTGGGGGTGCACAGGTCTTTATAGGATGGAGGTCCCCCCACCCCAAAGAGGGGTGACCCCCAGTAACTGGGGGTGCACAGGTCTTTATAGGATGGAGGTCCCCCCACCCCAAAGAGGGGTGACCCCCAGTAACTGGGGGTGCACAAGCCTTTACAGGACGGAGGTGCCCACACCCCAAAGAGGGGTGATCCCCCAGTAACTGGGGGGTGCACAGCACTATAAGGAACGATGCCCCGCGATCCTGGGAGGGGTGAGCCCCTCACCGGGCCCGGGGATGCCCAGCCCAGCCCCGGGGCGGGGAGGAGCCCGTGTCCCCGGGCAGCACGGCCCCGCACCGGCCCAGGCCCAGCACCGCCCCGCCGGGCTCGTCCCCCGCGGGCACTCACCGTACATGGCCGCTGTCGCTGCCGCCGCCCCGGCGTGGCCCGGCCCGGCCCAGCCCGGCTCGGCGGTGCCCGGCGCGGCTGCAGGCGGCGGTGCCCGGCCCGGCTCTGCCCCAACGAGCGGCGCCGGCCGGGGGCGGCACCGGGGGGGCGGCACCGCAGAGGCGGCTCCTCCCGCCGCAGCGCCCGCCCGGCCCGGCCCGGAACGGTACGGAACGGCACGGCACGGCGGGGACCCTGCGGCACTGGCGGCGCCGGGACCCCTGTCCCGCACCGCCTCTGTGTCCAGCACTGTGACCTCCCGCCCCACAGCACCCACTCCACAGCACCCACAGCACCCATCCCACAGCATCCACAGCACCCACCCCGCAGTACCCACAGCACCCACCCCACAGCATCCACAGCACCCACCCCACAGCACCCACCCCACAGCATCCACAGCATCCACCCCACAGCATCCACCCCACAGCATCCACCCCATTCTGCATCTGCACTGGGCACCCCACAGCACCCACCCCACAGCATCCACCCCACAGCACCCACCCCACAGCACCCACCCCATTCTGCATCTGCACTGGGCACCCCACAGCACCCACTCCACAGCATCCACCCCACAGCACCCACCCCACAGCATGCACCCCAGGCTGCACCCACAGCACCCACCCCACAGCACCCACAGCACAGCACCCCACAGCACGCACCCCATGCTGCATCTGCACCGGGCACCCCACAGCACCCACACTGTGCACCCCACAGCACCCACCCCACACTGCACCCACAGCACAGCACCCCACAGCACCCACCCCATGCTGCACCTGCACTGGACACCCCACAGCACCCACCCCACACTGCACCCACAGCACCCACCCCGCAGCACCCACCTCATGCTGCACCTGCACTGGACACCCCACAGCACCCACCCCACGCTACACCCACCTCTCACACTCCACAGCACCCACCCTGTGTGGCACCTACCCCACACACCCCACCACACCCACCCCACGTTGCACCCACCCCACTCTGCACCACTTGCCCCCCACGGGGCACCCACCCAGGCTTTGCCCCACACCCAGCAGCACCAGCCTGGCAGGGGGCAATGCCACGGGGGGAGGCAGCTCTGCCCTGTGCATTTGGGGTCTGCCAGCACCCAGGAGCTGCTCGGTTCCCCCCAGAACTGGCCAGAGAACCCCTGAGCACCCTTCCTCTGGGGGTCAGATGGCCCCGAGCCCCACTTGAGGACCCCAAAACCCAGCAGAGAGGTTTCCTTGGGGAGCTTGCAGTGCCCCGTGCTCGCTATTTGCACCCCTCATCCTGGCAATAAGCACCCCAGGGTGTGATCCAGGACAGCTTGGTGGCTTCTAGAAAGTTCTGGAGAGCAAGATGAGGGGGCTTGGACCACCCTGGGGAGTCTGGGATGCTGGGGAAAGGGCTGAGAGCACTTGGAGGGGGTCAGGGGTGAGGAAAACACCTCCCCGAGGTGCTGTTACTGCCACAGTGCCCTTAGCAGCACTGAAGCGATGGAGCAACACCCCGCTGCCAATGGGGAAACTGAGGCAGGGAGCCACCCTGACCAGGTCCTTGCATTGCTGGTGAGGACATCTGGACTTTCTCCAGAAGTTCCTGGTCCCTCTGGAACTGGGGAGCCCAGAACTGGACACAGCACTCCAGATGTGGCCTCACCAGGGCAGAGTAGAGGGGGAGGAGAACCTCCCTCGTCCTGCTGGTCACACTCTTCTCAATGCCCCCAGGAGACCATTGGCCTTCTTGGCCACAAGGGCCCATTGCTGGCTCATGGTCAACTGGTCACCCACCAGCACACCCAGGTCCTTCTCTGCAGGTCACCCCCAACCTGTCCTGGTTCCTGGGGTGATCCCTCCCCAGGGGCAGGACCCTACACTTGCCCTCACTGAACTTCACCAGGTTCCTCCACTCCCAACTCTCCACCCTGTCCAGATCTCACTGGGTGCCAGCACAGCCTTCTGCTGTGTCAGCCACTCCTCCCAGTTCAGTGTCACCAGCAAACTGGCTGAGGGTGCACTCAGTCCCTTCATCCCAGTCACTGATGGAGACATTGAACAGGACTGGACCAAGTCCTGACCCTTGGGGACACCACTGACCACAGCCTCCAACGAGCCTCTGCATTCTGCCCCTTTCCCCAGCTGGCCAAGGTGACACAGGGGACTTTGTGCTGGAGAACCTTGTGCTCTGGGTCCCCACACACCTCCCACAGCCACCCCACAGCCACGGCGTGTCCCACACACGGCAACACCGACCCAGTGGCAAAGCCCAGGTCCTCCCTGTGCCAGACCCTGTCACAAGCACGAGTGACCCAGCAAAGCCAAGACGCTGCCCTGGGGCCAAGGCCAAGGCTCGAGGTGACAAAGCCCCTTGGCTGAGAAGAGCCAGCGAGGTGCTGGCACGTGGTGGCCGTTGATTTCTCTCTCCCTGAGCTTTTTGCTGCCTCTCTTCCCACCCGGCAAAGCCCCCAGCTTGGATCATCTCATTAGACAAGAGCTGGTGCCTCAGGATCCTCCTGGCAGGGAAATTGTGTCTTAATTAAAACATTTGGGGAGTTAATCTGTGTTAGTGGAGCAGCCACACCAAGAACCGTGTTCCCAGGGGACTGGTGGGCTTCCACAGGGGACATAGCAGCAGTCATGGGCTGAGGGACAGGGCTCCTGAGGGTTCCTGGTCAGGCCCAGCCTCAGAACCAGTCAGAAATCCTTTTTATTGGGAATTTTAAAGCCTCAGAGCAAAACCTGGTGGTGAGGGAAGAACCTGAAGCAGATCCAGGAACCCTTGTCCCTTTCCTCATGAGGATTTGCAAGGCCATCAGCTTGCCACAAAATGGACATGGTGGTCATTGGGATGGTGCTGTGGGTTGGCCAAGGAAACAAGTTCCCCATGGCCACTATGGGGACCTGGGGACAGCTGCCAGTGCCAATCCCCTCCATCAGGCCCTGAAGCCTCTCCAGCCCACACCCAAAACATGTAGGGCTGGTCTGAACCCCCAAAATTGTTGCCACCACAAAAGCCTGGCAGAATCTCTGCCCTCAGAGATCGAGGATGGACATGAACATCCCTGCCCACAGTCAGGATGGTTCCATGGAGGTTGGGACAGGGGGTCCAGGCCACCTCTGGCACATGGCTCCTCCTGATTTAAGGTGCAAGACAAGGGTGGAGAAGATGTGAACGCTGCCTGCTGCCAGCACTGCTCATCAGCCCTGATCTGTCATCATCACAACAGGGACCCCAACACGCTCCAGCCCTGCCCAGTGACATCCAAATGTGTCTCTCCAGCACAGGACAGTCCCTGTCACCTCTCCAAGGGCAGATGCTAAATCACTTGGGGCCTGGGATGCTCTGGGGGCACGCAGCCATGTCCCTGCTGAGGGCTCAGGAACGCTGTGCAGAGCTCGGTGTGATGGGCAGGGGTGGGACACCAACGTGGACCACTGTGTCCCATGGCTCAGAGGGAGCTGGCTGGTGGGTGCTGGGGAAGGCAGGGAGCCAGCTGTGACAGTGACACCGGGAGGATGGTGAGGAGCTGCTCAGCCCAGGCACCTCTGTTAGACATGTCCATCCCTGGTCCTTCTGCTCCCTCCTTCCTCGCATCCCCCTCTTCTCCTGCAGCTGTTTCCATGGCCACGGAGCTGCTGCTGCAGCCACACTGGGGTCTCCAGCACCGAGCTGGGAACCCCTCCCCTGGCCACACACCCAGGGCAGAGCCAGGCCCACGGGGCAGCGCCCCAGAGCTGCTCCCACACACGGGCACGTGGCCTCAGGGTGTTTGCATGGGGTCTCGCACCCCCGTGTCCATTCTGGCACCACGAGGATGTAGAACCTTGTGAGCTGGAGGGGACCCACCAGGGTGATGGAGTCCAAGTCCTGTCCCTGCACAGGACAATCCCAACATTCACACCATGGCCCTGAGGGCCTTGGCCAAATGCTGCTGGAATCTTGTCAGCCTTGGGGCCATCAGCACCTCCCTGGGGAGCCTGTGCCAGTGGCATGAAAGTGGCAGAGGGGAGATGGAGCTGAGATGTGAGGAAGAAATTGTTTGGTGTGAGGGTGGTGAGACCCTGTCCCAGGTTGGCCAGAGAAGCTGTGGCTGCTCCTCCCTGGAAGTGTTCTGGGCCAGGTTGGCTGAGGCTTTGAGCAACCTGGTCTAGTGGAAGGTGTCCCTGCTGCTGGCAGGGGGGTGGGACTGGGTGAGCTGGAAGGTCCCTTCCCACCCAAACCACTCTGGGGCTCTGTGGTTGGTGGGTGGCTTTGCTGTGGCTGTGACCCGGGTAACTGCACCACTGCTCTGCATTTCCCACTGCCCCGTTATTTGGAGGTGAATTGTTTGTCCCCAAAGCTGCTGCTCTGGGGTCTGTCACCAGAACACAAAGCTCGGGGGTGACAGGGCTGCTGCGAGCCTTGGTGCTGCCTGAACTGGGGGAAGAAGTTGGCCCACGGTGCTAAATTATCACCCTGGTCCTCCTGGGCAGGCACAGAAGGGCTCTGTCCCTTCCCACCTGGAGAAAAACCCACAGAAAACTTGATATCTGGTAGAAAAGAAAGGAAAAGGAAAGGAAAAGGAAAAGGAAAAGGAAAAGGAAAAGGAAAAGGAAAAGGAAAAGGAAAAGGAAAAGGAAAAGGAAAAGGAAAAGGAAAAGGAAAAGGAAAAGGAAAAGGAAAAGGAAAGGAAAGGAAAGGAAAGGAAAGGATAAGATAAAATAAGATAAAATAGAAAAGAAAAGAAAAGAAAAGAAAAGAAAAGAAAAGAAAAGAATGAAATACAATAAGACAAAATAAAACAAAATAAAACAAAATAAAATAAAATAAGACAAAATAAGACAAAATAAGACAAAATAAGACAAAATAAGACAAAATAAGACAAAATAAAATAAAATAAGACAAAATAAGACAAAATAAAATAAAATAAAATAAGACAAAATAAAATAAAATAAAATAAAATAAAATAAAATAAAATAAAATAAAATAAAATAAAATAAAATAAAATAAAATAAAATAAAATAAAATAAAATAAAATAAAATAAGACAAAATAAGACAAAATAAAACAAAATAAGACAAAATAAGACAAAATAAGACAAAATAAGACAAAATAAGACAAAATAAGACAAAATAAGACAAAATAAGACAAAATAAGACAAAATAAGACAAAATAAGACAAAATAAGACAAAATAAAATAAAATAAGACAAAATAAGACAAAATAAGACAAAATAAAATAAAATAAAATAAAATAAAATAAAATAAAATAAAATAAAATAAAATAAAATAAAATAAAATAAAATAAAATAAAATAAAATAAAATAAAATAAAATAAAATAAAATAAAATAAAATAAAATAAAACAAAATAAAACAAGATAAAACAAGATAAAATAAAATATAAAATAAAATAAAATATAAAATAAAGTAAAATAAAATAAAATAATTATCCTCTTTCTTTTTCGTTTTTTTCCCAAACAAACTAAAGGAAATGCTTGCAAAGCCCAAAGAAAACCCCAAGCTCATCTCTCTCGTGTCACTGGGATCAGGGCAGCACTGGCTTCCTGCATCCCAGTGGGAATTACAGATCCATTCCAACGCTGCTCTGGAGCAGGCAGGATCCCTCCTGGCTCAGAAGGGAGCACAGTGCCCCAAGCCAAGGGGAGGAGCTGCCCAGAGATGTCCTCATCAACATCTCAACAAGGGTTGAATTCATCACATCAGCTGCCAGATGGATGTGGGAGAAGCAATGGACACCCAGGAATGTACCTGGATGAGGAGGAGCAGCAGAGGAAGGGTGAAAGGAGTCAGCTGAGTGTGCCTGGTTCCATCCAGACAGGGGGAAGATGAAGAACAAACCCAAAATAACACAGAAGAACAAAGATAAAGTGACATGAAGAACAGAGCTGGAGCCATAAAACACCCTGAGGTGGATAATGGCAGAACTCTGATTGATGAGACCAGATAATGAGGCAGAAGATCTCAACCAACCCATAATGGACCTGTCAAAAAAGCAGCTTCTTCTGGAGGAAGCCAGGAGAGGTGTTGAGGACTCGACAGCCAGTGTCCCTCATCCATAGCACACGTTAGTGACCCTCCTCACACCCCCAGCACCCACTTCTGCCACCCCCACTCCCAGCAGGACGTGGTTGAGGGGGGTCACAGGATCCCGAAGCTCAAAACATCTCAACCAAGGAAACCCCCTCCCATGTCCATCTCTACCCTGATGGTGGAGGCCCCAGAGAACCAAGAGATGTTCAAACCAGGTGGATCTCCATGTCCAGAGGTGGCTGTGACACCCCCTCAGGAAGGGGGTCTCAAACCCCCCAGCTGTGTGTCCCCTGCTGGTACCTTGTCTACGAGGCATGATGGAGAGGTTCTCCTCGACAGGATCTCGTTGGGCTACAAGGAGTAATTAAAGACATTACTTATAATGAGGATCCTCGTGGATGGCCCTGCCCCAGGTGCCACAGGGATGGTCCCCTCACAGACCCCATGGACCGTGTCCTGGGATGCCACAGGGCCACTGGCAGCTCTGCTGTCACCTAAGGCCACCTGTCTCAGCAACGTGCTCCCCTCAAGAACCTACATCCTGAGGGGTCCATCCTCGAGGAGGTCACATTTCCCCCTCCCAAGAACTGATTCAACACCAAACCCATCAGGTCCTAACCAGGACCAAGCCAGTATCTCTATGGGGACAGACTTTTTAGCAGGTGACAGAACAAGGGGTGATGGTTGGAAACTCCAACAGGGGAGATTCAGACTGGGCAGAAGGAAGAAATTGTTTATTATGAGGTGGTGAAACCCTGGCCCAGGTTGCCCAAAGAGGTGGTAGAAGCCCCATCCCTGGAAACAGTCAAGGTCAAGTTGGATGGGGCTCTGAGCAACCTGATCTGATTGGAGATGTCCCTGTCACTGCAGGGGGTTGGACTAATGACCTTTGAAGGTCCCTTCCCACCCAAACCACTCTATGATTCCATGATCTTCCACTCAAACCCCCCCAGAAAGGTTGTGAGATGCCATCCCACCCAACCCAACCCAACCCAACCCAACCCAACCCAACCAACCCAACCCAACCCAACCCAACCCAACCCAACCCATTCTGAATCCTGCAGGAACCCAACTGAAGCAAGAGGAGAAGCTGCCAGGCTGGTGGGAAACCCCTCCCCATGGCCAACCCAGCAAGTCATGGGGAACAGGAGATGTAACCCCCAATTGCTTTGTTCTACCTGGGGCTCTCCAAGGCCACACAAACCCTCAGAGCTCAGCCCAGCAGGGCAGCCTGGGGACACCCAGGACCGACGGCAGGATGATGGGATGCTCCATGGAGCTGCAGGGCCAGGGCAAGGGATGTCCCCTGAAAGCAGTGGCAGAGGTGAGGGGGCTGCTGCTGGCCCCCTGCTCCCTGGGGGGGGAAAAGGGGTGGGGAAAGGGGGGGGAAGAGGGAGAAAGGGGGGGGAAGAGGGGGAGAAAGGGGGGGGAAGAGGGGGAGAAAGGGGGGGAAGGGGGAGAAAGAGGGGGGAAGAGGGGGAGAAAGGGGGGAGAAGAGGGGGAGAAAGGGGGGGAAGGGGGGAAAGGGGGAGGAAAAAGCGGGGGGAAAAAACGGGGGGAAAAAACGGGGGGGAAGGGGGGAAAAGCGGGGGGGGGAAGAGGGGGGAAAAGGGGGGCGGAAAGTGGGGGAAAGGGGGAAAAAGGGGGGGGAAGGGGGGAGGAAAAAGGGGGGAGGAAAAAGGGGGGAGGAAAAAGGGGGGAGGAAAAAGGGGGGAGGAAAAGGGGGGGAGGAAAAGGGGGGGAGGAAAAGGGGGGGAGGAAAAGGGGGGGAGGAAAAGGGGGGGAGGAAAAGGGGGGAGGAAAAGGGGGAAAGGGGGGAAAAGGAGGGGAAAAGAAGGGGAAAAGGGGGGGGAAGGGGAGGAAGGGACGGGGGGGCCAGGCCGCAGCGCACCTCGCTACCGCCCCCTGCAGGCCGGTAACGGCTCCTGTCAGAGCAGCACGCGCGCCAACGTTTTCTCCCAAATCTCGCGAGAACTTCGGGCTGGGTTTTGTGTTGGGGGTGGGGGGGGTGGTGGAAATCTCGCGCTCGCGGAGGCGCAGGGCGGTGAGGCGGCCCCGAGACCGCCGCGCTCCCTCCCTCCCTTCTTCCTTCCGCCTCCTCAACCGGGCCCGGCTCAGCCCGCACCGGCCCGGCCCGCCATGGAGGCGAATCCGCCGAAGCGGAAGGAGACGCGCAAATCGCTGCGGATTAAAGTCATCTCCATGGGCAACGCGGAGGTGGGCAAGGTGAGGCGCTCTGATTGGCGGGCGGGCAATGACGGGCAGGCCAGTTAGCCAATAGTGAGCCAGCTGCAGGTGGCAGCTTTGCTAGAAAAGTCGCGGATTGGTGGCTGTGCCGGACTGCGAGAGCCAATCAGGCTGCGCGCTGCGGTGGGAGGTGGGTGGAAAATTGACAGCTTTGGGGGCGGGGCGTCGCGCCCTGACGCCGGTTTTTATTGGCTGCGTGGCAAGGCGCGGGGCCGCGCGCCTCCGCGCACAACGAGCGGCGGTTGTCACGGCGACGGGTGTCATGGCGGCGGTTGTCATGGCGACGTGTGGCACGGCGACGGGTGTCATGGCGGCGGTTGTCACGGCAACGGGTGTCATGGCGGCGGTTGTCATGGCGACGGGTGTCATGGCGGTGCGTATCATGGCGGCGCCCGAGGCCTCCGCCCTCAGCGGCCTCCTCCGTGCCCGGCCTCCTGCGTACCCGGCCCCCCGCGTTCCCCTCTCTGCGGGACGGGGCCCTCCATGATCCGGCTGCTGAGAAACACCCGTCCCCGCGTCCGCTTCCCTCAGAGGGAGCCCGCATGACCGAGCTCCAGCCGCGGCTACCGCCGTGCGGCGCCTGAGGGCAGAAGGTGCGGATCCAGCCCGTAGCGGTGCCTCCCAGGGCACTGGGTGTCAATTAAATCTTCTTCAATTCAAACTTCTCCACACCAATGCACTCTTAAGAAGCCGACATTGGTTTATTACGGCGCTGGATGCACAGGGGATCGCTCCACTTCTCACGTGTCCCTCTCTTCTCTCTCCTAAAGCTTCATCCTTTCAAAATCTGCATATTCATTACTTTTCCAATAAGTCATTAACATATCCATTCCATTTCCAGGGACACATGGATATATGCAAATGTCCTTCAGGCATGCACGCTTTTGGTGGTCATCATGGTCTTCTTCTGGTGGTTGATGGTCTCCACCACCGTGTCCTTTGGTTGTACGTTCCCTCTGCGCCTGCTCAGCTCTTTCTTGGGTCTGTTTCCAACACTTCTGCCTTGTCCCAAGGAGTTGGCTCAACATCTTCTCTTGCCACATCCCAGTGAGCAGTGAAACAAAGAGTCTTAATGCTTCTCTGAAGACTAAGGTCATAAATGTTGATTTCTGAGAGCCGATGATCACAGAATCCCAGAGTGTCAGGGATTGGAAGGGACCTCGAAAGCTCATCCAGTCCAATCCCCCTGCTGGAGCAGGAACACCCAGATGAGATCACACAGGAAGGCGTCCAGGCAGGTCTTGAATGTCTCCAGAGAAGGAGACTCCACACCCTCCCTGGGCAACCTGTCCCAGGGCTCTGTCACCCTCACAGTAAAGAAGTTCCTCCTCAAATTTAAGCAGAACCTCCTGTGTTCCAGCTCACACCCATTGCCCCTTGTCCTACCACTGGACACCACTGAGAAGAGCCTGGCCCCATCCTCCTCACATTCACCCTTCAGATATTGATAAACATTAATGAGGTCCCCCCTCAGCCTCCTCTTCTCCAAGCTCAAGAGCCCCAGCTCCCTCAGCCTTTCCTCATCAGGGAGATGCTCCACTCCCTTCATCATCTTGGTGGCTCTGTGCTGGACTCTCTCCAGCAGTTCCCTGTCCTTCTTGACCTGTGGGGCCCAGAACTGGACACAATATTCCAGATGTGGCCTCACCAGGGCAGAGTAGAGGGGAAAGGTGATGATGAAGGTACCTTGTTATTAACTTCAGTACGAAATTAATGGTTAGAAGAAGCTTGGGACTTGTCAGTGTCTTCTTGGTGAGCAAACAATCCTCCCTTACACATGATGCTTTACTCTTTTCTCCTTCTTCATCAGACCCAACTCTTCTGTCTAATCCAATCTTGATGATTTTATCAGAGTACTTGCAACATGGAGGAACCCCACCCCTCCCCAGTCTGGCTTCAGTCAGGGTTTCCTCAGGAGCTCCCTCCTTCCTCCTGCTGTGGTGAATGTCCCAGCTCTTCTCCAGGTGGTTATTTCTCCTCCCATGTAGGTTCTGCTCATCAGAGAATCCCAGAGTGGTTTGGGTTGGAAGGGACCTTCAAGCTCATCCAGTTCCAACCCCTCTGCCATCAGCAGGGACACCTTCCACCAGAAGGTGTCTGGAGTAGTTCTGTTAAACAGCACGAGGACTCCCCTGGGGCAGAGGAATCTCACTTGATTGTAAGAAAATCCAGATGGATAATGAGAAATAAAACCAGATCCTAAAAGCACCTTCCCACCACCCACACACCCCCACACCCCCACACCCCCCTTTCTTCCTGGGATTAACTTCACTCCTGATTCTCCAGCTCCTCCACCCCAGCTGGTGGGGAATGGGGGTTGCAGTCAGTTCATCACACATTGGCTGTGTTGCTCCTTCCTCCTCATGGGGAGGAGGACTCATGCTCTTCCCCTGCTCCATTGTGGGGTCCCTCCCATGGAGACAGTCCTTCCCCTGGGCTACAGTTCTTCATGAACTGGTCCAGCCTGGGTCCATTCCATGGGGTGCAGTCCTTCAGGAAGGGAATGATCCAGCCTGGGTCCCCCACGGGGCCACAAGTCCTGCCAGCAAACCTGCTCCAGCCTGGGCTCCTCTCTCCATGGGGTCACAGGTCCTGACAGGAACCTGCTCCAGCATGGGCTTCCCACAGGGTCACAGCCTCCTTCAGGCATCCACCTGCTCTGGTGTGGGGTCCTCCATGGGCTGCAGGGGGACATCTGCTCCACCATGGACCTCCACAGGCTGCAGGGGAACATCTGCTCCACCATGGACCTCCATGGGCTGCAGGGGGACATGTGCTTCACCATGGACCTCCATGGGCTGCAGGGGGACATCTGCTCCACCATGGACCTCCACAGGCTGCAGGGGGACATCTGCTCCACCATGGACCTCCATGGGCTGCAGGACAGCCTGCCTCACCATGGTCTTCACCACAAGTTGCAGGGGAATCTCTACCCTGGCGCCTGGAGCATCTCCTGCCCCTCTTCTTCCCTGACCTTGGTGTCTGTGGAGTTGTTTCTCTCACATCTTCTCACTCCTCTTCCCCACTGCAATTGCACTTTTTGTCCCTTCCCTTTCCTAACTGTGTTATCCCAGAGGTGCTCCCACCATGGCTGGTGGATCTGACCTTGGTCAGCAGTGAGTCTGTCTTGGAGCTGCCTGGCATTGGCTCTGGCAGACATGGGGGAAGCTTCTGGCAGCTCCTCACAGAAGCCACCCCTGTGCCCCTCCATGCTACCAAAACCTGCCCACAAAAACCCAGAAGAAGGGCTGGAGAGACCTCCCTGGAAGTGTTCTGGGCCAGGTTGGATGAGGCTTTGAGCAACCTGGTCTAGTGGAAGGTGTCCCTGCTGCTGGTAGGGGGGTTGGAACTGGATGAGCTTGAAGGTCCCTCCCAACCCAAACCAGTTTGGGATTCTGTGACCTGGTGTGACCCTGTGCTGCCTGCTCAAGCTGCTGAAATGTTCTTCTTGACTTCTGAGGAGCTGACTGTCCAAACAGGAGAGGAATAACTGACACTGGGGGGCTTTTCCTTCTTTTTGCAGGAAGAAAACTGCTCCTGTGTGGTGGTTTGAGCCACAGTGGGACCATGGGGTCCTGCACTCACCCCACCCAGTGAGATGGGGAGAGAAACACCCCAAAGGGCTGGTGGGGTGGGATGAGGACAGGGAGGGCTCACTCACCAGGGATGGGCACGGGCAGCACAGACTCCACTTGGGGAACACAAATCCATTTAATGAGTTCCCAATCAATCAGAGCAGGACAGTGAGACACAACAACCACCTCTGACAGCACCTTCCCCCACCCCTCCCTTCTCCCCGGGCTCCCCTCACTTTGCTCCCCAGTTCTGTCCCTTCTCCCCAGGGCACAGGGACAGGGAATGGGGGTTCAGTCCGTTCCTCTCTGCTGCTCTTCCCAGCGTGGAAGCCCAGGAACAAGATGTTCCAACGCAGCTGCCCATGGAGCCATGGACCTCTTTGGGCTCAGCTCCTGGCTCCAGCATGGGGACATCCATGGGCTGCATGAGACTGTCCCCCACTCTGGGGGTCCACCCCCACTCTGGCAGTGAGTGACTCTTGCGGTCTCAATTCCAGTCACACCAGCCCTCAGGCTCAACTTCTCTGCTCCAGTGGGGTCCTCCATGGCCCACTCGTGGGTCTCTGCTCCACTGTTGATCTCCATGGGCTGCAGGGCTCTTCCTTTTCCTTCTCCTGCTCCATCAGGTGAACCAGGTGTGTGGATCTGTCTCCTCCTTCCTCTGGCACCGAAGCTCTGCTCTGTCTGTCCCTCCTTTGTTCAGGCTGATGGGCCTCTTTTATTTGTCTGTGGCCTCTCTTCCAGGTTCTCTTCACCTTCTTCTTTTCAGGACACCTTCCCCTCACAGATATGGATTCACAGAGGGGTTTCTCTAGTGCTCACTGGCCCAGCCTGGGCTGAGGAGTCTCCACCTTGGAGCCAGAGGAGCTTTTCACTCTCATAAGGTTGCTCTTCCCCCTACAAACAAACAAACCCAACACATCCTGGTAGAGAATTGTCCTTTGGTTGGGGGTTAATGAGTTGGTTTAGTGATTTAGGGGCACAGTTGATGTGTTTGGGGCTGGGGGCTGTTGGTGAATTCCTGATGGATGTGACTATTATGGGATATCCTGCTGAGTGTCCCTTTGCCTGTCTCCCAGAGCTGCATTATAAAGCGTTACTGTGAGAAGAGGTTCGTACCCAAGTACCTGGCGACAATCGGCATCGACTACGGCGTCACAAAGTGAGTTACTGCAGCACAGCAGGTTCCACCTGAACATCAGGATGAACTTCTTCGCTGTGAGGGTGATTGAGCACTAGGACAGGTTGTTCAGAGAGGTTGTGGAGTCTCCATCTCTGGAGATGTTCAGAAACCATCAGGACAAAATCCTGGTTCCTGTGCTCTGGGAGTCCCTGCTTGAGCAGGGGGGTTGGACTGGGTGAGCTTCAGAGGTGCCTTCCTACCTCAACCATTCTGTGATCTCCTGAGTGACCACACTGCCTTGAGCCAAGTGTGTTTGACTCTGCCAAGGCTGCTTAATTGCCACAGCATAATCTGCATTTCTGCTTAGATAATAAGAAAATCTGCATAATCAACCTTGCTCTGGCAGTGTAGCTCCCCATTATCATGTTCCACCCAGAGCTGGTGCTGTCCTCCTTGTCTCACTGGCTCTAGGAGGAGTTTTCTGGCCATTAAACCCCAGCACTGAACCTCTGAGTGAGGTTTCTGTCCTTGGTCACCAGCTCTTTCTCTTGAAAGAACAAGAGCAAATGGGCTCCAGTTGTGGCCAGGGCAGTTGAGATGGGATGTGAGGAAGAATTTCTTTGCTGAAAGGGTTCTGAGGCATTGGAAGGGGTTGGCCAGGGCAGTGGTGGAGTCCCCATCCCTGGAGGGATTGAAGAGTGGTGTAGACACAGTGCTGAGGGACATGGGTCAGTGGGGACTGGTCAGTGTTGGGTTCATGGTTGGACTCCATGAACTTCAAGGGCTTTTCCCATCCAGGCCATTCTGGGATTCTGGAGAAAGCTGGCAGAGATGAGGGATGTTCCTGTGGGGCTCAGCCTGTGCAAGGGCTCAGCTAGAGTCTTCTCAAACATTTCCCACTTCTCTTCCAGAGTGCAGGTCAGAGACCGAGAGATCAAGGTGAACATCTTTGACATGGCTGGGCACCCCTTCTTCTACGAGGTAAGGCAGACCCAGCTCCAGGCAGCACCCTGCAGGGCTGCCCTCAGCCAACCCATCTCAGAAGCGTTCAGCACCCATCAGCTTTCCTCAGATCTGCCTGAAATTGAGTTTAGGGCTGGGAAACTTGAAAATACATCCTTAGGACCTTCTTCTGCCACACCACACCTCCTTCTTTCCTGCTGTGGACACCTCATGCAGGCTCTGACAGAAGGGCAGGGGGGGTTTCCAGCACCAGCCTCCATTAGATTAAAATTGTAACTTATAAAGCCATAAACAAACCTGATTTATAGAAAGAACAACCCAACAACTTGGTCATAAATGACAAGAGTAAGGTCTGGCTGTTACAAGCTCCCACTGGTGTTGCTGGCCCTGTTGCAGAGTGGCTCCTTGTGCTTATGGATCTGCCCATCTTGAGGTTAAATTTATGCAGATTGGGAGATCCTGGTCCTGTTTAACATCTTCATCCATCATCTGGGCGAGGGGATGGAGGGCACCCTCAGTCAGTGTGCAGAGGACACCCAGCTGGGTGGGAGTGTTGATCTGCTGGAGGGTGGGGAGGCTCTGCAGAGGGATCTGGCCAGGTTGGATCCATGGGCCAGGACCAATTCCATGAGGCGCAACCAGGCCAAGTGCTGGGTCCTGCACTTGGGTCACAACAACCCCCGGCAGCTCCAGGCTTGGGGAGGAGTGGGGGGAGAGCTGCTGGGCACAGAGGGACCTGGGGGTGTTGGGCAACAGCGGCTGAACAGGAGTCAGCAGAGTGCCCAGGAGGACAAGAAGGCCAAGGGCATCCTGGCCTGGATCAGCACCAGTGTGGCCAGTAGGAGCAGGGAAGTTCTCTTCCCCCTGCACTGGGCACTGGTGAGGCCACAGCTCGAGTGCTGGGTTCAGTGTTGGGCCCCTGAGTCCAAGAAGGACCTGGAGGTGCTGGAGCGTGTCCAGAGAAGGGAACGGAGCTGGGGAAGGGTCTGGAGCACAAGTGTGCTGAGTTCCCGGCTGAGGGAACTGGGGGTGTTGAGCCTGGAGAGAAGGAGGCTGAGGGGAGACCTTGTGGCTCTGTCCAAGTCCCTGGGAGGAGGGTGCAGAGAGGTGGGGGTGGGTCTGTTCAACCAAGGGCCAAGGGACAGGACAAGAGGAAATGGGCTCCAGTTGTGGCCAGGCCAGCTGAGATGGGATGTGAGGAAGAATTTCTTTGCTGAAAGGGTTCTGAGGCATTGGAAGGGGTTGCCCAGGGCAGTGGTGGAGTCCCCATCCCTGGAGGGATTGAAGAGTGGTGTAGACACAGTGCTGAGGGACATGGGTCAGTGGGGACTGGTCAGTGTTGGGTTCATGGTTGGACTTGATGATCTTAAAGGGCTTTTCCCATCCAGGCCATTCTGGGATCCTGTGATGTGTGGGAGAGGTTCAAAGCTGCACCAGGGGAGGCTCAGATTGGACATGAGGGAGCATTTCTTTACTGAGAGGGTGGTCAGACACTGGAACAGGCTTCCTAGAGAGGTGGTTGATGCCCCAAGGGTTTCAGTGCCTAAGAGGCATTTGGACAAAACCCTTAACAACACCTTTTGATGTTGGGTCAGCTCTGAAATGGTCAGGCAGTTGGGCTAGATGATTACTGTAGGTCCCTCCCAACTGGAACAGTCCAGTCTACTCCAGTATGTGTCCTGTAGCAGACCTTAGACCCTCATCCAGCAGCTCTTCTGGGGATCCCCAGTCTCCCCAGTTGCTAGCACTGGGTGTACAAGCCCCAGAGGCTGCAGCCTCGCTCCAGCTGCTGGTACAGAGCCCCTTACTCACACCCACACACATGGACAGAGATCCCACAGGAGGTCTGGGGAGGGACTTTGGCCAAGGGCAGGGAGTGACAGAACAAGGGGTGATGGCTTGAAAGTGGCAGAGGGGAGATGGAGCTGAGATGTGAGGAAGAAATTGTTTGGTGTGAGGGTGGTGAGACCCTGGCCCAGGTTGTCCAGAGAAGCTGTGGCTGCTCCTCCCTGGAAGTGTTCTTGGCCAGGTTGGATGAGGCTTTGAGCAACGTGGTCTAGTGGAAGGTGTCCCTGCTGCTGGCAGGGGGGTTGGGACTGGATGAGCTTAAAGGTCCCTTCCAACCCCAAACCAGTTTGGGATTCTATGATCCTGCAGATCTTCCCAGTAGTCAGGCTTAGACTTTCAGTCTGTCCTTTGTCTGGCCCAGGATCCTCACTCTCTCCTGCTGCCTGACGCTCAGGGACACACACGGGTGTCTCAGTCACCTCCCAGACCTTCCAGTGTCCCCAGGAGCTGGTCTGACACCTTTTTTTGTGTGGAAGTGAGGAATTTATGGGCTGATTGCTCTTCTCTGGCAGCACAGTGAGGGTATTCATTGGATTCCCCCTTCTGCCCTTTTCCTCTGATCTTCTCTTTGTGTGGAGATGAGATTTTTATCCCAGACCCAAAGAGGTGCCAGGTAAATGGTGACCACCCAAGTCACCAAATAGTGATCTGGTGTGTGACAGCTCCCTGCCTTTGTCCACACAGGTGAGAAACGAGTTTTACAAGGACACACAGGGGGTCATCCTGGTCTATGATGTGGGACAGAAGGAGTCCTTCGAGGCGCTGGAGGCATGGCTGGCCGAGATGAAGCAGGAGCTGGGCCCCCACGGGAACATGGAGAACGTTGTCTTCGTGGTTTGTGCAAACAAGGTGGGCTGTGGTGGGGGGCCAGGCTGTGGTGTGGTCCTGATCTCCAACCCTGGGGGCTCCTTGTGTTCCCAACCTGAGCACAAGATGTGGAGCTCCAGCTGCAGCAAGGGAAAGGTTGTTACATTGCAGGGAAGACTTTCTAAGAGCCAGATCTGTGTGTGAGGAGCACTGGAGACCACATCTGTGGCCAGTAGGAGCAGGGAAGTTCTCTTCCCCCTGCACTGGGCACTGGTGAGGCCACAGCTCGAGTGCTGGGTTCAGTGCTGGGCCCCTGACTCCAAGAAGGACCTGGAGGTGCTGGAGCGTGTCCAGAGAAGGGAACGGAGCTGGGGAAGGGTCTGGAGCACAAGTGTGCTGAGTTCCCAGCTGAGGGAACTGGGGGTGTTGAGCCTGGAGAAAAGGAGGCTGAGGGGAGACCTTGTGGCTCTGCCCAAGTCCCTTGGAGGAGGGTGGAGAGAGGTGGGGGTGGGTCTTTTCAAGCAAGGAGCAAGGGACAGGACCAGAGGAAATGGGCTCCAGTTGTGGCCAGGGCAGTTGAGATGGGATGTGAGGAAGAATTTCTTTGCTGAAAGGGTTCTGAGGCATTGGAAGGGGTTGCCCAGGGCAGTGGTGGAGTCCCCATCCCTGGAGGGATTGAAGAGTGGTGTAGACACAGTGCTGAGGGACATGTGTTAGTGGGGACTGGTCAGTGTTGGGTTCATGGTTGGACTCTATGATCTTCAAGGGCTTTTCTCATCCAGGCCATGCTGGGATCCTGTGATTTCATTGGGGTTTTGAGAATGTGGTGGCCACACCAGCCAGGAAGGGATCGAGTAGAGGTGACGTTGTCTCAGGACCAGATAAACTCTCACAAGCTTTTCCACTTGAATTTTCTGTGCTTTCTTTCCACATTTTCATCCCTTCAGGATGAGCAAACAGCCTCTCCAACCACACATCCCTCTTACCCTGGCTGAGCTCTGACCTCTGCCTTGTTCTCCTGGTCTAGATCGACTGCACCAAGCACCGCAGCGTGGATGAGAGCGAGGGGCGGCTCTGGGCAGAGAGCAGGGGCTTCCTTTACTTTGAGACATCAGCACAAACAGGAGAAGGAATCAACGAGATGTTTCAGGTGAGGCAGAATGAAAGTGATGTGAGGGTGAAAACACCACACTGAGACAGGATTTGATGGCAGAATATCCCCTGAGCTGCCTGGATCCCACAAAACCTGTTGGTCCTCTGCCCCAGAGGTGTCTCCCCAGTGAAATGCCACCCTGGAAAAGTTTAGCTTGGGGTCAGTAATGGTCCTCCCAGTTGGAGAATTGTGTTGCTCAAAGCTGCTGATCCTTCTTGCTGCTCTGGGATCATGAAGCAGAGGTGCCCATGTCATCTCTTCAGGTCTAGCACTGAGCTGAAGTGGGTGTTAGATAAATGTGGGGCCTGGCCTCCTCCTCAGTCTGTCCCATGGTCCTTGTAGGGACCAGATCCCCCCAGCCTGGGGTATCCCAGCCCCCCACAGCCCAACGTTCAGTCCTTGTGCAAATGCTTCCCCTCACATCAGAGGATGAGCCCACAGCCAGTGAGGGTGGCCAGGTCTCCTAGATGCTGCCACCACCTTCAGGGACCATTCCTAACTCCTCCTTGTGTCCACAGACTTTCTACTCTGCCATCATTGACCTGTGTGACAACGGGGGGAAGCGTCCCCCCTCCAGCATGGGGGTCAGCTTCACCAAAGAGCAGGCAGATGCCATCCGCAGGATCCGCAACAGCAAGGACAGCTGGGACATGCTGGGGGTCAAACCTGGAGCCACGAGGTGAGGGAGACTTTGGCCTTTGCCTGACTGTCTCTAATATGTTTGGCCTGGCAGGCTGGTTCCATCTGTGATCTTTTAGTGGCCTGTCTGCTGCTGAGCTCACCTTGGTTTATGGAGCACTGAGGAACAAGCAGTTTGTATCTAGCCACAAAATTGAGGCAATGCTAAAGAAACCCTCGGTTCTGAGCACCAAATTTCCCCTTTTAACAGAAAAACTAGGCTGGAAGGGAGGGGGGAATGATGAACATGAGAACTTCAGCCCTGCCAGCTGCCTGGCTCTGATCCTGCCTCCAGGCTGAGCCATCTCTGGTCACTCACTTGCCAGATGTGTTAGGAACAGCTCCAGCTTTATCTTCCTTGCTCTCCACATCTGGAGAAGCTTTTAAGATGCTGTATGTTACAGCTCTTCCACCTGGAAATGGTGCTCCCACCAGACAAGCTTTCTCTTGTCTTCCTTGGAGGACCTCTACCCAGGTGGAGATGGTCATTGCCTGTGTAAGAGCTTGGATATTGAATCTCTCAGCTCTGCTGTATGACTTGGGCAGCTAAAACAAGCTCCCAGAGCTCTGCCTTGCTTTCTTCTCTCTGAAACACAAGGACTAGGAAGAAATTCTTTACTGTGAGGGTGGTGAGACAGTGTCCCAGGTTGGCCAGAGAAGCTGTGGCTGCTCCTCCCTGGAAGTGTTCTGGGCCAGGTTGGATGAGGCTTTGAGCAACCTGGTCTAGTGGAAGGTGTCCCTGCTGCTGGCAGGGGGGTTGGAACTGGATGAGCTTGAAGGTCCCTTCTAACCCAAACCATTCCATGATTCTATGGTGACCCTTGTTTACTCCTTGCAGAGGGGCTGGAGAACAGATTTCTGGTGAGCATACATCATCCAGGATTCACACATCCTCCTGTTGGCTCTCTGAAGCGTAGACGTTGAGCCTAACCCCTCCTCCAGCCCCCTCTCACCCATGGGAAGAGAGCAGCAGCTCTGCAGGGCAGTTTGTCCTGTGATTGCCAGCATGGATGGACTGGTTTCCCTCAGAAGATGCTCCCCTCTCTCCATGGCCTGCTGCTGGAGCTGAGATGTCTGCCTTGGCCCAGCCACCCAAGGCTCAAAGGGCTGGAGGGATGTGCAATGCCTCGGCCCCGGCGTGCGTGGGCGGGTGCGATGCGAAGCTGAGTCAGGGTGCGTGTGCCCCCACGCTGTCTCCCAGCTCTCTGCTCTCGTGGTGCCAGGGACTCAGCACACCCAGGCACGTGTCACAGGCACGTGTCTGGCACGATGGGAGCATCTGTGCCAGCGTGGTCCTGTGCTGGAGGGGGTGTATCTGGTTCTCCCCCCTCTCCTCTGCTTATGCCACACCTAGAAGTGCTCTTTCTTCAGTTCTTTCTCCATTCCATCACTTCCAAAACCTGGAGGTCCTTAGTGCCAGCAAGAAGTGTCTACACAAGGGTGTTCAGTGCAGGAGGGAGCTCCTGACCCTGCTGTGCTCTGCTGGGCTGTGTGTCACATGGATCCCCTCACTCTTGTCATCTCTTCTAGGGATGAAGTGAACAAAGCCTATCGGAAGCTGGCAGTGCTGCTCCACCCCGATAAGTGCGTGGCCCCCGGCAGTGAGGACGCCTTCAAAGCAGTGGTGAATGCCAGGACCGCCCTCCTCAAAAACATCAAGTAGGGAACAGAGCCCCTCAGAGCTGGAGACCTTCCCCTCCTCCTAGCTAGCTCCATATAGCCATGAGGCCACCCCTCTTCTCCTCACCCATGGACACAGACCAGCCGTGGAAGCAGGACTGCATCCAACCATAGTGTGATGTGCTGCGAAGGAGGCAGAGTGCTGAGGAGGGGAGAGGGACCCCAGAGCCTTCCCTGCATCTGTGGTCCCAGCTCATGGTTGGTGTCAGTGCTGAAAGCAGTGAGGTCCTCACCTTCCCAGCTGTGTTACACCTCCCAGGAGGTCACCAGTCATGGAGGGGTTTGGATGTGTGGATGCAGCGAGGGCAGAGTGAGATCTGACCCAAAAGCTACTGCACCTGAAAGTGTTGGTGTCGTGGGTTGAGGATGCCCAGGAGGGGTGATGGGTTGTCATTCCTTCTGGGTTGTCATTCCTTCTGGGTTGTCATTCCTCCTGGGTTGTCATTCCTCTGGGTTCTCCTGGAGCTGCCTCTGCAAGGCTGCCCGTGCTGAAAGCCACGTGGGCACTGCCAAGCACCGGGGTGGTTCAGCTGCCTGGGCAAAGCTGGCTCCTTCCAGCAGACACCCAGTGATTCTTCTTTCATCAGTGAGAAGAAAAGGGAGGTTGCTTGAGGAAACCTCTCTGGTACTGCAAGGAGAAACTGGCTCCAAAAGTGTCTTCCCCAGCTTGTCCCTTTCCTCTTCAAGCTGTTGTGGTGCCAAAACCAGTCCCTTTGGCAGGACTAGGGCTCTCCCCCAGGCACCCACCTCCCCATCAGAGCCCAGAGTCTCCTGCCACCACCTCCTTCCATCTCCTTGAGCTCAACTCATCTGGAAGAGCCCCTAAGCCCTCAACCCACCTACTCCCTCTGCTCACACTGTGCTAGTGAGCTCTGGGTAAATGCCACCAGCCCCTGGGAGGGACTGTCCTCAGGTGTGGGTGACCCTGTTGCTGTTTTCAGGCAGGAGGAGGGTGTTGACCCAAGGAGGAGACAATTCAGCCTCTGACATTGCCTGTGAGGGGCATGTTCTCCCCCAACCCTCTTTTCTCACAGCAAAGCAGGACAATGTATTGCTCCCTCCCAGTCACAGCTGCTGTTTTCTTTGGTTGATTTAAAGGAGAGCATTGCTGGTCACCTCAAGAAGTGCTTGCAGAGGTTTGGGATCTGGATGGTGGGATCCTGAGGGAGGTCAGAGCTGTGATGGCTTTTAGGAGAGAAGAAACAGGAGATTCCTGGTGCTCCTGTGGTTTGCTCAGGACCCAGTTTTAGTTCCTTGCTGCTGTGAGCTTGGCAGGGAAGGTCAGGACACCAAGCTATGAGATGAAAACCACTGAGTGTGTGCAGATGTATCCTTACCCCACCCCACAGGTATCCTGGGTGAAACTTTCTCTTATGGTCAGTGCAATATTTTTATTTTTATTTTCACTTCAAGGCAGCTTTTCTGTGTTTCTCTTTCAAAATAGATCATAAATCACCAGTAGATCCCTTCCCTTTATGGCAGGAAGCATGAGGGGACTTTAAAGCAAATATAACTTTGTTCTTTCTCTGGTTCCTGGGTTGCTGAGAAGAAGAAATAAGCTGTCCTGGTGGGAAGCACTTTTTGCTCCTCTGGTGTAGAAATAACCAAGGGGAGATGCTGCTAGAAGAGGTTAATGTTTAAAATAACTCAATTTTTCCTCTCCCAGATGTATAAAAGCTGGGCTGGGGGAGGTTGGCAGGACTGGCACTGGAGCTGTGGCAAGTTCCACTGGTGGGGTCTCGTTCCACACGTTTTATAACGTGATACAGAGCTCACTGGAAACCTCCCCCGTTGTCTAGTGGAGGAAACCACTGAATCCTGCCTCAAACCTATTTATCTATGTTTTATTTTCCATGGAGGAGGGTAAATAATCCCATTGCTGACCGGTGCACTTCACTTTGAGGGGGAGATCTCAGTGCCTGGAGTAGTTTGAAGGCTTCAGGGGCTCTCCAGGTCTGTTGTACCACGCCTGGTCCCTTCTGTTTGCTCCTCAGGTGACTCTTGGTGTTTCTCCTGCCTGTTTACCGAGCTGACCAGATGTTTGGAGGTGATTACACACGCATGTCACATCTGGCAATGCCAGTGACCTTCTAAGTTGTGTTATTTGTATGAATTAAACCTTTCCTTTGGAACAAAGGAAGCCCTGTGAGCTGTCCTCCCGCGGCGACTGCCTGCTGTTAATGTTTAATTGCCCTTTGACTCATTTCTCTCCTCTCCAGCCTGGTCTGGCCAAGGCTGGTGGTGAAGAGCTGCCCTTGAGGGTGATGATGGAGGTTGTGAATCAACTCAGCAGGAGCTGGGTAAGGGATCCATGCAGTCCCATGGGGACGTGGTGTGGGATCCACCCAGCTGTGGTGGAGCCTGGCTCTGCTGAGGGGACCCAGAAGGAGAGGGTAGGTCTGTCTTGGTCCATTCACACACACACCTCCTCACCAGCAGCTCTGGTTGTGTGCTTCCTCCATGCCATCTCCATCAGGACCCCAAGCTCCAGATCCCTCCAGCAAGGCTACCACCATCCAGGCTCTGTCCCTCTGAGTCCCACGTCCTCCTGCCTTGTGCAGAGAGCGAGTCCTGCAGCTGAAGTGTCCATCCTGCAACAAAGGTGCTGGGATCTGAATCCCAAACAAAGAGATTTCCCATTCAGCATCCAGAAACACAGCCAGGAGCCACCTCTGAAGATCTCTGGAATGGAAAGCGTCCTTTGAGGGACCCAGAGGTGCTGCCCTGCCTGCCTGCGCTCTGCCTGCCTCCTGGTGCTCAGTGGAGCTGGCAGGTGGGGAGGACACGAGGATTTTTGGCCTGGCCCCTGTGCCCAACAGCCACATTCTGCTCCTTGCTGCTGCTCCAGGCTCGTGCACCCTGTAACGTGCCCAGGCAGGGCCTGGGGAACAAACCCAACCTTCTCCTGAGGTGAGGCTGCACTCATCCTTCACAAACCAGTGCTTGCTTCTCTTGCTGGCCTTCAGACCAGTTTGGACCAGTTAACCTTCCCAACCAGAGCTCATCCAGGATGTTCTGTGCCTATGGACAATCTGGAGTGGGTTAGCCTGGCCTACCCATGTCTGAGGCTTGGTGGGACATGTCCCAGAGCAGGTGGCCAGGGCTGATGTCCCTGTCCTGTGCTGGCCAAGGCATGGCCAAGGCTGGGCAGCCCAAGCCCCCACGTGCACCCTGCTCGCTTGTGCTCCTCTTCACAGCATCACAGCATGGTAGGGGTGGGAAGAGACCTCTGGAGATCACCTAGTCCAATCATCTGGAGATCACCTAGTCCAATCATCTGGAGATCATCTAGTCCAATAATCTGGAGATCACCTAGTCCAATCATCTGGAGATCATCTAGTCTTCAGCTGCAGCAGGACAGGAATAACCCCGAGCACGCCCAAAACCTCTGGGGAGCTGTGGTTTTGGTGTTCTCATTTTGCTAATTAATTACTCCACAGAAGCAATTCCTCCCCCTGGCAAAACAGCTGAGATGATGTCCTCTCATCAGAGCTGCTGGGGCGAGGACACAGGGGAGCGTGGTCATCCAGTTGGTGGGGCCAAGTGTGGTTGTTCTCCAGGTTATCAGGGAGGGCTCCTCACAGCGTGGCCTGGGGTAGGTATCCATCAGCTCTGAACCACAGTTGGGTGTGCAAGGTCCAGGGGTGCAAGAGGGGAGCAGGGGGCAGCTGAAACAGGAGGGAGAGCAGGGAACCTTCTGAAGAGGTTTCAGTGGGGTATTGGTCAGGTTGGGGGGTGATTTAGGCAGCCTAGATGAAAGGGGAGATGCAGTGGGGACACCTCAGGTGTCATATCCTGGGCTGCACCCAGAGCAGCGTGGGCAGCAGGGCCAGGGAGGGGATTCTGCCCCTCTGCTCCGCTCTCCTGAGACCCCCCCTGCAGTGCTGCCTCCAGTGCTGGGGCCACCAACAGCACAAGGACATGGACCCACTGCAGCCAGTCCAGAGGAGGCCACCAGGATGATGCCAGGGCTGGAGCAGCTCTGCTGTGAGGACAGGCTGAGAGAGTTGGGGCTGTTCAGCCTGGAGAAGAGAAGGCTCCAGGGAGACCTTCTAGTGGCCTCCCAGTACCTGAAGGGGCTCCAGGAAGGCTGGGGAGGGACTTTGGCCAAGGGCAGGGAGTGACAGAACAAGGGGTGATGGCTTGAAAGTGTCAGAGGGGAGCTGGAGCTGAGATGTGAGGAAGAAATTGTTTGGTGTGAGGGTGGTGAGACCCTGTCCCAGGTTGGGCAGAGAAGCTGTGGCTGCTCCTCCCTGGAAGTGTTCTGGGCCAGGCTGGATGAGGCTTTGAGCAACCTGGTCTAGTGGAAGGTGTCCCTGCTGCTGGCAGGGGGGTTGGCACTGGATGAGCTTGAAGGTCCCTTCCAATCCAACCAGTCTGGGATTCTGTGATTCTCTGCTCCCCACTGCTCCCCTCTGGGGGCATTTTGAGGTGGCTGTGACCCCAGGGAGGGCTGTGGGGCGAGGCACAGCCTGGCAGGTGATGTGTGCTTGGGGTTCAGAGCCCAGCACCCTGCTCATCCCCCGGGTTGGAGTCCCCGGCACCCAGTGAGGCCGTGGGCAGTCGCTGCAGGACGCGGGTCCCCGTGGGGTGCGTCCCTGGGTGCTGTGGGGTCTGTGAGCTGCCGGGGTGTGGGGAGGGTTGGATGGGGGATCAGGAAAGCAGCACTGGAGCAGAGGGAAGGACACGAGTGGCAACAAACCCACCCAGGATTTGTCCCGCATTCCCCATCCCCACCCCGCAACCGGCACCGAGAGGGTTACGGAAGGCGGAGACGCAGCGGGCAGCACCGGTACAGCCCCCCGGCCCCGGGGAAACCCTCCCCGCTCCCCCATCACCCCCCAGCCCCACCATTTACCATGTCCCCCCCTTCCCCCCACCACCACCACGGTCCCGGCCCCGCCGAGAGGGAGGGGGCGGCCCCGGGGGAGGCGGGGGCCGGCGGAGGATGCTGGAAACAACCGGGGAGCTCCGGAGCGACCTTCCCAGCTCCTTCTCCATCCTCCTTGGATCGAAACCATCTCGGAAAGGGGTAAAGGAAGGAGGAAAGGTTGGAGGGTGGCGGGGGGGGGGGATCGCTCCCCCAAAGCGGCTGCCCTCGAAGGAGGGGCAGAGAGACATCGCGACATCTTTCTGCTCCTCGTTCTCATCATCGTCGTCGCTTGGGTTGCAACCTGCCAGTGCGCAAAGGGCTGAGGAGAGAGCTGGGAGGAAGGCTGGCTCCCATCCCGGCCTCCCCGCACCTCCCCGCACCCCTCAGCTCTCATCCTCCCCTCACGCAGCCCGATCGGGGGTGACGGCGGCCCGGCGGCCACAGGGGCTCGGTGAGCGGCGATGCTGCGGTTGATGTCCCGGTGAACATCGAGGTGTTGAGTCGGGGGAGGGGGACGGGGACGGGGACGGGGGGAGGTGTTTGTACAGGGCTTGGAGCAAGGAAAGGTGCCACCATGCCCAGGAACAGAGCTTTTTCCGAGCCCGAATGCTCGGCTGAGTACTCGGCCGACTACTCGGTGAGCTTGCCGTCAGACCCCGAGCACGGCGTGGGGCGGACCCACGAGGTGACGGTGCGTAGCTCGGGACCTTGCCTTTGCCTACCCCGCTTCATGCGCCTCACCTTCGCTCCCGAATCCTTGGAGAACCTCTACCAGACTTATTTCCGACGCCAACGTCACGAAACCCTCCTGGTGCTGGTGGTCTTCGCCGCCCTTTTCGATTGCTACGTCCTCATCATGTGTGCTGTGGTCTACAGCGATGACAAACTGGCCCCGGTGCTGGCGGCGGTGGCCGGGTTGGTCACCCACGTGCTGCTCTTCATCCTCTGCAAGTACAGGCTGCTCCCTGAACGAGTGACCCGTAGGTTCCTACCCTACATCCTTTGGGTCCTCATCTTGGCCCAGATCTTCTGCTACTTGGGTCTCAACTTCTCCCGCTCACCCGAGGCCAGTGACACGGTGGGTTGGCAAGCTTTCTTCGTCTTCTCCTTCTTCATCACCTTGCCTCTGCGCTTGGCACCCATCGTCCTCATCACCACCGTCTCCTGCGGCGTTCACACGCTGGTCCTCGGTGTCAGCGTCGCCCAGCAGCGGCAGGACGCCCTGGATGAAGGTGTGCTGCTGAGACAGGTACGGGGATGGTGGTGGGGGGGACGTGGAGATCCATCCATCATCACCCAGGGTGGTGGGAGGTGATGGATAAATCATCCCCATTTGGTGTTTCCATGAGTTATCCTGGTGGTCATCCCTGTCCCTCGTGGTGTCCATCCCTGTCCCTGTGCCCTGACCCTAAAGCTGGGTTTGATCTGGACTCTATGTGCTGATCATGGTGTTTGCTGGGAGCAAGGAGGTCCCAAAAACACAACCAGGAATTGACCAACATGGGGATTGGGGTGCTGGGGAGTTCAGGAGCACCCCCCCATGCTGGGACACACAGCTTCAAATCCAACCTGCAAGCATGGATCCACCCCCAGGAGCCACCCGGGGTGTGTGGACCCCTGGGCTGGAGTTGTGCTGTTGGGGAAACTGAGGCACAGTGGACTGCAGGCTCCCACATCCACCCTACCCAGCTGCTTTGTTTGTGCTGATTTCCCTTTGAATTACAAAAATGACTAAAAATGGCCAAAAATGGCCCAAAATGGCCATTTTTAGCAGAAACGTGGCAGGAGCCCAGCTTCTGGGCTCAAAAACAGCCACTGGAGCTTTCCCAGGAGGACAGAGCCAGGAGGGCACTTGGCTTGATCCCTGGGTGATGCCCATCACCCAGCCCCTGGGGCAGAGCCCAGGGATGCTTTGGGGTAATTTTCTGCACCAGTAAAGCTGAACAAACAGTGTCCCCAAGCCCAAACGTGGCTCTAGGGACAGGTCACCCATCACACACCCAGTGAAGGAGGGGACATGAGGGTCTGTCAGGGTGAGAGTGGTCCCTGGCACATCAGATTCTCAATATTTCTTGGGAAATCCCCACCTGGAGCTGCTAGAAACTGGTTTTATTCCCTAAATCAGTGGGTTTCACAGGTTGACCAAGTCCCTTTCCTCCTACTGATGTCCCCACCATGCACCCACTGATCATGGGAGACTTTCCATGGGGTGAGAGGGTAAAAAATAAAGCCAGAGCTGAAACCTTGTGTGTTGGTGGCTGTTGAGGCAGCAGGGAAAATCCCAGTGGAATCATCTGCTCTGCCCCATCATGGTATGGGAATTTGGGATGCTCTGGATCAGGTCCTGGGAGACATCCAGCTGCTCCCAACCTAAATAGGAAGAGAGAGAGAGAGGGGGGTTATTTATTTGCTTTTTGGGGAGATTTTGGGAGTATTGAGCTCATGGTTACATCAGGAGTTTGGAAAATGGAGCCTGTTCTCCAAAACAACTCCCAGCAATATGGATTTTTTTCTTGCCCCTGGGGTGTGTGGTTTGGGGCTGGTCCCCTGGCATGGAGGTGGGGGTGTGACATCTCCTGGAATTTTACCAAAAAACCCACTTTTTGGGCACAGTGGTGGAGCACCCAAAAAGATGCTGGGGGTGATGGCATGGGTGCCCACCCAGTGATGCTCAGATGAAGACACCACACCAGTGGGAGCAACCCCAGTGCAGCAGCAGCAGCTTTCCTAGATTTTCCTCCTTCTTTGGGATGCAAACACCTCATGGAACTGCTCCAAAAGACAACCTCTTGCTCCTAAAAGCTCTGGGATGGTGGGATATGAGGGGGTATGGAGGTATCTCCCCCAGGTTGGCACCAGGCACGCGCTGCCGCTGCCGTTGCGTTAATCATTGCCGTGGTACGGAAAGTCCGGAGCCGGTAAAACCTTGGCAACGCTCCGTGCCTCAGCCTCTGCCTGCTGCAAGAGGAGGAACATTCTGTCCAGAAATAAACATCATCTGGTTTATTATTCTACTTGGTGGTGCTGCTCCCCGGAGGGCACTGCTATTAATAGGATGAACTGGAGGATGTCGCTGAAGCCAGGCCAGGGCTGAGGTTGGAGGTGGGGAGGTGGTTGATGAGAGATGCTGGCAGCTTCTACCCTGCTCTTGGCCATCAAGGAGGAAGCCAAAAGGCTGAATCGTGACAAGAAGTTGGGTTTTGGGTGGTGGTTAAGGTCATATCTACCATAATCATGTGCAAAACAGATCATCCTTAGGTTCAGTTGATGATCTGGTCCTGGTTTGGATGGTCCTGTTCCACCCCATCCCATCCCCATCCTCATCCCATCCCCATCCCCATCCCATCCCATCCCATCCTCATCCCCATCCTCATCCCCATCCCATCCCCATCCCCATCCCCATCCCATCCCATCCCCATCCCATCCTCATCCCACACATCCCATCCCATCCCCATCCCATCCCCCTCCCATCCTCATCCCCCTCCCATCCTCATCCCCCTCCCATGCCATCCCCCTCCCATCCCATCCCATCCTCATCCCATCCCATCCCATCCCATCCCATCCCATCCCATCCCATCCCATCCCACCATGACCATTCCTGCAGTGTTTGGGATGCTGGGTGGGATTTTGCATCTGAAGGTACCTGAGGACACGCTGGGGGAGGTTTCTGGGGTGGAGCATCCACTGCATGGCTGTAGGATGCAGCTGGAAGATGCTCAGCGTGGGATGTGGTTGTGCCAATGTGATGCTGGGCAAGTGGGGTTTGTGGTGGCCTTGGTGTGCCAAGCTGTGCTGAGGTGTCCCATGCCCATCCAACCCTGGTGGAGTGACCTGTTGTCATGACAATCCGAGAGGCTGGTTAAAAATAGCAAGTGGCTGCTTGGTTTGGGGGTTTCTTCTCCACACCCACCTCCAGACAGCTCCTTATTCACCATCTGCCACGGTGCAGGGGCTTCCCAGGGATCCCCCCAACTGTGGTGGTGCTGGTGCCTGGGGCAGGATCCAGCCCTGGGGCATCATCTGGGGGTCCCAGGTGCTCTCCTCTGCTCCTCATGCTCTTTCTCCACCCCAAAAAATAGTTTCTTTGCTGCAAATATTTTTTCAACCCCAGGATGGTGCCACACCAGCACCCAAACCCTGTATTTATTGCTGCACGTGGCCTGTGTCGTTCGTGCCTCAGTTTCCCCTCCTGTGTGGAAGGGGTTGGCAGCTCCTCCCTGTCACCATCTGATGAGATTGGGCTGCTTGATGTGTTGAGTGATGAAACCCTGGAGAATGGGGACATCCCCAGGGATGGTTTTGGGACAGGGTCACATTAGGGCTTTCCTCCAACTGAGATGGGCTATGGGATAAGGTGGGGATCAGGGATGGGATAAGGTGGGGACCAGAGATGGGATAAGGTGGGGATCAGGGATGGGACAAGGTGGGGACCAGGGATGGGACAAGGTGGGGACCAGAGATGGGATAAAGTGGGGATCAGGGATGGGACAAGGTGAGGACCAGGGATGGGATAAGGTGGGGACCAGGGATGGGACAAGGTGAGGAGCAGGGATGGGATAAGGTGGGGACCAGAGATGGGACAAGGTGAGGACCAGAGATGGGATAAGGTGAGGACCAGGGATGGGACAAAGTAGGGACCAGGGATGGGACAAAGTAGGGACCAGGAATGGGACAAAGTAGGGACCAGGGATGGGACAAGGTGGGAGCCAGGGATGGGACAAGGTGGGGACCAGAGATGGGACAAGGTGGGGATCAGGGATGGGACAAGGTGAGGACCAGGGATGGGACAAAATAGGGACCAGGGATGGGACAAGGTGGGGACCAGAGATGGGATAAGGTGGGGATCAGGGATGGGACAAGGTGGGGACCAGAGATGGGACAAGGTGGGGACCAGAGATGGGATAAAGTGGGGATCAGGGATGGGACAAGGTGGGGACCAGGATGGGATAAGGTGGGGACCAGAGATGGGACAAGGTGGGGACCAGGATGGGATAAGGTTGGTACCAGGGAGTTGGGGATCAGAAGGACTTTGAGCGTGGTGGCACATCCCCTATGGTGATGACCCCAGGAATGGCTCTGTGCTCTTCCCACTGCCTCCTCCACACAGGCTGTGACACAGCCCCTGGCCCACAGGATGGGGTGACATCTCCATGTCCCCACTGGCTCCTCAGCATTGCTGGAGCCTGCTATCACGTCTTCCCCGTTGCTTTTCCCTTTTCTAGACTAAACAAACCAAGTTCTCTCAACTTTCTCTCATTACTCATATTTTCCATGAAGGGCTCTTTGCTGCCATCTACAAACCTGCTCTGTCCCCTCCCGGGCCGTGGGGACATGGTGTCCAGCCTGGGGGATGGGTCCAGCCCACGGGGACAGGATCCAGCCTGAAGGATGGGCTGGGTCCAGCCAGTGGGGACAAGATCCAGCCCACAGAGACAAGATCCAGCTCCTGGGGACAGAATCCAGCCTGAAGGATGGGCTGGGTCCAGCCAGTGGGGACAAGATCCAGCTCCTGGGGACAGAATCCAGCCCATGGGGACAGGATCCAGCCCATGGGGACAGGATCCAGCCCATGGGGATGTGATCCACCTCAGAGGATGGGACGGGTTCCAGCTGATGGGGACACAATCCAGCCCATGTGGACAAGATCCAGCCCATGGGGAGATGATCTAGCCTGGAGGATGGGATGGGTCCAGCTCATGGGGACAGGATCCAGCCCATGGGGACAGGATCCAGCTCATGGGGACAGGATCCAGCCCCTGGAGCTGGCATCTAGCCTGTGGGATGGGACACGATCCAGTTCAGGGATGGGATGGGTCTAGCCCATGGGGACAAGATCCAGCCCATGGGGACTCAATCCAGCCTGGAGAATGGGATAAGTCCAGCTCATGGGGACAGGATCCAGCCCATGGAGGCACAATCCAGCTCATGGGGACAGGATCCAGCTCATGGGGACAGGATCCAGCCTGGAGGATGGGATCCAGCCCCTGGAGCTGGTGTCTAGCCTGTGAGATGGGACAAGGTCCAGCCCAGGGATGGGACAGGTCCTGCCTTTGGGACGAGGCAATGAGTCTCCATGCCATGCTCCCTTGCAACCTCAAAGAAAACGGGGTGGGTTGTCACCGCCAGCAGCACCCAGGGACACCCATCTCGGGTGCTGCAGGGTCCCACCCCTGGCTTTGGCCACCAAGAGGGACGTAGAGGGGCAGGAGCAGGAGTAAAGGCACCGTCTGAGGGGTTTATTCACTTTTTTTTGCAGCAAGGGGTGTAATTGTCATGGCAGGGGTGAAGGGAGCAGGTGGCACCTGAGCCACCAAGAGCTGCTCACCTTCTCCAGCGCCTTCCCCCGGGGCTGTGCCCGGCCCCTGCAGACCTGCTGCCTTTTTCCAAAACATCTCAGTGAGTTTTAATGAAGCAGAGTCAGCCCACAGGGACCACCAGGTCTCCTGGGATGCTCACAGTGTGATCCCTGCATCCTCCAGAGCCACTGTGACAATGCTCCCAGGTCCCCAGTGAGTCCCCCCAGCATTAATGGTGGCCATGGCTCGGTGGTTTATCTCCAGGGGGTATTTTATGTCCTCCTCCAGCATTTGAATGGGTTTTTTCTGCTCTCACTGATCAGGCTCTGCTGCCCAAACAGGGACTTGTGGTGACACCTGCTCACAGAATCATTAAGGTTGGGCAAGACCTCTAAGATCATCCAATCCAACCATCAACCCAACACCACCATGTCCTGAAGTGTCATGTCTACATGGTTTTTGAACATCTCCAGGGATGGGGACTCCACCACTGCTCTGTTTGATCACTTCATCTCCTTTTTCTCTGTCCCCAAAGGTCCTGTCCAACGTTGCCATCTACCTTTGTGCCATCACGGTGGGCACCATGTCCTACTACATGGCCGACCGCAAACACCGCAAAGCCTTCCTGGAAGCACGCCAGTCCCTCGAGGTCAAGCTCAACCTGGAGGAGCAGAGCCAGCAGCAGGTAAGAGCCACAGTTGGGCAAGGGGACAGCAATGGGACAGCAGTGGGACACTGATATGACTTTGGGACATGGATGAGGCACCCACAGCCTGTACTTTGCCCGGCACGGAGGTGGTGACAGGGACAGGAGGACCCAAGCTTTGCACTCTGTGCCCAAACTGGGGACTCTTTGTGTGACCAGGGACTCCCAGCTCCTGCCATGGCCACCACCAAGCTGTCCCCATCCCTGAGCACAGCTACACATCTCCATGCATGGCCACGTGGCTTGTCCCCAGGTGCAGCCACACAGCAGGTCCCTGGGCACGGCCACGTGGCAGGTCCCCAACTCCCTGCACAGTCACACGGCAGGTCCCCAGGCACAGACACGTGGCAGAACCTTGTCTCCAAGCATGGCCACACAGCAGGTCCTTGTCCCCATGCATAGCCATGCAGCAGGTCCCCGTCTCCACTCACGGCCACTCAGCAGGTCCATGTCCCCAGACATGGTCACAGAGCAGGTCCTTGTCCCCAGGCATGGCCATGCAGCAGGTCCCTGTCCCCATGCACGGCCACTCAGCAGGTCCTTGTCCCCATGCATGGCCATGCAGTATGTACCCATGCTCAGGCATGGCCACACAGCAGGTCCCCATCTCCACTCACGGCCACTCAGCAGGTCCCTGTCCCCATACATGGCCATGCAGCAGGTCCCTGTCCCTAGGCACAGCCATGAAGCACGTCCCCTCCTCATGCATGGCCATGCAATGGGTCCTCCTCCCCATGAAGAGTCATGCAGCATGTTCCCATCTCCAGACACTGCCACACAGCAGGTCCCTTGGCATGGCCATGTGGCAGGTCCCCAACTCCATGCACTGCCACACAGCAGGTCTCCAGGCACAGACATGTGGCATGTCCCTCTGCACAGCCACACAGCAGATCCCTTTCCCCAAGCATGGCCACACAGCAGGTCCTTGTCCCCATGCACGGCCATGCAGCATGTCCCCATCCCTGGGCATGGCCATGCAGCATGTCCCTGTCCCCTGGCACAGCCATGCAGCATGTCCCCATGCTCGGGCATGGCCATGCAGCACGTCCATGTCCCCAGGCATGGCCATGCAGCAGGTCCCCATCTCCAGACATGGTCACAGAGCAGGTCCCTGTCCCCAGGCATGGTCACACAGCAGGTCCCCATCCCTGAGCATGGCCACACAGCAGGTCCCTGTCCCCATGCGTGGCCATGCAGCATGTCCCTGTCCCCTGGCACAGCCATGCAGCATGTCCCCATGCTCAGGCATGGCCACACAGCAGGTCCCTGTCCCCAGGCATGGTCACACAGCAGGTCCCCATCCCTGAGCATGGCCACACAGCAGGTCCCTGTCCCCAGACACAACCACTCGACCACTCAACACGTCCCTGTCCCCAGGCATGGCCACGCAGTGGGTCCCTGTCCCCAGGCCACACAGCAGGTCCCCATCAAGACCCCATCCATCTCATGGGCTGGTCCTGCAGCAGATGGTGATGGAGAAGGACCAGCCAGCTGCTCTCCACTCATCCCACCAGCCATGCTCACCACAGCAGAACCCCACGCACACGGCTGTGGTGACCCAAGAACAGACGTCACGGTGCCAGCGGCTGTTCCAGAGCCCTGTTGTCCCCAGTCACCATCCTGTGACAAGCTGAGCTAATTTTAGCTCCTTATCTGGGGCCTCTCTCCCCATCTCCCATCTCTTATCTGGTTGATCCTCTGCCAGCAATTTGCTCCCAATGGCAACCAGAGACACGTGGCAGTGACAGGCCAGTGCCACCAGCGTCCTCTTTGCTGTGAAATGTGGGTGGATGCTCTGATGGCTTATAAAGGGTTACATCCAAGGGGGGATGGGGGTGTTGATGGGGTTAAATCCTGGGGGTGAAAACACCTTGGAGACCCCAGCTCGTGGGGTTGGAGGGGTGTAGGAAGGGACACGGGGATTATTGTCACATGAGCTCTGTTTCCTTAGAGAATTGAGCTAAAAATAACGGGGGATCTTGCAGGAAAGGCTGCTGGCACGTGGCCAAGTGGCTCTGGGCAGGGGGGGGACATGGGGCAGGGAGTGATGCTGGTGGCTGGATCCATCCTTCTTCTCTCCAAGCCATCCGTGGTGGCTGAACCCTCAGGGCTGAGGTTAACAGAATTGAGAGGAGCTGGGGAGCATTGTCCCCAAGGATGGGGACAGGGATGGGGACATGGGGCAGGGAGTGATGCTGGTGGCTGGATCCATCCTTCTTCTCTCCAAACCATCTGTGGTGGCTGAACCCTCAGGGCTGAGGTTAACAGAATTCAGAGGAGCTGGGGAGCGTTGTCCCCAGGGATGGGGACAGGGATGGGGACAGGGATGGAGACAGGGATGGGGACAGGGATGGGGACAGGGATGGAGACAGGGATGGGGACAGGGATGGGGACATGGTGCTGTTCCTCCAGCCATGGTTCCACTGCAGCTTGTGCACAGAACCCCCCCATCCTGAGGGAAACCCCACTTCACTAACCCAGTTCCTTCCATTGAGTGCAAATCCCCACGTGCAGCCCCACAGATTTATCCCTTCTCCAGCTCCAGGGCTGCAGGGACAGTGGGGACAGCAATGGGGACAATGTCCCCAAATGGGCTTGATCCTTTTGAGGGACCTTAGTCCAGTCCTACATATGGATGTGAGGTACCCACCACACTTTAAAATGGATAAATCTTCCCTGGAATGGATTAACCCAGGTCCCTACACCCAGCCCCAACCCACCCCTGGGGCAGGACACCCTGGGGCAGCTCATGAGGAGCTTGGGGGACATCGATGCAGACCCCAAGGTTGCTCCCAACACTGTGTCCTGGGTTTATTTGGGCTGATAAAACTTTGGCCAACCCAATGGATTTGAATTCTGAAGCTCCCAGGGAGGAGATCTGGGGTGTGCAAGTAAATTTTGCAGCTCATCAGCTGGTGTCCAAAGAAAGTCTGTGGGACTGTCCCTCCTTCCCACAGACACAACCAACGTGGATCCCTGTCCCCACAGGTCACACAGATCCTGGGATGTGCTCAATAAAGGTCAAGCACAGCTGGTGGGAATCCCCTTTAGGGTGGTCTAACCACCACTATGGGACTATTCCACATCTTGCTTCATCCCTCAGATATTGTCCTGTTGAGCAGTTTCCTGCTTCTTTTAATCAACAACCAAGTCACCAAGGCCAAGGGCAAGGTCCTGGGTCAGGCAACCCCAAGCACAGATCCAGGCTGGGTGGAGAATGGCTGGAGAGCAGCCCTGAGGAGAAGGACTTGGGGTGCTGGGGGACCAGAAGCTCCACATGAGGTGGCACCGAGCGCTGGCAGCACAGAGCCAATAACCGTGTCCTGGGCTGCACCCAGAGCAGCGTGGGCAGCAGGGCCAGGGAGGGGATTCTGCCCCTCTGCTCCGCTCTCCTGAGACCCCCCCTGCAGTGCTGCCTCCAGTGCTGGGGCCACCAACAGCACAAGGACATGGAGCTACTGGAGCCAGTGCAGAGGAGGCCACCAGGATGATGCCAGGGCTGGAGCAGCTCTGCTGTGAGGACAGGCTGAGAGAGTTGGGGCTGTTCAGCCTGGAGAAGAGAAGGCTCCAGGGAGACCTTCCAGTGGCCTCCCAGTACCTGAAGGGGCTCCAGGAAGGCTGGGGAGGGACTTTGGCCAAGGGCAGGGAGTGAGAGAACAAGGGGTGATGGCTTGAAAGTGGCAGAGGGGAGCTGGAGCTGAGATGTGAGGAAGAAATTGTTTGGTGTGAGGGTGGTGAGACCCTGGCCCAGGTTGGGCAGAGAAGCTGTGGCTGCTCCTCCCTGGAAGTGTTCTGGGCCAGGTTGGATGAGGCTTTGAGCAACCTGGTCTAGTGGAAGGTGTCCCTGCTGCTGGCAGGGGGGTTGGGACTGGATGAGCTTTAAGGTCCCTTCTAACCCAAACCAGTCTGGTATTCTGGGATTCACTTGCACCATGGATTTCAACCATGGATTTAGACCATGCTGTGCTTGTCATGGGCTCAGCTTCAAGTCATGCTGATGTCCCTCCCCTGCCCTGTCCCCCAGGAGAGGCTGATGCTCTCCATCCTGCCCAAGCACGTGGCTGATGAGATGTTGAAGGACATGAAGAAGGACCCGAGCCAGAAGGAGATGCAGCAGTTCAACACCATGTACATGTACCGCCATGAGAACGTCAGGTGGGACCCATCTCTGCACTCTGTGACCTCCTGCCATCCCCATGGGGAAAAAAAATCCAATTTTGGGGGGAAAAAATGTGTATTTTGCAGTCCTGGCTGGAAAGGAGGGGAGGGACTGGGGTGGTTTGGAGCTAAAGTGAAGGGTGACAAGGAATGGCCACCAACCAGACCAAGACTTGAAGCCTCTTTTAGCTCCAGCCATATTTTGCATCCATTTCAGCCACGTCCCAAAACAACCTTTCCTTTGGTGTGGGTGCTCAGGTGACAAAGGAGAGTGGGGAAGGGTGACACCAGGGTGACCCTGGGGCTGAGCCCCTCACCTTTGCTTAACCCACAGCA
This sequence comes from Caprimulgus europaeus, assembly GCA_907165065.1. The sequence continues at coordinate 123,493,056 of OU015524.1, read as the reverse complement.
TCCTCTTCGCTGACATCGTGGGCTTCACCCAACTCTCCTCCTCCTGCAGCGCCCAGGAGCTGGTGAAGCTCCTCAACGAGCTCTTCGCCCGCTTCGACAAACTGGCAGCCGTGAGTGTCCCTCCCCTCTGACATGTCACGAGCTGGGCAGGTCTCAGCCACCTTCCTCCACCTTCTCCCCAACCCCAAAAACATCTCAGGATGGAGATGAGGAGGTTAAAATATATTTTGCTCTTGGATGTGGGAGATGTCCTGCCTGGTGCTGCAAAAATAGAGCTGGGAAGGGACAGTCCCCACCCCCTTGGGGGTGTCCCCCCCTCCCCACCCCAGCTGGAATGCAGCTGGGCTCCCGGCCCAGCCCTCCAGGGACACAGGGTGGGAATGGAAAATCTGATTATTTATGTCCCTGCCAGGCGTGGGAGACCTCTGGGTGGGTCAAGGTCAACCTGGGAGAAGGATGAAGATGATGAGGAGGTTGGGGGGGTGTCTCTAGAATGGGTGACACTGTGTCCCTTCTGTCCCCAGAAATACCACCAGCTGAGGATCAAGATCTTGGGTGACTGTTACTACTGCATCTGTGGGCTGCCCGAGTACCGGGAGGACCACGCTGTCTGCTCCATCATGATGGGGCTGGCCATGGTGGAAGCTATTTCGTAAGGGTCTTCTCCTCAGGGAGGGGTGGTATTCACTCCCAGGAGGTTCTGGAGGGTTGGGGTGCACCTTGAAGGCTTTGGAGGTCCAAATGTCTATAATTTTCATGAAAAAATTGATTAAAATATAGAGGGGTGATAATTAATGATGGGGGATGGGGATGGGGATGGGGATGGGATGGGGATGGGATGGGGATGGGATGGGGATGGGGATGTGCTGTGGGGTTGGGAAAAGGCCACCTCCATCTCATCCTCATCATCCTCCCCCCCCCCACCAGTTACGTGCGGGAGAAGACCAAGACGGCGGTGGACATGCGGGTGGGGGTGCACAGCGGGACGGTGCTGGGGGGTGTGCTGGGACAGAAGCGCTGGCAGTACGACGTGTGGTCCACTGATGTCACCGTGGCCAACAAGATGGAAGCAGGTGGCATCCCTGGGTGAGCATCTCCAGAGGGGAAGCAGGGGATGGGGACAGGGTGCCCTGCACCCAAGGGTGACGTTGGCACCCGGTGTTGTTGGCAGGCGGGTGCACATCTCGCAGAGCACCATGGATTGCCTGAAGGGTGAATTTGAGGTGGAACCAGGAGAAGGTGGCTCACGCTGTGAGTACCTGAAGGAGAAGGGCATCGTCACCTACCTCGTCGTGGTCCCCAAGCAACCCTTACGCAATGGCATCAACGGGGTGGTGAGTGGTGACGGTGCCGCCGTGAGCCAGGGTGGTGGGGAACACCCCAACCACCACCCACCACACCTTCCACCTTGTAGAAGCTGTCTCTGACCTCACCCACCACACCTTCCACCTTGTAGAAGCTGTCTCTGACCTCACCCACCACACTTTCCACCTTGTAGAAGCTGTCTCTGACCTCATCCCATGGTGGTTCCCCACCGTTGGTCAACACCAAGGAGCGCAATGGCAGCCTCAGCCTGGCCTGCACCAGCCCCGAGGAACCCGAGGAGCCTGACACCAGGGTGAGGGGCACCCTGGAGAACGTGGAGGAGGATGGAGAGGTACCTACAACCCATGCAAAGCATCTCACCTGCATTTAAGGCTACGTTGATGGGTGGTTGAACATCCCACCATGGTCTTGTGCCGACACAGGCGGTGAACCCTTCCTTCCCCAACCCTCGGCGGAGGCTGCGGCTGCGGGACCTGGCCGAGAGGGTGATCGATGCCTCACAGAACGAGCAGGAGCTCAACAAGCTGCTCAACGAAGCCTTGCTGGAGCGCGAGTCCGTCCAGGCGTGAGTCACCGTGGCCAGTGACACGTCCTGGCATGGCTTGGCCGGTCCTGGCATGGCTCGGCCGGTCCTGGCACGGCTTGGCCGGTCCTGGCATGGCTTGGCCGGTCCCCGGTGCCGCTCGGTGGTGACGGGCAGTGTCCCCGGCAGGTTGAAGGGGAAGAGCACCTTCAGGCTGTCCATGCGTTTCATTGACCCTGAGATGGAGACACGCTACTCGGTGGAGAAGGAGAAGCAGAGTGGGGCTGCCTTCAGCTGCTCTTGTGTCGTCCTCTTCTTCACTGCCTTGGTGGAGGTCTTCATTGACCCCTGGTATGGCAGGGAGGTGGTGGGGATGGGTGGCTCCAAGCCATGCTTGGCTCTACCAAGCTTCCAACCTGTCTCCTCTTTGTCCCTTTGGTAGGTTGGTGGCCAACTACGTGACCTTTGTGGTGGGAGAGATCCTGCTGCTCATCCTCACCCTCTGCTCGTTGGCTGCCATCTTCCCCCGGGTGAGAGTGAGACGGGCTGACCGCTACGGTGATGGCACATCATGATGTCCCACCACCATGTGTCTTGCTTGGGCAAACCCCCTTCCCCATCTTCCTCTCCTCACAGGTCTTCCCCAAAAAACTCGTGGCCTTCTCCACCTGGATCGATAGGACCCGCTGGGCACGCAACACCTGGGCCATGGCCGCCATCATCATCGTCACCATGGCTGACATCGTGGACATGGTGAGCCACCAGCCTGGGCACCAATGGACCTGAGCCCACTCCAACCTCCTCCATCCAGCAGCCAGTGGGTGGATGGCTTAATTAATTACATCAATTAACGAGGCTGCACCATGGAGGGGGTGGATTTTACATTGGGTGTCCTCCTCCTGCCTGGGGAAGAACACCCTGTCCCCATGTCCCCTTCCTCACCCTGTCCCCATGTCCCCTTCCTCACCCTGCCCTCGTGCCCCCAGCTCAGCTGCTGGCAGGACCATGGTGGGCCAGGCAACGGGACAGTGGGGCCACCACAGCCTGGTGGCTGCGGGGAGCAGCCCAAATACTACAGCTACATCGCCCTGCTTGCCTTGGTGGCCACCATCATGCTGGTGCAGGTCAGCCACATGGTCAAGTTGACCCTCATGGTGTTGATCACCGGGGCTACTGGCACCGTCAACATCTACGCCTGGGAGCACATCTTTGACCAGTATGACCACCGCCGTGGCCAGCAAAGCACGTAAGGGGTGGTAGGGGGGTGGGCATGAGGTTGGGGGGCCACAGCTGTGCCCACCACCCACTTGTGACTCACTGCCTCTGCCAGCAGGTCCTCGTTGGTCCCCTCCAAGTACTCCATGACGGCGATGATCTTCATCGTGATGCTCAGCTTCTACTACTTCTCTCGCCACGTGAGTGACTCGACTCCCCCACCCCAGGGAAGGTCCCCTCCTCTCTGGGTCTTCACCCTTGGCCCCTGCCTTATTTCTTGCAAGCTCCAAGGCAGCAGGATTTGTCCCCAGCTCTGACTCTTCTCCAAGGAAGTCCACCCAAGGGCTCTCCAGGACCACATCAGTGCAGACAACTCCTCCATCTCACTTCCATGGTTAGGGGTGGGCAGCAACGTGGTGGCCCTAAGGCCCATGCCTGCCCTGGGAGGGTCCCATTTGCACCTTGGTGGAGCAAGTCTCATGTCCCCAGTTAGGGCTTCCACCTTGTCCCAGAGCCTTCTTCCAGGCTGTCCCCAAGCTCAGAGCAGCCCCACAGCAACTGGTTGCTCCCACTGCTGGAGCTGGTGGGTGGGAAGTGGGACTGCAGCCATATCCCCCCACCCACAGGTGGAGAAGCTGGCCAGGACCCTCTTCCTCTGGAAGATTGATGTCCATGACCAGAAGGAGAGGGTCTACGAGATGCGGCGCTGGAACGAGGCCCTTGTCACCAACATGCTGCCCGAGCACGTGGCCCGGCACTTCCTGGGCTCCAAGAAGCGGGATGAGGTGAGGGACACCCAGGAATGGGGGGTATTTGCTGCCATTTTGGGGGGCAAGATGAGGAGCTGCAGATCTGGAGGCTTTGCCATAGGTTGTGGTTGAGCATGGTGAGACCCTGGCCCAGGTTGGCCAGAGAAGCTGTGGATGCTCCTCCCTGGAAGTGTTCTCGGCCAGGTTGGATGAGGCTTTGAGCAACCTGGTCTAGTGGAAGGTGTCCCTGCTGCTGGCAGGGGGGTTGGAACTGGATGAGCTTGAAGGTCCCTTCCCACCCAAACCATTCCATGATTCTCTGATGGTCTTTGGTTGGGTGAAGGTGATGGTGAGGTTGCAGAGCACCCTCATTTTTCCACACGTGCCAAGGGAAGATGGCTTCATGGGAGGGTTTGGGTTTGCTGGAGGTGCTGGTGTCATGAGTGGGCATGTCCCCAGCTCACAGCCACCCTCCCATTCTGTCCCCAGGAGCTGTACAGCCAGTCCTACGATGAGATTGGGGTCATGTTTGCCTCCCTCCCCAACTTTGCTGACTTCTACACCGAGGAGAGCATCAACAACGGGGGCATCGAGTGCCTGCGCTTCCTCAACGAGATCATCTCCGACTTCGATGCGGTGAGTTGGGATGGAGCCAGCCATGGGGGATGGCATGAGGCTTGCCCAGCTGTTCTTTGCCCACCTCATCAGGTGGCAGAAGGACCTGCCATGGTCTCAGGGTGCCTGTGGGTTTTGTCTCCATCACTCAGCTCCTGGATGAACCCCAATTCCGGTGCATCACCAAGATCAAAACCATCGGCAGCACCTACATGGCCGCTTCTGGAGTGACCCCCGATGCCAACGCCAACGGCTACAGTGCCAAGGTGAGGGGTCCCCAGGGTGGGGGCACAGCAGACAAGGGGTGGCCAGGCCTGACCCACACTGGCCCTTGCAGAAGGAGACCCTCTCGGATAAGGAGCGCTGGCAGCACTTGGCCGACCTGGCTGACTTTGCTTTAGCCATGAAGGTGACGCTGATGAACATCAACTATCAATCCTTCAACAACTTCATGCTCCGCATAGGCAAGTCTGGGACCGTGGGACAAGGGTCTGCCTTGGTGTCCCCTGTCCCTCCTTCCCCATGAGCGCTGGGACACTGGGCAGGAGCTGTAGCTCAGCAGCTAAAAGCAGCAGAGCTCTAGGAGAACCTCATTGCCCCAACCTATCCCCTGGGACAGAGTCTTCTGCACATCAGGATGTCCTCTTGGTGTCACTAGTCATGGAGGTGACATCTACTCCCCATCTTGCACAGGCATGAACAAGGGGGCCGTGCTGGCGGGTGTCATCGGTGCCCGCAAGCCGCACTACGACATCTGGGGCAACACGGTGAACGTGGCCAGCAGGATGGAGTCCACCGGTGTGATGGGGAACATACAGGTGGGGAGATGAGGGGAGGACAGATTGGCCACCCATGGTGGACTGCAGCCTTCAAAACACCCCAGGCTTTGGGTGGGAGGAGGAAAAGTGCTGCTGGGAGCACACGAGAAGGTTGGGGTTGGCTGAGGGGCTCCTCTGAGTTGGGAACGGGGTGAGGTGATGCTCAAAGAAGGACACCCCAACAATGGGGTGAGCCAGGCTGGTGGGTAGACCTGTTGTCTGAGTAGTAGGTGGTGTGGGGGGGTCCCTGCTCCCCATGTCACCATGTCCCTGCAGGTGGTGGAGGAGACTCACCTGATCCTGAAGGAATACGGCTTCCGCTTCGTGCGCCGGGGAGCCATCTACGTCAAGGGCAAAGGAGAGCTGCTCACCTTCTTCCTCAAGGGTCGGGAGAAGCAGGGCTCCTTCCTCAACGGTTCCTCCGTCACCCTGCCCCACCAGGTGGTGGACAGCTCGTGAGGGTCTCACACCCACTCACCAGCACAGCCACCACCTCCTGCCATCAGTGGGGTCTGGGGAACGTCTCCATCCCGGCGCGGTCCGGATCTGAAACCGAACTGAAGAAACCCAAACCCTTCGCACGACCCTTCCCGAGCCCCCGCCGGAGGTTCCTGGTGCTGGGAGGGTTTTTTGCTCCATCACATCTGAGGATGTGCAGGAAGGAGATGGGAAGTCACCTCGGTGGGTTCCTCCGGCCGTTAACGCTCACGCACAAGCGCGCTCAAGCTCGCAACCCCCCCGGTGGGCACGGGACTGGGGGACAGGGTGATGTTAAAGTAGCGTGGTGGGTGCTGCACGCTGGGCACGAGGAGATCCAAACTCAGGGCTGGATGGGAAGTCACCACCTCTCTCCTGCGTGCTGGGAGCGGGAGCTACAGACCAGGAACATCCAGGGGTTTGCTGTGAAGTCCCCACCAAGTTCATCCTCGTCACAAACCACCGCAGTAGTTAGGAGAGATGGGGGGGAAGATGGAGAGCGCAGCGGCGTCACCTTGGACTTGGGGAAAGAAGACACAAAAACAGACCCAAAATTGTGGATTTCAGAGATTTATCTCCTAGAAAAACCCAGCTGGACACGGAGATCTTGGACTGTGGCTCCCTGTGGCTCAGCCAGACGCTCCTGTCACCTCGCTGTCACTTGAGGGAAGGTTGGACTAAGAGGGGACTGGTGTGTTGAACCCAATGGCTGCCATCGAGGGAGACAGACAGACAGGCAGACAGACAGACAGGCAGGCAGACAGACAGGCAGGCAGACAGACACCCGCAGAGTGTAATTACGCCGCTAAGTTTCTTGAATAGAAGCAGTTGAATTTCAAAGCTTGATTCTGCACCTGCTTTATTTCAGGGTGGGGGTGGGTGGTGGAGGTGTTGAGAAGGGTTTGAGCAGCCCTACGAAGGGATGTTGGGGTTGGAAAGGTCCCCAAAGGGGTGGCTGGTGCCACCACTTCCCGTTGGTGGCATTTGCTTCTCGACCTGGTTGGGGCTCAGCTGAGTGCTGAACCGCTGGGAACAGCGATATGGATGGTCCAGGAGTGCAATCCCCATCCCACCAGGCAGGAGGAGATAAAATCCACGTCCACCACTCGTGTTGACCCCTCCCTGCGCTTGCAGGGCCTGGCTGTGGGTGCCAGCAGCATTCCCAGGGACCTGGAGTGATGCTGAAGACAGGGAGAAGCCGACACCCACAGCCACCCTGGCAAACACAGCCCGCTGGGGGTGTTTGCACCCTGGGGTACAAGCCTGGGGGTGGGAGGGCTCTCAGAGAATCACAGAATTGGTTGGAAAAGATCTTTAAGATCATTGAGTCCAACTGTAAACCTCACACTGTCGAGTCCACCACCAACCCATGTCCCCAAGCACCACAGCTGCACCTCCTTTAAATCCCTCCAGGGATGGGGACTCCACCCCTGCCCTGGGCAACCCCTTCCAACGCCTCAGAACCCTTTTGGTGAAGACATTTTAGCCTGGATCTGCCTCCCTCTGTCCCAGGCAAACACAAGATCGTGCCCAGGAGCTGCCTGAAGCCTGGCTTTGCTGTGGCTGCCTCAGTGACAAGCTGGGACACTTGATCCTTGCAGCTTAAAGTGTCCAGTTCCCAGTTTTCCCCCCAAAAGCCTGGCCCAGACCTTGACCCACAGCAAGGTCAGGGCTCTGCCTCCCCACAAGAGGAAAGTGCACAAGGTTGGGCCAGGGACTTGGAGAGAAATCTGTGTGGTGGTTTAACCCAGCCCACAGCCAAACACCAGGCAGCCGCTCACTCACCCTCCCCGGCCCCGAGGAGTGAGGGAGAGAGAGGGAAGGGTAAAAGTGAGAGAACTCGTGGATTGGGAGAAAAACACTTTAATAACTGAGATAAAATGGAAATTAAAGTAATAATAACAATGGAAGATACAAAGGGGTGGGGCACAGGGCAGTTGCTCACCATCTGCCAACGATAACGATCCCAGAGGAGCAAGAGCTGGGAGGTGTCAGCTTCAGGCACCTTCCTCTGCCAGGAGCTCTCAATATTTGGGGCAGGAATCACTTCCTGGAGCTACAACACTCAAAAACTGGAGGTTTTTAACTTAAAGTTTACATTTTTTAAGTGAAAAAGTTACATTTCAGGAGAATATTCAGTTGAATCTGGACAAGGAGCTTTAATAGTTACAGAAAATATATAAAAAAAATTATAAAGTGCTTTCCTTGTGCCTTATCACACTGGCAGAAAAAGGAGACAGGAGAAAACACTGTCATTTAAATGACATTATATATATATATATATATAGACATTTAAACCCCATTCTATTCTACCAAACCACTTTATAAGGCTAAAGGAAATCAACAGAAGATTATTATTTTTTTGGAAACACCATGAATTTCAGGAACACAGAACTTTTATTAACAAGTTGTTAAAGTACTGATAGAAAAAAGGGAGCTTTGAAAGAGCTGATCCAGACTTGGAAGTGCAACGATGGGACACCAGTAAAGCTGGACACCAGTAAAGCTGGACACCAGTAAAGCTGCCCCACACCTGAAGGGAAGGAACCAGCACGTGGAAAACCACTGCTGGTGTGGAATCTTCTGGCAAGTTCAGTGTTGGTGCTTGAGGGGGGAGTTAACACACCCTGCACATGGACAAGGGTGGCTGCTGCCAATAACCAAACCTCAACACTGTCCCAAAACCTCTTTTAGCTTCTAACATGAAGATAATTCACCTCATTCCCCTCTTCTTTGAGGTGCAGTGGACAAGTGTAGGGCACTAAACCCCAAAGATTCAAGATCTTTGGAAGTTTTAATATAATTTCTCATTCCAACCATGAGATGTTGCCTGTAACTGTGGAGTTGCAGGAATGCAGCACTGAGGAAAGATGAGCTGCAGCACCAGAGAGCTGGAAAACCACAGGGAAATGCTCTGAAGATCCAAGCTGGGCCAGTTGCTCCTCAGGGGAGTTCCCAGCAGCAGCATTGCAGCTCATGGAAAGCATCTGTATTTTGAGATCACTCTCTGGAGGTGAGGGAGCCTGGGGAGGGGTGTTCCTGAGCAGAGCCAGGGGGGTTTAACGCTGCTCCAGCCACGTTTCCCTCGGCGCTGCCGAAGGAGCGGAAGGCTTTGTGCAGAGCCACGCGGCGGAACAGGGCTGAGTGAGCTGCTGCTGTCTCTGCTAGAGATGTGGGAGAACCTGCTGGAGGAGAAGTGAGGAAAGGAAAATCATTGGCAGCATTAAACTATCTGCTCCTCGTTCTTCCTTCTCACCACAGAGTCGTTCACTCTCCCTCACCATTTTCTTCTCACAACCCCTATCACAGAACCCCAGAGTGGTTTGGGTGGGAAGGGACCTTCAAGCTCATCCAGTGCCAACCCCCCTGCCAGCAGCAGGGACACCTTCCACTAGACCAGGTTGCTCAAAGCCTCATCCAACCCTTCTCTCTCCTTCCCAAGCCTTCGTGTCCTCCAGCTTCCTCATGGGATTTGATGGCTGAGGAAAGCGCCTTGAGAAACCCCCACTGCTGAGGGGCGAGGACAGGAACGTGGGAGCCTCAGCCTCCAGAATGGCCTGGATTGGAAAAGCCCTTGAAGCTCATGGAGTCCAACCATGAACCCAACACTGACAAGTCCCCACTGACCCATGTCCCTCAGCACTGTGTCTACACGACTCTTCAATCCCTCCAGGGATGGGGACTCCACCACTGCCCTGGGCAACCCCTTCCAATGCCTCAGAACCCTTTCAGCAAAGAAATTCTTCCTCACATCCCATCTCAACTGCCCTGGCCACAACTGGAGCCCATTTCCTCTTGTCCTGTCCCTTGTTCCTTGGTTGAACAGACCCACCCCCACCTCTCTCCACCCTCCTCCAAGGAACTTGGACAGAGCCACAAGGTCTCCCCTCAGCCTCCTTTTCTCCAGGCTCAACACCCCCAGTTCCCTCAGCCGGGAACTCAGCACACTTGTGCTCCAGACCCTTCCCCAGCCCCTTTGCTCTTTCTGGCCACTCTGATGGCAGAGGGAAGAGACAACCAGTCCCAGCTGCTCTGTTCAGAGCTCCATCTAGCTGCACGTTGGTCCACACGCTCCACAGCCCAGCCAGGCAGCAGTTAGCGTGGCTGGAAACACGAGGAGCCAGAGAGGCAAATGATTGGGGATTGGACTGGATGATCTCTCGAGGCCCCTTCCAATCCCTAATATTCTGTGATTCTGTGATTCCTCAGCCCAGTTTGGCATTAGAAAACAGTGCAGATCCAGGACTGAGCCGTGTCAGGGCCACACAAGACACATCCTGATCCTGCTGGGACCGTACTGGAGCCTGCACTCCCAGTAACCACAAACTGGGAAGGAGCAGCCCATCTGTCTGAAGTGAACCCAGCTTGTGCTCACACCTTTCCCTCCTCAGCCCTATTGTATTTCCCTCCCTCCAGCCACTCCATCTTGCAAGAGATCTGCATTCTTGTCCTAGAGGTGAGTTACAACAGCTTCAAAACCCAGCACTGATTGCACACAACCCCTTTATAATCTTTTTTTCCCCTCAAAAATATATCAGCTTGCTTTCTTCTGTCCCCAAACTCAATTAGAAAGAAACCCCATCCATCTGCAGGACCACAGTATGGTCTGCCCACCCCATAGACCTCAGCACTGTCCACTTACATGTGCAGGACACGATGACCTCAGTGGGGAGGCTGCAACAGAGATCTCCATAAAGCAGCCTCACGTTGAATGGAAAGGTCTTGCTTTTCTTGGACACGTTGTAATTAAAGACCAGCAAGTTACACAAGGAGTTTCTCTGCAAGGTGCCTTCAATCTGCTCTGAAAAGTGTTCCTGGAGGGACCAAGACAGGAGAGTTAGGAAGGGAATCCATCAGTGTAGGACTGGGAGCTCACCAGCCTGGTGTGCCTGTACACTCTGGGGTGGTTGTACATCAAACAAGGCTTAAATAAACCCCTGATCACACACCCCCTGACACCACCTCCTCCAGAGGCTTTTTATCACATTATTTTAGAGTTTTATACAATAGAGGAGGACAGCTTTGAGTTTGGCACTAAATTTTCAACAAGCAACAGCATCCAAGTACGTGACCATGGATGAAAGAGGCAGCTGAGCTCAGAGTCATGGGATAATTGGTGACGCTCTAAAAACCAGAACTCTGAGTGCTTGAGATAAAGAAAACCACCAAGATTCTCCCCCAGCTTCCCAAACTCATGACATTTGGTACATCAAAGGGAAAAGGAGAGGTGAACATCACCACTGGTACCTGTAACTGGTCTGCCTGGTACCTCCTCCCCACGTAAGCGTTCAGGTGGTCTGACAGGACGGACAGGAAGCGCCTGATGTCCCTCTGCAAGTAGCTCTTGGCAATCTGCTCCAGGGGGATGAAGATGGGGACAGAGTGGCGGTGAATCTGCACTTCTGGCTTGGTGAGCAGGTCCAAGTAGTAGGAATCCAAATAGGTGCCCTCATAAGCTGTGCTGATGCAGAAACACACTCCCCGCTTGGTCAGCTTCCCACTGATCCCTTGGGTGCAGAGAGAGGGTGTGGTGGTGTCACTGGGAGCACTGGGCTGGTGTCACTGGGAGCACTGGGCTGGTGTCACTGGGCAGCACTGGGCTGGCAGCCAAACCCAGCCGCTCGCTCACTGCCCACCCAGGGGACAGGGGAGAGAATTGGGGGGCAGGGGAAGGAGACTCGTAGGGGGAGAGAAGAACAAGTTCATCAGGGAAATAAAAGAAAACTTAAAATAATAATGATATTAAGATAATAATTATAATAATAATAATAGTAATCAAATATGCAAATGAGCGCTGCCCAGGGCCAGTGCTCAGCACCCGCCCACCCAGCCCGGCCCGTGCCCAGAGAACGATCCCGGAGCAGCGACAATCCCGACCCGAAACCGCAATCCCGGGAGAGCCAGAGCCCGAGCCAGAGCCAGAGAGAGCCAGAGAGGAAGAGCCCCTCATGGATCTCCTGCCCATGGGGGACAGGAGCTGGAACAGCCCCTTGGCAGAGCCCAGTGCCCATGGAGCTGATCCATGGCAATATTCCTCACCCCTGAGATCTTGCACTTTGCAGCCCAGCAAAACACAAAGTCCTTTGACTTCCAGCGCCAGTTGCAAACATCAGGATGTTCTCAGCGTTTCTCTGCTCCCAAATCCCAGCTGAACCCAACCCCCAGCGCTGTTCTGGCTGCTGAGCAGAAACCAGCTCTGGCCCAGCTCACACCAGGACAGGTTTGCTCAGCGTGACTCAAACTCATCATCACACAGCAGCTTTGTGGGGTAACACAGACTGCAAGAGGAGCTGCAACCCCATCCCATGACAGCTCAGGGAGGAGAATTAAAGACTTGCAAGAGTTCAGTGACATAGACCAGGAGCTTTTTAATAAGGGAGCTCTAATGAATTCAAGCAGCTTAATGGCAGTTTGAATTCCCAGTAACTGAGTTCCGCTGCCACTTCCAGAGCCCTGGCTCCAACATGACCGGGTGTACACGGGGCCCTGGGTGCAGTTCTAACCCCGTACAAAGAGCTTCACTGCCCCAAGGAGAGCAGCAGGAGTGCTCATGGGACAGCTCAGACCACTGGCATCAAGGCAGGACTCACATCAATGCATCAAAGCCATTTCCCCTGGGCTTGAAAGTGGCAGGGGGGAAAGATGGCAGATGGAGCTGAGATGTGAGGAAGAAATTGTTTGGTGTGAGGGTGGTGAGACCCTGGCCCAGGTTGCCCAGAGAAGCTGTGGCTGCTCCTCCCTGGAAGTGTTCTGGGCCAGGTTGGATGAGGCTTTGAGCAACCTGGTCTAGTGGAAGGTGTCCCTGCTGCTGGCAGGGGGGCTGGGACTGGAGGAGCTTGGAGGTCCCTTCCAACCCAAACCAGTCTGGGATTCAAGGACTCACATCCTCGTGCTGTCCAGACCAGAGTGGAAAGGTGATTGGTGCTGGAAACTAAACTAAAAAAACTAAATAAATCAGGAGCAGATGAAGAGAAGGGGCTGACCTCAAAAGCTTGCTCAGAAGACCCAGACCCAGTGGATATTTAACTGCTTAATCCCCAAAGGTTTCACTAAGACTAAAGTAGTTACACGCTTTCCACAACCTTCACCTAAATGATTCAGTTCAGTAATTAGCTCCTGCAACATCCCAGAGATCTCCAGTGACAGGCAGGGAGGTACAAGATTCCTGCTCTTCCAGCATCTTCAGACTCTAAAGGCTCCAAGCACAACAGCAGTGACATTAACAGGGCAGTGACACTTCCCATCAGGCTCATTTTCCGTGGTCACTGGCAGAACAAGTGCAAACCTCGAGGTGTTACCTGTGAGATAAAAGATCTGCAGCGTGGCCTTAACACTCTTTATCTTCCACTCTAGAACAGCCTGAGCACTGGGCTGTGCTGGATTTGACACCACTCCTTCTTTCTCAAGTTGCTAATGAAAAACAAGAAGAGAAAAGAAATCAGGAATTGTTGTGTCACCTGCAGGGAACACAGCCAGGCTTACAGAGAAGTAAAAACCCAGCTGTGAGAAAAGCAAGGCAGCATTTCAAGTAGAAAAGGGGAAGAATGAAGCAGAAGAGAGGAGAAAAACCCCAAGAAAAGAAACTAGAAATGGCCACACAACCTCCAAACAAGAAGACCCAGCAGTTCTGGACAAGACTGTACTGAAAACAGGGGGTATTGGGGCTGTATGACACTTAAAAAGGGAAAATTAAGAACTAGTGGTTGCCTGTGTGTGAATAACCTCAGTAAATCCAGCCCCTGAGAGCAGGAGCACACCACAACCCTCTGCCAGATCCTTCTCACCCCCTTTTCCTGCAGGTCCACTTTAGCCTGTAGCTCATCCCTCAGGGCTCTCAGCTCCTGCACTCTGGCTTTCAGCCTGGCCAGCTTCTGTTCTTGCTGCTCCACTTCTTCCTGCTTCACAGCTGCCTGGTGAGCCCGTGCCTCCAGCATCTCCAGGTGAGCCAACACCCCTGCAAGGACAGGACCAGAGGAAATGGGCTCCAGTTGTGGCCAGGGCAATTGAGATGGGATGTGAGGAAGAATTTCTTTGCTGAAAGGGTTCTGAGGCATTGGAAGGGGTTGCCCAGGGCAGTGGTGGAGTCCCCATCCCTGGAGGGATTGAAGAGTGGTGTAGACACAGTGCTGAGGGACATGGGTTAGTGGGGACTGGTCAGTGTTGGGTTCATGGTTGGACTTGATGATCTTCAAGATCTTTTCCAACCAAAACAATCCTGGGATTCCAATCACTGTCCCAGCCAGCAAACCTCCTGAAAAGCAGAGGAAGCTCACAAATGCCCCAGTCCCGATCCCACAACACCTCCAGCTCTGTTTTATTTCTAACTCAGTACACAAAGCAGTGAATTCTCTAAAGCTCCCACACCCTAAATTGGCCACAAGTGACTCAAAGCACAACTGAACAAGCCAGGGGGTCACTTGTGGCCCCACAGGTCAGTCCTGCACGAGGACAGGACACACTTTGCACTTGGACAGAAAGCACACCCTGCTCCCCACACTGCTCACCGTCTGGGGGACACACTTTCCCTTTCTCCATCCTCCCTGGGCTCTCTCCTGCTAACAGAAAGGGAGGTGTCAGCCCTCCTCTGTCCCTGGGGACAGCCAGAGCTCTTCCTCAGGGCTCCTTCCTCTGGCTCCTTCCTCTTCCTCCTGCTGCTCTGATGGGATTCCAAGAAGAGCTGAGGGCAGGGCTGGCCCCACACAGGAACAATCCCACGGGCTGAAGGCTGAAATGACACGTTAGCACCCAGCATTTTCTGTGAGCCACCAACTCACACCACCCCCACAAAGAAACACCCCCTGGCCCCCAGGAGTGCAGGCATGGACAGGAGCCACCGGCCTCTGCCAACAGGACAAGCCCAGAGTCACTACAGCCCGGGGGGGGGACAGGGAGTCACCACAGGCAGCTGGGGGGGGAGTGGGGGAGTGACAGGGAGGAAATTGAGGTGGGTGACAAGGAGGCAGCTCAAGTGGGGGGGGTGACAGGGGGTAGCTGGGCAGGGTGACAGGGAGGCAGTTGGGGTGGGGGGGTGACAGGGACACAGCTGAGGGTGTGAGGAGGGGTGACAGGGAGGCAGCTGAGGGGTGAGGGGGTGACAGGGACACAGCTGAGGGGTGGGGGGTGACAGGGACACAGCTGAGGGGTGAAGGGGTGACAGGGACACAGCTAAGGGGTGGGGGGTGACAGAGAGGCAGCCGGGGGGGTGACACGGAAGAGGCCGAAGGGAGGTGACAGGGAGGCGGGTGAGGTGGGGGGGTCACAGGGAGGCAGCCGGGCCTGGCGGGGCTCCCCACACACGGACCGAGAGCGATGGGCCGCGACCCCCGGAGACCCCGCCGAGGGGACAGGGACAAGGCGGGACCGGGACAGCCGGGAGCCGCCGCACCGGGGGGTCCCCACCGAGAGGCTGTGGGCGGCAGAGGCCGTACCCCTCCCCCGCCCCGCCCCGCCCCGCCCCGCGCACACACCGGTACCGGTGCCGGTTCCGCTGCCGGTTCCGCAGCGGCTCCCGCCCGCCCTCACCGGACCCGCTGCTCGAAGCGCGCGCCTTAGCGCCGCCGGAACAGCGTCACCTCATCTGACGCCATTTCCCTCCTCGCTCCTATTTTCCGTACAACAAAATGGCGGCGATTATAAGCACCCGCCATACGCAAGAGACTCCCGGCAGGCTGTGTGATACCGTACGGCAACATGGCGGCGCCCGGAACGGCGGCGGTGCTGGTGCAGTACGTGGTGTTGCGCGGAGACCTGGCCCGGCCGCCGCGATCCTGGCCGTTGGGCGCGGTGGTGGCTCAGGGGTGTCACGCCGCCCTGGCCGCCGCGCACACACACCAGCAGCACCCCGACACCCGCGCGTACCTGGAACTGGGCGGCGCCATGCGCACCGTCGTGCTGGAGGTACGCGGGGCAGGCTGGGAGCCGCGGGGCATGCCGGGAACGCCGCGCTCAGGGAAAGGCCGGCCGCCATGTTGGGGCGGGCCCGGTAGAGGCGTGAGGGGCGGTGAGGGACCGTGGAGGGGGCCGGTGGGTGTGTGGGGGCACCGCCGGCTTCAGCCGGGCCTAGGCCGGGAGGGCTCGGCTATGACTCTCCGTCACTCAGACCCGGCTTACCCGCACGGTCCCGAGTGTCCTTCCCGCCCGGGGAGCGAACCGCGGCCTAAATCCCCGCCTTGGGCCGTTGCCCCACATCCCCTTCGGCTGCGAGGGCGCCGGTCCCGGAGGGGCCGTGACTCCCAATGAGCCCTTGTAACCATCCAGGGCCGCAGCGGCCGCTTGGTGAGGGGGGTTGGGGGCTGTGATGGGCACAGCCCATGTGGGGACACGGGGCTGGGCAGAGCTGTTGGCCTTGGGGCACTGAGCCGGGTGAGCTCGCCAGGGAAAAACCTGCTTTTGTGAAGGTTTACAGCCAGGGTTGGCTCACAAAGCCTCGATCCTGCCCACGGTGCTTGCAGAGGCTGGTGGTGCAGCCAGGGCCTGCAGGAAGTGTTAATCTGCTGGAGGGTAGGGACACTCTGCAGGATCGATGGGCTGAGGTCAGTCGTTTGAGGTTTAACAAGGCCAAGTGCCAGGACCTGTGCTTGGGTCACAACAACCCCCCACAAAGCTCCAGGCTTGGAGAGGAGTGGCTGGAGAGCTGCTGGGCAGAGAGGGACCTGGGGGTGTTGGTGGACAGCGGCTGAACAGGAGTCAGCAGAGTGCCCAGGTGGCCAAGAAGGCCAAGGGCATCCTGGCCTGGATCAGCACCAGTGTGGCCAGTAGGAGCAGGGAAGTTCTC
Source organism: Caprimulgus europaeus (assembly GCA_907165065.1). Next base: position 123,476,559 of record OU015524.1, on the reverse strand, counting down.
TTCCCCCTGCACTGGGCACTGGTGAGGCCACAGCTCGAGTGCTGGGTTCAGTGTTGGGCCCCTGAGTCCAAGAAGGACCTGGAGGTGCTGGAGCGTGTCCAGAGAAGGGAACGGAGCTGGGGAAGGGTCTGGAGCACAAGTGTGCTGAGTTCCTGGCTGAGGGAACTGGGGGTGCTGAGCCTGGAGAAAAGGAGGCTGAGGGGAGACCTTGTGGCTCTGTCCAAGTCCCTTGGAGGAGGGTGGAGAGAGGTGGGGGTGGGTCTGTTCCACCAAGGGCCAAGGGGCAGGACAAGAGGAAATGGGCTCCAGTTGTGGCCAGGGCAGTTGAGATGGGATGTGAGGAAGAATTTCTTTGCTGAAAGGGTTCTGAGGCATTGGAAGGGGTTGCCCAGGGCAGTGGTGGAGTCCCCATCCCTGGAGGGATTGAAGAGTCGTGTAGACACAGTGCTGAGGGACATGGGTCAGTGGGGACTGGGCAGTGTTGGGTTCATGGCTGGACTCGATGAGCTTCAAGGGCTTTTCCAACCAGAACAGTTCTGTGTTTCTATGAAGCCTTTTGGGTCAGCTACAGGGGTTGCTCATCCTGATCCCTGTGTGCAGGCAGCATTGCCCTCAGTAGGACCTGTCGTGCTTTGCCTCTTCCTTGAAGCTCTCACACATACCCAGCCCCCCCTCCCACCCCAGCTCTCACCCCAGCTCTCACCCCACACTCCACCTCTCCCCCAGGCTCCGGATGAAGCCGCCCTGACCACGCTGGCAGAGACCCTGAAGCAGCACAGCATCGACCACCACGTGTGGACTGAGCAACCTGAGAACGTGGCCACCTGCCTGGCGCTCCGGCCCTACCCCAAGGACCAGGTCCACCAGTACCTGAAGAAATTCAAATTGCTGAAGTGATGGTGATGGCTGTGGGCACCTCTGGTGACACTCAGCAGCAGGTAGTCTTCTCCTGGCGTGGTGACAGCGGTTGTACAGAGTGAAACAGCTCTTAGGTGGGGAGGATTAAATATTACCCTGTGCAGAACGTGCCTGTGTGTTGTATAATCCATGCCTGCTGCTCTTTCCCCTGCCAGCACAGGGGTTTTAGGTTCTACCACACTTTTAAATTCTCCCTGGTGCTTTTTAGGAGTGATTTTTTTTCCCTTGGGCAACTCTTTTTGCTTCTCCATCCATCCCAGCGACTGTTCTCCTCGTGCCTGAGCTCCACGAGCAGATCCTGGCTGCAGGCACGGCCAGCCAGCGGCTCTTCTCCTCCCCATGGATTTGTTGCTGGTTCTGTTGCTGGCACAGCCACACTCCCAGTGCCTCTCCCAGCTCCACCCCTCACTCCCACGCTGGTTTGCTGTTCCCAGTGACACCAGTTTGTCCGGGATTATGGGATGAAACGCTGCCGGGAGCCAGCAGACGGCAGCATCGGCCGGCGAGCCGCGCCTGGCTGCAGCCCTCCTCCTGCTGCCTTCGCTCTCCTTTACACGAAAAATGTTTGAAATGAACCACTTAGTTAAAAAAAAAGTGCCTTGTCAGCAAGAAATCCACGTGCTCCAGCTCTTCCCATCCAGGTCCTGCTGTTAATGTCACTGTCACCCCCTTGCCCCACCATTCCCCCCCCGCCTTTTCCAGAGTGCAGAGCAGCTCTTGGTGACCTTGAAGTGGGGCTGGAGCCAGCAGCTCTGCGTTGTTTTGCTGTTTTCTGCCAGAATTAACCCAAACAACATTTCCTCCTCGGTGTTACACCCCTCAGCAAACTCCTCACCGTGCTGCTGGGGTGTGCTCACCCCCAAAAGCCAGTGCTGAACCCCATTTAACCTCTGCTGTGGTGATTAATCAATACACACACTATTTATATATATTTTTTCTCTACTTTGGGATTTAAAACATTTTTACCCCTAAATTCCACACACCAACTAATTTCCAGCTCCCCAGTGTGACAAACTGTGGTGACAGAGGAATTCCAGCCCCAGCACCACCATCAGCACAAGGAAACATCAGCTAGAAACTCCATTTTTGTTTTGTTTCTTGTTTGTTTTTGTCATTTTTCACTCTTAAAAATATCAATCAACAAAGCTACACATTTTTTTTCCACAAACCAACAGGATTATTTTAAAGAAGGGGAAAAAAAACCCCCCAACAAACCTTGTAACTCCCCTCACCCCCAATAAAAGTCATCAGCAAATATTAAAAGCAACTCCCCCACCCCAACTAAAAGAGAAGAAAAACAAATTTATACAGAGCTCAGTTATTTACAGTGACAGGCTTGAAGGGGAAAAAAATAAAATAAGCTATCTCCCAACAGAGAATTCAATTATTATTATTATTTTATTATTATTATTATTATTATTTTAAATAGTTTAAGCTACCTCAGCTGTTAAACACAATCAAAGCAGAAAGAACTGACTGCTTAATTTTATTTAATATTTAATCAGAAAATTTTATCTACAATAATTGACAGACCCCCTCCCCCCATCCTTCCCCCTAAAAATTATTGCAGTTTTTTTTTTTCCCCAAACTCTTCTTTTTTTTTGTTTATTTTTTTAAAATCTTTTTTTTATTATTATTTTTAATTATTATTATTCCTCCTGTTGTTGTAATATACACATCATAACCCCCACCCCCTCCCACCCCCTCCACTTCCCCCTCCCCAATTTCACTCAGAGGCCTGAAACCAGCATAAAACATGGAAAAAATGGTGGGTTAAAATACTCTGTTCTTGGGGTTTTTTTTGTTTGTTTTGTTGCATTTTTTGTTTTTTCTTTAAAACCAACAAACTCACGATTGCTAGAAAAAGCTGATTGTACGCACAAGCGGGCTGGGGTGGAGGGGGGAGAAAGGGGTTTTGTTTTTAAGCATGAATTTGAGAAAAAAAACCCCAAAGTTTTGTTTTTAAGCATGAATTTGAGAAAAAAAAACCCCCAAAAAATGGCTTTTCCCACAGAAATCCAGCGCTGATTCCCCTTCCGTGCCCCCGCGCCGAGACGTGATCAGTGCCAGATCCAGCTGAAACTGAGCTTCCTCCTCCTCCTCCTCCTCCTGCCGCCGCCACAGTCCTCCCCCTTCCCCGAGAAACCTTCTTCCAGGTTCAGAAGCCAACAAAATGATTACAAAAATAAGAATTATCTGTAATTTGGGCTCGAGAAATCGACTGTCCTGCCTCGGCGCGGCACCGGCGGCGAAACGCTTCTCGTGGTAAAAAAAATAGCAACAAAAAAAAGGAAAAGGGGGGGAAAAAAGGGGATAAAAAAAGAAATGAAAAAAGGAAAGGGGGAAAAAAGGGATAAAAAAAGAAATGGAAAAAGGAAAGGGGGAAAAAATGGATAAAAAAAGAAATGAAAAAAGGAAAGGGGGAAAAAGGGGATAAAAAAAGAAATGAAAAAAGGAAAGGGGGAAAAAGGGGATAAAAAAAGAAATGAAAAAGGAAAGGGGGAAAAGGGGGATAAAAAAAGAAATGAAAAAGGAAAGGGGAAAAAAGGGAATTAAAAAAAAGAAATAAAAAAGGAAAGGGGGAAAAAGGGAATAAAAAGAAATGAAAAAAGGAAAGGGGGAAAAAAAGGGAATTAAAAAAAAAGAAATGAAAAAAGGAAAGGGGGAAAAAAGGGGATAAAAAAACAGAAAAAGGAAAGGGGGGGAAGGGAATTAAAAAAAAATGAAAAAAGGAAAGGGGAAAAAAAGGGGATTAAAAAAACAAAGAAAAAGGAAAGGGGGAAAAAGGGAATTAAAAAAAATGAAAAAGGAAAGGGGAAAAAAGGGAATAAGAAAAAAGAAATGAGAAAAGGAAAGGGGGGAAAAAAAGGGGATTAAAAAAACAAAAGGAAAGGGGGAAAAAGGGAATAAAAAAAAGAAATGAAAAAAGGACAGGGGGAAAAAGGGGATAAAAAAAGAAGTGAAAAAAGGAAAGGGGAAAAAAAAGGGGATTAAAAAAACAGAAAAAGGAAAGGGGGGGAAAAAGGGAATTAAAAAAAATGAAAAAAGGAAAGGAGGAAAGAAAAGGGAATTAAAAAAAGGGAGAAAAAAGGAGGGGAAAAAGGGGGGAAGGAGGAAGAAGAAGGAAAAAAGGGGGAAAAGGAAAAAAGAAGGGGGGAAAAGGGTACAAGAGGGAAAAAAGGAAGGGAAAAAGGAGAGGAAAAGGAGAGAAAAACGAGAGAAGAAAAGGGAGGAAAGGAGAGAAAAAGAAAAGAAGGGGGAAAAGGAGAGGAAAGGGGAAAAAAGGGGGAAGGGGAAAAAGGGGGAAAGGGGAAAAAAGAGGGAAGGGGAAAAAGGAGGTGGAAAGGAAAAAAGGAAATAAAAAGGGAAAAAGGGGGAAGAGGGAGGGGGAAAAGGGGAGGAAAAAAAGGAAAAAAAGAGGAAAAAAGTTTAAAAAAAGGGGTAAAAAAAGTGGGGGGCAAAAAAAAAAGGTGAAAAAAAAAACCCCAACCACCCCCTCCCCATAAAACAAAACACCCCCCTCCCCCTTTTTGCTCCAAACACTACGAGCTGAAGAATGGCTGCGGGTTGAGATATCAAAAATCTCAGAAAAATATATAATATATATATATTTATATATATCTCTGTACGTCTTCTTATTTAAATTTCACATTCCTCAAAAACAAAAAAAAAAAACCCAAAAAGCAATTTATTCAGTCAGTAGCTGCTGAAGAAGACTCTTCTGCTGACCCGGTGGCGGCGGTGGCGGCGGTGGTGGCCCGGTGGCGTTTTTCGGTGTGCCCAGAGAAGCCGTCGGGTTGAGGTAGGGATCTCCTACCAGATTCACTGTGCACTGTACATCAGCAAAGACCTGAACCTGTTGTACCTGCTGGGACACAAAAAGATAAGAGGGGGGTTGGATTTTAGTAGGGGTGGGGTTAAAAGGTTGGGTGACGTTGGAGCTGGGTTTTTACTACGTCAAGTGGAAACTCACTAGAGACTTCCTCTAGTCTGGAGCCACCCCAGAGAAGAATTCTTCTGTCTTCTTGTCCTATAAAAAGAAAACCGCTGCAACTCATTCGGCTCGGCCAGGTTTCATCAACGTTGCTCAGCCAAAAGAAAGAGAGAAAAAAAAAAAGGGGAAAAAAAAAAAATTGGCTTTTTTTTTTGGTGGGGGTGGGTGGAAGGGGTTAAAAAAAGCAAAAATGAAACTAAACAACCCAGCTGGGCATCCCCCTGGGTGAGAGGAGCCGCCGTGGCCGTGCCGCTGGGTGCGTGGCGGCGTTTGGTGAGAAGGGAGATCCAACGTGGCTGTTTGAGCAAAGGTAAAAGAGTTTTGGTGTGTTTTGGTGTGTTCTGGTGTGTTTCTGTGTGTTTCTGTGTGTTTCAGTGTGTTTTGGTGTGTTTTGGTGTGTTTTGGTGGTGTGTTTTGGTGTGTTTTGGTTTGGTTTGGTGTGTTTCTGTCTGTTTTGGTGTGTTTTGGTGTGTTTCGGTGTGTTTTGGTGTGTTTTGTTTGTTTTGCTGTGTTTTGGTGTGTTTTGGTGTGTTTTGGTTTTTTTGGTGTGTTTCAGTGTGTTTTGGTGTGTTTTGGTGTGTTTCAGTGTGTTTCAGTGTGTTTTGGTGGTGTGTTTTGGTGTGTTTTGGTGTGTTTTGGTTTGTTTCTGTGTGTTTTAGTGTATTTTGGTGTGTTTCTGTGTATTTTGGTGTGTTTTGGTGGTGTGTTTTGGTAGTGTGTTTCAGTGTGTTTCGGTGGTGTGTTCTGGTGTGTTTCTGTGTGTTTTGGTGTGTTTTGGTGTGTTTCTGTGTGTTTTGGTGTGTTTCTGTGTGTTTTGGTGGTGTGTTTCTGTGTGTTTTGGTGTGTTTCTGTGTGTTTTGGTGTGTTTCTGTGTGTTTCTGTGTGTTCTGGTGTTTTGGTGTGTTTTGTTTTTTTTGGTGTGCTCCTGTGTGTTTTGGTGTGTTTCAGTGTGTTTTGGTGTGTTTCTGTGTGTTTTGGTGGCGTGTTTTGGTGTGTTTTGGTTTTTTTGGTGTGTTTCAGTGTGTTCTGCTGTGTTTCGGTGGCGCTGCCGGCGCGTCCCTATGGGATCTGCTACGGGGAACGGGGCAGGCGACGCCGACCGCCGGCGGCTGCTGGATGAGATGGGGATGAAGTGGCTCATCCCCGGGAGCTGGAACCATCGCTGCCGCTGGGTGGTCAGGCACATTTTGCTGCTGCTCAGTGCTGCCTGGATGCCACCCTCAGACCTTCCCCCCTCATCCAATATCCTCGCTCCACCGTGTTTAACGTCACGGCCTGGCCGCGCCGCGGCGGCGCAGGGGCCACCGGCTCCAAGCCTAGGAAAGAAACCCTCCCCTCTCACCCTCACCCCGGCGCTGGGGCGAGGGGTGCTCAACACCAACACTCCACATTGATTTCTCCAGCTCAACTGTGGTGTCACTGCTCCTCTGCACCCCTCTCAGCTTTGATATGAAGAAGGATTGGCGAGCAGTGCTGGTGTCCCCCCAAAGGATTGGTTGTCACCCAACGCTGATGGCACCATGGTGGTTTCAACCCAACTTTTTTTAGGTGGAAATCAAGACTGGAGATGTTCAACTTTTCTGGAGGGGGGGAACCCATCCAACTCCTCGGGGTACCTGAGATGTGCTTAGCAGTTTCTTACTGACCTGCGCCCCGTCTGCTTCTGTTTTCAAAAGGTCAGTGGAGGAAAGTTGGTTGCAGTAAAGGCCCGCGGGTCTCAGCGCCGGGTCATTTACCTGTCAAAAGCAAGATCCAGGCTCAGCTGGGGCTTCTGGACACTGGAAGGGCACTCACTGCCCTCCTGAGCTGAGTTTGGAGAGGGGGTGACAGGGATTGTGGATGGGGCAGAGCAGGGGGGACCGTGCCACCAGCATCCTCTGTGCTGTGGGATTTGGGTGGGGTGGGGGATCAGTGGGGGGCCCTGTTTCACTTCTCTCCCCACCTTTGCTTTGGGCTGCTGACAGCTCCAGGGGCATTTCACCCCCAGGGCAGCATGAAATGCCACCCAACTGCTCGGCAAGAGGGGTCAAAGCCACCAGCTTGGCCTGTGCACCGCAGCCACCTCACGAGAGGGACCAGCCTCCTTTCTCGCTGAGCCCCCATGGCTTCTCCCCACGGAGGCTGCAAGCCCCAGCCCACAACACCCCACACAAAACCAATGAGCCAGGAGCTTAATGGTGCTGAGACAAACCCCAGCAGCTAAAAAAAGTGGAGGCATCTCAGTCTGGCCCAGAGAGGTTCTCACCCAAGGGCTGGGACTGTGGAAATGTCCTGTATCCAACTGTTCCCATTCCCCATCCCCAGCTTTCACAGCTCCCTGGGCTACAAATGGACCCACCACCAGCTCACCACGAGGGCTTGGAGGTACTCAACATGTCCCTGTTCCCCTAAGGACACATGGGACACCCCAGGGCACTGGTGGTCTTGGACTCCAGCACAGTGACAATGCCAGTTCTGCTGGTTCCTCCTTCACCTGCTTTGGGCAATGATACCCTCAGGGTTGGAGAAGTGGATGCAGAACCCTTGGGAGCTCATTGACCATCCTGGTATGGGACTGACCTGCTCCGAGCACATGGAGTTCATCCCAGGCATCTGTAATGAATTCATCTGCATCTGTCCAGCCATGGGGTTGATGTTCTGGACGTTGGTGTTTCCTCCTGCCATGGAGACGGTGATGCTCATGTTGTTGTACATGCCCTGCTGAGCAGGCGCCGGCTGGCTCTGCCCCGCTTGGCTGAACACGCTGAGAGAGAGGGGGAGAAAAGAAAGCTTCACCCAGGGGTACATGGGGGTGGGAGGCACCTCGAGGTGGTGTCCCCATCCCTGGAGAGATTGAAGAGTTGTGTAGACACAGTGCTGAGGGACATGGGTTAGTGGGGACTGGTCAGTGTTGGGTTCATGGTTGGACTCGATGAACTTAAAGGGTTTTTCCAATCAAAGCCATTACAGGGCTTTGTGCTGGATTAAAGCTCAGTCACATGCAAAACCCTGGGCTTTGTGACACCAAGTTCACCCCTTCACACTCCTTCCAGTGTCCTCCTCAACACCCAGCCATCCCCACTTCTGCTCCAGGCAGGAGGACAGCTCCTCATCACACATCCCACCTTCAACAGAGCTCCCATCTCATCCCACCCAGCCCAGTAACCTGCTCCCTGCTCCTGCTGAGCCCCCTGCACAGAGCCGAGACCCAGAGCAAGGCATCCCCCAGGTGAGCTTTGGGGTAATTTTTTTTCCTCATTTCTGGAGATCTGAAGCTCAAACCTGACTCATGCAAAAAAGTCTGGTGTCTCTTCTCGTTTGCTTCCCTACATCAGAGCTGGACACACCTTGAGAAGGTCACACAATGACCTGGGACTGCTGGTCTTGACTCAATTGATTGTCATGTTTCCTACACCCACTTTCATGAGAGGTAATTAAGCCACTCATTTAATTACAAGCCAAAAACCTGCTTCATGTCTTACTCAACACACATTTAAATGCTGTGGGCTTCTGGCTGCCTCCAAGGTGAAGATGAGGACATGGGTTGATGGTGATTTCTGGAGGATATGATGGTAGGAGGACACAGCCTGAGCTCAGCACGTGTCCTCAACCAGGTGTCACCTACAGGTACCACCACACCACTAACACCCTACCAGAGGACCTTGGTGTCACCTTGCCACCTTCTCTATGTGTGTGTGTGTCACCTTGTGTGCTCCAGGTTATCCCCACCATGATCTTACTTGCTGTTCCCCATGGCTCCTTGCTGCCAGGTCTTCATGTCAGGCGACTGGTAACCCGGTGTCGGCGGAGCCGGCTGCAGCATGGGGCTCTGTGAGGGCGGGAGCTGGGGTGACATCAAGGGGCTGCTGGGGCTGAGTGATGGGGCAAAGGCAGGTTCACTTTGCTGACCCATACCTGGAGAAGGACAGAAGGCATCAGTGGTGCCCAGAACCCCACCAGCAGCCCCAGTTCCCTCCTCTTCCCCTGCAACCGCTGGCATCGAACCAGAACTATTAGAGACTTTTGGTCTCAGAGTCTCTGGTTTTTGTTTTGAGCAGCTGTGTCACCCACATGTGAATATTTCAGGGGTGAAGGAGCAGGGAAACCACCTCAGGTGGTTTCTATCAGCAGGTTTTTCTCTTTAACATCACACCTGGCTGGAAAATAGCCAAGGTAACCAGGAGGTGATACCAAAGGAGGTTCCTGTGGGGCTATCACAGCCACACCACTGTTTTCTCTACTCATCAGTGATGTCTACTGATGTTTGAACATGAAGACCTTCAAGACAGTGCTCATCTGCACAGGCTCACCCATCTTGTACAAGCGTGGTGCCCACACAAGAGGTGTCAGCTGCCCTGCAGCTCACTCCAGACATCTCAGCCAGGGTTTGGCTTTTTTCAGAGCATGTCCATTTAAGGAACAGGGATTTAGAGGACTAAAGGAAATTATTTTCAAGGAAAGAGTTAAAACTTGCCCAAACAGTGTATTATTTTTTAGAGATTCAATCAGAAAAAGTCTCTTGGGAGGTGAAGACCAGAGACCAGACCAAGTACACCAGTTGGGTGATAAAGGCTGAAGTGACTGAGCATCACCCTCAGTGAGTCTCAGCTCTACCCACCCCACCAGAAGTGACTGAGCATCACCCTCAGCGCCTCTCAGCTCTACCCACCCCACCAGAAGTGACTGAGCATCACCCTCAGCCACTCTCAGCTCTACCCACCCCACCAGAAGTGACTGAGCATCACCCTCAGCCACTCTCAGCTCTACCCACCCCACCAGAAGTGACTGAGCATCACCCTCAGCGCGTCTCAGCTCTACCCACCCCACCAGAAGTGACTGAGCATCACCCTCAGCCACTCTCAGCTCCACCCACCCCACCACAGGACAACTTCCCAGTGCAACCACCTCCTCCACGTACCTGATCCTGAATACTGAAAGATATTCTGCTGCATCTGCGGGGTCATCCCGGCGCCGAACTGCCCTGCGACGCCGCCCATCATCCCCCTGTTCACCATGCTGCTCCGGTTGGCCAGGGCGGCCTCAGGGTTGGATGCCAAGGGTGAGAAAGGGCTGGTGGAGGTGGGAGGGTTCCCTGGGCTCGTACCGTAGTTTGGGGGGTAAGGGAACTGCTGAGGAGGTGCCTGGGGTAAGCGAGCGGCTCCCATCTGCACCGGGAGGCCGGCGGAGGGCGGGAGGTTGTTGCCAAAGCTCTGCTGTCTCATCAGGAGAGCTCGCTGCTGCATCAGCTGCCGCTGCCGGTGCTGCTGGCTGTAGAGCTCGCGCTGACGCTGGGCCAGCATCTGGGCGTTGAGGGGAGGCTGTGAGGGAAGGAAAAAGGGGAAGATGTTCTCATTAACATCGTTACCTGGAATATTGTGGCCAGTTCTGGGCTCCTCAGGTCAAGGAGGACAGGGAGCTGCTGGAGAGAGTCCAGCACAGAGCCACCAAGGTGATGGAGGGAGTGGAGCATCTCCCTGATGAGGAAAGGCTGAGGGAGCTGGGGCTCTTGAGCTTGGAGAAGAGGAGGCTGAGGGGGGACCTCATTAATGTTGATCAATATCTGAAGGGTGAGTGTCAGGAGGATGGGGCCAGGCTCTTCTCAGTGGTGTCCAGTGGTAGGACAAGGGGCAATGGGTGTGAGCTGGAACACAGGAGGTTCTGCTTGGATTTGAGAAGGAACTTCTTTACTGTGAGGGTGCCAGAGCCCTGGGCCAGGCTGCCCAGGGAGGGTGTGGAGTCTCCTTCTCTGGAGACATTCAAGACCTGCCTGGACACCTTCCTGTGTGAACTCATCTGGGTGTTCCTGCTCTGGCAGGGGGGTTGGACTGGATGAGCTTTCGAGGTCCCTTCCAATCCCTGACACTCTGGGATTCTGTGATTCCTTTGCAAGAAAAGCTGGAAAAAAAAAACCCAACCCCAAAATGCTGTAAATTGGCCCGTTTGCAGCACTGCAGGGCAGGGTGAGGTGGTGATATTAAAAGATCAGCTTCTGGATGTGCTGAATGGCAAAGCTCCAGGAGCTGGAGCATCTCCCAAGCTGGGGAAAAAAGGCTCTTGGTCAACTGGCTGCCACCAACCACTCCTCTCCTCCGTGGGACCCACTTGTGCCTTCACTGGGATGCTCCCGCACGCCAGAGCCCAGGATCCCTGACCTTGACTCTTTCAGCTGTGAGCTGTTCAAAAAATAACCCATCCCAGCGGCTCTTCCACCACCACGGGCTCCTTCCCCATGTGGCTGAGCCAGATGTGTTGGAATGAATCACTTTAAAAAGCCTGACAAAGCCATCAGCAGCTGAAATGGGAGCTACCATGGGAACCATTCGGTCCCCTTCCCTGTCACCACCGCTCCCCACGGCACATTAGGGACATCACACCGCTTCCCAAAAAGGCAAAAGCTTCTCCAAGAAGTGGAATAAAGTCACCAGAACTTGGCTGCAACTTCTCCTCGTACCCAGCAGATGTTTTATCCACTTTATGAAAAGCCAAAGGAGAACTTGAGGGCCTGGGGATTTGCAGGATCATTAAGAAGATTCACTAGAGATTCTGGGATTTAAAGGATGGCATCTAAAGATCCTTCTCAATTCAATGTGTCACCTCCTCTTTCTCTAAGCAATAACAAAGGATTTACACCTTCAAAAGGTGGAAGAGCTGGAAAAAAGGTGAAGGTAAAAAAACCAACCCACATCCCACAGCCACCTCTTTGCACACAGGAGAATTTTTCTCTCCTGTTCAGGACAGAGAGGAGCGAGCCAGGCTGTGCTAACAAGCAGGGCATGGAGATTTGGTCAGTAGGTCAAGAGAGGTTCTCCTCCCCCTCTGCTCTGCCCTGCTGAGGCCACATCTAGAGTGTTGTGTCCAGTTCTGGGCTCCTCAGTTCAAGAAGGACAGGGAGCTGCTTGAGAGAGTCCAGCACAGAGCCACCAAGATGATGAAGGGAGTGGAGCATCTCCCTGATGAAGAAAGGCTGAGGGAGCTGGGGCTCTTGAGCTTGGAGAAGAGGAGGCTGAGGGGGGACCTCATTAATGTTGATCAATATCTGAAGGGTGAGTGTCAGGAGGATGGGGCCAGGCTCTTCACAGTGGTGTCCAATGATAGGACAAGGGGCAGTGGGTGTGAGCTGGAACACAGGAGGTTCTGCTTAAACTTGAGGAGGAACTTCTTTACTGTGAGGGTGCCAGAGCCCTGGGCCAGGCTGCCCAGGGAGGGTGTGGAGTCTCCTTCTCTGGAGACATTCAAGACCTTCCTGTGTGAACTCATCTGGGTGTTCCTGCTCCAGCAGGGGGGTTGGACTGGATGAGCTTTCAAGGTCCCTTCCAATCCCCAACACTCTGTGATCACTCCCATTGTTTCCCAGCTGGAATACCGTGCTGCACCCCCTACCTGCGGCGTGATCTGCTGCTGCATCCCCGCCCGCATGTTGATGCCCACTGGGGAACTGGCTGCGAACTGGTTGAGGATCGCCTGCCGGTTCTGATGGATCAGCTGGAGAGGAGGCAAAAAAACAAACCAAGGAGACCTTCAAAACTCCACCACAGGAACTTCCCACCCATCCAATCCCTTCTGATTGGGATGTAGGCAGGACTGAGGGTCCCTCCATCCTTCTGCCTGCAGCTTTGGGATGAGGAAGAGGAGGAAGAATTACCTGCTGCTGCCCCTGCAGCCGCTGCTGCAGCTGAAGTCGCAGCTGGTTGGGGGCTGTCGGGGGTCTGTTGAGCGTCTGCCGTGGTTGCATGGTCATGTTGGTGGGGAAGGCGCCGCGGGGCGGTGGTACCTGCACCGGCATGGGTCCGAAGGAGGGTTTCTGCCTGACCATGCCAGGGAAGGTGCCGGGGAGGTTGGTGGTGGGAGAGGCAGAGGAGTAAGGCTGGGGGTACATGCCAGGTTTCTGCTCCATCATCAGTGGTGGGGTGGCTTGTTGGGGTTGGAATCGTTCCGTCAGGGCTTCCAACCCGCCGCCCTGGTGAAGGCAAAGGGAGAGGAAATATCACTTTGGAGGCCCATCAGCACCCAGCCTCTCCCAGGAGAGCTTGGAGGGGATGGAGGAATGGCCTGGCCTGGGGTAGCTCACTCTTAAGGATGCTGCTGCCTGTCCCCTCATCCCCTGGGCCAGGCTCCAGCCCAAGCGAGTGCTGAGTCGAGGAGGACATCAAACACATGTACCCCGGAGCTCAGCAAACCTTAGAGGGATGGAAATGATCTCCTTTGGCTTGGGAGCAAAGACCAAGGCCAGGCTTTGTGGAAGGGCTCAAGGGCTCATCTCCCTGGGCTGGTGAGGGGGTTGCAGGGTAGTGGTAGGTGATGGTGCCTTCCCCTGCCTTCCTCTGCCTTCCTCTGCCTTCCAAGGACATGGAGCTCCTGGAGCCAGCCCAGAGGAGGCCACCAGGATGATGCCAGGGCTGGAGCAGCTCTGCTGTGAGGACAGGCTGAGAGAGTTGGGGCTGTTCAGCCTGGAGAAGGCTCCAGAGAGACCTCATTGTGGTCTTCCAGTACCTGAAGGGGCTCCAGGAAGGCTGGGGAGGGACTTTGGGCAAGGGCAGGGAGTGACAGAACAAGGGGTGATGGCTTGAAAGTGGCAGAGGGGAGATGGAGCTGAGATGTGAGGAAGAAATTGTTTGGTGTGAGGGTGGTGAGACCCTGTCCCAGGTTGGGCAGAGAAGCTGTGGCTGCTCCTCCCTGGAAGTGTTCTCGGCCAGGTTGGATGAGGCTTTGAGCAACCTGGTCTAGTGGAAGGTGTCCCTGCTGCTGGCAGGGGGGTTGGGACTGGATGAGCTTGAAGGTCCCTTCCCACCCAAACCACTCTGGGGTTCTGTGATGATTCTGTGACTCCTCTGCCTTCCACAGGGTTTGCTAACGCTGAGCTGCTCCTCTGGGCTCCACGTCTCAGTGTGCCTGGCTGGACAGGCCCTCAGGCTCGGAGCATTGAGCTCAACATGGGAAACAGTTTGTTCTCTCTCTCCTTCCCTATTTTTATGCAGCTTCAGAGACTTGGCTGGAGGCAGAGGGTACAGTGTTTTGGATTCCCATCTGCCCCAAGAGCACCTTGGACACAAGCCATGTCCAAGGGTGGGAGCCACAGACCCCCAGGACTGGAAGAGCTCCCAGGGAAGCAGGACTATACTGCTGCTCATGGACACCCCATGGGAGACAGGACCTCTTGGGCTGTAGTACAGCTGTTCCTCTAGAAATGAGCCAAATTACAGCTGGGGGATGATTTCCACACCAGAAAATCATGATAAAAAATATTCTGTGCTCCTCTAGCTTGGCTCAGACAGAGAAATCTGGTGTTTGAACTATGAACCCTTGGAGAAGCAACACCTTGGAGCCAAAATCCTTAATGTGAGTCCCACAGATTAAGAGAAGGTTTTGTTCAGAGAAACCACACACACAAACCACCCCCCAACCCCAAAGTCTTTGGGATTTGGTTAGATGGTGCCCATCAAAGGACTGAGGCTTCCAGGCAAAGGATGAGGATAAGGGAATGGTGGTTTGGGAAATGGCTTAGGGTTAATTAAGATGGTGGTGGGGAAAATGAAATTATTTCAAATCAATTAAGATGGAGCTTATCTGGTTCAAGGACACCAGTCCTGTGATGGCCAGAACCCACAGACCTGCTGAAACAAGGCTCTTTTATTCTTTTCTCCCCAAACCACCCAGTTTCCAGCCCCCTCCTGATTAAACTGGGTGTAGATATCTCCAGCACCTCATCTGTGGTAGCACAGAGATGATGGGTTTGGTGAAATCAGAGTAAATCCTCAAACTCCACCTCAGGGGATGGAAAACTCTCACCTGCCAGGGTTTCTCTAAACATATCCCAGAGGGGAACTAGCAACACGTTTTTCTTCCCAAAGATGCCTTTATGCTGATGTGTTGTTTCTCTAAAGATGTCTTTCAAGCAAATATTTCATGGAACTATTCAAAATATTTCTGAGGTTCAGCCAAAGCTCCAGAAAAAGCCCAAGATTCTCATTAATGAAGTGATCTCTGGAGGGGAGCAAAGCTGGGTTGGGGTCTAAACAGGAGATATTCCACCCAAACCAGGTGGTCCTCTTGTCAGATCGGCACAGGGATGCTGGGCAGTGTTGAGAACCATCCAAGAGCATCTCAAGGCAATGGTTTGATGGTGCTGGAGCGTGGCTGGTGCAGGGAGCTCTGCCAGCTGAGTCTGCAAAACCCTTGTGAAAACCCTGAGCTGTCACAGCTGCATCTTTGGCAAAAGCATCTCTGGGTCTTTGCACCAGAGCAGCTGAACTTCCTGCCCTTAACTTCCACCAGAAACAAAGAGAAAAAACTAAGGCAAGTGGTGGCCAGCAGGGTGGCCACGAGCCAGCAATGGGCCCTTGTGGCCAAGAAGGCCAGTGGTCTCCTGGGGGGCATTAAAAAGAGCGTGGCCAGCAGGTCGAGGGGGGTTCTTCTCCCCCTCTACTCTGCCCTGGTGAGGCCACATCTGCAGTGTTGTGTCCAGTTCTGGGCTCCCCAGTTCAAGAGGGACAGGGATCTTCTGGAGAGAGTCCAGTGGAGGCCACAGAGATGCTGAGGGGCCTGGAGCATCTCCTGTGTGAGGAGAGGCTGAGAGAGCTGGGACTGTTCAGCCTGGAGAAGAGCAGCCTGAGAGGGGATCTGATCAATGCCTGTCAATATCTGAAGGGTGGGTGTCAAGAAGATGGGGCCAGACTCTGCTCAGTGGTGCCCAGTGACAGGACAAGGGGCAATGGGCACAAACTGGGACACCAGAAGTTCCAGACAAACTGAAGGAAAAACTTCTTTCCTGTGAGGGTGCCAGAGCCCTGGGCCAGGCTGCCCAGAGAGGGTGTGGAGTCTCCATCTCTGGAGATGTTCAAACCCACCTGGACACTTTCCTGTGCAACCTGGTGTAGGGAACCTGCTTTGTCAGGGGGGTTGGACTGGATGATCTCCTGAGGTCCCCTCCAACCCCACCAGTCTGGGACTCTGTGATAGGATGTGACAAATACCTGACTTGGGAATCCACACAGTGACAGGTCAAATGGCTTGGGGGGGTTGGACTAGATGACCTTTAAAGGTCCCTTCCAACCCAAACCATTCTATGAGGAGAAGACAAAAGCTCCCAGTAGCACAGCACAAGGGGGGCTGTAGAAGAAGCTGTGTCACCTCTGGGTTTAAAATGATGCAGGATCAGGCCTGGAGCAACCAGAGGGATTTGTTTCTTTCTTAGGACATCTCATTGATGAACAAACTTTCCATTCTGCTCCTTGTTTTGGAAAAAACCATGGGGCATGGAAAAAAAAAGCAACTGCTCCGAAGACAAATCCCAAGCGCTCCGTCTCGTTTTCCACAGCCCTTGCTCTCCCCCCTGCAGCCACCTTCCCCCCTTGGCCATTCCCTGTCATTCATCCAACCCTGGATCCTTCAGAGTCGTCTCTCCCCATGGATATCTGCCCCAGTAAGACAGCACCACTAAAATCAAACTACATAATAATAATAATAATAATAATAATAATAATAATAATAATAATAATAATAATAATAATAATAATAATAACAACAACAACAACACCAACAACTAGTTATTATTAATTAATATGATTATAATAATGTAATTAATTTAATAATATTAAAATATTATTAATAAATTATTATTATTATTATTATTATTATTATTATTATTATTATTATTATTATTATTATTATTATTATTATTATTATTATTTCTTTTTCTTTTCCTTTTCTTTTCCTTTTCCTTTTCTTTTCCTTTTCCTTTTCCTTTTCTTTTCCTTTTCCTTTTCCTTTTCCTTTTCCTTTCCCTTTCCCTTTTCCTTTTCCTTTTCCTTTTCCTTTTCCTTTTCCTTTTCCTTTTCCTTTTCCTTTTCCTTTTCCTTTTCCTTTTCCTTTTCCTTTTCCTTTTCCTTTTCCTTTCTCTATTTATTTTTTGGGGAGGTTTTTTTCCCCGTGGTTCAACCCGAGACAGCCGGGCAGCTGCACTGTAAACCAATCCCCCCAGGCAGAGCTGCGGTGCCATACCAGCGGGGCCATTAGCTATATTATTAGGCAGCAAAAGCCAAGCTCAGGAATCCCAAGCTGTGGGATTCCAGCTGGAAGGCTCCTCCATCCCCTAATCCCTTCTCCTGCTAAGGTGGGGAAGGGAGAGAGGCTGCCAGCTCTCGCCCTGACACGAGGAGAAGCCGCTCAGCTGTCTCTCTGCCAAGCTGCTGGTTCTCCTGGGGACTGGGGTTTGAGAAGCAGAGGAGGGAGAGGTTGTGTTTCCCGGGGCTGTTTTCCAGCTGCTTTGGCCGGGGTGTGAAGTGTCGTCCCTGGATCTGCCGCGCTCGCGTGTTCCCACTCACATCTGGCCTCCCGCTACCACCACATGTTGGAATTCCTCCTCTAGGCTCACGTCAAGCTTCAGCAGCTGTCCCTGGGTGTGACCTCCAGCCAGTCCCATGAGTGGTTCTTTCTTTACCTGGACCAGTTTATCGATCCCAAGAGCTCGATCCAGCTCGGCCAGCTCCGTCTCGTCTTTGCCGCTGAGGAAGGAGACGAGCTGCTCCAGAAGGGCTTTCTCATCGTTCCGACCCTCCGGCGTGGTGGGAGGACACAGGAGCTCGTCCAGCTGCGAAGTGATGCACTGGCTGCAGAGACAAGAGGTCAAGAGGAGGCATGTTAAGGTTTATGAAGCGAGGAGGAGGTTGAGCTGGGAGGTGCTTGAGTGACAACAGCCCCTGCAGCCACGGGGACTCACTCCCACCCCGCTGCCTCATGCAAACCCCACCAGATGCAGGTTCATCCCCCCCACCCCAGCTCCCACACCGGCTGAGCCCGCACAAGCTCGAGCCTTGTGCTTGTAAAGATGAACCTCACCACCAAAGAAAGCCTGGACAGCGTTTTGGGGCGATTGGGGAAGAAAATGTGGGTGTTTTTTGCAGACTTTGCTCCTGCAGGCGTTTTGAGGAGGCCAGCGAGAAGCAAAGCAAAACTTCTTGGAGGAGACTTGGATGGATCCGGAGCAGCTGGAAGCGAAGCAGCTGAAGGCAAAGGGGAACTTTTGAGCTCCAAAACTCAAGCTTTCTGCAAAGCTCACTCAAGATTCCTTGGGAATAAGCTGAAGATGTAATGAGAGACATTCCAATGACGTGACTAAGTGGAGGCAATGGGATTTGCTGGGTCTGACACGATGAAGAAGAAAGCCGTGGCACATCACCGCTCGCAGAGAGGCACAAAGGCAGGAGCTCCAACGTGCCAGCAGTTCCCAAGCTGCAGACATGTTGATCCTTTTAGCTCCAGATGAAGACCAGATGTACAGTAAGAAACCAAAGCCAATCTGACCGAGACTGCTGCAGCCAACACACGCAGCCTCATCCAGGGGAAAAAAAATTCAATATATATCTCTATACACTCAGCTTTGGGATTCTGAAACTGCAGAGCAGGAGTAAAGAGGGAAGTGGGGAGATAGAGGTGACAAGCAGAGCTGGTTTCACTCCATCACCATGGTCCCTGCTCCTGGATGCTTATGGCAAACCCAGTTTTTCAGCACTGAGGACCGAGTTTGCTGCACAGACGTGGTTCTGGCAGAGGAAGGGGAGGACAGGCTTCTTCTCCACGTTAACAGGAGAAATTCAGGTTGGCACCATCTCTTCAGCCCACGCTGGAGCTCTGCATGGGTGGCACAAGTTGGTTTATAAGGAGATCGTGGGGATAATACAACCTCTAGGCAGTAAATAAACCTCCAGCGTGTCCCAGTCCAGCTGGCAAAGCCTTCTCCACGCTTCCTCCCCTCCAGCACCGTGCTGTGGTGGGGTTCAGATGAGTCTCCAGGCAGGGAACAAGGCATGAAGGAGATCCTGGACCCTGTGCATCATGTCCCAAGTTTGGGACAATCAAAACCAAACCATCCAATGGTTTTCCATCCAGCACAACCCTTCAGCCTTTCTTTAAAGTGAAACCTCTGATTCTGCAGGCAGTGAGGAGGAGAAATCAATCTACTTGCAGAGATGGTGTCAAATGCTGCTTGAAGTCTTGTAAAACATCTCCCTGGCATGGCCTTCAAGTGCTGCTCAGAAAGGCTGCAGGTCTCCAGCCCTCCACACAGATGTTCTAGAAACCTCAGGCATCTCAGATGGCACCAGGTGCCAGGGCTGAGGCAACTGACTCGGGCCCTGGGTGGCACGTTTGACCTTGGGGGATTAGAGGAACATGTGCGAGAACAGCAACCTGGACTTAGTTCAAGGAGCCTTGGACCTGGCCCAAGGTGTCTCTCTTCTGCAGAAGACACAAGAGCACTTATGCTTGGGACAGGAGAGAGGGGATGTTGTAGTTGTCCCACTTTATCAAGGGGCAAAGGCATGGGAGGGTTTGGGGAATGGGAGGATATAAAAAGGAAGCTCCTGTTCCCCAGGACATTTGGTGCTGGAAGATCTGGGCACCACCAGCTCCTTAAACAAGACCAGGACCTCAACCCACCTCTAGCTAATGTGAACTTCCCAGCTGGGAAACCTTTCCAGCCCCAGCTCTGCTGGTTTGATCTGAGCTAAAATACATTTCTCAGTCCTGTAACATCTGCAGTCCCAAGGCTCCATCTGCTTCCTCCAACTGCCACCTCCACTGGGTGGACAGGCAGCTGCTGGGACCGTGGGCATCTCGCAGGATGAGCGTGTCCTCCCCAGCTGGAGCACATCTGCAGGTCTTGAGGACCAAAGTCCAGAGGCTCTTCCCCAGCAGAGTATCTTCTCTCAGCTGCAGTGGAAGCAGGGTTTTGTAGTTGATCCCCATGCCATGAGATGGAAATGTTTAGATCCCACCAAGATGCTGCCAAGATCTCACCCATGGAGCTCCATCAGACCTGAATAACCAGAGAGAACTGAGCTGGGAACCAGCTTCTTCCAGTGTTGCCTCTGCCCACTGCCTCTAGCAGGAACCATCCATGCCCCCAGACCCTAACTCAGGACAGAGGTTCACCAGGATGAGCAGACTCTGCCTCTCATTTTGCTGTCATCTTGTGGCCCCAGTCCATGTGTTGGCTCTACCAGTGGCTCCACCCCATCAGAAACCCAACTTGCTGTCAGGAGCTGATAGAGCCATGGGAAGTCCCACCATGCAGCATGGTTCTCCTTGCTTTCTCCCCACTCAATGCCAAGAAAATCAAACACTACCTTGTAAAACCCCTAACCAGGTTGCAATTTAAAAGTGTGGTTGAAACCACCAAAGGCAGGGACCGTGTGAGATTTGTGACCTCCACATCTCACCAGGCTTCGGGCAGATGCTGCTGCTCCACCAGTCTGACCTTGTCTCCTGGCACATGGCTCTGCCTTGAAAACCACCTGAGGTGTTTTTTCCACCCATGGGATGCTCTTGCCAAATGCTTCCCTCCTCAATACCTGTGCAGGTCCCAAGCCTTCCACACCAACATGGGTCTTCACTCAATAATCCTGCTGCAAAGGGTGAGCCAGAAGAAAATCCAACTCCTTTCCTTCCAGCTGCACTGGCTGGGGAGACAAAAATGTCTTCAGCCAGCCAGACTGCCTCAGTGCTTGGAGCTGCTGAGTGAGGTAAGGTCATTTTTACTCCATAAGTAGCATTTTGAGGAACAAAAAAAACCCCAGATTGCTTTTTCTAGCAGCTCTTGTCCTCTGCTGGGTTCGCCCCACGGATCTCATCCCAACAAATAATGACAGCAGCAAGGTGAAAAAGGAAAGTCACTCCTTGTGGCAAGGACCTGGGCTGATGGAAACACTCAGTGAAATGGGGATTTGCTTCATTCTCAGCTCTTTCAAGCAACAAGAGTTAGCCAAGTCCTTCCAGCAGAAGTCCATGACCTGGTTGCAGCAGTGGAGACCACTCAGGCAACTTCTCTTCTTGGGCTGAGTGAAGAGCTTGGAGAAATTAATCCAAATTTAGCTCTTAGGAAAAAAAAAATGTTATGTTACCAGCTTGCTCAGGTGTGACTCTTGCATGTGTCTTCTTCATGACTGGGAAAGAGACAGCGCTCATCTGCTGAGAAGACTTCAGTGAACAGAGGAAACTCTGCCTCTCCACAAAGCAGGGCTGGGCTTTGGCAAGAGGATCCGTGCAGAGCTCATCAGTGTTGGCTCTTAAACCAGGTACCTGAAGATCTCCCTGGGCCAAGGGGAGGATTCACCTCCCATCACATCAAATCCATCTCCATGAGCACCACTGTCTCAGTGAGGACTTTGGGGTACCCCTTACCCAACAGGGCACTGATCACTGAGTTCCACCAGCAAAGCTCTCCACCCTTCTGACCTCCCATCCCAAAACATCTGACCTACAGTCTCCTCCAACCTGTTTATAGCCAAGGAGTGATGCTGTACTTTGGGCAGGTGATGACCTCTTGGTTGCTCCATGGAGTGTGGACCCAAAAAAAGGTGGTTAGGGGACCAGAGGGGGTTATTTGCCCCTGGATTAGAGCTTTGATAATTTGAGCTGAAGCCAAGCACTGCGAAGAGCTGCAATCACATGAAAACACAAAACTGTCCTGTAGTTCTCCAGATGCCACCACTGACCCCAGTGAGAAGGGATTCTGGAGAACACCAACCCAAATCATAGAATGATAGAATGGTTTGGATTGGAAGGGACCTTAAAGCTCATCCAGCTCCAACCCCCCTGCCAGCAGCAGGGACACCTTCCACTAGACCAGGTTGCTCAAAGCCTCATCCAACCTGGCCGAGAACACTTCCAGGGAGGAGCAGCCACAGCTTCTCTGGCCAACCTGGGCCAGGGTCTCACTATTTATATCCAAATATAGGAGCTAGCACAGTGCACTGAGGACTTGCAGCACCCTTGGCTCTGCCATGGATAAATGGGATTATTCAGGTCTGGACCTACCCTTGATGTCTCCTCCCAACCCACCTTCATGTCTGTTCACACACTTGTCCCTACACAGATACCAGACATCATCTCTTGCATGGTAGCACCCAACACAACCCAAGTCCCAACACTTTTATGGTATCAGCAGCAACCACCACCACCACCACATGGCGATGGGCACGTCCCAGCCCACACTTGCCATGTTTCCAGGCAGGCAGCAAAGCAAGGACACATCTCTTGGAGTCAGAACATCCCAATGTTCTTCTGGGAGAGGTCAGGACATCACCAGCCCCGTGGTACTTACTCTTCAGGTTTATTGAGTCCACCTCGATTCATGGCTGCCATGCTGTTATCTGTCCAGGGGATCTGCTCCCCCATTCCTGGCTGGCCAAACTGGTGTTCTGGCACCCCCATCTCCAGCTCAGGCATTCCTGGAGGGAAAAACAGGACAGGGAGAGGAAAGGTCAGAGCATGGGTAGGACCCCAGGAGCTTCCATGGGGACCAGGCAAGCTCAAAGCAACAGGAAGCCACCGGTGTCCTAAAACATCCCTAAAAAGGAAGCTGAGATTCACCAGTTAGGGCTTTTTTTCAACCCAAAGTTATAGAGATCAGGGGTGATTTCCTCATTATTAATTCCTAATTCCATTAATTCCTAATTCTATTAATGATAAGCATGAAATTCTGGGTGAAAACCGAGGCAGATGCTGACACAGAGCAGACAGAGGTGACCCAGTGCACCCAGGATGTGCAAACACCGTGAACATTTTCCCCTCTTCAGCACATTTCTAGCAAGGATCTCAAACTTCAGTCAACTTAGAAGGTTTCTTCTTGAAGGCAAATGGTTGCAACCAAAGATGTTTAGCTTTGAAACCACCCCCCACCCATGAGTATCTCCAGAAGGGAGAAAAGTTCATTTGAGCAGGGAAAGGAGCCAACGTCATTAACTTGAGTTGTAGCAGAACTTGAGAGCCCAAGCCCAGGCTGGAGAGATTGATGAGGCTGGAGACTTCACATCATCCCACTGGAGACAGGAACTGGGATTGAAGATCAAATGGCATCATCAGCTGAACCATAGAATCATGGAATGGTTTGGGTTGGGAGGGACCTTCAAGCCCATCCAGTCCCAACCCCCCTGCCAGCAGCAGGGACACCTTCCACTAGACCAGGTTGCTCAAAGCCTCATCCAACCTGGCCCAGAACACTTCCAGGAAGGAGCAGCCACAGCTTCTCTGGCCAACCTGGGACAGGGTCTCACCACCCTCACACCAAACAATTTCTTCCTCACATCTCATCTAAACCTCCCCTCTTTCAGCTTAAAGCCATCTCCCCTTGTCCTGTCATTAACTGCCCTTGTGAAAAGTCCTTCCCCAGCTTTCCTGTAGGCCCACCAGCCCGTGGAGATCCAAGGAGATGGAAACTGGAGGGGTAGGCACATCTCTGATGGAGGTGGCATCTCTGCCACGTTGGGATGTGCCATCAGTGGCCACCCCTGTGCCAAAAACCCCGAGTTTCTAAGAAAAATGCTGCTGCAGGCAGTCACTAAAGCTGAAAATCTCTCTTCTTGTGGTTACACAGCAGATCCCAGCTGCAACCAGGTCAAGGAGGCTCATGGCACTGTCGTGGTGCAGCCTGTCCCCAATCCTTCCTCAACTCACCCCAAAATGATCCCCAAGCTCATTGATGCTGGATTTTCCCAAGCAGAGCATCATTTCCTGGGGATGGGATGCCAAGGTTCACCAGTTCCAGCTCTTTTCAACCCAAAGTTCCAGGTATCAGGTGTGGTTTCCTAACCATCAACCATGGGCATGAAATTCTAGGTGACCTTCCTTGAGGTAGGTGGACCTGACCATGGCTTCAGGGGCAGGATGTAAATTAATAATAATATTTATGGTTACAACCACTGGGACAACACAAGGTGCAGGGCTGATTCCTGCCTCCCCTCCTGGAGGGGATGTTCTCCTTCTCAAGAGGAGCTGCCCAAACCAAGAGCTTCATGTGATTCTGAAGGACCAGTTGTGTGCAGGTCTATCCAGAGTTGCAATGAGTACAGGTCAGGTACAACCTGTGTCCATGGCCACCCATGAGTGGGGCCAGAGCTGTGCTCTGTGTGGGATGCAGGGCTGATGTTCTCCTGGAGTCTGGCCACCATCAGATGGGACAGTGGATGAACTCAGCAGCTCTTTACCATCATGAGAAGATGAGATCTTGGTTATTTGCTGTCTGCAGCTGCAGTCAAGCCACCATACAGCCCTAGTGCATGGTGGCAAGCAAGGTCCCTCTTCCAGATCATGTTTAGCATCTCTTGATGCATCAGGGGAAGCATGGAGGGAAGTGGAGGAGGAGGACAGGGAAGCAGCATCCACATCCCCCCAGAGCCCAGGCTGCCAAAATGGCTCCTGGTGAGCTCTGTGATCTTTTGCTGTTGGTGACTTCAGCAGGGTGAGGTGAGACTGTTGCTTCTGCAGCTCTTCTCCCAACACATCACCCATGCTCTGAGTGTCATGGAAATTAAACCTCCACCAGTTCCAGGGGCCACCATCACTGCTTGGGTGAAGGGATGCAGCTTCCTCCTGGGAACTGGGATGGACAGAAAGGTTCTTCTCTTGTCTGAAGCTACACTGATGTGAAAAGGGAGAAGAGATTAAGCTTGGAAGCTCACTGGTGGTGAACAGTGATGCTCGAGCTCCATCCTGCAACCACCCTCCTGTGGGACTTCAGGGAAAGGCTCAGGGTAACCTGGAGAAGGTGGAGAAGAGCAGATGCCTGCAGCTGTACGTACCTGTGTCAGGTGGGAAGGGGTTTGGTGCAGTCACAGTCCCCCTGCCCTGCTGGGATGGCCCACGGGCGTGTGGGCTGCTGCCATTGCTCGCAGGACAAGGCACCGGCCTCAGCTGCGCTGGCTCCAGGGGGTCACAGAACTCAAACGGGGTCCGAGCAGCCTGCACGGCCTGGCCACTGCTCATGGCTGGAAATGCACAGAGCCACAGGTCACAGGGGCCCAGAATGGCCTCAACTGAGAAACCCTTTGAGATCATCGAGCCCAACCATGAACCCAACACTGACCAGTCCCCACTGACCCATGTCCCTCAGCACTGTGTCTACACCACTCTTCAATCCCTCCAGGGATGGGGACTCCACCACTGCCCTGGGCAACCCCTTCCAATGCCTCAGAACCCTTTCAGCAAAGAAATTCTTCCTCACATCCCATCTCAACTGCCCTGGCCACAACTGGAGCCCATTTCCTCTTGTCCTGTCCCTTGCTCCTTGGTTGAACAGACCCACCCCCACCTCTCTGCACCCTCCTCCAAGGGACTTGGACAGAGCCACAAGGTCTCCCCTCAGCCTCCTTTTCTCCAGGCTCAGCACCCCCAGTTCCCTCAGCCTGAACTCAGCACACTTGTGCTCCAGACCCTTCCCCAGCTCCGTTCCCTTCTCTGGACACGCTCCAGCACCTCCAGGTCCTTCTTGGAGTCAGGGGCCCAACACTGAACCCAGCACTCGAGCTGCGGCCTCACCAGTGCCAAGGGCAGGGGGAAGAGAACTTCCCTGCTCCTACTGGCCACACTGGTGCTGATCCAGGCCAGGATGCCCTTGGCCTTCTTGGCCACAAGATCACTGGTGCTCAGCAGGTTCCTTGCCCTGCCAGGAAGGGAGCTGGCATCGGTAAATAAGGGGTAGTGGTGGGTATCACCTCGCCTAAAGCTGAAAGCTTGATCCCATGGGTGACTCAGTCACCTGCAGCCACCCCTGGGGAAGCCACCCTGGATGGCCACAGTCCCCAGGCAGCACGGCAGGTCCTGTGTTGTGTGGAGGTAAGGGGACCCAGGAGCCAGGCTGGCACCCGAAAAACAGGAGCTGGAGCTTAAAATTAATCAGTTGGGCAGAAAAAATTAAAATCACAGAATCACAGTGGTGGGAAAAGCCCTTTAAGATCACCAAGTCCAACCATGAACCCAACACTGCCAATCCCACCCCCCAGCCTGTCTGACATCCACTTGATTATTGATAGAACAGGAGGAAATGGCCTCAAGTTGCACCAGGGGAGGTTTAGATTGGATCTGAGGAAAAACTTCTTCACCCAAAGGGTGGTCAAGCACTGGAACAGGCTGCCCAGGGAGGTGGAGTCACCATCCCTGGTGGGATTGCACAGATGGGCAGATGAGGTGCTCAGGGACATGGGTTAGAGGTGGGATTGGCAGTGTTTGGTTTATGGTTGGACTTGATGAGCTTCAAGGGCTTTTCCAACCACTGTGACTCTGTGATTATGAGTGTCCCCACTGCTGAAGGTACCAACCATCTCAGCCCTGGGACAAGAGGGTCCTTGACAAAGAACTATGAGGCTTGAGGGGAAGCCTAATGAGGAGTAAATCTGGGACTCTGGGATTCTATGAAACCTCCACCCCCTCTGGCTGAGCCTGTCTGCTCCCTTGTGACCACACAACATTTCAGGAGGGACCACATCCTTCTCCTCTTACTCCTGTTTGCAGAGGAACCACAGGGTCAGCAGCACCAGCCTGCAAAGCCCAGGTCCCCCAGAGCATCACCGTGTCCAGATCCAGGATGCTGGTGCTCCAGTGATGGAGATGACCCTCCCACCTCCCCTCCCACCCCCTGGCAGGGACGTGGTTTGGGGGTGACCACCAGTGCTCCCCAGGGGCAGATACGTACGGTTGAGTCCCGTGGGGGCTCTGGCAGCCGTGCTGGGCTGCAGGGGAGCCGCCAGCATCTCCGGTTTGACGGTGACACCGGCCACGCCGCTCTCACTCCTCTCTGGTCCACACAAGCCAGGCAGCTGAGATGCCTTCTCCAGCGAGGGCAGGAGCTGGTCCAGCTGCTCCAGTTCAGCAGCAAACTAAGGAAAAAAAAAGATCCCAGGTGGGTGATTCAGCCCCAAAATCAGCATCAGCAGGACCAACGCTGGTTTTCCATCCATGTAGCCCCCCAAAACGCTGCTCCCCCCAGCCCTTCACCTGCCACAACACCGAGCATCTCACAGGGATGGAGAACCAGCCCCACATCCCTCTGCCCGGGGAGATGCAGTCCCTGGGGCAGGGGGGACAAGGACTGTCCCCTCCCCACGCACAGGTCCCCTCCCCACAGCCTGGTCCTAGTTGGCAGCTTTGAGATGCTCACAGGTTGCAATTAGCATAATTATTAATGGTATCTCTAACCTGCAGCTATTTAAATGAGGAGATAATTTGCTTTGTTAATAGACATGTGCTTACGCTGAAATAATAATAATAATAATAATAATAATAATAATAATAATAATAATAATAATAATAATAATAATAATAATAATAATAACAACAACAACAACAACAACAACAACAATAACAATAATAATAAAAATAAATAAAAAATTAACAACAACAATAATAATAATAAAAAGATAAAGATAAAGATAAAGATAAAGATAAAGATAAAGATAAAGATAAAGATAAAGATAAAGATAAAGATAAAGATAAAGATAAAGATAAAAATAAAGATAAAGATAAAAATAAAAATAAAGATAAAAATAAAAATAATAAAATAAAATAAAATAAAATAAAATAAAATAAAATAAAATAAAATAAAATAAAATAAAATAAAATAAAATAAAATAAAATAAAATAAAATAAAAAAATAAATGATCTTGTCTAAGAACCAGAAGTGATTTTTTGGAACAAGTGACCAAAAACCAACAGTGGCATCAGGCATTTAATTACCCTCAATGGGGCAATAAAATATCATTCAGCTTTTCCAGCCTTCATCCTGGTGAAGGGTGGAAGAGGAGATGTTCAGCCCAAGGACTCCAATAAATGGGCAAGTTGCTGGGAAAGGGATTTATTTGTGCCAGTGGCTGCAAGAGCGGCGCTGGAAAGCAGCAGGTTGGGATCAAAGGAGTTGAGATCAATGAGTTTGGGGTAAAAAGAGGAAAATAGCTCAAAGAAAAGCAAATGCTTTCAAATCTAAGGATGTTTATGGCTTCCAAAAGAGCTTCTCCTAGGGAAAGGCAGGTCATTAACACGGGGTAATTAATAGATAATTTGGTAACACCAGGGAAAACCTTTGGATTTGATAGAGGGAATGATGCTCCGGCCCTGGAAAGATCCCAGAATGGCCTCAACTGAAAAAACCCTTTGAGCTCCTGGAGTCCAACCATGAACCCACCACTGCCCAGTCCCCACTGACCCATGTCCCTCAGCACTGTGTCTACACCACTCTTCAATCCCTCCAGGGATGGGGACTCCACCACTGCCCTGGGCAACCCCTTCCAATGCCTCAGAACCCTTTCAGCAAAGAAATTCTTCCTCACATCCCATCTCAGCTGCCCTGGCCACAACTGGAGCCCATTTCCTCTTGTCCTGTCCCTTGCTCCTTGGTGCATTAAAGACCTCTCACCCAGGTGACAGCTGTGTCCCTTGCCAGAAGAAATCATGGGAAGTTTCTCCCTAAATCCTACCTGGAAATATTTCATCTCCTGGATGAAATCCTCCAAACCAGTGGCAATCCCAGTCACCACTGTAGCCACTTCCAGTTTCACCTCCACAATGCACAGGGTGGTGCATCACGAGAACAAAACCCAGGGTGGCTCTGTCCCACCCCAAAACCAGGACACTGTGGGAAGCTCCACCTTGGGATGGACCCTCCAACAATGGCAGCTCCAGGACACTGTGGTGGACTTGGTGTCCATCCCAAGCTCCACCTTGGGATGGACCCTCCAACAATGGCAGCTCCATCAAAACCAGGAGCTCAGTCCTGCATCCAAGACCTTGAGAGACCCTGCTCACGCTCCCCACCACAGCAGGGTTCCTTCCTGAGCTTCACTGCTCTTTTTAACCCTTTTTCCTCCATCTCCTGGCTCAATTAATTGGTATTTTTCATATTTGTGACAGGACATGTGTTCATTTTTCCTCTACAGTGGCATTTTGTGATTTAAATCATGTTTAGACAACGCTGATGATGAAAGTCCACCATGAGCAGCAGCCATCAATAGTACAATTTATAATCACAGAACTGTAGAGGTTGGAAAAGCCCTTTAAGATCATCAAATCCAACCATAAACCCAACACAACCAATCCCACCTCTAACCCATGTCCCTGACCACCTTGTCCACCCATCTGTTAAATCCCAACAGGGAAGGTGACAAATAATGTCATTTCTTGACCAAACTCAATTTCTTTAAAGCTCAAGTCTGCAAAACAAAAGAGAATTGGAGCAAATGGAAGCCATCAATGATAGGGCAGAAATACATCTCCTCAAGTCTACCTTCTCCTGCAGGGAGGTCATTTTGGAAGGAGAGGAAGAGCACAAAGGTAGCTGTGGGGCATCCAAAACCAGATGTTAAGTGGAGATAAAACAGGAGCAGTGAAGTTCTTGTGTTGCTCATTGGGCTGGTGAAGAAGTTGGAGGATGGAGAGATGGGAATGAAGGCCACATGGTGGGAGCAGGGTGCTTTATCAGTTGTTTTCTGGAGCATCCAAACTTGCACCTGGAATCTGTGTCCACTTTAATAGATGTTTCATTTCTCCTCCACATCTAGAAAACACATGGTGCTGAAGGGTTGGAGCACCTCAAGTCATCCAGTCTTGCTAGAAGAAGGCTCAGATCTTCACAACCTATTTCTGTCCCCAAATGGGTGAGAAAACTGATGGTGCAAGGGATGGAGACACAGGGTGGCTGAATATTTCTGCACAGCTTTTTCTTCCCCAAACCTCTGGCCTCCAGCAGAAACAAGGTTCCAAAACCAGAACCAAGGGACAAGATGTCACCTCTGCCCTTCACCCCTCACCCATCCAGCTCATGGGACACCCCATGCATGAAATCAGCTTGGTGAGGAGGACAGAGATGCTTCCAGGTGGTACCCACCCAGCAAACCTTCATCCCTGGCTGGACCTTCTCGTGGAGTGGAGGAACTTCTCCTCCTAAGCCACTTGGGCAACAAAATTCTTGCATGAATGCAATAATCCCACAATTTTATTGCAAACTTCAGATGATTGGAATTTTCTATGGAGCCCTGGTTGCTGGAGGCAGCTATTTCCATCAGGATCTCCAGCTCTCTGTCATCACTCCTCTTTTTCCTTCTTTTCCAGAACAGAAGTCCACCCTGCTTGTGAAACCAAGCTGAAATAGAGATTCAGAAACCAAAAAGTGAACGAAAAAAGAAGGTAAAACTTTATTTTTCATGGAATCACCAAATGGTTTGGGTTGGAAGGAGCATTTGAAGACCATCCAATCTAACCCCTTGCTGTGGGCAAGGACAACTTACTTCTACTAGATCAGGTTGCTCAAAGCCCTGTCCAACCTGACCTTGAAGACTTCCAATGATGGAGCATC
The DNA here is from genome assembly GCA_907165065.1 of Caprimulgus europaeus. The sequence continues at coordinate 123,446,554 of OU015524.1, read as the reverse complement.
CATGACTTCTCTTTGGACTCACCATCCACACGTGGTGGAGCACTGCCTGCTCCCCAGCATCAAGCTCAAAGGCAGACAGAAGACAATCTGACCTGAAGGAAAGTTTCTTCTTCACTTGGAGAAGTTCAACTTCAACTTCAGCTCATGCTTTGAAGCGCAAGGATGAGGAGTCCTTCCAAAACCTTGCTTATTCTTCTCCTTCTCTAACTCCTATGAGCCCCACCCAAGTATTTTTTTCTTCTCACGTGGTTTGGAGCAAAGCCAGGATGAATCTGGGAAGGAACTGAGCCTGCCCCATAATTAATATTGCTCCTAATCGATATTTGGATCCTTAAAATAATCACAGATGAAAACAAAAGTCTACCAAGTGTGAGGTGGGACGTGAAATGGCAGCTCCTCCTCCCCACACCCCACCAGGGCAGCTTCTAACCAAAACCACATGAAAATCAAATTGTCTTCAGCTTCTGAGCAGGGAAGGGTCGTTCACTCTTCAAACAAAAAATCATCTGAAGACTCTGCAAACCCTCTCCAGCCTCTTTGATTAACTCTTTGGATGTGCTCCTTACGAGCCAACCTATCATCTTGACGTTCTCCAGCTGTCTGGGGAGGGAAACTTGGCACTGAAAAGCCACAAAAGAGCCTAAAAATGCTGAGTTGCTTCCAACAGCGCAGGAGAAGGGTTTATAAACACATCCAAGCTCGAGTCCTCCGAGCTAGCACGCAATTAGCCAGCACAGTCTTGTTTAATTAAGAGAGCTTTCTGCTCTTTCCAAAGGATGGAGCACCTGGAACCATCACTGATGGTCAGCAAAGAGCCTCCCTGCATCCCCAGCTGGAGAGTGAATCCTGCACGTGGATGTCTGGGAGATCAAGCAAGCAAAGCTCTTCCCATGCCCCAACATTTGGCCTCATTTTGGCTACAACTGTGCTCCTCAACATCCTGAAAGCAGGCTGAGGTGACTCCTCACAAGACCCCATGTATCTCCCAGCAGAATGCTGTGCCTGCAGCATCGTGGTGGGTACCCAGCTCTACAGCAGGTTGCTGAAAGCCCCATCCAACCTGACCTGGAAGACTTCCAATGATGGGGTCAACCATCCACCTGCAAGTTTCAACATGCCTCCCAAAATAAGCAATGTCTTGACTTGAGTCTTCCTCATCTGGAAGCACATTAATCTTGATGATGGATCTCAAATGGGAGATGATGGGGGAGGTGGCACCTTCCAGCAAGCCAATGACACCAGGAAGGTACATCATAGGAAGAGAGAAGGAGTTGGATTCCCACTCACCTATAGGACAACCACCCATGACTCCCAAGCCAACTGAGCCCTTAACCTTATTAAGAAACCTCTTAATTGTCACTTGAGGTTCTCCAAACGTTCTGGTATTCATCCCCTACCTCCAAAAGCTGGCAGCAGTCGGTCAGCCCTGCTCTTCACGTCAACTGCTCTCTTCTCTTTGCTTAAAGAGGATGAAGCAGCCCTTATCCATGTGCCCATCTCTCCTGGCTTCCAAAAAAAACCCCAAACCTATTCCTAGCAGCGGGTGATGAATATTTATGCACCCAGATCTCTCCTGCAGAGATCCATCATGGATCATTCCACCTCATAACACTCGTAGAGTCACTAAAAACCCGGTGTCATTGCTAACCCCAGCTGACAGGAGGACAAGGGATTGAAAATGCCCTGGGACACGAGCTCTGAATGTGCCCAGAGATGCAGAATGAAGAAGTTTTTTGCATGGTAACACGTACGTGGTCTTCTCCTCACTCAAACCCACCACCTGAGGCGATGTGCTGCGTGTCTGTCTCGTTTTTATACACCCTGGTAAAGGTTCTCCCTTCCCACCACTGCCTTGAAGATCTGAGCTGGCAAAACATGAAGTATCTGGACAAAAAGGGGACAGCACCAGTGCTGGAGGAGGTGGCACCAGTGCTGGAGGAGGTGGCACCAGCACTGGAGGAGGTAGCATGAGCACTGGAGGAGGTAGCACCAGCGCTGGAGGAGGTAGCACCAGCGCTGGAGGAGGTAGCATGAGCACTGGAGGAGGTAGCACCAGCGCTGGAGGAGGTAGCACCAGCGCTGGAGGAGGTGGCACCAGTGCTGGAGGAGGTGGCACCAGCACTGGAGGAGGTGGCACCAGCACTGGAGGAGGTGGCACTAGTGCTGGAGGAGGTGGCACCAGTGCTGCAGGAGGTGGCACCAGTGCTGGAGGAAAGTGGCATGAGCACTTCTGAAGGTGCCATCAGCACTGGAGCAAGTAGTATCAGTGCTGGAAAAGGTGGCACCAAGCACTGGAGGAGGTGGCACCAGAACTGGAGAAAGTGGCATGAGCACTTCAGAAAGTGGCACCAGCACTGAAGCAGGAAGCATCAGTGCTGGAGAAGGTGGCACCAGCACCAGAGGAGGTGACACCAGCGCTGGAGAAGGTGACACCAGCACAGAAAGTTGCAGCAACCCCAGAACATCTCCCCATGCTTCTCCCAGCCCCACCACTTTGCTGCAGAAGGAACTTACCAACAGGTTTAGGGGAAACTACCCCAAAACCACAACTGGTCAAGAGCATCCCACCAGCATGGACGCAGATGGGTCAACTCACCTGGCCTTGTGTCTCCAGCTTGACCTCCTCCGTGGCAGGAGGTTTGGCGAGCGGCACCGGGGCCGTGTTACAAGGCTCCATCTGCTCTGTCTTCTCCACCTTGACCTTCACATCATCCAAGCTCAGCGCTGGGGCTGCAGCAAGTTCCTTCTCATCCTTGTCCAGCAGATAACGTAGGAGCTGGTGATCCTTGACATCTTTTTTCTTCAACGCATCCGGCTCCAGTTTGATATCCGGGGTTCCCGGTAGCTGGTTCTGAGCCGTGGGGGTGGTGGTGGTGGTGGTGGTGGTAGAGTTTGAGGTGTTCTCCTTCTTCTCATGCTCCATGGCCAAGGTGGTAATATCAGAAGGGCTTCCCTCCTGAAGGAGTCTGTGCAGAATCTTGTGCCGCTCGGTCAGCGAGCTGTGGGAGGAGGGACAGGAGCTGCTGGGGGGGTTGCCCGAGCTCAAGGTGCCGGTGGTGCCCGCGCAGACCAACGAATCTTTGCAGCTCGTGTCCGCGTCGGCGTGTCGAAGCTGCTGCTCAGCTGTGGTGGCCAGGAGCTGGACCAGCTTGTGGCTGGTGGCTTGGGAACATTTGTTGTCCCCCTCTGAGAGGCGGTCGTTGGCGTGCAGCATGCCTGAGTCCAGAGGTTTGCTGTCCCCTGAGCCACCATCCGCCTGGATCATCTCGCTCAGGATGGAGGCGATCTCTTTGCTGTCCTTGGACTCTGCTTTCATGGGTTGCATGGTGAGGCGGCCTGGTGAGCTCTGGGAGCTGAGTTGTCTCACCACAGGGGATGGTGTGGAGTAGCCCACCGGTGTGCTGGGACCTTCATTCAGCCCCTGCATAGAGTTTATGGGAGCACTGGGAAAAGATCTGGTGCCACCCGTGCCACCGCCACCCCCACTGCCACTGTTGGCCATGCCCACGGGGGAGTGCATGGTGGGCATGGTGGGTGAGAAGGGATTGCTGGGCACTCTGGGTCTGGCCACAAGCCCTGGGCTGACCCGATGCCTTGGAGACATGAACTGTGGTGGGGTAATCCCTGGACTATTCATGGGGGAGCTATTGAGGTTCAAAGTGTGGTTACTGTTCTGGGGACCAGCTTGTCCCTGGCTTAAGGCAACGTTGGCTCCTATCTGGTTCCCAGGTGAACATCCAAAGCTGGTTTGGCTGGTGCTGGAGTTGTTGTTGTGGAGGCTGGCTCCTGGTTGCTGGTTCACGTTGGTGGCCAACATGCTGCCGTTGGAAGGAGGGATGGAGGGTGGCAGGGCCATGCCTTGCCCCGGGGAGATGTTGGGGTTCAGCGAGGGGCTGACCCGGGGAAGGGACATGGTGGAGTTAGTGTTCTCCTGGGGTGAGAGCATGCCGTGATCCCTGCAGGAGATGAAAAGGAGAGGAAACATCACAAAAGGCTTTGCCCACACCTTTAGTATCGCTCAGGCAGCTCCTGTCCACGCTGCAGAAGCTCTGAATCCTGGAGAGGAACGGCTCACAAGCTCTGGTGATCTTATCCTTCCCATCTCCACTTGGATCTTCTAGATCCATCTCAGTAGCATGGCTGGAGTGCAGCAGCTTTAGCATCTCCCCAGGAACGTGACACTGCTCAGGATTGCAGCTGCTCACCAGCTAAACCCTGAAGGCATCACTTTCTTTGGGTCTTAGGTTCCCACATGGCTGGAGGAGGACCTTGCTCCAACAACATTCTCCTCCACCTCAGCCCCCTCCCATTTCTCCAGCACAGCCCAGGTCCACAGCCTCACCTCTCCCTGTCCTACTGCTTTGTCAGAGCTCCTCCTTCCCCAAATATTTTAAGTTCTCCAGGCCAAGGCAGAAATCTGAAGCACGTTTATTAACCTCCACCTCAACTCCTGGGGCCACCTCTTTGCAAAACAAGATTCATCAAGACCAACAGAGCTGTCATCACACTGGGTTTCAGCTTCAGATTCCCCACAGAGATCACATCTCCCAACCAGCACCACAGACCACCAGTGGGTCCTCCTTCCACTGTAGAGAACAAGCACTTTGACTCCTGGCCACCCACCCAGGAGTGGTGGGGTGGGGACGTACCTGTCGATGACGTGGATGCCCATGATGAAGGGCTGCACCTCTGGGCTGGAGGGGTAGCAGAGCTTACACTTGGTGTGGGCACTAAGCACCGTCCCGTCGCTCAGGGTGAACCGATAGGAAGGGCTGAAGGCCGTGCCGCGTGTCATCACTGAAGGAGACAACCAGAAACACAAGAACCCCACTGAGAAACTCCAGCCAGAACCCACAACACCCTACAAGCACCAGGAAGAGGATGGAGAGAGAAGAGGAGCGGGAGAACCTGCCTGGGACAACCACTTCCCAGCAAACAAAACCACACGCTAACCCTGTAGACCCAAGGGGGTTAAGAACAACCACGGTGGCACAGAAACCTTCCCAGCTGCTTCTCCAGCTCCAAACCCTTGTCCTGCATTGGGTAGATCTAAATCCATCCAGCACCATGTCTGAGTGCTCAGAGCTTCTGAAGGGGCCATCACCAGATCTCTGAGCACCTCATCTGCCTGGCTTTCCTGATGAAGCCCATCCAGGCTGGGAAGGTGCAGCAAGACACTGCTTCACAGAATCATGGAATGGTTTGGGTGGGAAGGGACCTTCAAGCTCATCCAGTCCCAACCCCCCTGCCAGCAGCAGGGACACCTTCCACTAGACCAGGTTGCTCAAAGCCTCATCCAACCTGGCCAAGAACACTTCCAGGGAGGAGCAGCCACAGCTTCTCTGGCCAACCTGGGACACTGTCTCACCACCCTCTGGGTGAAACATTTCCTCCTCATATCCAACCTCAATCTCCCCTCTCTCAGTTTAAAACCATTTCCCCTTGTCCCATCACTCTCTGCCCATGGAAAGTCCCTCTCCCTCCTGTTTCTAAGCTCCCTTCAGGTACTGGAAGGCCACAATGAGGTCTCTCTGGAGCCTTCTCTTCCCCAAGCTCAACAAGCCCAGCTCCCTCAACCTTTCTTCAGCAGAGAGGGGCTCCAGCCCTCTGATCATCTTCCTGGCTCTCCTCTGGCCCCACTCCAACAGCTCCACATCTTTCTTGTGCTGGGGGCTCCAGGCCTGGACACAAAACTCCAGCTGGGACCTCCCAAGGTCAGAACAGAGGGGGACAATCCCCTCCCTGGTCTTGCTGGCTCAGGAAAGAGCTTCTGCTGCTTCTGCTTAGACAATGGGGATGGTGTTTGCAGATGGCACATGAAAAAACCATGAAAATAATCATCTTTAGCTCCTATTTGTCTCAATTCTGTATTTCCTGAAAGGTGAGAGGGAAGGTCCCAGCTGGAGGAGCTCCTCCAGCATCACTCAACTCCTTCCCTTCTCTCTTTGTGATTCTTATTGCAGCATTTGTTCTTCTAGAAAGTATTTATCCAGCAAGGAGGACCATGCCCTGGCTTCTCTCTGCAGCTCCCAGCTGCTCAGCAGGAGGACACAGCAGTGAGGAAGAGGAGCTTGTTACCTTCTTGAAAGAGCTGTTTGGCGTAGGATGGCTCCCTGCCCTGGGGCTGGAAGAAAGCGTAGATGCATTTCCTCACCAGATCCTCCCAACCCGTCCTGCCAGCAGCTCTCAGGGAACTGGTGTCAATGGAGATGATTTTACCTGGGTGGAGAGAGAGAAGCCACGTTACTCAAGCCCAGCAGGAGAAACCCCTCAGCACAAAGAGGTTTGTCAATGTGGAAAGTGAAGCATCAGGCAGCGGTGGCAGGAGCACACAAAGAGGTCTTCCAGAAGGAGGTGGAGGTTCAAAACCCAACAAGAAGCACCTTTGTGTGAAGGGACTCTCACTACTCCAGGGCTGAGGTCCCCAGATTCACATCCACATCCAGTGGGACCTTGCTCACATCCAAGAGTCCTCCAAGGAGGACCTGCTTCCAACTTTCTCCCTGAACATGAAACACCAGGCAGCTTTACCAGCTGCTCTACAGCCATGGGCAGGGAGCAGAGAGCAGAGAAAATGTTCACTCAGGACTTTCAGGCTGCAGGGAAGTCCAAGGTGATGACAGAAGGTCACCAGAATGGCTAGAAAGCAATATTTGTCCAAGAGAAAACCCAAATCTAACAGGTGATGACTGTTTCATTCCCATCAAACACAGAGTCACAGACTGGTGGGGTTGGAAGGGACCTCAGGAGATCATCCAGTCCAACCCCCCTGACAAAGCAGGGTCCCTACACCAGGTTGCACAGGAAAGTGTCCAGGTGGGTTTGAACATCTCCAGAGATGGAGACTCCACAGCCTCTCTGGGCAGCCTGTCCCAGGGCTCTGGCACCCTCACAGGAAAGAAGTTTTCCCTTCAGTTTCTCTGGAACTTCCACTGTCCCAGTTTGTGCCCATTGCCCCTTGTCCCGTCACTGGGCACCACTGAGCAGAGTCTGGCCCCATCTTCTTGACACCCACCCTTTAGATATTGATAAACATTGATCAGGTCCCCTCTCAGGCTGCTCTTCTCCAGGCTGAACAGTCCCAGCTCAGCCTCTCCTCATCAGGCAGATGCCCCAGGCCCTTCATCATCTTTGTGGCCTCCACTGGACTTTCTCCAGAAGATCCCTGTCCCTCTGGAACTGGGGAGCCCAGAACTGGACACAACACTGCAGATGTGGCCTCACCAGGGCAGAGCAGAGGGGGAGCAGAACCTCCCTGGACCTCAGCAACCTCAACAGCCCCTGAAATCCAGCGGAGCAGAGAGGGGCTGCATGCAGGGCACAGGTCTGGTGTGTTGGACCAGTTGAGGTGTAAGCTCAGTTGAGGTGCCTTCATTTGAGGTGTCAACCCCAAAACTCCTAGCAGGCAACATTGCTATTTGCAAAGGACAGGACCATACTCATGCTATGGGGTCCTACACTTCAAGAACAGCCTCTGGACCCTCTGGGGACAACAAATCCTCTGGAGCCCGGACTCCTCAGCATCACTGGGATGTTACCTGTGGTGTCTTGCTTGGTCACAAAGGATTCAGAAGGGGTGACGGCTGCTGGCCGAGGTAATCGTCTCGCGATGCAGATCAGACACGACTGGAAATCTGCCAGAGCAGAAGAAGGGACCAGGACCATGAAAATCAGACACTAAAATCACCACTTGCAAGTCAATGTTTTAATTAAAATACCACCACTGTGCTTGATTGCCACATCCTGCCCTGGAAGTGGTTCCCCCCAACAATCTTCTGGTCCTTCAAAGCAAATTTTTGCTAGAAAAAAAGGTTTTCAGTGCTTGGAGAAGTTAACTGTAAAGGTTTTTCAGATCTGGCAGTAGCCTACAATCAAAGTCAGCACTCAAAGCCAGCAACTGTCAGCTTCAGGCAAAGGCTTTGGTCAGAAACCACCAGAATTTCTTCCTTCCAGTCGTGATCTCCTGTGAAAACCACAACGGATGAATCCAGCTCATGTGCTGGAAAATAGGAGCTGGGACAGGGAGAGGAGAGTTGGGGCACTCACAGGAAAGCAACAGCCCCCACAGCACCGAGGGAACCCTGCCCATCCCGAGTTCCTGGGCAGAGATCTGCCCACAGGCAGCTGGTTCAGCCCAAAAACGTGTGGGCAGCACCTTGGGCTGGCAGTGGTGAAGGCACCAGTTGGGGTGCTGGGCACCCACGTCCCTCACTGGGAGGGGCTCCAGCCAGAGGGCTTTGGGGGGGGATAAAATATTCCTTAAGGAACAGGGACTGCAGGCAGCCCTGGAGCAGCTTGGGAGGGCCAGGGATGCTGGGATGGCTGGAGAGCATCAGCTTGGGGTGAAAGGGAGAGTGAGGAGCTGCTGTGAACTTCAGGCAACTGCCCCAGGGTCTCCCCTTGTGCCTGGCCAGGAGTAACCCCCAGGCAGCCCTGCGGGGTCGTGGCTGGTCCTTCTCCTACCTGCACTGCCAGCCCCATCCCACTGCTCCTCCTGCCTGCACTGTCATCCCCATCCTAGTCCTCCTCCTACCTGCATTGCTGTCTCCATCCTGGTCCTCCTGCCTGCACTTCCATCCCCATCCCACTCCTCCTCCTGCCTGCATTTCCATCCCCATCCCACTCCTCCTCCTACCTGCATTGCTATCTCCATCCTGGTCCTCCTGCCTGCCCTGCCACCCCCATCCCACTCCTCCTCCTGCCTGCCCTGCCACCCCCATCCCACTGCTCCTCCCATCTACATTTCCATCCCTACCCCGCTCCTCTTCCTGCCTACAGGGTTGGAAGCAGAGGATGTTCTCCCCTACCTTCTCCTTCCTCCTTGAAGGACTTGGGCTGGGAGACGGTGAAGCACTGCATCACCTCGTAGCGCTGACGAGCCTCCTGGTTCTCCGTGCCCGGCTCGTCGGGTGGCCGGATCAGCATCCTGCAGCTGAAGGTGTGGCTGTTGCGCCTGGTGGCTTCTTGAGGCCAAGGAACTCCATTTACTGAGGGTTGGAGCAAGGAGAAGAGGAGTTGTTAGGGGCTGCACTGTGCACACATCCCCCTCGACTTCCCAAGGATAAGGGGACAGAAGGAAAAGCACCAACATGGTGGAAGAATCACAATCATAGAATTGTTTTGGTTGGAGAAGACCTTCAAGATCATCAAGTCCAACTGAGAAGAAACCATCTTGCTGCTCAGCTAACAAAAAACCCCACCTCAAGCACTTTCTTACCTAGAGACTTTGGCAACAAATTCTTGACGAACTCGGCGTGATCCCCCACGTGCAGGATGCTGTAGACACTGGTGTTCATGAGCTCCTCCTGGTTGTAACCCAGGTAGCTGGTCACGTTCTCGGACACGAAGACGATCCTCCCTTCACGGTTCACAACAAAGAAGAAGCCGTCCAATGCCTGTAAGGGGAATAAACCCGGACAGCACGTGGGCAATGGGTCCTGGAGCAGGTCAGGATGCTCCATGAGTGTGGTCAATGTTCCTCTGCCTCTTGCACCTTGGCTCCATCCCCACTCTGTGATCAGATAACAGCACATTTGCTTAAACACATAGAATCAAAGAATGGTTTGGGTTGGAAGGGACCTTCAAATGCCATCTAGTCCAACCCCCCTGCCAGCAGCAGGGACACCTTCCACTAGACCAGGTTGCTCAAAGCCTCATCCAACCTGGCCGAGAACACTTCCAGGGAGGAGCAGCCACAGCTTCTCTGCCCAACCTGGGACAGGGTCTCACCACCCGCAGTGTAAACAATTTCTTCCTTCTCTCCAGTCTGAATCTCCCCTCTTGGAGTTTCAAACCATCACCCCTTGTCCTGTCACTACAGGTCCTGCTAAAAAGTCTGTCTCCATCTTTCTTATAGGCCACCATCAAGTATTAAAAGGTCACAACAAGGTCTCCCCGGAGCCTTCTCTTCTCCAGGCTGAACAGCCCCAACTCTCTCAGCCTGTCCTCACAGCAGAGCTGCTCCAGCCCTGGCATCATCCTGGTGGCCTCCTCTGCACTGGCTCCAGTAGCTCCATGTCCTTGTGCTGTTGGTGGCCCCAGCACTGGAGGCAGCACTGCAGGGGGGGTCTCAGGAGAGCGGAGCAGAGGGGCAGAATCCCCTCCCTGGCCCTGCTGCCCACGCTGCTCTGGGTGCAGCCCAGGACACGGTTATTGGCTCTGTGCTGCCAGCGCTCGGTGCCGCCTCATGTGGAGTTTTGGGGTTTTTTTATGCTCTTCCAAGCATGCACCAACTGAAATATTTCATCCAGGCAGGATTTGAGTTTCCTGGCATCGAATTCCTACTGATCCTGCTCATGAACAGCAAGCTTTGGTGGGCTGCCATCCTGCACCTAGATCTGGCCACATCCCAGAGTGGGAGATGGTGCAGGGACAGGAGAAAGTGGTGATGCTCAAAAATTGGTACCCACAGCATCACCTTCTCCTCCCCAAGTCCTCCTGCTTGCCAGCAGGGAGTTCCTGTGATGAAGAACATCCAGGATTTATTTAATGCAGTTTGGCTTTAGAATAAGATGAAGAGCAAGAAACAGAAAGCATTTAAAAAAGGGAAAAAAACCTAAAAAGGAAGGAAGAAATCTTTTGTCAAAACGGTTCTGGCAGATCAGCTGTAATTTTCCTTATTCCCAGCTGTTGCCAAGACAACCAGGCTTTGTACTTTGGGCACCCAAAAAAAACCCCAGACCCAGGCTGGATAATAAACCCACCTGGATCCTTCTCAGCAGGTGGTTTTGGGGGAGCAGGGAAGGAGCAGAGGAGCTCTGGTGGGGACCCATCTTGCACATCTCCCCTCCAGCAGCAGCACTGGGCATTAATCTCTTGGTTTAAATATTAAATGACTTTATCAGCACAATTGTTTATGGAAGTCAAGCCCAAATAAGAGCTCAAGAGGCAAAAAAACCTTCTTAAAAATGAACAAAATATGTTTTAATAGCCTTTTTTATCTCCAGGTTTGAAAATCCCACCAGAGCTCAGGACACCCAGAAGAAGCTGGAAGTCATTTGGAGAATGTTTTTGCTTGGGGACTTGTAAAACCACTGATTGCTCCTCACTGTCAATCCCCATGGAAAAGAAACTTTGGCATCCTCAAAAAGTGCTTCACAGAGCCACGGCCACGGGGTGAACATCTCAGAGCCTGTGGGCTTCACACGTGAGGAGGCCAATTAGGAGATGATTCCTCAGCCTGTATAGATAATAACTGTAATTGAAACATGGATTTTAAATCAAATCATCCAGGGGAGGTTGTTTATCAGGTGGCACTGACTGAGCAGTAAGGCAGCTCCCTCCTGCAGGAAGGGTGCATTGATGGCCAAGCCAAGCATGGAGGGGAATTTTTAGTCATGAGCCAGCTGATTTAATTAATTTCCTTCTTTTTTAATGAGGTTTTCTAGGGTTATTTCTATTACTGATGTGCTGCTGTCCCCACTTCACCCCAAGGCACTCGGCTCTCCATCACCCAAAGGGCTGGATAACTCCTGTGCTCCTGGATGCTCCACATATTCCCAGGTGTGGCCATGGACAAGGACACGGACACAAGGGGCTCAGCTCCAACTGGATGATGCTCCAGTGAGCCAGCTCCAGAATCCCAGCATGGCCTGGATTGGAAAAGCCCTTGAAGATCATCATGTCCAGTCATTAACCCAACACTGACCAGTCCCCGCTAACCCATGTCCCTCAGCACTGTGTCTACACCACTCTTCAATCCCTCCAGGGATGGGGACTCCACCACTGCCCTGGGCAACCCCTTCCAATGCCTCAGAACCCTTTCAGCAAAGAAATTCTTCCTCACATCCCATCTCAACTGCCCTGGCCACAACTTCAGCCCATTTCCTCTTGTCCTGTCCCTTGCTCCTTGGTTGAACAGACCCACCCCCACCTCTCTCCACCCTCCTCCAAGGGACTTGGACAGAGCCACAAGGTCTCCCCTCAGCCTCCTTCTCTCCAGGATCAGCACCCCCAGTTCCCTCAGCCTGAACTCAGCACACTTGTGCTCCAGACCCTTCCCCAGCTCCGTTCCCTTCTCTGGACACGCTCCAGCACCTCCAGGTCCTTCTTGGACTCAGGGGCCCAACACTGAACCCAGCACTCGAGCTGTGGCCTCACCAGTGCCCAGTGCAGGGGTAAAGTTGTCCCCACATTCATCATTCCAGTGATGTAAAGTTCCCCAGACCACACTGTGGCATCGGTGGATACCACAGACGCTCGGGTGCTGCTCTCCCTCACAGATTTCTTTGCCTTCTCCCATCAATAACCCCAACACTGGGGTTTTGTTGAGGATCTGCCCTCTTCTCCTGCATCACTTTTATTCCCACTCCTGTTTCTAGCACCCACCACGCTCCTCAAAACCCACTGCCCTTTCCCAACCCCATTTCTAAGCCCCTTCTGATTTTTGCCTCTGTTAGACCAAGCACTTCTTCAGCCAAGCTGCCAACTCCATCCACGTGCTTCCAGCACCCATTTCCCATCCTTTCCACAAGTCAGACCCTTCCTTCAACACCAACCCCCCTCCCATCCCTTCTGCATTCACTCCTCCAACTCCAGAGTCACCTACAGTTCAGGGGAGACCAGTGTGGTACGAGGAGGGAGGAAGCAGGTTTGGAAAAGCACAGGAGAGCTCCCCACAGCCTCTGAGCATCTTCTGAAGATCCAGAAGAGGCCAAAAATGTGGCCAGGGAGAGTTTCTCTCCTCAAAAATCCTGAAACCCAGCCTGGCTTTCTGTCTCAAAAATGATGCCACATTATGGGTTGGACTAGATGATCTCCTGAGGTCCCTTCCAACCCCCTGATAGAAAGCACAAAGTAAATCATTGGACTGTGTCATGTCAGCAATTAAGTTCTTGTAGTTAATTAAGTGAATCAGATGAGGATGTTTCTTCCTTTTGGTCTTTGAATGCATAATTTTATCAGGTGGGTTCAATGCAAGAAGGTGGCTGTGGGATGGTGCTGGCCATGTCCAGGAAGGAACCTTCCAGCTCCAACCTCAACCAATCCCTCTGAAATCATCAGGTGAATGATTGAGGATTTGAAGTTGACTCTGGGACCTGTGATATGACATAATAACCCTCCTGCAATAACCTTCTCCATTCAAGGTGGTCCCATCAGGTCCAGTTCAGACCTTCCTCCTGAGATAGGATGATTTCTGATTTACTGATATGAACCAAAATGCTGAGTGTCCTCCTCATCCTCCCTATTGTCCAGAGGACAGAAGGATTCAAATCTGTTGAAAACCACCCATCCACACTACCTGACTCACCTCCAAATGAGAATCACAGAATCCCAGACTGGTTTGGGTTGGAAGGGACCTTCAAGCTCACCCAGTCCCAACCCCCCTGCCAGCAGCAGGGACACCTTCCACTAGACCAGGTTGCTCAAAGCCTCATCCAACCTGGCCGAGAACACTTCCAGGGAGGAGCAGCCACAGCTTCTCTGGCCAGCCTGGGACAGGGTCTCACCACCCTCTGGGTGAAACCTTTCCTCCTAATATCCAACCTCAATCTCCCCTCTCTCAGTTTAAAACCATCTCCCCTTGTCTTATCACCATCTGGCCATGTCAGAAGTCCCTCTCCCTCCTGTTTCCAAGCTCACTCAGGTACTGGAAGGCCACAGTGAGGTCTCCCCAGAGCTTTCTCTTCTCCAGGCTCAACAAGCCCAGCTCCCTCAACCTTTCTCCAGCAGAGAGGGTCTCCAGCCCTCTGATCATCTTCCTGCCTCTCCTCTGGCCCCACTCCCACAGCTCCACATCTTTCTTGTGGAGCTGTGGGAGTGGGGCCTGGACACAAAACTCCAGCTGGGGCCTCACAAGGTCAGAGTAGAGGGGGACAATCCCCTCCCTCACCCTGCTGCCCACCCCTCTTCTGATGCATCCCAGGACACAGCTGGCAGGAGGGCAGGATGAGGCCAGGAGCTCAGTTTAATCCCCACTTAGAAGCAACTCAATATTTTAATGTTGATATTAAGAAGCTATCCAGAAGAGTTTCGACTCAACCTTAAATCCAAGCTCCATCAAGCTTGGAGAAGACTCTTGGATAAGACTCTTTCCAAACCATTTGCTGAAGTGAAGGACTTAGAGCACCCCAACTGCATCCCCATTGTCTTTCTCCTCTATATTTCACTTTCTTGGTGTGTTGCTTTGCTTTGAGCAGTAGCAGGAGCAGCAACAACGTTTTAGCACCTACCTCCAGAAGAAGAGGTCCCAGAGACTCCTTCTCAATGACCCCTTGGCTGCTAGATGAGATGTCAGATTTTTGGACTTCATCATCAGCTGTTTTCTCTGTAGGAAAGGAAAAAAAGGATGTTTCAGCCAAAAGAACATTTTACTACTGAATTATTAGCAATAATAAACAAAATCTTGACCACTTGGCATGAAGGAAACACAAGGTGGGCACCAAAAAATTCAACATTTTCACTTCATCCCCCAGTCCCATGAAGATATAACATCATTTTTAATTATTGATTAATCATTATAAAATAAAGGCACTAATTAGATCACAACCTACTGCTCACAGGAAGGAAAAACTCGTCTTAAGCAGAAGCCTGCCAAAAGAGCCATCCAAAATCAACATTTTGGAAAGGAAATGGTAGATCCAGTTTAGCACAAGCTACAGGATTTGATCTGGAACTTTTCAGACAACACTTTAAGAAATAACTGCCGGGAGAAATTCATGGAGCAGAGGCAGTGCCAAAGGAAACTCGCTGCAGGAAAACGAGCAGCTTCTACTGCTGATGTGCAGGGATCATCCTGGGTGCTGGTCAGTCAGGACCTGGGGATGGGAGGAGAACATCTGACATGGAGTGGGTGATGCTCAACATGAGGCGGCACCGAGCGCTGGCAGCACAGAGCCAATAACCGTGTCCTGGGCTGCACCCAGAGCAGCGTGGGCAGCAGGGCCAGGGAGGGGATTCTGCCCCTCTGCTCCGCTCTCCTGAGACCCCCCCTGCAGTGCTGCCTCCAGTGCTGGGGCCACCAACAGCACAAGGACATGGAGCTACTGGAGCCAGCCCAGAGGAGGCCACCAGGATGATGCCAGGGCTGGAGCAGCTCTGCTGTGAGGACAGGCTGAGAGAGTTGGGGCTGTTCAGCCTGGAGAAGAGAAGGCTCCAGGGAGACCTTCCAGTGGCCTCCCAGTACCTGAAGGGGCCCCAGGAAGGCTGGGGAGGGACTTTGGCCAAGGGCAGGGAGTGACAGAACAAGGGGTGATGGCTTGAAAGTGGCAGAGGGGAGATGGAGCTGAGATGTGAGGAAGAAATTGTTTGGTGTGAGGGTGGTGAGACCCTGGCCCAGGTTGGCCAGAGAAGCTGTGGCTGCTCCTCCCTGGAAGTGTTCTGGGCCAGGTTGGATGAGGCTTTGAGCAACGTGGTCTAGTGGAAGGTGTCCCTGCTGCTGGCAGGGGGGTTGGGACTGGATGAGCTTGAAGGTCCCTTCCCACCCAAAGCACTCTGGGATTCTGTGACTCTCTGCTGCTGGAGGAGCCCAGCCCCAGCCCTGCCAGAATCTCTCACGCTGTCTTGCTGAATAATCCCTTTGGGAAAAAAAACAACCCAAAAAACGCAGCGAGAGGGCCCTGTTATTTATCTCACACTCCCCCAAAGGTGCCAGCCACTTCACACAGCTCCTCCAAAGAATCCTGGATGAATCCAGCAGCGAAGGGCGGGTGGGAAGTGGGATGTGCTAAAGCCAGCGATCCCGGGCAAGGGAGCCACGAAGCCGCTGGCGTTTCAGGGCTGTTTCATTTTGCTCCTCCATATCCATGTACATGACTGTTTTCCCCTGGAAATCTGGGAGGGTCCTTTCACCTCCTGGGATACAATTTGGGAAGGATGAGGAGAGCAGGATCCCTGTCTCCACAGGATGGAGTTGAAAATAAACCCTGATGGCTGGGAGTGATTCAGGAGCACAAGCCCCAGCCAGGCACATCTCTTAAATCCCTCCAGGGATGGGGACTCCACCACTGCCCTGGGCAACCCCTTCCAATGCCTCAGAACCCTTTCAGCAAGGAAATTCTTCCTCACATCCCATCTCAACTGCCCTGGGCACAACTGGAGCCAATTCCTCTTGTCCTGTCCCTTGGTCCTTGGGAGAAGAGACTGACAACTTCTTCTCCTTCCCACCTTTGCATCACTGAGATCTCAGAGCTCCTGTTCAGTTTCTTTGGGGTGGCACATCCCGGTGATGCAAAATTCCTTCAAAACATCAGCACATCCCAGCTCAGCACCTCGGTTCATGTGCTTAAACACAGCTCCCCAGCTGTTCCATCCCGAGCATGTGAGGATGTGCTGGTGTCACTGGAGCAGCACTGGGCTGGTGTCACTGGGAGCACTGGGCTGGTGTCACTGGGCCAGCACTGGGCTGGTGTCACTGGGCAGCACTGGGCTGGTGGCACTGGGCCAGCACTGGGCTGGTGTCACTGGGAGCACTGGGCTGGCAGCCAAACCCAGCCGCTCGCTCACTGCCCACCCAGGGGACAGGGGAGAGAATTGGGGGGCAGGGGAAGGAGACTCGTAGGGGAGAGAAGAACAAGTTCATCATGGAAATAAAAGAAAACTTAAAATAATAATGATATTAAAATAGTAATAATAGTAATAAAATATGCAAATGAGCGCTGCCCAGGGCCATTGCTCAGCACCCGCCCACCCAGCCCGGCCCGTGCCCAGAGAACGATCCCGGAGCAGCGACAATCCCGACCCAAAACCGCAAACCCGGGAGAGCCAGAGCCCGAGCGAGAGCCAGAGAGAGCCAGAGAGGAAGAGCCCCTCATGGATCTCCTGCCCATGGGGGACAGGAGCTGGAACAGCCCCTTGGCAGAGCCCAGTGCCCATGGAGCTGATCCATGGCAATGTTCCTCACCCCTGAGATCTTGCACTTTGCAGCCCAGCAAAACACAAAGTCCTTTGACTTCCAGCGCCAGTTGCAAACATCAGGATGTTCTCAGCATTTCTCTGCTCCCAAATCCCAGCTGAACCCAACCCCCAGCGCTGTTCTGGCTGCTGAACAGAACCAGCTCTGGCCCAGCTCACACCAGGACAGTGGAATACATCACCAGCAAACTGCTGGTTTGCACCTTAAGCCATTAATCTCCGGGTTTTTTTCCAGCATTCCCTGCAGTGGTGGCTCTGCTACGCTGGTGACAGGCTGATGTTCTCCGGGAGCATCACAGGCCAGGCATCCCCTGTGCTCAACACAGCCAAACACAGAGCACATTCCCAGTTCCCCAAGCTCATCATCTCATTACAAACTGGACAGACAGACTGACATGAAAATAAACCCACAGGAGGAACAGGACTCTGGTGCTCTGCTGCCTGAGGCTGTTGGGATCCAGCTGTGGGAGCTTTGACAGCCCCGGGCATCATCAATCCCCATCACACCAACAGCCCTGATCAGATCCTAACTGCTGCAGAGGTGATTAAAGCAAGTTTTCTTTTCTGGCAGCACAGAGAGGAGCTGTTTTCAATGCAATCCTGAAATTATGTCCCAATTTTCTGACATCCAGGGAGATGTTTGGGTGCCTCTGGAGTCTGTAGGAGCCACAGGGTCCTCGTCACTCCAAAAATGTCCAGTGGAATTGAACAGTGAGATAACTGGGAAGCCTGAGGGAACTGGGGGTGTTGAGCCTGGAGAAAAGGAGGCTGAGGGGAGACCTTGTGGCTCTGTCCAAATCCCTTGGAGGAGGGTGCAGAGAGGTGAGGGTGGGTCTGTTCAACCAAGGACCAAGGGACAGGACAGGAGGAAATGGCCTCAAGTTGTGGCCAGGACAGTTGAGATGGGATGTGGGGAAGAATTTCTTTGCTGAAAGGGTTCTGAGGCATTGGAAGGGGTTGCCCAGGGCAGTGGTGGAGTCCCCATCCCTGGAGGGATTTAAAAGACAGGTAGATGAGGTGCCCAGAGATCTGGTTTAGTAGTGGTCAGGTATGGTTGGACTCAATGATCTCAAAGGTCTTTTCCAACCAAGTGTTGTTCTAACCAGGTCACCCAACACCACCCGTGCTGCAGCGGGGGCAGGACCCAGAGCAGTGCCAGGGAACACCACGGTCACTTTGACAGCGACCTCATCCCGTGCCAACCCTGTGCAGTCCAACTTGGCACGGGGAGAGGTGACATTTCCAGCCCAGCTCTGCTATTTCACAGCCACATGAACCTCCTGGCTCAAAGCCACTGATTCTTTGCAGGATTAGAAGAAGGGATGGGCAAAGCACGAGGCTGGTGAAGGATGGAGGATGCTGCTAAAGCATGTTGGGACTGGAAGAGGAATGATACACTGGGAGGTGCTGGTGCTGGAAGTGATGACCAGCAGCACTGGGCATTGGGAACAGATTTGGCATCACCAGGAGCTGCTCTCCCAGTTCCCCAGCCTGGTGGTACCCAGCCAAGTCCAGGGCTGCTGGCCAGGCTGCTCTTGGCATGAAGCTCCTCCTGGGTTCAGCATGGTGGAAGGAAGGGATGGAGTAATGCTGGGGGTGGAAAAAAGAGGGTGAGCAGAATAAAAAGCAACACCCCCAACGAAGTGACGGTGGGGTGGCAAGCTGCTGAAGTTTTGGGGTGCAGCCCAGGCTGGGGGGATGCTGGCAGGTCACAGAATAACAGAGTCACAGAATCAGAGTGGTTAGAAAAGACCTTTGAGATCACCAAGTCCAACCATGAACCCAACACTGCCAATTCCACCTCTAACCCACGTCCCTGAGCACCTCATCTGCCCATCTGTTAAATCCCACTAGGGAAGGTGACTCCACCTCTGCCCTGGGCAGCCTGTTCCAATGCTTGACCACCCTTTGGGTGAAGAAGTTTCTCCTCAGATCCAACCTAAACCTCCCCTGGGACAACTTGAGGCCCTTTCCTCTCATTCTATCCCTTGTTACCTGGGAGAAGAGTGGAGGTGTGTGGATGGGCGGCCAGTTCAGAGCATTTTCCCCTCTGACTTCAGAAGACATCAATGCACAAAGTCCTTTTTGTTGTTGTTAATAAAAGCCCAAAGCCAAGAGCCCACACTGGAAAGTCAAGTGCCTCATCTAGGGGGTTATTTCTGCTCCCCCAAAAAGAGACAGTGCAGTAGGAACCTCCCTAGAAAGTGGATCAGACCCTGTGCCTCAAAACCACATCACATGGAGCAAAGCTGAAAGGACGTGGCTTGGACAATGGGTGCCACCACCTCTTTGCCCACACAGGTGTGGGGTCACCAGTGGTTTCCCCTTTGTCTTTGCATTCTTATTTTTTATTTCCCCAGCCTCCCTAGTTTGCTTTAGCTGTCTCCATCCCTTTGGCAGCTCTTCTGCTCTTTCTCTACCATCATTTTTGGTGGCATGGGGCACAGCCAAAACCATCCCCAAGATCCTGCAATCACTTGCCTCCACTTCAAGATCTCTCTACCCAAAACTGTGTACCTGAAGAAAATCAGATGTCCAAAGCAGGGAGAAAATCAGGCATCCAAGATAGGGAAAAGACAAGTGTTGGAGAGGAGCTGTGACCTCCTCCAGATCTACGGCTGGAGACCTTCCCTGGAGCAACACTGAGGCCATGCAGGGTGGGAGCCACAGCCACACAATGAGAAAAGTCCCCAAAAAAGCCTTAACTCATCACTTTTTACCCCAAACATGTCATGTTTTACCCCAAAACATGACAAACCCCTACATAGCCTGAGGTGCACATGCTCAAACCACTCTAAACCAAAATTCAACCTGTGGAAGCTGAGATTTGCCCAATGTCCCCCTATTTAACATCAGCCTCTTCACACAGAGGCAGATGGAGAAAACCCAGCCCAGATTCCTCCTTTCTTCACTTCCACAAACACCAGATTCTTCTAAACCACTTTTGATTCTGGTAGGAGGAAAGAAATTATCTATGAATTAAAAAAAACCACTGTGGAAAAAAGACAATCTGTGAGATTCAGAGCTTGAAAATACCACTGCAAGGAGCAGAAGAGCAGATCTTGGCTTTCAGAAGTTGGCATGGCGCCTTCAGAGCTCTGTGCTCACCTGCTTTCCACCACCCATCGTGATGGTCTAGCAGTGACAAGCCCCAGGGTGCTCCCCAACCATGTGCTGTAACACCAGGCAGGAGTGCTGGGACACCGGGGTGAGATCCATCTCACAGAGCATGGAATGGAGATGTTTCCACCTGAGCTCCTCACCTTATGCTCCTCTTACAGCCAAAGCAGAGAAAAAGGCTTTTGAAGAGGAGATTCACCTGAATTATTTTAAATTCTTATTCTAAGATGGAGTCTCTTTTGGGGTTTTTTTGGGTATTGTTATCCCCCAGCTCTCCTCCACAACCAGCAGTCAACCAGATTTTGCTCTCTTTCTTCTCTTTCATTTGGTCAACAGCTGAACTGTTGACTTCATCAGCAAACTTCAACACTGGCCCTGGAAAAATTAACCCATGGACCTCCAGAGCTGGTAACACAGCGCTTGCTGCAGCCCCAAGTACTGCTGTGCCATCCTGGAGAATGTCCTCACCAACACAGACCCAAGTGGTTCTCAGATGCACCATGAACACTCATTTCTCCACCAACATACATGCAAAAGCACATCAGGAGGACACATCTCACCAGCCACAGAGCCAAGAGAGGAAACTAAGCTCTTGGGGTGTATCAAAGGGGCTGTGGTGTCCATGTGAATGGTGAGGATGGAGGATTCAAGCTGGTGGCCACTCCAGGAGAGCCAATGGTGGAGACATTAACCATGAACCCAGCACTGACCAGTCCCCACTGACCCATGTCCCTCAGCACTGTGTCTACACCACTCTTCAATCCCTCCAGGGATGGAGACTCCACCACTGCCCTGGGCAACCCCTTCCAATGCCTCAGAACCCTTTCAGCAAAGAAATTCTTCCTCACATCCCATCTCAGCTGCCCTGGCCACAACTGGAGCCCATTTCCTCTTGTCCTGTCCCTTGCTCCTTGGTGGAACAGACCCACCCCCACCTCTCTCCACCCTCCTTGCAGGGACTTGGACAGAGCCACAAGGTCTCCCCTCAGCCTCCTTTTCTCCAGGCTCAGCACCCCCAGGTCCCTCAGCCTGAACTCAGCACACTTGTGCTCCAGACCCTTCCCCAGCTCCGTTCCCTTCTCTGGACACGCTCCAGCACCTCCAGGTCCTTCTTGGACTCAGGGGCCCAACACTGAACCCAGCACTCGAGCTGCGGCCTCACCAGTGCCCAGTGCAGGGAGAAGAGAACTTCCCTGCTCCTACTGGCCACACTGGTGCTGATCCAGGCCAGGATGCCCTTGGCCTTCTTGGCCAAGAAGAAACCTGATGCATAACCACACACACTTCTGCAGCTCTTGCTGGAGCAGATTAAGTCCTTTGACACCTTCTGAGCTGAGATGCCACTACATGCCACATGAATTCTTGCAACCTGAAAGCCACCAGGGTCAGCTTCAACCAGTGCTGTTTTCCCACACCACGATGATTCACCAGCTGCTGGTTCTCTCTTGAAGGACTCCAGATGGACCTGCAAGAACACATCTGTCTATACCCCAAGGCAAAGAGCATCATGCACCATCAGTGTACAACAGCACCAGGAGCATGGATAAAGATCCAAGACACCAATCCCTGCTCTGCTCATCAAACATCACTTTTTTTGGGGTGAACTTCATATGGAAAACTCTTTCTGCTTCGGAGAAAATCTTTGTGCAAGGGCAAAGAGAGCACAAAGGAAAAAAAGGGAAGGAAAAGGGGGTTTCTCTCTGTCTTCACACCTTTTCTGAGTTAAACATTAATGGTGTTGAGATGTCTTCAGTAAAAAATGGCTTGGTGACTGCAGAATGGCAGGAAAAATTAGACAGTGTGGAGCAAATGCAAAATTAATGAGGGCTGAACGGCGACGGGAGAGAACAGGCACAAGGAGCTCCGACTTTTTCTAGGTGATGCTGAGATCAAGCAGGTAGAACATCTCTATCTTGCTGGGGGAAGGAATAACGAGAGGAAAAAAAACCCCCACAACTCAACCAAAAAAACCCTTTTATCTTAAATCTGAAGAATTTAATTGGTTCAAAAAATCATGTCAACTCTACGTGGCCAACTCTGTAGAGATGAGAAAGGGCTCCACGCCGCTCCCACCCCCCCATCAACTTGAATTCAGCTCTGGCATAGCCCCCACTCTCCTCCTGAAGGTAAAATGCACCCCAACACCACTGGAACCATCCAACTTCATTAATTTTGCAAAGAATCAGAGAGTTTTCTCTCAAAATGCAACATCCTGAAGCCCTGCTGTGCTGCACGCTGAAGTCCAGGAGAAGTCACTGGTAAAAGTTCACTCTTGCCAACTGTGGAACCAGCTTCACGCTCAGGCTGCACCAGCACATCTGTTATGTGACCTGCCCTGGAGAGGGGACGTCTGCCAAAGTGTGTGGACAATGCAGAGCTTGAGAGTGATGAGGGGGGAGCTGACACAGCACTGCCCACCCCACCCCTGCTCCTCCAAACCCAACTTCTCCTGCCTCCCGTCTGCCTCTCCTCGGCTGTCACCCTGCAGCTATCGATGGGAGGGACCGGGTTCTTCACACAGTCACACAGAGTCACTGACTTGTTAAGGTTGGAAAAGACCTGAAGATCATCCAGTTCAACTGTCAACCCAACACCACCATGTCCATGTCCCTCAGCACTGTGTCTACACAACTCTTCAATCCCTCCAGGGATGGGGACTCCACCACTGCCCTGGGCAACCCCTTCCAATGCCTCAGAACCCTTTCAGCAAAGAAATTCTTCCTCACATCCCATCTCAACTGCCCTGGCCACAACTGGAGCCCATTTCCTCCTGTCCTGTCCCTTGGTCCTTGGTTGAACAGACCCACCCCCACCTCTCTCCACCCTCCTCCAAGGGACTTGGACAGAGCCACAAGGTCTCCCCTCAGCCTCCTTTTCTCCAGGCTCAGCACCCCCAGTTCCCTCAGCCTGAACTCAGCACACTTGTGCTCCAGACCCTTCCCCAGCTCCGTTCCCTTCTCTGGACACGCTCCAGCACCTCCAGGTCCTTCTTGGACTCAGGGGCCCAACACTGAACCCAGCACTTCCTTTGCTGAAAGGGTTCTGAGGCATTGGAAGGGGTTGCCCAGGGCAGTGGTGGAGTCCCCATCCCTGGAGGGATTGAAGAGTGGTGTAGACACAGTGCTGAGGGACATGGGTCAGTGGGGCTTGGAGGAAGCAGAGCCAGATAAGGAACTCAGCAGCTGGGCACTGGGGAATAAGGTGGCCCCAGAGGGAGGGACACCTCCCCGGCATCTCTCACGCTCGTGTCCCAGCAAGTTTGTTTGCTTTGCCCAACCGCGGCGCGCGGCACAATAAGCGCCATTATCTCCTTGTCCAAATCCCCCTTGATTTCCCCCGCTCCCAGCAGCCTCAGGAGGATTAAGGTTTAGAAAAGTTTGTTCAGGAGAAAATCTGAAATGAAAACAGAAGAACTGGCACGGCCAGCTCGGAGTTTCGGGGTTTGGTTGGGTTTTTTTCCCATAAGAAAGAGGTTGATTGGGTCACTCCTTGCTTTGCAGGCATGGCAGTGGGTCTGGTGGGTCAATAATCAAGATGGACATTTGCAGAGATGGGGTGAGCTTCTCTCTGAACCCCCTCTCTTGCAGGACTTGATGACCAGCTCAGGTGAGATGCCTCCATCGTGGCTGCTACAAGAGAGGTGGGATGGACCCCCACTGTCCTGCTCCTGCACTCAAAGGGATGCCAGCTCGTGGGATGGATCAACTTCTGTCTGATCATCAACCAAACGAACTGTGGTCCAGAGAAGAGGGAGGACAAGCTCAGAGGAGGCAAAATCACAGAATCACAGAGTGTCAGGGATTGGAAGGGACTTCGAAAGATCATCCAGTCCAACCCCCTGCTGGAGCAGGAACACCCAGATGAGATCACACAGGGAGATCTTGAATGTCTCCAGAGAAGGAGACTCCACACCCTCCCTGGGCAGCCTGTCCCAGGGCTCTGTTACCCTCACAGTGAAGAAGTTACCTCTCAAATTTAAGCAGAACCTCCTGTGTTCCAGCTCACACTCACTGCCCCTTGTCCTACCACTGGACACCACTGTGAAGAGCCTGGCTCCATCCTCCTGACACTCACCCTTCAGATATTTATAAACATTAATGAGGTCCCCCCTCAGCCTCCTCTTCTCCAAGCTCAAGAGCCCCAGCTCCCTCAGCCTTTCCTCATCAGGGAGATGCTCCACTCCCTTCATCACCCTGCTCAGGGTGTCACCCCAGGGAGAGAAGAACCTTCAAACAGGTTTTATCCATCACTATGAAGGGCAAGGAAAAGAGTTTTAAAGAAAGGACATTTTTTGTTTGTTTGTTTCTCCTTTCCTTCCTCTCTTAAAAATGAGACTGAATCGAGGAGAAAGAATAAAAAATAATTAAAATAAAATAGAAAATAGAAAAAAGAAGCAAATCCAGCCCAGCAGAAGGCAAGAGGAGGAGTGATTTCTACAGGTGCTTTAGGACTCTCTGCATGATCTCCATGCCTGTTACATCCTCTCAGATCCTCTTCTGACATTGAGGTGCTACAGGATTTAGTTCTAGACAGTGTGAGATGCTTCAAAGCTTGAGGATGTTCAAACCAAATGTTGACTTGTTCAAAGCAAGGCACTGTTTGGAGAGGTCCATGCAGTTCTTAGCAGCTTCTCCTTCCCCTTTGCTCTATATTTAAGTTGCCAGTTGGATTAAAACTGGCAGAGCCAAGAGGAGAATTTTATGGACACGCTTTGTAGGTGGTCCAGCTCCAGAAAATGAAACATCTCCAGAGGATGCTCCTCGGTGTGGCTGCACAGGCAGAGACTGACCTGGGGGAGTTTGTATCTGAAATCAATCCCTGCTGGAAAGCAGATTCCAGAGGATAGGGAGAGAGAGACTTCCCAAGTGGCTGAGGAGAGCGTGGGCAGGGATGAAATCCCGTTCACGTTTCACGTCGAAACCAAACGAGGAGAAAAGGGGAGGGAGTGAAATTCCCCAGGCTTGTTCCGACAAACTCGTGCGTGAGGTGCAATTAATTCCTCTGATAACAGGGAGGTTTGAATCCTGGGAAGGAGGTTGATGGGAGTGTGGGGCAGGGAACCCATGTAGATGCTCTCCAGGCATTTTCCAACATCAAAATGTTCAGATTGCTGGAGCTGAAGGCCAGTAGAGATCACTAGATTGGCCAATCTGACCTCCTGAATATCACAGAGCCATCAAATTTCACCCACTTCCACCACCACGAGCCCTGAACTTCTGTTTGGCCAAAACCTGAGACAACCCACTGCTTCCCTTGGCAGCTGGATCCCAAAGTGATCAACCTCCCAGTTGGAACTCTGGGCCCTTGTCCTAATTTGTTTCTGTCTGGCTTCAGCTTTGAGTCATTCTCTGTTCTGCTGGATTTAAAAAGCTCTTTAGTAGCCAGCATTCCCTGTTCTTCTCACTGTTTATAGTGTCATCACCATGTCCCCACTCCTTTTTTCTTCTCCCAGACACACTCAACAGAGTTCTTCAACCTTCCAAGCTGCAAGACATGAGCTCCTGGCTCATCTCTGTGGCTCTCCTCCTCACTGCCCTCTCTGGATTTTATCATTTCCTTCCAGCATGGATACCACATCTGAGCTCTACTTTTGTCCCACCAAGTCCATGCACACCTAACAACCCCCAAGAGAAGCCCACCTTGCTTTTCATCACCTCCCAAGATCACATTGACTGTCTTGGCTTCCAAGATCTCCAGATCTCCTTGAAAAGCAGCATTTCCTGGGTTTCCATCCCTCCAGCACTCCTGCATGCCCATCCTGCATTGGTCTGCCAATGATTTTGTATGTCCTTCCACATCCATGAAGATGTTGAAAAGCACCCAGATCTAGCAGAGACCCCCAAGAAACTCCATGAAACTCAATTTTGAGGATAAAATTGTTTCATCAGGATGAGGAAGAGTCACCAGTGGTGATCCTCTGGCACCCAAGGTGAGGTAGCCATGCAGGGGGGGAGAAAATCCCCACCAACTCCAGGGTGGGCTAAACCTTTCATAAGAAAAGAGGCCCAAATGTTAGAAAAACAACCTCATTGCTCTGCCAAACTGTGCTAACTTCTCCCACTTCTTGCTACTTGAAGGTCAGGCAGTCATCAACCAAGAACATGAGCCCTGGGTAAAAATTGGAGATGGCTTAATGAAGGTGATGGAGGAGATGTCAACAGTTACCTCCAGCAAACCAGGGGTGGTCCCAGCAATGACCTAATGCTATTGGTAAGAAAAACTGTGACAGTTGGGCCAATTCACTCAAGAAAAATTAGGTTCAGTTGGAAGAACATTGAGTGTCCAGAGAAGGGACCGGAGCTGGGGAAGGGTCTGGAGCACAAGTGTGCTGAGTTCAGGCTGAGGGAACTGGGGGTGTTGAGCCTGGAGAAAAGGAGGCTGAGGGGAGACCTTGTGGCTCTGTCCAAGTCCCTTGGAGGAGGGTGGAGAGAGGTGGGGGTGGGTCTGTTCAAGCAAGGAGCAAGGGACAGGACAAGAGGAAATGGGCTCCAGTTGTGGCCAGGGCAGTTGAGATGGGATGTGAGGAAGAATTTCTTTGCTGAAAGGGTTCTGAGGCATTGGAAGGGGTTGCCCAGGGCAGTGGTGGAGTCCCCATCCCTGGAGGGATTTAAAAGCCTTGTAGATGTGGTGCTGAGGGACATAGGTTAGTGGTGGATTTGGCAATGTGACATTTATGGTTGGACTCAATGATCTCAAAGGTCTTTTCCAACCAAGACATTTCTATGCTAAGAAGTACAAGAAGAGTTGTGTGGATTAAATGGAAGGCATAACCATCTGCTACCAAGATCCTAGGAGAGCTTGGTTTGTTGGACAACTCAAGTGAAGATAGAGAACAAGAGCAACAACTTCATAAAAATCCATGAGGGAAGGGTGGTAATTACCAAACAGAAGGAAGAACAAAGCAAATTAAAGGGTAAAGCTGGCACAGAAATGATCCAAAACTCATTTCCACCAAAAATGAGCAGGTGGTTTCACCCTCTGCAGGATCTCAGCAGGATTCCTGGAAGGGTGAAGTGAAACAGTTAAAAGGACTGGATCTGTTTGTACTTTGTTTACCTTGGCTCAGCCTCACACTCTCGATGGGCACCTACAGAAGCCAAGGAGGAATTCCCCCTCCTCGCTGATGTCTAATCAGGCCTCCAGGGTTTGGTTATTTGTCTTTCTCTGCAACATGTGGTGGAAACTTGGCCACTGAGATGGGATGAACGTGGTGTGCAACCCTCTCTCTAGTAGCACGAGCAGCTCCATCAGGGTTCATCCAACCACTGGATTTGGGATGAAGAGTGAGCTCTCCACCCCAGCACCTGCAAACACCTGGTGACAGCAATGTTGGCTGAGAAGGTCCTTCCCCACCTTGGGGACCAAGGTGGAGGAACCCAGAATCTATAAAACATCCCTCAAAGGGAAAAGCAAAAGCTCCCCTTTTCTGACCTCCCTTGAAGCAAACAAAACCAGGAGAACTCCGATGAAGTCGATGCAGTTCAAGAGGAGATGATAGCACCAGGCTGACTGTTGTAGCCTGAAGAGATTCCAATCTCATTTTGGATCTGACACAAACTTTAATGTGGTTTTAATTAATTAATTAAAAAAAGAAAAAAGAAAATCTTTTAATTAATGGAAACCCCTCAAAGCATTGGGGTTTTTTTTTTTCATTTACTCCATTTCCAGGAGACATTTCCACCTCACATTGCTCCTCAGATGCTGTTCTGCTGCTTGCTTTTGTTCTTCAGTCAACCCTCAAAGGTTGAGCTCAGACTATTTTTTTGAGCCTTGACTTTAATGATTTTCCAAGTCATGAGGTTTCCATCTCTTCTCTGACTGTGCAAAACTCTACAACTTGTTCTTCCACCACGTGAAAGTTTCCTCCTTGGGTCCACTTGGGTCTCCATGTGGACTCAGCACATAAAAACTACCCAAAATTACACTGGAATTCTCTGAATCTCATAGTTGATCTCAATTTCTTCATGCAAGGCAGAAAGGCAGCAGTGATGGTGGGTTGTCACCCTGTCCTCCCAGCACCAATACCCACCTTGAGCAGCTTTCTAGGCCACCAAGGAACGAGTTCAGATGTGACATGGGAATGCAACAAGACATCCCAGGGTCCAGAGTCCCCAGGACCTCTCTCTCTCCCTTGGTTCTCTTGATGGCCACCTGCACTCAGTAGAGCAGCCATTGGCTCTTGTCTTCAACCCTCTTTGTCTGCACAGCCACCCTGGGCGCCACATCTAGATGCCTCCTCCAGTTTTGGGCACACCACTATGAGACAAACTGGAGGGATTTCAACGGAGGCCACCAAGATGGTCAGAGCTGGAGCACTGAACCCGAGACAAGAGGCCAAGGGATGGGGTTTGCTCAGCCTGGAGAAGAGATGGGTTTGGGGCAACTGACAGCAGCCTGGTGATGCTCTGCCCATGACTATAGAAAGTGAAGGAGATCATGGAGCCAGGATCTTCACACTGGTGCATGGTGGGAAGATGAGAAGCAACGGGTGCAAGTAAAGCAAGAGACATTCAGGTTGGCCATGAGCCAGCAATGGGCCCTTGTGGCCAGGAAGGCCAATGGTCTCCTGGGGTGTGTTAAAAAGAGTGTGACCAGCAGGTCAAGGGAGGTTCTCCTCCCCCTCTGCTCTGCCCTGGTGAGGCCACATCTGCAGTGTTGTGTCCAGTTCTGGGCTCCCCAGTTCAAGAGGGACAGGGAACTTCTGGAGAGAGTTCAGGGGAGGCCACAGAGATGCTGAGGGGCCTGGAGCATCTCCTGTGTGAGGAGAGGCTGAGAGAGCTGGGACTGTTCAGCCTGGAGAAGAGCAGCCTGAGAGGGGATCTGATCAATGTCTGTCAATATCTGAAGTGTGGGGGCCAATGGATGGGGCCGGGCTCTTCTCGGTGGTGCCCAGTGACAGGACAAGGGGCAATGGGCACAAACTGGAACAGTGGAAGTTCCAGACAAACTGAAGGAAAAACTTCTTTGCTGTGAGGGTGCCAGAGCCCTGGGCCAGGCTGCCCAGAGAGGGTGTGGAGTCTCCATCTCTGGAGATGTTCAAACCCACCTGGACACTTTCCTGTGCAACCTGGTGTAGGGACCCTGCTTTGGCAGGGGGGTTGGACTGGATGATCTCCTGAGGTCCCTTCCAACCCCACCAGTCTGTGATGCTGTGGGATAGGAGGAAAACATTTTTCACCACAAAGTCCACCCAAGTGTTGGAGCAGGTTGCCCAGGGCACTCGTACACCTCCATCTTTGGAGGCTTCCAAAGCCCAACTGGGTAAAGCCCTCAGCAACCCAGACTGATCTCAGAGCTGACCCCGCTTTGAGTCCATTTATCAACCACCACCACTATCAGAGATGGAAATAAGCTTCATGAGATGGTTCCAGACTGACAGAGAGATTACCAGCACCCAGGGAAAATGGTAGACTTCTCCAAGAAAAAATGCAAGCATAAACAAGGCAGAGCATGGTATGCAGAAGGTACTTGACCTCAGTGGTGTGGAGGTGCCTTTGCTCCAAGGACCTGAGAAGGTTAATCAGAAACTGGCAATCAGTGGGTGCCAAGAAACATGGGTTCAGACTTGAGTCTGTGGAAGAAGGATCTGTAGACAGTTTAGGAGGATCCTAAAGAGAAAAAAAGCAGGACTAAAGACTTTAACTGCATTATCCTGGCAAAACAAAGCCAAGTGATGGAGAAGGTCCCAAAGGCTCCTCCACTCCTGCACTGGAGACGTTTGCAGACTCAGTAACATGGACTCGGGCTGGATATTTCCTCAAAGCTGTCAAAAGTTGAGCTCATGTAGATCTCCAACCCCAGGGACTGCAGACACAGAACCCTGTGGACTCAGGGCAACGTGAGAGCCTGGACCTGGGCAGAAGAAACCAGCTGAAAGCCTGTAATTGCTCTGCACTGGGTTCTTCTGCCTTGAGGTCAAGCTCTCCAAGGGGCCTTGGCTCTCCCACTTGCTCTTTTAACACCACACCACATCACTCAGCTGCTGGGACAAGAAGGGGCTCTTGACTCAGTGCCTGAGGACAGGGTCTCCTCCTCCTCTTCACCTCCCAAAACCTCACTCCACTGTCACAGGCTGTGGGAGAAGCCTCTTCCCAGGCCACCACTTCACCATTTTCTGACCACCTCTAAATACAACACCAAAAGGCTTTTTGGTTTTTCTTCTTCTTCTCTTTCTGAAGCTCACCATATGCTCTCCTCCCCAACCCAAGAAGAACCTCAGCATTCATTCTGAAGAGGCTTCCATATGTCCCACTGAGGACCCAGGACCTCCCTGAGCCAGAAGCTGTACTTGTATATCACAAAATACATCCAGGGCCAAATCTAAACATATGACAAGACAGCAGGGAAGCTTAATTAAAGGAAACCCAATGATTGTATGCAACAGAGCAGCCAAAATCAATCATTAATTCAAATACTTCACTTAATTAACCTACTGTATTGCCCCAAAAGGCAAATGACTTCTCCAAGCAGGTTAACTTCCAAAGAGGGGGTGGTCTTAAATGAAAGGTCCTCTTCTTTTTGGGTTGATGTGCCCTAGTGACAGAGCAGCACAAATGTGCCTGAAGGAGCTGGTTTATTATGGTCACATTTCAGGCAAAAAAACCCCAAAACAAATAAAAAGATGTCAGGAGGACACAACTGCTCCGTGGTTTTAGTAGACCTGAAAGAGGACACCTTCACTAGAACTTGGAGAAGAACAAGTTGTGCAATTTAGACTTGTAGAAGGAAAAGTTGTAGAACTTTTGTGTAGTCTGAAAAGAGATACAAATGCTCTTATCCCTAAAACTAGGTGCTAGATGCTGTGGGTGAACCTGCTCTGGCATGGGGGTTGGACTAGATGATCTCCAGAGGTCCCTTCCAAACCCCACCAGTCTGGGATTCTGTAAAACCCCTAAAAATTGTTAAAGGAAAGGCTCAAGACATCACCTTCTCCCTCTCCATGCCCAAAGGAACTCCATTTAAAAACTGAGGGTTATCTTTGGAGGTCAACAGAGTAAAGTTCATGAGAGAAAGGTCATTCTTCACCTGGAGCCCTCTAAAAACACCCCCAAACCTGGGCACTATTCTGTAGAATTACAGAATAAAACTGCATTCATAGAATATCTGCATTTTTTTTTCCTTCTACATCCATAAGAATAAATTCAGCAGCTCCACCACACTTCATGGGAGCTGAAGGGATCATACATGGAGTCACACACGACCTTCCATCACTGTAAGAAGCCCTGCACTGCAAAAAGACAAGCAGCAGCTCAAGGTTCTTCAGGAGATAAGTTGTTGTACAAATCCAAGTAAACACTTGGATCAACCCTTTAATTTGGCAACTACAAAGTAAATCTGCTGGAGCTTTTGGACCTCACAGGACCAGAAACTCATGAGCATCACCCCACTCATCCTGGCAGGGTTGGAGTGATGCTGTGGCTGCTCCTGGACCAGGGAGCTGCTGGCTCTGCACATTGATCCCTGCAGAAACCCAACATACGGCGGCACAGCGGGAGCGACCGCCAGCGAGAGGCGATGAGCAAACACAGGAAGGACAGAGAGGGGGGGAAGGAGGTCCCTTGGATGATAAAGTCACCTGTGATGCCTTAGGAGGTGTTTCAAGGACAACCCTCTGTGGTGGTTGGAGTTTGTAGGTGGTGTAATGAAAAGCTCAATGTGATTGGATTGATTTGATTAAGGTGTTGGATTTCTACTGCTGCTCTGGAAGGAAATTAAACAGCAAAGGAAATAAATCTTTATCAATGGAGAGAGCTGTTGGGAAAAGACTTGGTGGCTTCATCTTAAAAACAAACACTGCCAAGGTTGGGAGGTCTACATCAGATGATCCCCCCAGCTGGGTCCCATCTCTATCACAGAGATCTCTGCACACTGTTCATCACCCCTTCCATAAACCAAAGGTTACCTCCAGCCCCAAAACCCACGTGTTTAACTGAAAAAACTACTCCAGGGAGACAGGAAAAAACCTTTCTGGAGCCTGTGTGCCACCAGAGCCTGGTGGTGTTGGATGCCAAGGTTCTACCTCCTCTTGGGGAAGAGGTGACACCAACCCCCACAGCACTTGCAGGGTAGACATCAAGTAATAAATAAATCATCTTACAGAAAAGGAACAAAGAAGTGGCAGCCTGTGCATCAACGCAGCTTCTCCAACATCCAGGATTCCAGTGTGGGGCTGTTCAGCCTGGAGAAGAGAAGGCTCCAGGGAGACCTTCCAGTGGCCTCCCAGTACCTGAAGGGGCTCCAGGAAGGCTGGGGAGGGACCTTGGCCAAGGGCAGGGAGTGAGAGAACAAGGGGTGATGGCTTGGAAGTGGCAGAGGGGAGCTGGAGCTGAGATGTGAGGAAGAAATTGTTTGGTGTGAGGGTGGTGAGACCCTGGCCCAGGTTGGGCAGAGAAGCTGTGTCTGCTCCTCCCTGGAAGTGTTCTGGGCCAGGTTGGATGAGGCTTTGAGCAACCTGGTCTAGTGGAAGGTGTCCCTGCTGCTGGCAGGGGGGTTGGGACTGGATGAGCTTTAAGGTCCCTTCCCACCTAAACCACTCCATGATTCTATGATCCCTGCTCATTTTTGTACTCTCCCTTATTTTTGCGTTTGCAGACATGCACTGGCTGCCATCCTGGCTGCAAACAAGCCTCCTCCTTGTCCTGCATCCTCCTGACTCCACTGCATCTTCACCATGCTGCCCTGATGGCTTCTTCTAACAGCCTTCATGCCACCTCTGCTAACTCTAAAACCCAGAGTGATGCACATTGAGCAGCAAAGCTCTCCAGCTCACCTCCATCCATTGGGTTTTGACCATAGCAGAACTGCTTTGAATTAAAACAACCTTGGGAAAGCTCACCTCCACGTGATGGATGGGCAGTCTGTTCAACCAAGGAGCAAGGGACAGGACAAGAGGAAATGGGCTCCAGTTGTGGCCAGGGCAGTTGAGATGGGATGTGAGGAAGAATTTCTTTGCTGAAAGGGTTCTGAGGCATTGGAAGGGGTTGCTCAGGGCAGTGGTGGAGTCCCCATCCCTGGAGGGATTGAAGAGTGGTGTAGACACAGTGCTGAGGGACATGGGTTAGTGGGGACTGGGCAGTGTTGGGTTCATGGTTGGACTCCATGAGCTTCAAGGGCTTTTCCAATCGAGCCAATTGTGGGATTCAGTGACATCAGCTGTGTCCCAGGGCATGGTTCTGCAGCAGAGGTCCTACCCCAGGAGAAGACCTCCAGCATCCACATGATGGGTGCAATGTCAATCTGAAGGCAAAGGGGAGGGAGGTCCACATGGATGGACTGCTGCCCTGAGAGGATGCTCAGAGTGATTCTCCTTGCTCACCTCCACGCTGCCCAGGAGATACTGGTGACCCTTACATCTCCTTCCTCAATGAGCAACCACATGCAGACATGACCCAGAGCTCCAACACTAAAACCACTCGACTTCAAAATGAAAAAAACTTTTGTGGGATGGACAAAGGGTGAAAAATTCAACTTCCTGGCCTCCTCCTCCTCCTCCTCCTCCGCTGCCTTTATTGCTGTCTTGGCAGATGAAGTTCAGGTTGCTGCCACAGCCGCAAGCCGCTTGTTCTGCCAACTGTACATTACTAACCCTGGAAGGTGGCCAGACCTCGGAATCTTTTCTAAAAGCATTTGCTTCATACTTTAAATAGCAGCCCAGCAGGCAGGGGGATGGGCTCAGCCCCTGCCTGTGATCCATCTGCAAGCTTCTGCTGGTTCCTCCACCCCTTTGCAGGTTAAAAATGAGGATGATCCGCAGTGGAGGTGCAGGGGAGGGAAGAGCTGGTGGGATGAGACCTCTAAACCCTCCAGGGCTGGCCACAGGGAGGATCTCATATGAGGAGAGGCTGAAGGCACTTGGGTTTGTTCAGCCTGGAGAAGAGGAGACTGAGAGGAGATCTCCTGGCAGTCTGGAACTTCCTCCCCAGGGGAAGAGGAGGGGCAGGCGCTGAGCTCTTCTCTCTGGCCACCAACGCCAGGAGCAGAGGCCATGGCAGGAAGATGTGGCAGGGGAGGGGGAGGTTGGCCATGAGGAAAAGGTTCTTGAGGCAGAGGGTGGTGGAGCACTGGCACAGGCTCCCCAGGGAGGTGCTCATGGCAACAAGGCTGACAAGATCCCAGCAGCATTTGGCCAAGGCCCTCAGGGACATGGTGTGAATGTTGGGATTGTCCTGTGCAGGGACAGCAGTTGGGCTCCATCATCCTGGTGGGTCCAACTCACAACGTTCTATGATTCTGTGGTGGTGGACAAGATGCTCAACATGAGGCAGCAATGTGTGCTTGCTGTCCTGAAGGCCAACCGTGTCCTGTGCTGCCTCAAGAGAAGTCAAGCCACCAGGGCAAGGGAGGGGATTCTGCCCCTCTGCTCCGCTCTCCTCAGACCCCACCTGCAGTCCTGCATTGAATTCTGGAGCCCCCATACAAGAAGGACATGGACCTGTTAGATCAAGTCAAGAGAAGGGCCACGAGGATGATGCCAGGGCTGGAGCAGCTCTGCTGTGAGGACAGGCTGAGAGAGTTGGGGCTGTTCAGCCTGGAGAAGAGAAGGCTCCAGGGAGACCTTCCAGTGGCCTCCCAGTACCTGAAGGGGCTCCAGGAAGGCTGGGGAGGGACTTTGGCCAAGGGCAGGGAGTGACAGAACAAGGGGTGATGGCTTGAAAGTGGCAGAGGGGAGATGGAGCTGAGATGTGAGGAAGAAATTGTTTGGTGTGAGGGTGGTGAGACCCTGTCCCAGGTTGGGCAGAGAAGCTGTGGCTGCTCCTCCCTGGAAGTGTTCTGGGCCAGGTTGGATGAGGCTTTGAGCAACCTGGTCTAGTGGAAGGTGTCCCTGCTGCTGGCAGGGGGGTTGGGACTGGATGAGCTTTAAGGTCCCTTCCAACCCAAACCATTCCATGATTCCATGATCCTGAGCCCACTGTAACACATCACTGCAAAGTCCAAACTCCCTGGCTCCTCTTTGCTCCATGAAATGACATCTCCAGG
Source organism: Caprimulgus europaeus (assembly GCA_907165065.1). Next base: position 123,411,607 of record OU015524.1, on the reverse strand, counting down.
TTGGATTTCAGCAGGAGCATTAGAAGAAGCACGGCCACACACTGCAGGATTCACAATACTTCAGCAACAAAACCACATCCTCAGCAGTTAACAAATATTAATCAGCTTTATGGCTGCGAGAGAGGAGGAGAAGGAGGAGGATGAAGGACATGGGCAGGAAAACACAATGTCTAACACCTGATAGAACTCCAAGGAGAAAAAAATTGCCTCTGGCCACAAATATTCTGACTTTTGCTGTATTTTTCCTACCTCCTGATGTAAACTGCTAGAGAACAAAGCTGGTGAAGTTTCTTTTCTTCAGGAACTTGGTGCCTCGCTAGATAAGGCTGAAACACAGAGCAAAGCTCAAGGCAGGATATTTTGAAGTAGTGCTTGTCCTAGTTAATGTTCAGCCCAGCTGTGCAATGTCAAGAAAACTAATGACCAGTGAAGTGGCAGCAAGCAGGAACCTGGATGTCCTCACCCACTACCAAACTCCTTTCAAAGCCTGGGCACAACGTGAATGAAATGTAAAAGGAGGAAGTTCTGGTTCCTGGGGAAGTGAGGGCAACGTGAGCTGCATGCTTGGACACTGAGCTGGCCTTAACATGCAGTGCCTAAAAGAAGAGTGAGCTGGGAGGATGATGGCAATGTCTGGCTTGTGGTAGGACAAGGGGTGGTGGGTTGAAACTCCAAGAGGGGAGATTCAGACTGGAGAGAGAAAGGAATTGTTTACAATGAGGGTGGTGAGACCCTGGCCCAGGTTGCCCAGAGAGGTGGCAGAAGCCCCATCCCTGGAAACATTCAAGGTCAGGTTGGACGGGGCTCTGAGCAACCTGGTCTGGTTGAAGATGTCCCTGCTCACTGCAGTGAGGTTGGCCTAGATGACCTTGAAAGGTCCCTTCCCACCCAAACCAGTCTGTGACTCTATGGAGCACCCATAGGTGTGTACCCACATCCCAGCCATGGGGTTTGGGAACAACTTAACATCTCTTATGAGGGAACGTGGCTCCACTCAGAGCACGAGGTGGGAGCTTTGGCAAAGGCAATGCTTGATGGATGACAGGCTCTTAGTGCTAATACTGAGCAGGATTCACCTTGTGCACAAAGGAGAAAGTATTTACACAAAGGAGAAAGTATTTACACAAAGGAGAAAGTGTTTACACAAAGGAGAAAGCATTTGCATGAAGGAGAAAGTATCTGAGCACACGAGATGGGCAGCTTGTAGTGGGTATGATGTGGAGCAAGATGGAGCCCACCTGCAGCAGTTCCAGGAGGGATGTTGGGATTGCAAGGACCCCAATAAGTCCTACTCCTTCCTTCACTGTGAGGGTGGTGAGACCCTGGCCCAGGTTGGCCAGAGAAGCTGTGGCTGCTCCTCCCTGGAAGTGTTCTGGGCCAGGTTGGATGAGGCTTTGAGCAACCTGGTCTAGTGGAAGGTGTCCCTGCTGCTGGCAGGGGGGTTGGGACTGGATGAGCTTGAAGGTCACTTCCAACCCAAACCATTCCATGACTCTACAAAAATACTCCCCACCCCTTCTCCTGTGCACCACTGGAGCCCTTTGGACTCCTACGTTTCAGTCTACGAGTTGACACTCGGGCTGAATTTTAACCTTTATCCACCTTCTCAAGCAGCTCTTCCCTGTTTACCAGTTACAGCTCCTTGTTCACCAGGGGCAGGTGGATTCATGCCCCCTCCAATCTGTTTGGTTGGCAGGAGAACAGATCTGACAAGGGTACATGGTTCTTCTCCAAGTCTTGCCCAGCATGTGGCAGCTCAATCCATCCTTCACCTTGCCCAGCTATAAAAGGGGCTTTCTGCAGGCAGGGAAGAGCAGTATGGCTGATAAACACTTAATGGGCCTGATCCTGAAAGCTTAATAAGCACTTCTGATTATTTTAATCTCAGGATTGATATCAGGATGAATCACAGAGAATAAAAGTGTCACCTTGCACCAGAACCCAAGGTGGCATCTTAAACAAGCCAAGCCATGAGGGCAAAGCCTATCCTTTAGCATGAAAGCTTCCATAAAAGTAGGAGAAGAAAAAACTCTTGCACATGGAACAATTATGTCCTGATTTTCCATGAATTCAACCACAATTATCTGCCACAGTTCAGTGGCTGTAGGAGAACGTTCTCACTCAGAAGTCCTGTAGGGCACCAGGAGAACGTTCTCACTCAGAAGTCCTGTAGGGCACCAGGAGAACGTTCTCACTCAGAAGCTTCCCACCACACCAAGGCAGGAGATTGCTGCCTTACCTTGCTCCAACCTCTTCATCTGCTGGATCTGATCAACTGTCTTCTTGAGGATCTTGCATTTGTCAGGTTTGACACTCAGGGTGTCGATGTCCCCGATGTTTGCAGACAGCAGCTCCGCCAGCTCCTCTAAATATTTGTTCTCCTGCTCCCGCCGCCGCTTTTCATTGCTGTCAGAGAGAGAAAAAACACAGGAAAAGTCACATTCATGACTTTTTTTTCCTACTTTCAGTCTGGTCACCCCCAAGCAGTGGATAAGAACCTAAAAATACAACTTTTGGTTGGAGTGATGAGTGAGAGAATCCAAATATCTCCAAAATACTGGGGAGTTCGTTCAGGCTTTTGTATATTTTTATTTATAGAATAATAATCAAAATGAATGCCAAGGTTGATACATTTTTATTTATATAATAATATTTTTATTTATATATTTTTTATTTATATAATAAATTTTTATTTATATAATAATATTTTTATTTATATAATATTTATATTTTTATTTATATTTTTATTTATATAATAAATATATTTTTATTTATATAATAATAAGCAAAATGAATGCCAAGGTTGATACATAGTGGTCAGCCCCAACAAAACCAGACCTCCAAGATTCAGGACTCTGCTTTCCTCTCAAAAATAGCTATAAAAACAAAAATAATAACCAATAGTTACACACAACCTCTTATTTTTCCTTTTTTTCCAGCAGTTTAATCTGAAATTCACCCTTAAAGCTTAACAACATCCACTGGAGTTCACCAAAGCTTAACAACATCCACTGGAGTTCACCAAAGCTTAACAACATCCACTGGAGTTCACCAAAGCTTAACAACATCCACTGGAATTCACCAAACTGGAAACCTGAATCAAATGGTGACAAGACAAAGATGAAAAAAATTCATCAAATCAACCTTTTTGTCCCAGCAAAAGCAGCTTTTCTGGGTTGGTTTTGAGCTCCTGGCCACTGCAGAAGCTCCACATTTTCCTACCAATTATTTTGCTATTGTGGAAATGGAGAATAAATGATTCCTGTGCTATGACATGGTCATCATTGAAGCCACCTTGGATATATCTCTTTACAGAAGATGTTATAAGAATCAAAACCACCAAAAGGAACCATAAATACTTGAGAAACACATTTTTCCCCTAAATATCTTCTTCTACATCAACCATGGGATGAAATGAGGCCACCTCAAAACACCCATCATGGCTCCATCCTGCTGGCAATGCCTTCTATCAGGTTGGTTTTCAATCAACCACTTAACCCTTTGTTGCAACCTCCACAAGATGCCCAATGCTCTATTTAAGAAGCATCACTTGAAAATCCAACTTGGAGACCAAGAAGGTGCTGAGATGCCTGTGGGTACAGTGAGATGTTTCTTACTTCAAAGAGGCCCCACTGTTCATGGAGGGGCTGAGAAAACTCTGGTTATAGAGCTGAATGCCAAAGTTCACCTCGGTAGGAGGTGTCTGTCCCACCGCAGGTGCCGTTGGGTTGTGCTACGTGGTGAAACAAGCTCCACTACCAGCTGAAGGCTTCAAGAAGAGGTTTGGTTTATTTTCTCTGGTGAGAGTGCAAGCCAACCAGAGCATGAATATACCCTGATAACTCTGCAGAGACCTTTTAGAAACCATATCTGTCCAAAAGGGGATGAGACACCACCAGCCCTCCCCTCTAAGGAGCTCCTCGAGGAGGTTCCACAGATGTTTCTTGATTTTTTCCTAATTCCAGCCACTTTATTAGCTCCACACCCAGGTCTGACAGATCAGTGTTGTCTCTTGGCCACTTTGCTGCTGCTTAAACTTGCTCTCACATGAAAATATCTGATGACCTCAGGGATAAGCTTCTATGATGAACCTCCCCTTGCTACCCAAGTTCACTCTCCATCACCTCACTTCTCCTCCTGCCCATGTCTCTCCAGGTGTCCTGACTGCCCAGAGGGGACACAGGAATGACTTGCCCTCCTTTAACTCAGTGGAGCAGTGTAATTAAAAAAGAAAGGAAAAAGAAAAGGCAAAGCCAACTGTAGGTGTGGAGAACACAAGGTCAGACCACCACTGCTCAGACCACCGCTCTCGTGAAGTCCACAGGAGACCTTCCACACATGGTGCAACCTGGAAACTCCTCGGGCTCAAGTGGGTGCAGGAGCCCTCACTTCCCTTGTAGGCAACTGCCAATGGGTGCTAAGGGGTCACAGGCACCAAAACCATCTTCACAGAGGTAGATTGGATGTCCACCTGCTGCAGAAGTGCTGGGTCCAGCCATGGACATCATCACCTTCTTTTTTGCACAGGTGTCAGTGACACCAGCTCCCAGGCAAATGCTTCTTGAAGGAGCTGAAGAATTTTAGTGAAGGTCAAATTAATTCTGAGCTCTCCCCATGAACCAAAAAGCAACAGCAGAGAGGAGAGAGAAGAAAGCTCCCTCTGAAGCGGGTGAGCTCATGGCATGGAAGCCCTTCACGTCGCTGTTGCTGTGGCAACTTCCAAATGGGAGGAGGGAGAATTGGCCAATTTTCCTTTCATAAAAGCATCAGGAGAATATTACAGCTGTGGGATGGTCTTTATGATTCTCAAGGATCATCAAAAGCAAGAGTTAAACCTTCCAAGTTTTAACAAAGGAGTTTTGAAGTTGGACTTTGCTCTGGAGTATGTTAAGGAGGCTTCTGGTCAACCCAAGGAGGAGGATGAGGTCCATCCCCATCATGGCTGTAAGCTGGGAGATGGTCTGGAAGAAGGAAGATACATCACTGGTGAGGATTTCTCTGCTGGATTTTTGGTGACATCCTTCAGCTCCACTGTTCAGGGTCAGGTGGCCAACCCAAGGACACGTGAAAACTTCTAAAAATGGTTGTAGGTGCTTTGTGGGGGTAAAAACTCATTGTGCTTGGACAGGGAAGGAGAATACTTATAGAATCATGGAATGGTTTGGGTTGGAAGGGACCTTCAAGCTCATCCAGTCCCAACCCCCCTGCCAGCAGCAGGGACACCTTCCACTAGACCAGGTTGCTCAAAGCCTCATCCAACCTGGCCCAGAACACTTCCAGGGAGGAGCAGCCACAGCTTCTCTGGCCAACCTGGGCCAGTAATTCATCCAGAAGTTCCTGCTTCTCTATGATCTCACCCTATATACCCTGAATGACCCCTGCTGTCAGCAGCAGAAGGCTTTCTTGAGGTGCTTAGGGGTTAGGAAACAAACCACAAGAGATCTAGTTTCTCAAAGCAGACCAGATAAAGCAAAGCCAAATGTGTGCTCATCCATCTGCAGAGCAGTTCCTTCACGAAGAGATGTCCAAGCCCCCTTTGCTCCAAAGACCAACAGTTGCACTCCACACTCACCTCCAGGATGAGGACCAGCTTTGAGATCAGCGTGGAGAGAGCAGTGAGGGCTGCAGAGCTCCAACTCATAGAATCACAGAATGGTTTGGGCTGGAAGGGACCTTCAAGCTCATCCAGTTCCAACCCCCCTGCCAGCAGCAGGGACACCTTCCACTAGACCAGGTTGCTCAAAGCCTCATCCAACCTGGCCCAGAACACTTCCAGGGAGGAGCAGCCACAAATGACTCAAGCAGAAAAGGGAAATATTTCACATCATTACAGAAGGATTTGGCAGGAATAAGACAGCTACGAGTGCTATCAAAATGTCTTCTGAAATTTAATGGCACAACTAAGCCACGAACTTTGGGTTGGTCTGTTCAGTCAGTCTGTTCAACCAAGGAGCAAGGGACAGGACAAGAGGAAATGGGCTCCAGTTGTGGCCAGGGCAGTTGAGATGGGATGTGAGGAAGAATTTCTTTGCTGAAAGGGTTCTGAGGCATTGGAAGGGGTTGCCCAGGGCAGTGGTGGAGTCCCCATCCCTGGAGGGATTGAAGAGTGGTGTAGACACAGTGCTGAGGGACATGGGTCAGTGGGGACTGGTCAGTGCTGGGTTCCTGGTTGGACTCCAGGAGCTTCAAGGGCTTTTCCAATCCAGGCCATTCTGGGATCCTGTGACCTGCAGAGCCTTTGTCAGAAGGTGTGAACTCTACAGAAGGGAGATGTTGCCACCAAAAACTGCAATAAACAGAAACCCTCAACCCACCACTTAAAGTCTCTCTACTGGAACATCGTAGCCTTGACATTTATTGTCTAGAGTATCATGTATGACCTGGGAAGTGACAGAAAATACCCCTGGGGTTTGCTGAGGGCACCAACATTCTGCCATGAGGAGTGAAGCAGCATCCCAGGCAGCAGAGACATGGAGTCAGCAGGAGAACTCTACGTTCATCCTCGATAACACCATGGCAAAAGGTGCACAGGATTTACAGGGAGCCTGGAAGAGTTTGTGGAAGGAGATCACAGCTGCCTCCATCCAGGACTTGGTAGTCTTAAATCATTTGGTGAGGTAGGTGGGACAGGAAGGTTCTGTCAGAAGCAGAAGGTGTCCTCCTGCTGTGAGCTGAGCTTTGAAGCACCCACATGGGCACACAGAAATGAAGATATTGCGGACAGAAACATTTCCTGGTTTGGAATGGCACCATGGACCAAGAGGGTCTCCACCAAAGGTTCTGAATATTACAAAACCATGGGTTTTTGAGGGGTGGAATCTGAGATGAAGAGGCAGAAGAACCTACAGACCTCACAGAAATATCTGCCTTAAATTTACCCCCGAGAAAGCTTTCTTGGTGCTCCTCCCCACCACCGAGCGCTCTCCCTTTATAAAATCAATGTATTCACGTCGATAACGAGCTTCTCATCACCATTCACCACCCAACAACAAGCAGAGCAGATGGGGAGCTGCATTTCCACCATGCTCCATCTCCCACCGCAGCCACCGCTGAAAGCAAAGCGAAGTTCTCCTGGTGGGAAGTGTGAACGGTTCCGAGCGGTTGCAGCCCGGCTCCATCTGCTCGAGCAGACGGGATGGAGAGACACAGTGGGAATGACAAAGTAGCCTGGGCAAGGGGATGGCCTGGGAGAGGAACACGTACCTCTGGGCTGTATCGCAGGGAGAACCTTTCCTCTTCCTTGAGTCGGGGTTGGCAGGGTCTGTTGAGCTGTCCCCGAGGCCACTCATGTTGGTTGACCTACTTTGTACCTGGAACCAGAGAGAAAGAGAGAGAGAGGGGGTAAGGAGAAGGTTTTTGTGGCTGCAGGAAGAGAAGTTCCTCCATGGCAGAGCCAGAAAACATGGACCAAGTGACTTCTGAAGAGGTAATGAACCTAACTCAAGTCTTATTGAATCAATACCTCACCTGTGAAGGAAACAGTGTGAAGGGAAGACAACACACAACCACATCACCCTCCTCTTGGTGTCCCCTGATCACCATCTGACCAAGTGAGAGCTCACCACCAGCACCATCATCCTTCCATCCCAGACTGAGCTCTTCCCTGTATCCCCACAGATTTTATCTCCTGGTCCTACACCATTTCAACATCTAAACACAGCCTGTGTCAACGCTTTGAGATCTGTGTTTGCTTTTCTTTTGTCTCCTTCTCCTGCAAGCCTTCTCCTTCAGCCCATCTTCAGCTTCTCTGACATCTCCCCCCCCCGGTTCCTCTGACTCATGGCTGGCAGAGGACACTCCACCCCTCGCATTGTGTCTGTGCTCCTGCTCCCCCACCACCCCCTTTCCCCTCAGCACATGGCCTGGGCTTTAATTAGAGCTGCAAACTGACTCATCTCTTAACGGGATGTGACATCCTCCCACGAACCCCTTCCCCACCTCCTGCTGAGGCTACCTCCCACACATGGATCTCCCAGCCCCAACCTTCTCCTGGCAGAGAACTTCCCACCATGGCTGGTCCTTGGTCAGTCCCAACACCAAGCACCTCCTGGGTTCTAGCTCTCTCCAACACATGGACATTTCACCATTATTTTTAGGGTTTAATTTCCATAGATATTGGGTAGAGTAGTCCATGCTATGGCAAATGAGAGGTCTAAGCAACCAAAGAAGGTCCAAAAGTCATGAGGATCACAACTGCAATATCCCACATGCTAATGCTCCTTAATTATTAATGATATTTTTTATATTTAACTGAATAAAATCCTTTTCTTGCCAATAAGGCCAAGAACACCACTGAAGGCTTCCTCCTGGACACTTCACCTTGAAGGCTGTTAAAGAGTTTGGTCAAAGACTGTGACACTTAGCTCTGAGAACTCAAGACAGTCTTCTCCAACAACCTAAAGAGGACTACAAAGACCTATAGGACATAGTCAAAACCTCCTAGAACATGTTAAACCAAGGGATGGAGCTTCTCCAGGCAATAACACAGCTGTGGCCATTGCTGCCCATGCTTTGCTAGAGTCATTTTTCCAGTAACCACAATAATTCCACGCTGGATGATGCCAATCTCCAAATTCTTCATTGAATTTTTAGAAGTTTCTCATTGTGAGAAGATACAACCTCGAAGAAATAAAGTAATGGGACCATGGACAAGAAGTTAGTAGTTTAGAGAGTAGAAGGACTAAGAGAATTAAACTTAATTCTCTTCCTTTCTTCCACTACTTTCTAAAAGCTGCAATTTTAATGAGAAGAACCCTAGAAGACAAATCCTCACTTCCCACAGCCCAGATTCCCCCCATGTTTTATTAGACACCCCAAAAGCACAGTGAGATGCCTTCAGTGGTCCAGCACCTCCCACCTGCTGCCCAGCCCAGCACAAGGTGGACTCTCATCAAAAGCCATCAGCTCTGGCTCATCTCATGCTCACAGAGGTGTGACTTAAGTCCCACCAGCTTCTGAAAGTCCTCTGAGTCCCAGACCACATCTGTAGACAGGTTCCTCCTGACCTCAGAGCAGTGCAGAGGGATGGACACAGCCACGAGCATCTCCTCCACTCCCTGGCTGCTTGAAGACTCTGGTGTTCATATTAAAACTCAGAAAGCCAAACATGTCCTGGGCTGCACCCAGAGCAGCGTGGGCAGCAGGGCCAGGGAGGGGATTCTGCCCCTCTGCTCCGCTCTCCTGAGACCCCCCCTGCAGTGCTGCCTCCAGTGCTGGGGCCACCAACAGCACAAGGACATGGAGCTACTGGAGCCAGTGCAGAGGAGGCCACGAGGATGATGCCAGGACTGGAGCAGCTCTGCTGTGAGGACAGGCTGAGAGAGTTGGGGCTGTTCAGCCTGGAGAAGAGAAGGCTCCGGGGAGACCTTCCAGTGGCCTCCCAGTACCTGAAGGGGCTCCAGGAAGGCTGGGGAGGGACTTTGGCCAAGGGCAGGGAGGGACAGAACAAGGGGTGATGGCTTGAAAGTGGCAGAGGGGAGCTGGAGCTGAGATGTGAGGAAGAAATTGTTTGGTGTGAGGGTGGTGAGACCCTGGCCCAGGTTGGGCAGAGAAGCTGTGGCTGCTCCTCCCTGGAAGTGTTCTGGGCCAGGTTGGATGAGGCTTTGAGCAACCTGGTCTAGTGGAAGGTGTCCCTGCTGCTGGCAGGGGGGTTGGGACTGGATGAGCTTTAAGGTCCCTTCCAACCCAAACCATTCTAGGACTCTATGATTCCCTATTGACTCACCACCTCCCCAGTGACCCACCTCTACTCCAGAAGAAATGAAATATTTCTGCTGTGCCAACCCAGTGCCACGGGAAGATCCCATCTTTCAGCAGCACACGGGCACTTCTGCTAACGCTGGTGTCACCGGTGCTACGGAGAACGCGGTTCCTGAAATCATTTCACAGAACCCCAGAGTGGTTTGGGTTGGGAGGGACCTCAAAGCTCCTCCAGTCCCAACCCCCCTGCCAGCAGCAGGGACACCTTCCACTAGACCAGGTTGCTCAAAGCCTCATCCAACCTGGCCCAGAACACTTCCAGGGAGGAGCAGCCACAGCTTCTCTGGCCAACCTGGGACAGGGTCTCACCACCCTCACAGTGAAGAATTTCTCCCTAATTTCAGCAGCACTAGCGCCAGCAATCGATGCCACGGGCACGAGAGCTTGTCCACTGAGATCAGAAACCCTGAGCAGATGCCAGCAAGCTAGCCATGACCAGGGATCCGAGTTCATCCCTGGGTTTTTGGCATGTTTGCAAGAAGGGACGATGCCAAAGTAAATATAAGGAAAGAGAGAAAAAGCAAACTCTTGAAAAATTGAGAGATTGGAAAACTAAAAGTGCTGCATCATCAGCTCTGGGTGAGATGGGCTTCACTGAGGTCTCAGACAAACTTTCTGGGGTTTCAACCTTCTTCTGGAAGGTTTAACTTGTTCTCACCAAAACAATGAGTCTCCATAAGTGGAGATCTTTCCTCTCAATAACTGAATTAAAAGGAAAAACCAGCAGGGAAATGAGCAGGTGAAGTCAACTGTCCCACCAGGATGCTCCACTGCAGGACCATGGCGACCATATGCCCTAGAGAGGTGAACTAAGGACAACATTGCAGCCTGAGCTGAAATCCTTGGCTTGAGCTGAGCCCTTGATGTAACCCACTCAATGTTTCTTTTTATTGTAAAAGTCCTTTATTTTACAGGAAAACTTGCCAAAAAATGTCATTTAGTCTAAAAATAACGGAGAGGACTTGGTTTGAAAGCCCTGTTGGGTCAGGGCAAAGACCATGGCTTGATGTCCTTCACGAAGGGCAAGGGTTGGGCTGGGGGTGAAAGGAAGCCCTGCCTGCCACTGCCCCTGCTGGGGGCTGTTTCACCAGAAACATCATTTCTAAACACTGGGTTCTTGTCAAAACGTGAATATTCTGCTGGCTTTGGAGAATGGAGGCAGAAGAAGGATGGTGGGATGGTGATGAAAACAAGCTCAGTCACGGGGCAGGAGAAGCAGTTTTCAGGCTTAATATGAGGGACTTTGTGATGCTCCTCTGCTGTCACAAGCCATCAAAACAATCTTTTCAGAGACAGTATAAAATGCTGCTGGTGTCCCCACCAGCACTGCTCGCTCACCAGGACTCCTGGGGAGATGTTTGATCATGGCAGAAGCAAGACCAAAGTGTTGCATCAATGCAAAGAGTGTTGGCCTCTGGCCTTTCTCCAGATGCACATGGATGAAGCCTCATCCCAAAGATGCCCTGAACCTCCTGCTCTACAGAAACTCCATGTCATGGTGCAAACTCCAAATGTAGGGTGGTTTTTATCCAACCACAATGGAGATTATCATCACCATCAGCAGCTTTATGCTTGGTCTTGCATGCAGCTGGTGCACAAGTCCATGGTCAGCTGTGTCAATGAGTAAAGCTGTGATGATGTGCACCATGCTGAGCAGCAAAGCAAGTGCCTGTGACACAGACCACAGCTCCTCCAGGGCTGAACTCAAGCCACCAGCAAGGCCAAAGGTTTGGAGCTTCTCAAAGATGTTTCTCCATATCCATGTTGTTCTTGCTCCCCTGGTCCTTAGTCCACAGATCTGGACACAGCATCGGTCCCTGGCCCCTCGTGTTACCCCAATGCACCACTGCATCTGCCCACCAGAGGGTAATTAGTCTCAAAGAGACTAATTAGAAGAAATAAAAAAGAAGAGGGGGAATGGAGAAGAAGCACAAGAGCTGAACTGACCTGCCCATGGCCAGGCAGGTGAGACCACAGCTTAGAAACAAGAGCAAGAGCAGCTTCTTCCACGGGCAGAGAGTGACAGGACAAGGAGAAATGGTTCTAAACTGAGAGAGGGGAGATTTAGGTTGGATATTAGGAGGAAATTTTTCACTCAGAGGGTGGTGAGGCACTGGCACAGGTTGCCCAGAGAAGCTGTGGATGCCCCATCCCTGGAGCCATTCAAGGCCAGGTTGGATGGGGCCCTGGGCAGCCTGATCTAGTGGTTGGCAACCCTGTCCACAGCAGGGGGGTTGGAACTGGATGGTCTTTAAGGTCCTTTCAACCCAAACCATTCGATGATTCTATGATTTGCCCAGAGAAGCTGTGGCTGCTCCTCCCTGGAAGTGTTCTGGGCCAGGTTGGATGAGGCTTTGAGCAACCTGGTCTAGTGGAAGGTGTCCCTGCTGCTGGCAGGGGCGTTGGGACTGGATGAGCTTTGAGGTCCCTTCCAACCCAAACCATTCAATGATTCTATGATTTCCAACCCTACAATCTCTCCTCTCCCACTGATCCTACAACGTGCCACCTGAAGAAGATGCTGCTTCTTTGGGATGCTAACAAATAACCCAGCAAAGACCAAAGCCTTGACATGGAGAATGAAACAACTGCCAACACCACCAATATTCCAACACAACCTTGGGGATCATGACATGAATGTCATCTCCAAATTAACCAACAAAAAATAATGAAAAAGAAGAAGGATGTGAGTCAGGGCAGCTTCAGGCTTCTGCTCTCCTAAGAACATCAACACAACTCCAAGAGCTTCCCAAAGACGCCGGCTCCACCTCTAGCAGGTACAAACAACCCAAGTGGTTTGAACTGACAGCGTGGAAGATGGAGCTGCCACCAAACCCTTAATTCTAACACAACTGCTTATTTCTAAAATGTCTATTTCCCACATTTTGGATGAATTTGACCCCCCCAAAAAATCCAAACTAACACCAACACCTCTCGGAGAGAACCACAGGGACTCGGTTGTTTTTAAGACAATGACAATGTTGGAAAAGTTTCTCCTAGGACAGTGATTTCTCATCAAAATCCAACCCATCTGTGCACACACAGGCTCAATTAGAGGTAATTAAGAGCATACTCGGAGTGTCACAAGGACACGTCTATATTGTTCCCCTCACAAGTTCATCATCTTGTTCTTCTCATCACCAGGGTCAAAACAAACCTTTGTTTTAATTTTAATTTTAATTTTTATTATTTTTATTTTTATTTTTATTGATTTATTTTTATTTTTATTTTTATTTTCATTATTTTGATTTTATTGATTTATTTTAATTTTTATTTTTATTATTTTGATTTATTTTTATTTTTATTTTTATTATTTTCATTTTTATTGATTTTTTATTTTTATTTTTATTATTTTTATTGATTTTTTATTTTTATTTTTATTGATTTTTTTATTGATTTATTTTTATTTTTATTGATTTATTTTTATTTTATTTTTATTATTTTATTTTTATTATTTCTATTATTTTTATTCTTGTTTATTTTTGTTTTTACTTTTTTATTTTTATTTTTTATTATTTTATTCTTATTTTTTTCACCTTCTGCAGATGACAGAAGAAAGGCTGAAGCTGGGATGTGGCTAGAGAAGAGGCAATGGGTGACAAACAGAGTCATCTTGGTGACCTCCTCGCATGTGGTGTGAGTTTTGGGGTGGGATCTTTACAAAGAACTTCTTTTTTCTGCCCTCATTCCCAACAAAAGGAGGAGAGAGATGTAAAGTCATGACTCAACGTTGGGTTTTGGTGGCTGAAGTTGTCCAAAACAAATGTTTCATCCACACTTTGGGGGGTGGGGGACAAATCCCTGTATCCATGTGCCATCGTTCCAGCCTGCAGGAACATCTGCCCTCCAACTAAATCCTCTTTTCTTGGTATTTTACCCCAATTTCCTCTTGCCTTTCATCTAGCCTGTGAGCCCTCCATCTTCTGCCTGAACTTCATGGGAGATGCTGCCAGATGGACCCTCTGGCTCTGGGACATCAACCCAACACGCCTTGCACAGCCTGGGAACTGTGGACAATGGGGTTCCTCTTGGTTCCTGTTACCCATCCTGGCCTGAACATCCCCTCCCAACACCGAGCCACGCTTCATCACGGTGATAATGATGATGCTCAAGTCAAGGCTGGATGAGAAATGCTCAAGGTCACCAGGAGACCTTGCAGCAACCCTACATTGAGCCCTTTTCCCCATGGTCAGTAGAGGAGGAAGCTGATGAGTGTCTTCTCCAACCTTAATGAGTCAGGATTTAATCCCACCTCAAGGGGAAAACTCGAGGTGAAGGCAGCAGGGAGATCCACCTCGCCTGGTCCTGCATCACCTCTTCCAGCAGGACCCACGGGGATGGGAGGAGGATCAATTCAGGGCGAGAGCACCACGTCCATCCAGCCTGGAGGGCTGGAGTTTGTTTTCCTTCCTAGGAGATGAGCAGGATGTGAAGAAATCTTCATTCTCACCAGCTCTGCAGAGGCAGCAGGCTGAGAAAAGCTGTCAGCTCGGGGACGCGGCCGAGCGCAAACCCGTTGTCTCCATTCCCCACATCCACACCCTCCTGCTGGTCCTGCAGGGCTGGGCACAGGGAAGAAGTGTGAGATGCTTCAGGAGAAGCTTTCCACTGCTTCTGGCATGGAGAAGAAAGGACCATGGCAGGTGGGGTGACCCCCAGGACAGGTCATTTCTACACCCCACTCCTGTTACACCAAGAGGGAGATAAAAAGTTGAAGCATCACCGACGCAACGCGGGTTAAAAGCCACTGATCAAGGACTTGACTGATCTCCAAGAGATGGATGTTCTGAAAGACTGAACATTTGACAGCTCCAACAGCTTCTGAAGATGATTTTCACTTCCCTGCCTCATTATTCCCATCCCTTAGGGAGCTGTGGTTGAGGGGGGATGGAGACTCATCCCAGGTCACAGAGGGAAACTGAGGCACGAACCAAGCACGGGACACACACACAGCCTCTGGATTTTGAGGACACAAGGAACAAAGTCAGTTTAGCATGATTTCTCCTGAGCTGTCTACTGGCTCAGGCTCCATCAACACACACATTTGTTTTCTTCTTCACACCAGGATGGAAAACTCCTGACTATGGAACCACCCCGAGTGCCGGCAAACTCCAGGAATTAATTGATTTAATTACACCCTGGAAGTGCAAAGCTCCAGCACACAGCAAGGAACCCAGCCCTGCACGGCTCAGCAGCGGTCCATGACCTGACACCAAAGCTCCCAGCAGCTCTCAGCTCTTCAGGATCAAATGAGGAGATGGAGGCAGAGCTGAAGGTCTCTTCTCACCTTGTAGACCCCAGTGGGTTTGCTCCCTGCTCCTCACAGAGAAGTCCAACCCATCCTGATGGAAGTGACCTCCCAGCATCAAACCCATCCCGTGTTTGCTGCTACAGAAGGTTTTGAGAAGCTGAGGCAGGAAATGGAGCCAGTGCAGAGGAGGCCACCAGGATGATGCCAGGGCTGGAGCAGCTCTGCTGTGAGGACAGGCTGAGAGAGTTGGGGCTGCTCAGCCTGGAGAAGAGAAGGCTCCAGGGAGACCTTCCAGTGGCCTCCCAGTACCTGAAGGGGCTCCAGGAAGGCTGGGGAGGGACTTTGGCCAAGGGCAGGGAGTGACAGGACAAGGGGTGATGGCTTGAAAGTGGCAGAGGGGAGATGGAGCTGAGATGTGAGGAAGAAATTGTTTGGTGTGAGGGTGGTGAGACCCTGGCCCAGGTTGGCCAGAGAAGCTGTGGCTGCTCCTCCCTGGAAGTGTTCTGGGCCAGGTTGGCTGAGGCTTTGAGCAACCTGGTCTAGTGGAAGGTGTCCCTGCTGCTGGCAGGGGGGTTGGACTGGATGAGCTTGAAGGTCCTTTCCAACCCAAACCACTCTATGATTCTATACAAATCAATGTCCTGTGGACTAAGCCTCATCTTTAGAGAGGCGATGGTCCAAAGAGAAGGTGTGAATTTAATCCACCCATCATCTCTACCATACTGAGGACTCTCAGGCCCACAGCAGCCATTCCTTGGAGATAATTCCAGCAACCAATTTGTCTTACAAATGAAGGGGGAAAATATGAGAGAGAGTTTTGCTTCAGAAGGATGAACATGAATAATCCAGCTGTGGGAAATCAATATTTGATGTCTAAGGAGACCTCTACAAATCCACAACCACCTCTCTGTTCATTTTCCCAAGCTCTCTTTCAAAACACACCTCAACTAAAACACAACAGACAGGAGATAACTGATGAGCTGCTCATTAAGCTAATTGCAATCATCTCCTTGTTACCTGGTGCTCACCCACATCTGTTTGTTGTAACCATCTGGTGTCTGTCTTAATTAGATCCTGCCCTCAGAGGGGCAGAGATGGTCACAGCATGGGATTTTCTAACCCCCCCCCCCTCAGCATCTCACTTCTGTCCAAGCATCTCTGTGCTACCACCGTGAATCTCCTCACATGGCCAAGTAGAGGGAAGACAGCCAGAAAATAGCAAAAAAATCCAAATCCACCCCAAAAAAATAAAGCAAATAAGCTTGGTAAGAATCATGCTGGACCAGAGAGGGTTTTCAGGAGTAGATGATCACCCACAGCTTTTGAGCTTTCTAGGATTCACCTTCCAAGCTGCTCTGGGGTTATTGGGAAGAACAATGGGACACCAACTCAGACCAAAATCCAAGATGAAAACATGGAAACTAAACTTTCTGCTGCATCACAAAAGGAAAATGAAAAAGGATGACCCACCTGGTGCTGTCATCCTTGATGCTTCTGGTGAGGAGAACGGAGCCCACCAGCTCCAGCAAAGCCTTCAGAAGGTGCCATCTTGCACCTCATCTCTCCACATTAATTTCTGGAGCATTGAAATGCTGATGATTAATTATCAGCAACTTTGAGCATCAGCTCAAGAGCTTCCTGCTAAAACACCCTGTCCTATAGGTCCTTCTGTGCCTTCCCTAGAAGGTGGCTGCTCAGAAGATGGAGCCAGGTTGGATGAGGCTTTGAGCAACCTGGTCTAGTGGAAGGTGTCCCTGCTGCTGGCAGGGGGGTTGGGACTGGAGGAGCTTTGAGGTCCCTCCCAACCCAAACCAGTCTGGGATTCTTTGATAATTCAAGAGATAGAAGTGACTGTAGCTACATCAAGAGGTCAGAAGTGACCAGAGACACAAATGATGATGTTGAAGGACCTAAACTTTTTTTTTCTTTATAAAAAAAAGAGCACAAGCTCCTCAGAAGATGTTGCCACCTGAAACAACAGCGTGAAGAAAGGTTTCTCACAGCAACCTCCATTTTGAGTTTCTACTTGTGTTGCTTGCTCTGAACAGCACTGGTGGCAAAACTCATCTGCAAGTGGCTTTGATACTTCTTCATCCCCTTCTCCTGAATTGTCCCTGCTTGAGCTGTGGCTGCATTCCTCACCAGCTGGTAGAAGCTGGGGTAGGACCACACTGCTGCCATGGGACTATCCACATCCCTAGATAGGACACCTTTGGTGTGACCACCTGGTGTCCCCACTATTTGAACTCAGCTCCATCTTCAAGTGCTCAGGATGGGGAAGCCCTGAGCCTCACTGCAGTCCTGGGGCTCAGCAGCCTGAACTATGAGCAAGCAAGGGATGAAATTTTGCTCCTGAGGTTCCTCTTGATGAGGAGCTTGGATCCTTTCCAAGACTTGGGTCAATACAGGTACCTGCTTGGTCTCAACCATGGCTCATTCCCTCTCCATTTCAACCCTCTTGCCAAGATCCTCGATAAAACCAAGCCTGAAATCATCTGAGCAGCACAAGCCAGTTAAAAATATTGAAGAGCCAGATGCCTCAGTGCGAAGTAAGATGGGAACCCACCACCTATTTTCAATTTGTATGGGTCATATCAGCTGAGTTACTCCACCACCAGCTACACCCATGGGAAGAATCCCTTGAAAAGCAGGATGACACATCATTTGCCCTTCAAAATCACTCCCAGCAGGTATTTTAAGCCCATGTAAAGATCTCTGAGCATTAAAACTGCTTTGGGGTTTTTTTTTATCCTCATTAAATACCCAATAGAAATTCAAATTTCTTCCTACACCAGCTGGTTTCCCAAAGCACATCAACTGCTTCATGACAGAGCTGCTCACCAGTGTCAGCACCTACTCCACCAGCGTTTGCATCCCTGGATTTCTACAGATCCAAAAGCCCAGAAGAAAGACACTCAACCATGGGATGGGAACACCAAACCCATAGGGGTTCAACAAGAACCATCAGGCAGGTGATGGGCTGGTTGCAGTGGTGTCTACAGTGGTGGACATGGTGAGGTTTAAGTCTTTCTTTAAGATTTGAGTTTAAATATTGTCTTGCTTGAATTTCTTTTCTTTTCTTTTCTTTTCTTTTCTTTTCTTTTCTTTTCTTTTCTTTTCTTTTCTTTTCTTTTCTTTTCTTTTCTTTTCTTTTCTTTTCTTTTCTTTTCTTTTCTTTTCTTTTCTCTTCTCTTCTCTTCTCTTCTCTTCTCTTCTCTTCTCTTCTCTTCTCTTCTCCTCTTTTCTCCTCTTTTCTCCTCTTTTCTCCTCTTTTCTCCTCTTTTCTCCTCTTTTCTCCTCTTTTCTCCTCTTTTCTCCTCTTTTCTCCTCTTTTCTCCTCTTTTCTCCTCTTTTCTCCTCTTTTCTCCTCTTTTCTTTTCTCCCCCTTCCCTTCCCTTCCCTTCCCTTCCCTTCCCTTCCCTTCCCTTCCCTTCCCTTCCCTTCCCTTCCCTTCCCTTCCCTTCCCTTCCCTTCCCTTCCCTTCCCTTCCCTTCCCTTCCCTTCCCTTCCCTTCCCTTCCCTTCCCTTCCCTTCCCTTCCCTTCCCTTCCCTTCCCTTCCCTTCCCTTCCCTATTTTCTTTCCCTATTTGCTGCAAGGACCCTGCTTTGACAGGTGGGTTGGACCAGATGATCTCCTGAAGCTCTCTTCCAACCCTCACCACTCTGTGATTCTGTGATTTTTCATTTCAGGATGAAGACCAACAGCCCCACCAGATCTCCTCAAGGTTGCATCATGCATGGTTAGTATTTTTGGGGTGGCAAGGTGAGATAAATGAACGGATGGCGTTGGAGAGAAACAGCAGAGAAGCAAGAAATCTGCAGAAGAAAAGTGACTCGAGGTTCATGTGTGTGTCATTTTAATAATCAATACTAATTTTTCTCCTTGCCCACCTCCTTTTAGTGCTGCTGAGTAGATTCCAACCAGCCAGAGGGAGGGAAATTTAGCTGGTGGATGGGAAAAACCAGCAATTCCTGCTTAAAATGACATGGGAGCTTGTGGTGGGCATGAGGGTCAACCCTTGCACGCTTCAACATCTCCTTGGGAAAGGATGTTCTTCTCTACATTGCAAGCAGGAACCCTGCTCTTTCAACCCCAAAATCTAGATATTTCTTATTGTTTTGGTGATATCTTTGCACTAATAATGGGAATGCGTTGCAAACACAAACTGAGGTGAACCCAGAATGGGATATGTCATCTAGTTGTCACTTGAGCAATCATCTTCCTGGTGGAGCCACTCAATGAGCATCACTTGGCCATGTTTACAGTGGAGATAAGAATAAAAAAGAACTCCAAGAAGCATCACCTCCTCTCCCAGTAACCAACAGGAAAAGTGGGTTAATTGATGCAGCTTCTGAAAGGGAAACCTCAGGCTCATTCCTGGGCCGTCACAGAACGTTACACACTCGGGTTCATGTTCTGCTGGTGGATTCCACGTTGCAATGACACCATGTGCTCTACGGGGAGAAGAAAGTCTTTGGCAGGATCTACAACTACATCAGGTTCTCATGGAGCACAAATTAAACTGCGGCACCAGAACATGTGGCTTCAGGAAAATCACTGTAAGTCACAAGTAGCAACAGCACCAGAGCATCCTACATCAGATCACGGCACGGGAACGTCACCAGAGGAGATGGGGTTGGCTGCTGGCAAGGCCAGGGCTTCATAGAATCATGGAGTGGTTTGGGTTGGAAGGGACCTCAAAGCTCATCCAGTTCCAACCCCCCTGCCAGCAGCAGGGACACCTTCCACTAGACCAGGTTGCTCAAAGCTTCATCCAACCTGGCCGAGAACACTTCCAGGGAGGAGCAGCCACAGCTTCTCTGGCCAACCTGGGCCAGGGTCTCACCACCCTCACATTTTGCTTCAACACTATTTTAAATTATTGTTTACTATTCAGTCAGTCTTGTGACTTGGAGACAGCAGCATGATCTACAAAAGTGCTTTCCAAGAACCAGAAACTCTGGTAAAGAATTTTCATGACAAGCAAGATTTAGGAGCACAACACCCATGAAATCCTGATGATTTAGAATGCAGATCTCAGTTTTACTCATCCTTGATCAGCATTTCTCCATGGCATCCTGTCCTCATCTTCCCTGACATGCTGACGTTTCAAAGCACCTCAAATGATGTTTGAGCTTCAAAGTACATTGCTGGTGAGAATTACCAGCTTGGGGTGAAATTCAACATCTGCAGAACTTGTCTGCATTGTCCACTGTGGTGGGGTGGAGAGGCTGCAGAGAGGCTCTGTCTGGGTTGGTGGCGTTAGGGTGGTGAATACACAAGGAACTCTTGTCTCTCTGAGGTGAAAACAGAGCTGGTGGAGGGTCTGGAGCACAAGTGTGGTGAGGAGCAGCTGAGGGAACTGGGGGTGTTGAGCCTGGAGAAAAGGAGGCTGAGGGGAGACCTTGTGGCTCTGTCCAAGTCCCTTGGAGGAGGGTGCAGAGAAGTGGGGGTGGGTCTGTTCAACCAAGGAGCAAGGGACAGGACAGGAGGAAATGGGCTCCAGTTGTGGCCAGGGCAGTTGAGATGGGATGTGAGGAAGAATTTCTTTGCTGAAAGGGTTCTGAGGCATTGGAAGGGGTTGCCCAGGGCAGTGGTGGAGTCCCCATCCCTGGAGGGATTGAAGAGTGGTGTAGACACAGTGCTGAGGGACATGGGTTAGTGGGGACTGGTCAGTGTTGGGTTCATGGTTGGACTTGATGATCTCCAAGGCCTTTTCCAATCCAGGCCATGCTGGGATTCTGTGATTCTGCATCACCAAGGATCTGCTAAATCCCTCAGCGGCGCTGGGGAGCGGTGGCTGCTGGTGCTCACAGGGTATCTGCTGAGCATTCTCCTATTTATTACCTTAATTAGGGATCAGACAGCTATTGACATCTGTGTGCAATCCCAGATTTGGAAGAGATGGAACCACCACTGAGAACACAACTGGATTAGGAAGCATCCCAGGGAGTTGAAAAATATGGGATGGAATAAAAGGAAACTCAGTCAAACACAACTTGAGTCAATAGCCACGGGGGGGAAATGGCTTCAGCTGTGTGGAGAAGTGGTTCCTGCTGCCATGGACTGGGTTGGGGTTGGTGTTCTGGGGCTTTTTTGAGTGGTCAGATAATACAGAGCAAGATTACGGAGATGAACTTCTGGAAAATGCAGCAACAACAAGGCAACGCTCATGGATGTTTGGACAGGGTCAGCAGAGCGTGGAGAATGAAGGGTTTGGGTTTTCAGATGGTGTTGGTAGCTATCCATGCCCAATTAGCCAAGCAAACAAAGGATTATGCATGGCTGAGAGCACCTTCTCACAGACAGATACCAACAGTTGGTCCTCAAAGAGCAGCGTGGGTGACAAAGCAATTAAAGGGATTTCTAAACAAAGGATTAAAACAACAAAGTGAGGAGAGTTTGATCAACACCCCCATGAAAAGGAGAAGCTGCTTGAACTCATCAAGTCTGGATATGATGTCTCACCAGCTGCATGATCCCTGTGTGATCCAGCAAGGGGGGATTATCAAATTGAGATGACCCAGGTTGGTGAGTCTTGATCATGACCCAGGTTGATGAGTCTTGATCATGACCCAGGTTGATGGGTCTTGATCATGACCCAGGTTGATGAGTCTTGATCATGGAAGAGTAGAGATTATCAAGGAACTTCTCAAGGAGGATGGTACAAGAGGTACAGGAATTATTTAGAGTAATTAGAGTGGAATCTGTCTTTGGGAAGAAGGCTGAAGTAGGTAACAAAAGGTTTCTTTTTATATATACAAATATAAAAATATATATAAACATAACATTCAAATTTAAAAATATTAAAAATATAAAGAATTTTTAGATCCCCACAACATCTCAACCTGCATCACTCCACCACACCCCAGCTGAGGGGCAGGACCAGCCCCACCAGCTGCCCTCTCCTCTGCCGGGATCGCACCGCGTGGTACCGCAGCCGACACCGGGTCTGGAGAACCAAGAACTGTGGTTTGATTGCCTTCAAACTCGAGCTGCATTTCCCTCCTGCTGCTCTGGAGCAAGGGGAGCCAGGAGCTGCTGTGGGTGGCCAAGAAGGCTCTCAAGAGCAGCCACTTGCTCCAGCTTATCACAAATACTCCAGCATCCAAAGGACCAAAACAAATGGTTTTCAAGAAAGCTATGGAAAAGCAACGAGTGACAGGTGACACTTTAGGAGGTGGCTTCATTTCCTTCATATTTATTTGCATTACAGCAATACCCAGAGGTCCTGAGCAAGAGCAAGAGCTGTTCCATGAGGCTCTGTGGGGAGGAAGCATTTCCAAAGGAGAACATCCCACAGTGAAAGCGCCCTGGGGCTGGGAGATGGTGAGTTTGAGGCCACACAGCAAAGAAGAATCACAGTGGTTGGAAAAGACCTTTAAGATCACCAAGTCCAACCATAAACCCAACACTGCCAATCCCACCTCTAACCCATGTCCCTGAGCACCTCGTCTGCCTGTCTGTTAAATCCCACCAGGGAAGGTGACTCCACCACCTCCCTGGACAGCCTGTTCCAATGCTTGACCACCCTTCCAGTCAAGAAATTCTTCCTCAGATCCAATCTAAACCTTCCCTGGGACCTGCTTCTGAGACACCATCCAGCATTTGAGCCAGGCTCAGAAACTAAACTCTGTGGTCTAAACCTGAGCAAACACCAAGACTTTTGCACCCTTGTAGGTGCCACCTTGCCAGGTGCCAGCCTGAGGTGGTACCATCCTCCAGCCGGTGGCAGAGGCTTACCTGGCTCTTTAGAGTCCTCCTTGGGATTTTTTCTTTCCCTCCCCACCAGCTCCAAGTTGCAGAGGTCAGCAGCTATCCCAACACACAGCCACTACGTGCCAAGGTGAAGGAGGAGGAGGAGACACGAGAGGGACAAGCCGAACGAGGAAGGGTGAAACGCAAGGTTGGAATTGTGCAAACTTCAAAAAGATGGATCACTGGCTTCCCCCATCTTCACTCATGGTCATTTGTGGAGGGCTTGGATTTCCAAACACCTCCTTCTCTTCTCAGCTGATATTTCAGACAAACCATAAGGAGGGGGAGGAAAGAAGAACCCCACCCAGCCGCGGGAGCGCGCAGCGGAGGCACAGTCGTAGCTTGTTGCATCATTTATGGATCTCTCAGGAGCATCCCTCAGAGCTGCAGCAGATGCCTCCAAAACACCAAGGATCCCTGCCCTGAGGTATTGACCGAGCCAGTAGAGCTGTGATATAATGAAGAGGTAAATAAGGCAGCAGGGAACGTGGTGACACAATTAACTCCAGCAGCTCTGCAGAGGTTACACCTATTTTACATCATAGTGTGCTGTGCCCACAAACTGGTGGGATTGGGGTGGGATTTTTTTGGGAAACCATCTGCTGTTTTAACTGGTTTTTGGGAAACCATCTGCAGTATCCCCACACCCTACACCTGCTTGATGTCCCCTGTCCTCCCTGAACTTGCAATCCCAGAAATGCCTCAGCTGGAAAAGCCCTTGAAGCTCGAGTCCAACCATGAACCCACCACTGCCCAGTCCCCACTAACCCATGTCCCTCAGCACTGTGTCTACACCACTCTTCAATCCCTCCAGGGATGGGGACTCCACCACTGCCCTGGGCAACCCCTTCCAGTGCCTCAGAACCCTTTCAGCAAAGAAATTCTTCCTCACATCCCATCTCAACTGCCCTGGCCACAACTGGAGCCCATTTCCTCCTGTCCTGTCCCTTGCTCCTTGGTGGAACAGACCCACCCCCACCTCTCTCCACCCTCCTCCAAGGGACTTGGACAGAGCCACAAGGTCTCCCCTCAGCCTCCTTTTCTCCAGGCTCAGCACCCCCAGTTCCCTCAGCCTGAACTCAGCACACTTGTGCTCCAGACCCTTCCCCAGCTCCGTTCCCTTCTCTGGACACGCTCCAGCACCTCCAGGTCCTTCTTGGACTCAGGGGCCCAACACTGAACCCAGCACTCGAGCTGCGGCCTCACCAGTGCCCAGTGCAGGGGGAAGAGAACTTCCCTGCTCCTAATGGCCACACTGGTGCAGATCCAGGCCAGGATGCCCTTGGCCTTCTTGGCCACCTGGGCACTCTGCTGACTCATGTTCAGCCAGTTACCAACCAACAATCTGAAGTCACGACGTGACTGACTGTCGATACCCACCCCTGTTTGAGTATCACCCTCCAGGACCACACCTTTGCCAACACAGCACCAAGCAGGACTTTTAAAAGATACTTTCCACATCTTAAAAAGCAAATGGGTAAAGAAAGGTGGAAGAAACTCATCCACAAATCCTACTGCCCTTTGGTCCCACCAACACCAGCCCCTACAACGCTCAGCCCACAGCTTCAGGAGCTGGCCGAGCAGATGGACGGGCACTTGCTCTGCAACGGGGAAATACCAATTCTTCAGAAGATGACAATCATGGGTAGAGATGTTATGGGTGGAAAATTCTACTGGAAATCACACTGCAAGGACAAAAATCTACCCATGCTTTGCTGCAGCTACATCCACTCATCACTTGGTGCTGTCTGATGGCAGGAGATGCCATTGACCAGCAGCAAATTAGTGCCAAGGTGTCCTTCCCAGCCCTCCAGGATCTCTGACCACAGACCCAAGCAGATGAACAGCAGATAACATCCCATAGCAGATAGTTCTTCTCCATTTCAGATGTGCCTGCACACACCATGTCCTGTTCGTGTGTGAATCTCAGGCAGCTCTGGAGAGCAGCGTGGATGAAATCAGCATGGGGAGGGATCCTAAGAGCTGCTGACAGCTACCTGGGGAGCCTCAGGCATGGCACGTCAGAAGAAGACACTGCACATTGCACTGATCATGTTTGAAAAGAGGAAATTCTCAAATTCTCAATGTAGATGCAGCCCTGCTCCAGTCTGGAGCTGGATCTCACCCTGGCTGGAAACCATCACAAGGAGAAACAGGAGCTGAGGATGGATGTGGGGAGCTCTCCCACCCGTCCATCCACATATCCTGGTGTCATCAAGCCTTTATTAAGAAGATAAACTCTTTCATTCTACCTTGGATATGTGATTCTTTGCTGGCAAAAAGCCTGGAGCAGAGCAGGTTCCTCTGTGAAGACCAGAAGATGGGAGTGGCCAGAACCCTGCAAAGTGTAGGTCCATCATGGGACCTCACAGGGAGCCCAGCAGCATCTCACCCAGCAGAGACCTTGGCTGCAGCATCACACACACCACTTCCAACCATCCAATCCAGGAGATATCACTGTATCCCATGCCTCACTTTCACGGTTGAAGCCACCCACTTAATTAAAGTAGTCTTGATAATTAAAGGTTTCCAATCAATCCCCTTCTCTGCAGCCCTGTTGGCTACAGAGATCTTCATTTTCTAGTGACAGAAAGAGGGAGAAATGGGACTGGAGCTTCTCAATGCCTTGAGGGGTTGAATCATAGAATCATTTGGTTGGAAAAGACCATTACAATCATCTAGTCCAGCTGTAAACCCAGCATTGCCAAGTTCACCACTCAAGCCTGTCCCCAAGTATCACATCTACATGTCCTTTAAATGCCACCAGGGATGGGGACTCCACCACTGCCCTGGGCAACCCCTTCCAATGCCTCAGAACCCTTTCAGCAAAGAAATTCTTCCTGACATCCCATCTCAACTGCCCTGGCCACAACTGGAGCCCATTTCCTCTGGTCCTGTCCCTTGGTCCTTGGTTGAACAGACCCACCCCCACCTCTCTCCACCCTCCTCCAAGGGACTTGGACAGAGCCACAAGGTCTCCCCTGAGGCTCCTTTTCTCCAGGCTCAACATCCCCAGTTCCCTCAGCTGCTCCTCATCACACTTGTGCTCCAGACCCTTCCCCAGCTTCATCCATGCAAGGAGACAGAGGGGAATCCAACACCCGCTCACCAAGCCCCAGGGTGATGGAGCAGCATTTTGGGAAGAGGTTGAACCTTGTACCCAGCCAGGGATCACTGGAAGGAGAGGTGATGCTGATGAACATGCTTAGAAACACCCTAAAGTCACCTCATTTAGCATCAAAACCAACATTTCCACGACAAGCCAGGCTCAAACACGTTCCAAACCAGAGCAAGGTACGTGAGGACGCTCCAGCATCACGTTCTCCTCCGAGTCCGATGTCAGAGCTGTGTGCTCTTTGAACAACCTTTGGATCCTGGTGGCTTTTGCCAGGAAGAATCACAGAATCACAGAATCACAGAATCACAGAATCACAGAATGTTGGGGATTGGAAGGGACCTCGAAAGCTCATCCAGTCCAACCCCCCTGCTGGAGCAGGAACACCTGGATGAGATCACACAGGAAGGTGTCCAGGTGGGTCTTGAATGTCTCCAGAGAAGGAGACTCCACACCCTCCCTGGGCAGCCTGGCCCAGGGCTCTGGCACCCTCACAGTAAAGAAGTTCCCTCTCAAATTCAAGCAGAACCTCCTGTGTTCCAGCTCACACCCATTGCCCCTTGTCCTATCATTGGACACCACTGAGAAGAGCCTGGCTCCATCCTCCTGACACTCACCCTTCAGATATTGATCAACATTAATGAGGTCCCCCCTCAGCCTCCTCTTCTCCAAGCTAAAGAGCCCCAGCTCCCTCAGCCTTTCCTCATCAGGGAGATGCTCCACTCCCTTCATCACCTTGGTGGCTCTGTGCTGGACTCTCTCAAGCAGCTCCCTGTCCTTCTTGAACTGTGGGGCCCAGAACTGGACACAATATTCCAGATGTGGCCTCACCAGGGCAGAGTAGAGGGGAAGAATAATGAAAAGTTGAAGTAATGAAGCAATGAACTTGTCCACAGCACAAAGTGGGAACATTTTTAAAAGGTCTGGCAAGTTGTGAGGAGGAGCTCAGCTCCTGGCTCTGCTCTCCTGCTGTTCTTCTGGGAACAACCATGATGCAGAAGCTGATTTTTCATTTTTTTTATATATATATATTTAATTTGAAGTCTGAAATCAAAGCTCCCAAATGGGTTATGGTGGAAACCATCCATTTAGAAAATATTTCTCATTCTGCTCACAGGTATCTACCTGCTTTTAGTGGAATTAACTCAACGCTGCTTGTCATCCCAAGAAGATGTCCCAGGACAACCAGCAAACACCAAGCCATGGACACTCTACATGTGCTGGTACCTACTAAGAAATTGGTTCCACATTTTTGGTTCCTGACCCTCCCTGCACAAAAGCTGCCCAGGTGGAGCTCTGCCCAGCTGCAGGAAGAGGTTTTCTCCTCCATCATCTCTTTTCTTTGCTGATGGGGTTATCTAAAGTCACTCACAACATCTCACCACCACCAAGAAGCACGGGAAAGCTGGAGAACCAGGAGCCAGCACACATGGATGGTCTTGTTTAGACCATTCTTTTGGCAAGAAAGGTTGGACCAGATGACCCTCAAGGTCCCTTCCAACCTGGTATTCTTGACTCTATGATTCCTCTTGGCCACCAAACAAAGCACATGCCAATGAACCAAACCATTTGCCTGCTTCACCTACCCAAGTCCATAGTGACCTCTCCAAATTTCAGAGATTATCTGGTTTTGTCCACTCAAGAGGGATAAAACAAGAGTTTCCTTCCTTTGGGTTTCCAGATGGAACCAACAACAGCAGAGAGTCAAGTCCTCTGTCTTGTACCAGAGCTGGGTAAGGCCCAGGGAACTCAAAGGTGTGGAGAACTGTGAATATTCAGACTGGTCCAACTGGTTGAATGGGAATGGTGGGTTTAGAAGCACTAGGAGGAAGAAACAGCAGAAGAGCTAAAAACCACCAGAGGTTGATGGTACTCAGGTTAACAGGCTTCAAGATCTTGGCACACATTTACCTGCAGAGTGTCAGGAGACCCAGGTCAGGAGACAAAAGCCAGCAGGTAAATCCTGGGATGGGACAGGGTAGATGGACTGACCACTGGCAGCTCCTCCAAGCACACACCAAACCTCAGAAGAAGCCAGGAGGTGTGAGGAGCACATGAGCTGGCACCTCCACCCCATCTCCAGGAATCCTGTGCTGACCTTGTGGACACAAGCAGCTTGTGTTCAACACAAGTCTTGGTCCCACGACCCCGTGGGTATGAGAAGGTGACTATGGAACTCTGAAATCCATTTTGGATTGGATTTATTTCCAACTCAAATCACCTTCTCCTGTTTTAAGGTCTTGCATGGAGACTTGCTTCATGGCTGATGCAATCCTGAAGCATCATTTCCCACAACATGCTGCTCACTGAGACTTCACCCTGGTCACCACCATCACCAACACGTAGATAAAACTGCGAGAGGATGGGCTAAGAGGAGCCCAGTGGAGAACACAAACAACCAAGTATCACAGAGACACAACAAACTCGTGACAGATGTGAGTCTGAGCTTTGAGGGGACTCTGCTTTCAGGTCCCAGATCTTCTCAACCCTCTTGGCAAATCCTCATCTCCCTGTACCATCTTTAAAACCAACTTGCCCACCTTTGAGACACACAATACTTCCTGCTGCTCTGCCTCACCAGCCTGGATCCTACATTTTTAAGGTAAAAAAAAAGGTTCTTTTGGTGCCACCATGTCCCTTTTTGATCAAAAACCTACAGCAATAACAAGAAAAAAACTCAAAGGGGTGAATGAAAGAGCTCTGAAAACACAGATGGAGATAGAATCCCAGAATCATCAAGGTTGGAAAAGATCTCTAAGATCATCAAGTCCAACCATCAACCCAACACCACCATGCCCACTAAACCATGTCCCTCAGCACCACATCTAAGAGTCAAGAGCAGCATCATGATACCCAACGCTTGGACCTTATATTTGTGCTGTTCAGTGATGTGCTGATGTCATCATCAGTGACAAAAAACACCTGGGAAAAAGAGCCAGAGCCCAGTCTGGCGCTGGGAATGTGCTGGTGCCGCTCAAGAGAGGAGCAGCAGGGCCTCCAGCTGCAGCTGACACGTGTTAAAGGTCTCCATAAATCCTAAACAATCTTCTCCCATGTGAGGAAAGGCTGAGAGAGCTGGGACTGTTCAGCCTGGAGAAGAGCAGCTGAGAGGGGATCTGATCAATGTCTGTAAATATCTGAAATGTGGGGGCCAATGGATGGGGCCAGGCTCTTCTCAGTGGTGCCCAGTGACAGGACAAGGGGCAATGGGCACAAACTGGGACAGTGGAAGTTCCAGACAAGCTGAAGGAGAAACTTCTTTCCTGTGAGGGTGCCAGAGCCCTGGGCCAGGCTGCCCAGAGAGGGTGTGGAGTCTCCATCTCTGGAGATGTTCAAGCCCACCTGGACACTTTCCTGTGCAGCCTGGTGTAGGGACCCTGCTCTGGCAGGGGGGTTGGACTGGATGATCTCCTGAGCTCCCTTCCAACCCCACCAGTCTGGGATTCTCCATCACTCCAGTGTGTTACAAAGATGCACATCCAAAATGAAGGTGCTGCTGATGTTGGATTAATCCCAGACTGGTTTGGGTTGGAAGGGACCTTCAAGCTCATCCAGTCCCAACCCACCTGCCAGCAGCAGGGACACCTTCCACTAGACCAGGTTGCTCAAAGCCTCATCCAACCTGGCCTTGAATGTTTCCAGAGAAGGGGCTTCTACCACCTTTCTGGGCAACCTCAGTGTAAAAAATTTCCTCCTTCTATCCAGTCTGAATCTCTCCTCTTTTAACTTAAAACCATCATCCCTTGTCCCATCACTACAGGTCCTACTAAAAAGTCTGTCCCCATCTTTCTTGTAGGCTCCTTCAGGTACTGGAGGCCACTAAGAGGTCTCCCTGGAGCCTTCTCTTCTCCAGGCTGAACAGCCCCAACTCTCTCAGCCTGTCCTCACAGCAGAGCTGCTCCAGCCCTGGCATCATCCTCGTGGCCTCCTCTGGGCTGGCTCCAGTAGCTCCATGTCCTTCCTGCACTGAGGGCTCCAGAGCTGGATGCAGAACTCCAGGTGGAAGTGGAAAGGGTGGAAAGCCCTACACCACCTTCCTCCAGGCCATGGGCTCAAGGTGATGACTGCATTTTCATTCACCCTGCAGCCAGCAGCTCCAGGGTGGTGGGTGCTGCTCCCACACAGGTCCCAGATCCAAGGAGTGAAGTCAAGGCAGGAGAAAATCAGGAATAAAACCTCATGTGAGAACCTACTGACACAGCAACCCTACACCAGCTTCAAAATGGGAGAGAGAGCTCCTTCAGCTTGCCAAAGGGGACCTGAATACCTGTGAAATCATTAACTTCATCTCCTGCTTCTACTTCTTCCATCAATGATTAACGAACATGAAGCAATCAGCATTTTTTTTTCTTTTAACGAGGAATGCTTCTTTTTTTTAATTAAAAAAAACCCCCAAAACTCAAACCCAACAACCCAACCTGCCTACTTCTCCAAGTTGCCACCAGGATTCACACCAGCTCTAACCAGCTTCACCATTGCCACACTGATTCTCAAGGTCACCGCTGGAAGACGTCACTTCTTTACTTGGCACGTTCTCTCCTCCGAGCGCGCGGCCGGATTCAACGCTGGAAACGCTGCTCCTTGAGCGTGCAGCACCCAAAACAACCTCAGCAAAGTTCCATTGCTGACAGAAATCCAAAGGAAAATGCCTGAGGGAAGGTGGCCTCGGAAAATGCAAATCTCATTCAGGAGCTGGACCTGTTTTTTTTCTTTGAGCTGTTGTAGAAACGCGGAATAAAGTGACAGCAAAGATTTTTCCCACCCCCCTCACAGCAGGAGAGCGCAGGGAGCCGGGTGTGCAAACATCCCCTAAACCCCAACCCCCTAAAAAACACCCCCAAAACCATCATCAATGATTTAGGGGGATCAACTTCTTGTCTCTTACCCCAAAGCTCCCCAGCTCCATCTCTCTGCGCGCCGGCAGCGCGGCTCCCCGATGACGAACATGCAGCCGTGAAGCTCGCCGGCTCCCGCTCGCTCCCGCGCGCTCCCCGGGGATGGGGGAGAGCTTCAAGGAAAGGAAGCGAAAGGATTCATCACCAGCTTCTCCTCCACTCGGTTCCCTCGTCACTGGGTGGATCATGAAACCCAAAGCACGCCGAGAGCCGAGCGAGCGGCGCGGGAGACGACGGCAAGAGCCACGGCACGGGAGCGAGCGGGAGCAGCAGTGCCCGCAGCTGGGTGTGAGCAGAGACAGAACCAGGGATCAGAGACAGAACCAGGGATCAGAGACAGAACCAGGGATCAGAAACAGAACCAGGGATCAGAGACAGAACCAGGGATCAGAGACAGAACCAGGGATCAGAGACAGAACCAGGGATCAGAAACAGAACCAGGGATCAGAGACAGAACCAGGGATCAGAGACAGAACCAGGGATCAGAGACAGAATCAGGGATCAGAAACAGAACAAGGGATCAGAGACAGAACCAGGGATCAGAGACAGAACCAGGGATCAGAAACAGAACCAG
This sequence comes from Caprimulgus europaeus, assembly GCA_907165065.1. The sequence continues at coordinate 123,380,254 of OU015524.1, read as the reverse complement.
GGATCAGAGACAGAACCAGGGATCAGAGACAGAACCAGGGATCAGAGACAGAACCAGGGATCAGAGACAGAACCAGGGATCAGAAACAGAACCAGGGATCAGAGACAGAACCAGGGATCAGAAACAGAACCAGGGATCAGAAACAGAACCAGGGATCAGAGACAGAACCAGGGATCAGAGACAGAACCAGGGATCAGAAACAGAACCAGGGATCAGAGACAGAACCAGGGATCAGAGACAGAACCAGTTCCATCCTAGGGATTCTCATATTTAAAAATAAATTATAGAAAACTCTACAAATCAAAAGTAATTTTGCTTTAAATCATAAATTCAGACACAAAATAGGTTTTTAATCTGTGTCCCTCTAAGGCACCATCCCAGCTGGATGTGCCCCAGATGTTCTTAAACTTCCATCTCACAGTTCTCTTCTGTAGCACGGAAAAATATCATCAAACACAGGGAAAAACTAAAGAACAGGACAAATTCCTTCACCTGGATCACACCAGTCCTCTTGCACCTCCCCTGTCCCCACCTGGTGACCGAGCCTGTGGCTGCTCCATATAAAGGGGCATTTTGCTACTTAAAAGCAGCAGCTTTTTTATTTTCCAGCTTGGGAAAGGGACTTCTCTGAATGTTGGTGTGAACTTCCATCCATGTGACTATGGGATAGAAGTGACAGAACAAGAGGTGATGGCTTGAAAGTGGCAGAGGGGAGATGGAGCTGAGATGTGAGGAAGAAATTGTTTGGTGTGAGGGTGGTGAGACCCTGGCCCAGGTTGGCCAGAGAAGCTGTGGCTGCTCCTCCCTGGAAGTGTTCTGGGCCAGGTTGGATGAGGCTTTGAGCAACCTGGTCTAGTGGAAGGTGTCCCTGCTGCTGGCAGGGGGGTTGGGACTGGATGAGCTTTAAGGTCTCTTCCCACCCAAACTAGTCTGGGGTTCTATGAAAACCAGGATCAGGTTGCACATCATTCTTGCAGCCATCAGGACCTCGCACTGATCTTCTCCCCAGCGCTGATGTGCACCATGGACAGTGTATTCTGCTAAAATTTCTGATGAGCCTGGCTCATGTACAGAGCTGGGGCAGAAAAGCCCCAACAAACCTGATTCAGGGGAAAAAAAGCCCAAATTACTGTAATCTTTCTGGAAGATTGTGACAGGACAAGAGGAAATGGGCTCCAGTTGTGGCCAGGGCAGTTGAGATGGGATGTGAGGAAGAATTTCTTTGCTGAAAGGGTTCTGAGGCATTGGAAGGGGTTGCCCAGGGCAGTGGTGGAGTCCCCATCCCTGGAGGGATTGAAGAGTGGTGTAGACACAGTGCTGAGGGACATGGGTCAGTGGGGACTGGTCAGTGTTGGGTTCATGGTTGGACTCCATGATCTTAAAGATCTTTTACAATCCAGACAATTCTGGGATTCTGTTTTGTTTGTTGGATTTTTTGGGGGGTTCTTTGGGGGTTTTTTTAATAGCATAAACAAAAGTAAAGAGGAACCTTAAAATTTGGGAGCTGTAAAATGGCTTTTTCCACCAACATCCAAATATTTTGGGTTTTGCCACCAGTGCGTCACTGGAAAGTGTGATTTTGGGTATGCTGAGGAAGGTCCCTCCTCCACTGCCCTGCTCTGAGGAACATCAAATTCTTTTCATCAAAACCAAAGATGAACCAGGATGAGACTTGCAGAACACAGCGACAGACATCAAAGAGCAGGAGGAGAAAGGGCTCAAAAAAGCCACAGAGGGAGGAAACTTCAACCAGAAAGTTGAAATAACGTGTAGGTAGGATGGAGAGATATGGAAATGATGAGCCAGAAGAAGTCAGCAAAGGAGAAAATGCTTGGAGCCACTGCAGCTGTGTTACATCAAGGACTAAAAAAGCTCAAATATTTTTAAAAAAATTTATAAAATAAAAAAAAAAGAGGAAAATGGGTAGGAAAAAAGAGCTGGAGGTAGACATGGATGGAAGTCCTGGGGAACTAAAAGCCTTTATAGATCCAGCTGCAGAATAACTTAATTAAAGGATAACACCCAGGTAACATTTTCCCTGCTCACTGCAGGGGGGTTGGAACTAGATGACCTTTAAAGGTCCCTTCCAACCCAAACCATTCTAAGGTATTATGATTTTTTTGACCAAAGAGGATGATGTTATTTGCATGGTAGAGCCTGTAGGACCACAGATATGGAACAACCAAGCAGAGAAGATGACAAAATGCAGGAGAGAATGGAAGGGGATTTGGAGTAGTAACATTGAGGTAGAAAAATATAAATTTAAATAATTTTTTAAATATCAGGTGCTAAAGCCACAAACAACAGTAAAATAAACACAGACTTGATCATCAACCTTACGTGGTCCAGCTGGAGTGAGGTGGCACAAGGATAAAGAAGGAAAAGGGATGAGAGTTGTGATGAGAGTGGGATCCCACTGAAAAACCCAGCACCCAAATGAAGACCCCACTTCATCTACAACCATGGAGCAAATCAGGCTGGAGACTAAACCCCATCACCTGCTCAAACCCCATCACCTGCTCAAACCCCACCACCTGCTCAAACCCCATCACCTGCTCAAACCCCATCACCTGCTCAAACCCCATCACCTGCTCAAACCCCAAGTCTGTGACCGTGTCATCTCAAAGCTCAGTGGTTTTTGTAAGGGACCCTTCCAGCTTTTCTGCTCTTTGCAGCCTTGGAGGAATGGGGAAGTGCTTAATATAAATTAAAACTAAAATAATGGAGAAATATGGGAAGTTTCAAGCGTTTACCAACAAATTCCACCCTTTCAGCTGTTCCATTTTTTTTATGACTTGAGCAGCAAAAATAAATTACCCTTGCTGGAATGGCCCAGATCCAGCAATGAATTTGATTCCAGCTGCTGTGTTAAAAGAATGATTAATAGATGTCTTTGTCCTGGCTGCATCTGTCTCTTCTTCCCAAGAACATCGATGTTAACCTGGGTGTAACACCCCACTTCTGCCCTTGGTGTAGTTTTCACTCTGTCTCATCACCTTTGAGGACATTTGCAAGAAGGATGGGCAGAAGACAACGCGATGTCACCATAAAAAAAGGAAAGAAACTCAATAAAACCCCAACACAGAGTTAAAGAAGAGAAAGAATTGGAAATACAAAGGATCTGCAGGAGCTGCAGAGCTCCTGCAAGGAGCCCAACTTCCATTTTCTTGCCCGTTCTCCTGGGCACGGTGATTAATTACGGTGGCTGCAGAAAACGAGCGAGTGGAGGGGAGCCGATTCCCCGCCGGCAGCACCGAGCTCCAGCCTCACCCGTGGCTCATCCATCACCCAACTGCTGGCAAACATCAGCCCAGGGCAACGTCACCTGCCCACAGCCCAACCCCACATCCCCAGTTACAACCTGCCAGCAAACTGGGGAGACTGACCTTCAGCCATCCCCACCAAATAGAACCACCACAGAGAGGTGGAGCTACTTTGATAACTTAATTTAGATTGATATCAAATTTACATGGGAGCTGAGGAGGAATTTCTTTGCTGAAAGGGTTCTGAGGCATTGGAAGGGGTTGCCCAGGGCAGTGGTGGAGTCCCCATCCCTGGAGGGATTGAAGAGTGGTGTAGACACAGTGCTGAGGGACATGGGTCAGTGGGGACTGGTCAGTGTTGGGTTCATGGTTGGACTCCATGAGCTTCAAGGGCCAGCATCCTGATGGATGTCATTCCAGGTTAGGGAAGGAAAATGAGGTTTAGTTTATCTGAGACATGAATGCCTCACAGTGAGGAGATGACACTCCAGGAGGAGAACTTCAGGGATGAAAAACATTTTAATGAGAAATGAGGGAATGGGGAAAATGTTCTTCAGATTTTACAACTGCTTGGATAAACTACTCCCAGGTTCACCTCCATCCCATGAGGACTCTCTAGCAGCACTCTGGGAAAAGCTTGCAGAAGTCTCTATTGACAGAGTGAGCTGATGTAGCAACAAGAACAGATCAGATGAGACCATCAGATATGTCCATCCCTCTGCACATTGTGCTTTACATACAAAACCCACAAACCACCCTAGAATGAGGAGCTACAACGATCTTACTCCACCAACACTGCTCTTTATCACTTACTAATTATTTATAGAGACAAACATTCCATCACGAGACTGATCTTGATGCTCAAGCAGCCAAGAACACCTCCAAGAACCCACAGCTTCTCCCCAAAGAGGAATAAGCTCCTTGTCTTTGACAGCAACATCTCTTTGGCCCACCTGCATGTGCCCATGGACCACAGCTGGAGCTGAGAAGAACAAACACAGCACAAACACGCGAGGCTCAGCGCTATGCCAAGGTCATTAAATCCAGAGTGTCCCAGGTTGGGCAGAGAAGCTGTGGCTGCTCCTCCCTGGAAGTGTTCTCAGCCAGGTTGGATGAGGCTTTGAGCAACCTGGTCTAGTGGAAGGTGTCCCTGCTGCTGGCAGGGGGGTTGGAACTGGATGAGCTTGAAGGTCCCTTCAAACTCAGATGTGTTAACATCTTTTGACAGCCAAGCTCCAGAGAGGTCTCCTACCCTCTCCAGGTAGCAAACAGCAAACGAGAAGCATCAGAGGTAGATGTCTGAATGGGAAAATAAGAACAAAATAGCTTTGGTTTGGTTAAAAGAGCAACACAAACGTGCTGCACCATCAAGCCAACGTTCTGCTGAAGCCAACAAATTCAGCACTTTTCAGCCTGGCTTCTTCCACCACTTAAAAAAAAACCTGTAAGAAACTGGAAAAGTCACCAAGTTCTGATTGCTCCATCTAGAAAATGAAGTTCATGGTAAATGTCTACTTTAAGCAACTGGCAGGGCTGAATGTTTCTATTTACTGCAGTCCAAAAGAGCAAACTTGAAATGAAAACTGAACTTAATGAAGCGTGTGACTTTCGTTGGGGCACGCCAGCGACAGTGGTGAGCAAGATGCTCTTCCCAAGCTCCACGCTGACACACCAACATAGGGTTTAAAAGCTCCAAGTCCCTCCCAGCCTGGAGGTTGGATTTCTTGAGGAAGAAATTAGTGACAAAAAAAAACTCAGCTCAACTTCTCTCATCTCAGAGATGCTTCGAGGTTGCTCGGTCCCTGCTCTGCATCAGCAGCTGCAAGAGTTCTGGAGGTGTCTGTGCAGGCATGTGGCTGCTGCAAACTCGTGATGGCTGAAGCTTTGACAGCAAAACACATCTAAATATTAGATATTAGGAAGAAATTGTTTGGTGTGAGGGTGGTGAGACAGTGTCCCAGGTTGGCCAGAGAAGCTGTGGCTGCTCCTCTCTGGAAGTGTTCTGGGCCAGGTTGGATGAGGCTTTGAGCAACCTGGTCTAGTGGAAGGTGTCCCTGCTGCTGGCAGGGGGGTTGGGACTGGATGAGCTTGAAGGTCCCTTCCCACCCAAACCAGTCTGGGATTCTATGAAATCATGCTAGAAGAAGGATATAGACCTGTTAGAGGAGGCCATGGAAATGATCAGAGGGATGGAACACCTCTGATAGGGAGAAAGGCTGAAAGAGTTGAGGTTGTTCATCTTGGAGAAGACTCTAGGGAGACCTTATTGCAGCCTTTCAATATATAAAGGTGGCTCATAAGAAAGATGGAGAAAGATTTTTTATCAGGGCCTGTAGTGACAGGACAAGGGGTGATGGCTTCAAACTGGAAGAAGAGAGACTGAGATGAGATGTGAGGAAGAAATTGTTTGGTATGAGGGTGGTGAGACCCTGTCCCAGGTTGGCCAGAGAAGCTGTGGCTGCTCCTCCCTGGAAGTGTTCTCGGCCAGGTTGGATGAGGCTTTGAGCAACCTGGTCTAGTGGAAGGTGTCCCTGCTGCTGGCAGGGGGGTTGGAACTGGATGATCTTTAAGGTCCCTTCCAACCCAAACTCCTCTGTTGTTCTATGATCTCCCTACTTTTAGTGGGGTAGCCACACTGACAATCGCTGCCCCAGATGCTCCTACACCACCATCCATGTCACTGTCACCCCTATGAGCTACAGCAAAACAGTTCTCCAAGCATCAACTCCAAATTTTGGAGCTCTCACCTGACAAGCAGGTGGACAATAGGTCCTCACCCACCTATGTGTACCTGGTAGTGGTAACTCAACGTTACATGACGCTGCCAACAAATAAACTTGAGATCAAAGTCACCAGGGAACAGGCAGGAGCTTATTTTCAGCACCAGCTGAGCCAGCAATCACTCATCTCTGACTGAGAAACGTGATGACCAGGGCTAAAAAATCCCCATTTTCCTCCAACCCACCCAGATTTTGCAGCTGCAATCTCCACTTTGATGTTTAAAGGTCTTGCTCTAGAAGGATAAATAAAAAGAATCAGCAGCTAACAATCAGAGGTCCCAGGCAGCTGGTTTTGTATTCCAGGTTCTGCATGCTAAGGGATACCCTGAAACCCAGCCTGATGTCCTCCAGGTTTCAGGCTGGACTTCAGCCAGGATGTCCAAGAGGAAGAATTTCCATTTCTCTCCCAAGAATCATCTCCAAATCAGGCATGGACACATCAGACCACATTTCATCTCCTTCACCATGTACTACAGGACAACCCACCACAACCAAAGCAAGCTGCAAGACCTTCTTGGCTAGAAAACACATTTAATGATGCAAAACCTCCGTGAGCTCCGGGCAAGGGAAGGGTGAATTTTGCTGTTGAAAGTGAAGCTCAGCCTGGAATTGCTAAGCGACAAAAACAAAAGATGTTCTCCCAACGATGGCAGCGTGTGTTAGAAACTCTGCAGCCGTGCAGGCTTGATGTTCAGCAGCATGAACTGCAAAAAAAACCAGAGCAGGCTTCAGAGAATCACAAAATCACAGAATCATGGTGGTTAAAAAAGATCTTTGAGATCATCGAGTCCAACCATAAACCCAACACTGACAATTCCACCTCTAACCCATGTCCCTGAGCACCTCATCTACCTGTCTGTTAAATCCCACCAGGGATGGGGACTCCACCACCTCCCTGGGCAACCCCTTCCAATGCCTCAGAACCCTTTCAGCAAAGAAATTCTTCCTCACATCCCATCTCAACTGCCCTGGCCACAACTGGAGCCCATTTCCTCTTGTCCTGTTGCTGGTTACCTGGGAGAAGAGACCAACACCCACCTCTCTCCACCCTCCTTGCAGGGACTTGGCTCCGGGGAGACCTTCTAGTGGCCTCCCAGTACCTGAAGGGGCTCCAGGAAGGCTGGGGAGGAACTTTGGCCAAGGGCAGGGAGTGACAGAACAAGGGGTGATGGCTTGAAAGTGGCAGAGAGGAGATGGAGCTGAGATGTGAGGAAGAAATTGTTTGCTGTGAGGGTGGTGAGACCCTGTCCCAGGTTGGCCAGAGAAGCTGTGGCTGCTCCTCCCTGGAAGTGTTCTGGGCCAGGTTGGATGAGGTTTGGAGCAACCTGGTCTAGTGGAAGGTGTCCCTGCTGCTGGCAGGGGGGTTGGGACTGGGTGAGCTTGAAGGTCCCTTCCAACCCAAACCACTCTGTGATGCGATGATTCTGTGTAGGTAACGGAGCCTTAGGACGTGCCCCTGAAGGAAAGGAGCCTATTAAGACACCAGACAATTAACCTGCAGCCCAGTATGAGGAGAAACCACCCCTGAGGAGCAGTACAGTGGTGTGCTAATGGCACCATCCCCAGGGGTGGAGGTCCTGCTGCCTGATCCTTTCTGAATCGATAAAACACTGCTTCAACTTCTGCTCTTCTAATGCCAGAAGGACATCGTTCTTCCTACTTCAGGGTACTTTCCAACCCCAAAATACTTCACAAACAGCACAGTTGGGAGTGACATGTGACATGCAGACCCTCCCCTCACCAGGAGAAGGATCAATACCTCCTCACTCCTCTCACTGTAGCTTTCATACTCCATAAGAGGTTCCACAACAGGAATAATTAGAAACCGGTTGTGAACACAGTTGACCTCCCATGGAGCAGAAAGGTCCTCAGGGTTCAATTACATGACAAGAGAAAACAATCAAGAGACATCCTGGGTTCAACCTTGCTTTTAGAAATGTCTTCCCTTTGTTATCCTTACCTAATTAGAACAGGTTAGATAATCAACCTTAATTGCAAACCAGCTGTGTCTGCGGTGCCCGTCAACAAAATCAGATCTGCTGAGCCAGGATCATCCAGAGCATCCCACCAACTCCCAGGTGGGAATGAACATCAAACAGGCTCGTTGTGGTTTTGAACTAAAGCTCTGCTGCTGCTGCTGCTGTTGTTGTTTTAATGCACTGTCACCTTCTTCTTGTTCAACAGTTTGTACCAGGACAACTTGGGTAGAAGGTGGCTTTGGGGACAAGGCTCAGCACCCATGGGTGATCAGAGATGGGTTTCTCATGTGGTCACCTCCAATCTTCCTCCCTCTTAAGTGTGAAAAGCAGGAGGAATCCTTCCCCAATGAAACACAGACAGGAAAGAAAGAAACTTACTGCTGCTGATCTTATTCTCCAGATCTTCAGCTGGAAATCCAAGGTGTTTCTGTGGTGCCTCCAGAACCACAGAACAGCACATGAAAACCAGTGTCACGACAAAAATACTCCCAGTTTCACCATTAACATGCTCAGAAACCCATTGCTCACACAGTGTCTTCAACAGGGGGATACAGGACAGATCCCAGTGGGTCTCCATCAAGGAACGTGGTGGTCTTGGTTCCCACTGCAGATCTCATCGTTAGGCCTTGAGCCATGCATCAAAGCACAGATTGTTTTGAGTTGGAAGGGACTCAACTCAAAACTCCACCAGGATGATGGAGCCCAACTGCTGTCCCTGCATAGGACAATCCCAACATTCACACCATGGCCCTGAGGGCCTTGGCCAAATGCTGCTGGAATCTTGTCAGCCTTGGGGCCATCAGCACCTCCCTGGGGAGCCTGTGCCAGTGCTCCACCACCCTCTGCCTCAAGAACCTTTTCCTCATGGCCAACCTCCCCCTCCCCTGCCACATCTTCCTGCCATGGCCTCTGCTCCTGGCGTTGGTGGCCAGAGAGAAGAGCTCAGCGCCTGCCCCTCCTCTTCCCCTTGGGAGGAAGTTCCAGACCGCCAGGAGATCTCCTCTCAGTCTCCTCTTCTCCAGGCTGAACACCCCAAGTGACTTCACCCTCTCCTCACACCCTTCCCCTCTGAACCCTTCCCCAATGCTGTGTCCTCCTCTGAGCATCATGCAGAAATCCCTCCTCCAGCAGGACAGAGCACCATCTCCGAAGGTTCAGGGGAAATCAGGGCCAACCTCCACCCATCCATCACCAGAAGGATGCGAAGAACCCAGTCCTATTATGAATTTGCTTTTCAAGGGAAGCTCTGGGGGCCTGTCATCATCTCCACGCTGCCATCAGCAGCAGTTAGAGCAAAATTACCCACCAGTGGCAAAGCAATTTGAGCAAATAGCTGCATTTGATGGAGCTCACCCCGAGACTGCTGCAAAAGGGACAAAACTCGCAGGGAATGGTGAAATCCTTAACCCTTTAGGGAACCCAACCTCATGATGTTCTCCAGATTCAAACCCACACAAGCTTCATTTTTTCATCTGTGCACAAAATAAAAGCCCTGACCATGTTCTGCACCGTGCTGAGGGTTGAATGTCCACCAGGAAAAGGCCAAAATGAGGACAAACAACCAAAAACCAGCAAGGACAAGAGGCTCCCGTTGAGTGATGGACACAAAAGGACCTGGGAATCTCTTGTTTTTTCCAGAAATCCTGCTGCTCAGCAAACAGGCTCTGAAACAAGCTCCCACCAACATCCAAACCGTGGTAGGATCCCAAGGCTCTGCCACCTCAGAGGTATGATCCAGCTGGTGTGACTCAGGGGTTGCTCAGGAGATGGGACACTGGAATGACCTCCTAACACCCAGCACCAAACCAGCTCACCCTGCCCGATTGATAAGAACCATTTCCAAGCAAATGAACAAAACCCGACTTAATTCTCCAATTGTTATGGTTGAAAAGCTTCAGGTTAAGTGGGAAACCTAGAGAGGGTCTCCTCTTCCTGACACACAGCTGTGAGAAGATGAGAGACCACTTGTTCCCTCCAAGTAGCTGCTGTCTCCTGGTCTGCTCTGCTCTGCACTGGGGCGGCCTCAGCTCCAGCACTGGGGGCAGTTTGGGCACCACAGGAGAAAAAGGATCTAAAGCTGCTGGAGAGTGTCCAGAGGAGGGACACAACATTGGGGAAGGGTTCAGAGGGGAAGGGTGTGAGGAGAGGCTGAAGGCACTTGGGTTGTTCAGCCTGGAGAAGAGGAGACTGAGAGGAGATCTCCTGGCGGTCTGGAACTTCCTCCCCAGGGGAAGAGCAGGGGCAGGTGCTGAGCTCTTCTCTCTGGCCACCAACGCCAGGAGCAGAGGCCATGGCAGGAAGATGTGGCAGGGGAGGGTGAGGTTGGCCATGAGGAAAAGGTTCTTGAGGCAGAGGGTGGTGGAGCACTGGCACAGGCTCCCCAGGGAGGTGCTCGTGGCCCCAAGGCTGACAAGATTCCAGCAGCATTTGGCCAAGGCCCTCAGGGCCATGGTGTGAATGTTGGGATTGTCCTGTGCAGGGACAGCAGTTGGGCTCCATCATCCTGGTGGGTCCCTTCCAACTCACAACAATCTGTAATTCTATGATTTGACGATCTTTGGTCCAGCAGTCACCTCCTCATACCCAGGAGATGTTTTGGGTTCTGTAGAGTCCCTCAGAATTCACCTTTTCTTGGTTTTCAGTGATGAATCCTCAAAGAGGAAGTTGGCATCTTCACCTTTCCTCTTCAGCACACCAACACGTGCCTCTGCCACCAGAGATGAGGAGAAAGACTTTCCCAGGGCAGGAGAAGCTGTAGCTGCCCACTCCAGGGATTCTTTGTGCATCTTCTTTAAGCTGTTGCCATCAGAGAGCAGAGATCAGATCAACGAGACCTCTGCTCCAAATCCACTGGAGCCTTGTGTTACAACAGGACCCCGAGGACCCACGAGTGGAGCGTTGTTATGGTTGGCACCACACAGATACACAGGATTCGATTGTCCCTGCCCCAGATGTCCAACCCTGACTAGATCAGACTAAGTGAAGGGAAAAACCAAACCAGAAAGACCATCTCCACTTTATAAACAGGGGCTCTGGCCACAGATTTCAGTGTCTTGCCAAAAGCCCTAAGGAGAGCAGCCCAAACCTCACAGGAAAGTTCATCTCCACAAACAAGAGCTTCGATTCTCCCTCACCCACTTCACGTTGGGTCTATGAACCCTTCTGGTGACCAGGTAGCGGAGAAGATGAAAGCTACACACTCCTCTGCTTAGCATTTAGTTTTCATCTAAGCAGCCACAGCAACCTCCAGACTTAGACCAGGCAGTGTTTCAGCAGCACCTCCACATCCTAAAGGTGGTGAGATGCTGGAGCAAGTTGCCCAGAGAAGTTGTGGATCATCACTAGAAGTTTTCAAGGTCAGCACGAACAAAGCTGAGCAATGTGATCTAGTGGAAGATGTCCCTACCCATGGCAGGGAGGTGGGATTAGATGATCTTCAAAGGTCACATCCAACCCAAACTGTTCAGTGATTGTATGATCATGTTGATAAACCCAAAATTGAGAAGTTAAAGCCCAATCCACAAAGACAACCAGGATTGGACAACTCACACGATCACTCAGAAGTAGGACATCTTGCTCATGCTGGAAAAGGGCAGAGCACAGACCCTGCTCCTCAGAAGAAGACAGCTCTGGGTTTTTTTGGCCCTGCTTTGGGTTGCCCACGTCACCAAGCGTGCAGCAGATCTCGGTCTCAGGAAACATGTGGGTGTAAAGGGGTCACTGATCTCCAGACTACGCAACGCGGAGCTTTCCAGCTGATGTAACACCAAAAAAAAAAGGCAAGTGAAGAGACCACAGACCACAACTTCTGGGGAAACCACAGCTCCTTCCAGGCAGGGGACTCACCAAAAAAGAGCCTGCAAGTGTGTGTGGGGGGAAATGAGCATCGATTCTGAATGAGAGGAAGCAAGAGAGAAAGGCAGCACACTGAGGAGAGTGGGACCTCAGGCACTTGGGGCAAGGCAAGGAGTCTGGTGTCACCAACACCACGGCTCAGTGTCCTCAGCAAAAGTCCTGGGCAGTTTAGGGAGAAAAAGCATCTTTTGTTCATGAAATGGCACGATTAGAGAGATTTGGGTACGGACAGCTTAAACCCCAGGAGAGAGGAGATGATGCTTCAACAGCTGCTGAGGTACATGGATGGTAACCCCATGGAGGAGGTTATCTCCCCCATCTTCTTGCACATCAGCCCTGCCAGAACCAGGTCACAGAATCCCAGAATTGGTTCAATTGGAAAAGCCCTTGAAGCTCCTGGAGTCCAACCATGAACCCAACCCTGACCAGTCCCCACTAACCCATGTCCCTCAGCACTGTGTCTACACCACTCTTCAATCCCTCCAGGGATGGGGACTCCACCACTGCCCTGGGCAACCCCTTCCAATGCCTCAGAACCCTTTCAGCAAAGAAATTCTTCCTCACATCCCATCTCAACTGCCCTGGCCACAACTGGAGCCCATTTCCACTTGTCCTGTCCCTTGGTCCTTGGTTGGACAGACCCACCCCCACCTCTCTGCACCCTCCTCCAAGGGACTTGGACAGAGCCACAAGGTCTCCCCTCAGCCTCCTTTTCTCCAGGCTCAACACCCCCAGTTCCCTCAGCTGGGAACTCAGCACACTTGTGCTCCAGACCCTTCCCCAGCTCCGTTCCCTTCTCTGGACATGCTCCAGGTCCTCACACCCTTCACTCACCCCGTGCTGCCCATGAACATGGGGAATCACCTTCAAACCACCCGTGCTGGAACAATACAGCTGGGTGAGAGGCAGGAGAACATACGTGCCCTGAAATCTCCCACCAACACCACAAAAGCGTTTCTGGTGATGGTGGAGAGAAGCCCATGGAGAAGCAGCTCTCAGGGGGTCTGTGCAATACTCTGGGCATTAAACTTAGTCTCTCTTAAACTTCAACTCTCCAGAATTTGATATTCCCTCTGCTCAACCGCATTCACTTGCAGAGCAGGTCCTGCAACATTTTCTTTGGGTTGAGCAAGATCGCTCAGGGGCCAAGTCTGCTGGCAGAGGAACAGCACATTGAACGAGGGGCACAGGCAAGGTGGTCCCCATGGCCAGCACATGCAGCTGCAACGTGTCCCCAGCTCTAGGGAGTCTCCAGAGCTTGGAGAAGAAAGGCTCAGGCTGTGTTTTCAGACTTCCATAGCAAAGGAGCAGCTATCAGGATGGTGACGTAGGAGCAGAGCTGTTCTCAGCCCCGTGACCTTGACAGCGTTCCTCAGCCAACATGTGCTTCCCAGATCATGAACAACTCACCCTCAAAATCCTCTTTGTAATCACCCAGTCAAAACAATCACGACATGAAAGAGCTGCTGTCTCCAAACTGGCTCTCAGGTTGGAAGGAGATTATTGCAACCATAGCATCTGCAAGAGCCAAGATAGAAATATACCCAGAGTCACACAGGCTGGTTCCTCAGAGAAGGCTGGGAATGAGGAACCACAAGATAAAACTGCTTCAGGTGATGAGGACAAGGAAGATGCACCTACTGGGGTGACAAATGACTGTGACTTCCATTGGGATTTTTGTTCACCCAAAGAACCAAGCGCCACCCCAAAAATGCCACCATGAATATGGGGAAATGCAGAGTGAAGGACTCACCAGTAGACACTTCTCAAAGCGCAGCCCAGCAGTTCTGGGGATCCAGCTGAGATGCTGGGACAAGTCTGCTGGGTCAAAGCTGGAGCTAAAGAGCACCTGGGATAAAGTTATCAATGGCCAAGTATCCCCTGGGAACATCCATCTTCCAGCACCACAGGGACAGAGCAAACCTGCACCTACTTTACCCCAATGACTTGAGAAGGACTTGGGGTGCTGGGGGATGAGAACCTCCACATGAGGCGGCACCGTGCACTGGCAGCACAGAGCCAATAACCGTGTCCTGGGCTGCACCCAGAGCAGCGTGGGCAGCAGGGCCAGGGAGGGGATTCTGCCCCTCTGCTCCGCTCTCCTCAGACCCCCCCTGCAGTGCTGCCTCCAGTGCTGGGGCCACCAACAGCACAAGGACATGGAGCCACTGGAGCCAGTGCAGAGGAGGCCACGAGGGTGATGCCAGGGCTGGAGCAGCTCTGCTGTGAGGACAGGCTGAGAGAGTTGGGGCTGTTCAGCCTGGAGAAGAGAAGGCTCCGGGGAGACCTTCCAGTGGCCTCCCAGTACCTGAAGGGGCTCCAGGAAGGCTGGGGAGGGACTTTGGCCAAGGGCAGGGAGTGAGAGAACAAGGGGTGATGGCTTGAAAGTGGCAGAGGGGAGATGGAGCTGAGATGTGAGGAGAAATTGTTTGGTGTGAGGGTGGTGAGACCTTGTCCCAGGATGGCCAGAGAAGCTGTGGCTGCTCCTCCCTGGAAGTGTTCTTGGCCAGGTTGGATGAGGCTTTGAGCAACCTGGTCTAGTGGAAGGTGTCCCTGCTGCTGGCAGGGGGGTTGGGACTGGATGAGCTTGAAGGTCCCTTCCAATCCAACCCGTCTGGGATTCTATGATTCAGAAGAAGAGCAAACCCTCCTGCTTGAGGAACGTATCAGCTACTAATCACCAGGGATTACAAAGTCATTTCTCTGCAGAGAAGCTGTTCCATCATCTCCACTGCTGATTTCTCGCAGGTTCCTGGCATCGGTGGATGCTCCTGGACACGGATGAACTCTGGCTCCCCGCTGCCCGCTGCCATCTGCGTGCTCCCCAAGTTGCACCCCTGATCTCCTTGCTACACCAGCACCCTGCAAACTGGATCCACCCCATCTCCAGAACCTTCATTAACCCCAGAGGAGCAGGAATGAGACATGACCAACCCCACGAAGCAAACCAAAACCATTTTCTAACAAGTTCTGTAATGCTAAAGTCCAAAAATACGATGATGTTTCTCAGGAGGCTTTGGAATTGAAACCAAAAGTCAGTTGGGAAGCAAAGCCATGTTCAAATGGAAAAGTATTTTTAAGAGCTTTTCTATTTCAAAATGCTTTCTGTCCTCTAAAAAAAAGGAGGAAATCTTTATCCAAAACACTTTTAATAGCTCCCAAGGAGTCACTGTGCTATAAAAACTTCACATCTTCACCAAACTTGATGAGTTTGTACAAATTTCTACAGCTTTGATTTCCAGATCAACACAATTCCTCCTATGCCCAGGACAGTGAGAAATCCCACCACAGGAACCTGAGGAAGCTCCTCACTGCTTACAATCACCTCCACCAGGGTTTGTTTCCAGCCACATCACAGTCCTTTAAAATATATACATTTCTATTATGAGTTAATAAGATTAAGGTTGTTTTTAGCTTCAGCTGGATCTTGCAAACAGCTTTATGTTGATTTTAACACTTCCAAACTCCCCCAAGAAGGTTTCCAGCACAGACTGAGTTTTAAGGAAATAAGTGAAGATTTGGGGGGCTCCAAGATTCACTCACGAGCTGGCATGAGATGTATTTTCATTTAATACCCAGCAAAGCCAAACCCAACACCCTTCCATCCCGCTTCCTGCAAACCAAGCGAAGAAGCAGCTTCTGATTTTTATTCATTTATAAGTCTTATAAAAATTAATATCCAAAGTGATCGTTGTCCTGCTCTCATGATGGCTGAACCAGCCCAGGTTGTGATCAAGATGCAACCCATGCCAGCAGAAGAGTTCTTTTCCTCCAGACACCACCACAACTTGAGTGAGATTTACAAAGTCTGGAGATGATTTCCTCCCCGCGTCAGCACGGCGCTGGTGAGATGACATCATTTCTTTCCTCATGTTTCAAGGAAATAAGGAGAAAGTTTGAGGGTGAAGAGCAAACCCATGGGCTCAGCTCCCCCATGTCTCAGTGTATCACCCCTGCACGATACATCACCTACCAGAAGGTACTGGTGAGCCAAAGCGTCCTCACCCATGTGCACATCACCGGCTGAAGGGCTTGTAGAGCTGGATGATGATGTCATAGTGACATGTCATGATGTCACCATGCACCTTGGCCACATCCTGGGAGCAGGTATGAGGCACGTGAGGCTACTTGGGCTCAGCAGCACAGTGGCCACACAAGGCAGCAACACCTTCCTGCAGTTCTTGGTGGGCAAGTCAACAGCGGTGCATGGCCACGTGAGCAGCTGGATCTCATCATGGTCTAGAACTTCCTCCCCAGGGGAAGAGGAGGGGCAGGCGCTGAGCTCTCCTCTCTGGCCACCAACGCCAGGAGCAGAGGCCATGGCAGGAAGATGTGGCAGGGGAGGGGGAGCTTGGCCATGAGGAAAAGGTTCTTGAGGCAGAGGGTGGTGGAGCACTGGCACAGGCTCCCCAGGGAGGTGCTGATGGCACCAAGGCTGTCAAGATTCCAGCAGCATTTGGCCAAGGCCCTCAGGGCCATGGTGTGAATGTTGGGGTTGTCCTGTGTGTATCTGGCAAACAGCACATGGGACCCACAGTCCCTGGCCAGCACGACGCACCGCAGACGACACTGCACGTGTCCACGCGTGGAAATGGTGACAAGCAAAACCCGCTGCTTCGAACGAGCTATTGGGGGAGCAGCACCCCTTTAAGGAAAAAACCAACTCAATTCCCATCTAATTCATCAAATCTCAAGATTCCCCAAAGATCAGATGAGAGTTGTGTAAGGAGTGCTGGGGCAGGAGGTGAGAGGAGACAAAGGGATTAGAGTTGGGCAGAAAGGAACCTGATGAGGTTCAACAAGAGCAAGTGCAGAGTCCTTCACCTGGGGAGGGATAACCGCATGGACCAGGACAGGTTGGGGGTGACCTGCTGGAGAGGAGCTCTGAGGAAAAGGACCTGGGTGTGCTGGTGGGTGACCAGTTGACCATGAGCCAGCAATGGGTCCTTGTGGCCAGGAAGGCCAACAGTGTCCTGGGGTGCATTAAAAAGAATGTGACCAGCAGGTCCAGGGAGGTTCTCCTCCCCCTCTGCTCTGCCCTGGTGAGGCCACATCTGGAGTGTTGTGTCCAGTTCTGGGCTCCCCAGTTCCAGAGGGACAGGGAACTTCTAGAGAGGGTCCAGTGGAGGCCACAGAGATGATGAGGGGCCTGGAGCATCTCCTGTGTGAGGAGAGGCTGAGGGAGCTGGGACTGTTCAGCCTGGAGAAGAGCAGCCTGAGAGGGGATCTGATCAATGTCTGTAAATACCTGAAGTGTGGGGGCCCATGGATGGGGCCGGGCTCTGCTCGGTGGTGCCCAGTGACAGGACAAGGGGCAATGGGCACAAACTGGGACAGTGGAAGTTCCAGACAAACTGAAGGAAAAACTTCTTTGCTGTGAGGGTGCCAGAGCCCTGGGCCAGGCTGCCCAGAGAGGGTGTGGAGTCTCCATCTCTGGAGATGTTCAAACCCACCTGGACACCTTCCTGTGCAACCTGGTGTAGGGAACCTGCTTTGTCAGGGGGGTTGGACTGGATGATCTCCCGAGGTCCCTTCCAACCCCACCAGTCTGTGAGTTGTGATTCAGGAGGTGGACAGATGAGCCGGGCAGAGCAGAGGCCCAGTGAAACCCAGGGCTGGTTATCACCAGCTGTGATCTTCCTGCAACCCCCAGAGGAAGAGACTGAGCTGAGAGAGGAAGGAAGACTTAAAAGCCATGAATAATACCAAGAAATTGAGGTTTGACTGTCTCGACCCTTGACTTTTTGCCCTGTAATTAGGCTAATTATGTCATTATTTAGATGTGTCTTCTACTCCAGCACCAAGCAAGACTCTTGCAGGGATTTCCGTGGAGTCTTTCTGGAGCATTGTCTGTAATAAATTTTCCTGCAGCAGGTGCCTCAGCAAATCCTGGGGCTATGGATCCCCTGAGCAGGAGTTAGAGCTGAGCTCACAGAGATTAAACTCAATCCCAGGGCTTCTTCCAGAGTCTCAACTCCAGGAGCAAGAGAATTGCCAGTGCATCATCAAATGGTGGTAATGGTGTACCCCAAACCCACAGTGTCTACAGGAAAATTGTCATCCCGCCTCTGCAATCATCACACTTGATGGAAAAAAAATCTTAGATCCTGATTCTACCCCATTTTTTCTGCAGAGCACGTTCAAATCAAAAAGTCATTCAGACCAAGAACTGAAGGTTCCTCCTTCCTTATCTGTGCACCTTTATGCCAACCTAGATATGAATTAGATGGATGAGAAAGGTTGGATAAGGTGGTTTCCATACTTGGTAATTACATCAAGAGTAGAAATTTGGCATCCAAATTTCTTCTTCTCCTTCAAAAATGATACCTCAGTCAGTCACTTCCATTGCAACTCCACTGCAAAGACTATCAAGCATTTGAGAGGTCACCAGCCATGCTTATCAGTCTACTCACAGCTTCTGTTTGTAACCTACTGACCACATCCTACATCCCCAGCAGCAGAGGTTTGGCAGGTGTAGGGTTGCAGCAAGGTGGCAACCATCAGAAGAACCAAGCACTGCATAACCATCAAGGGCTCCTTGCAAGCATTCAACTTCACTCAGTTGAGGCATCTCCTCAACCCAAGTTCCCTGTACCAACCCTGGAGAGGAACAAGCCCCTCTGGGGAAGGGCTTTCAGATGTTCATCTGCTTGTGCAGGTGGACATCTGAAATAGGCCATTGCTCTTGCAACCTTAAAGCTCACCTCTAGTCACATTTGGACTCTCCCCACCAACAACAGGCATCATGACCACTAGCACCTCCAGTGACATGACTCTCATCATCCTGATTAATGCCAAGATGGACAGACAGCGTGTTCTGGATACTTGCTGATGGATTTATCACACAGCTGCTGAGATGTGGACTGCTCACTTACAGAGCTCTTCAACAGGGCCACGTGCTGGGTCCTGCACTTGGGTCACAACAACCCCATGCAGTGCTACAGACTTGGGGAGGAGTGGCTGGAGAGCTGCCCAGCAGAAAAGGACCTGGGGATGCTGGTCAACAGCGGCTGAACAGGAGTCAGCAGAGTGCCCAGGTGGCCAAGAAGGCCAAGGGCATCCTGGCCTGGATCAGCACCAGTGTGGCCAGTAGGAGCAGGGAAGTTCTCTTCCCCCTGCCCTGGGCACTGGTGAGGCCGCAGCTCGAGTGCTGGGTTCAGTGTTGGGCCCCTGAGTCCAAGAAGGACCTGGAGGTGCTGGAGCGTGTCCAGAGAAGGGACCGGAGCTGGGGAAGGGTCTGGAGCACAAGTGTGCTGAGTTCAGGCTGAGGGAACTGGGGGTGTTGAGCCTGGAGAAAAGGAGGCTGAGGGGAGACCTTGTGGCTCTGTCCAAGTCCCTTGGAGGAGGGTGGAGAGAGGTGGGGGTGGGTCTGTTCAACCAAGGAGCAAGGGACAGGACAAGAGGAAATGGGCTCCAGTTGTGGCCAGGGGAGGTTCAGGTTGGATATCATGACAAATATCTTCTCTGAAAGAGTGGTCAGACACTGGAACAGGCTGCCCAGGGCAGTGGTGGAGTCCCCATCCCTGGACACATTCAAAAACCACGTAGATGTAGTACTCAGGGACATGGTTTAGTGGGCATGGTGGTGATGAGTTGAGGGTTGGACTGGATGATCTTAGAGGTCTTTTCCAACCCAAATGAGCCTGTGACACTGCATGGCCCTCTTCTCCAAGCAGGCTACCATGGAAGCCACCTATTACTCAGGAATTAAACACGCAGCAACGTTCTTTCTAAGAATGAAGGTGCAAGTCCAAGCAAACCTGTGCAGACTCAGCTCCTCTGCTTGTGCAAGGGGCTGGAAGCTCACATGCAAATTTTGTGGCCTTTGGATATTTTCTGAATGACTCTTGGAGCTTTGGAGTTGTTAACACTTGAGCATCAGCCATGAGTCTGCTACTGGAAACTCACCGGAGCCGGTTCTTGGTGAGTCAACCTGTCCCCATCGTGAGTGAGACCTTCCCCGTGTGGCACATCCTGCCATGATTTTACAGAAGATATTGTTAAATAATTCTGAAAACAGAGAATTTTACAGTTGTAGTCCAGGTCCTGGAACCACCAGCCTCTTACCCATCAGCCTTCCACCTGGGTGGGACATTAGACCAACAGGTTTCCACGTGCTGCTGATGTGCTGACACCAGCCACTTTCAGACCCTAGAAATGTCAGATATGGGTGAAATCAGCCTAGGAAGATCCAAGGGTTGGTGTTGGCTGAGCTGTAAGCCCTGCAGCTAACTCCAGGCCAGTTGCCTTTCCTGCTGCTGCCGTAGGAGGACATTGTAGGAGGCACTTCTCTCCACCTAGGAATGGAGGAGATGGAGGAAACTACTACAAAACACTCTACAGCTCATTTATTTCTGCAGCAATTAATCCAGGGACAGCACAAATGAACATCAGCCAACTCTTAGCAGAAGTTCAGTTTTATCTCCATCTTCTCCAAAGCAAGGAATGCCCTCTCCAGGTCACCACTACCCTGGAGAAAGAGGAGGTGGGGAGTGCTTGTGTGACAGCAATGATTCTCATCTGCAATTTCAATTTTTTTCCAGCACAAGGAAGTTGTGAAAAATGCACAGAACAAGCCAAAGAAAAAACCCCCAAACCAAGAGCAAGATGTCAACTCAGCTTTCTGGAAACTTTCAAAAGCACGTTGGTGCCACGTGAGTAGAGGACAACCTGTGTGAGCATGGGGCATCACTGTGGTCACCAGCATGGTGTGGGCAAGGAGATCATAGAATCACAGAACGTTGTGAGCTGGAAACAACCCACCAGGATGATGGAGTCCAACTGCTGTCCCTGCACAGGACAATCCCAACATTCACACCATGGCCCTCAGGGCCTTGGCCAAATGCTGCTGGAATCTTGTCAGGCTTGGGGCCATCAGCACCTCCCTGGGGAGCCTGTGCCAGTGCTCCACCACCCTCTGCCTCAAGAACCTTTTCCTCATGGCCAACCTCCCCCTCCCCTGCCACATCTTCCTGCCATGGCCTCTGCTCCTATCACTGGTCACCAGAGAAAAGAGATCAGCCCCTCCTCTCCCCCTTGGGAGGAAGTTCCAGACCGCCATGAGATCTCCTTGTTGCTCGGTGGTTGGGTGCTCCACATCACTGTTACGCTGCTGCTGAACCTTCATCTGCTCAAAGGCCTTCACCCTTCCCCCAGTGCCACCGAGCCTCCTTCCCTCACGATGTTGGCACTAAAAATAGCCTGGAGAACTTGCAGAACCCCAACTGAACACAACCCATTGCATCACTTGGATATATGGATTCATTAAGCAACTCTATTCCGTAATCCAGACCCCCATCACCACCGTGCAGATCCCTTCCAAGCAAGCCTTGTCCACCCCACCACACAGGGCTATTTGCAGCAGAGCTCAGTAATTGTTAAATTGCTACTTTTTGCCCCCAAAAACACCCCCCTCAGCAGCAAGCAGCTGCCTTCAGCCAACGTCTGAGGAACTGCACTGACGTGTCCTTACAGAATAACTTCAGCACTGCTCCACCAGCAAGGAGAAGAATCAATTCCATGGCTGTTCAGTACAGCCTGAAATATCTGAAGCTCATGTTCTAATTAAATAGTTTATTCAGGCAAAACCTAAAATTACAGTGGATAATTAAGGAAGAAATGAAACATTTTTATGCTGTAATCGATATCCCTCAATGCCAGGTCACGAGTGATGTGGTGGCACGAGACAGTAGATGCCCAACACGTCACGAGCCAGCGGAGTGAGTGTGTTGGGTTTGTGTGTGTGGGGCTGGTTTTGGTAGTGGGGGAAGGGGCTACATGATGGCTCCAGTGAGAAGCTCCATGAAGCTTCTCTGGCTCCAAGATGGACCCACCTCCAGCCCAGGATGAGCCAATCAGCAACAGAAAAACTCCTCCCCAAATCAATATTTATGAGGGAAGAACTGGTTTTGAAAAGAAGGTGGAGAGAACCTGGAGGAGACCATTGAGCTGAACAAAAGAGCATCGGCCTAAACAAAAAGAGAGCTTCGTGTCCAGGAGGAAGGAGGAGGAGGGGGAGGACAGAGAACCTCAGACACCCAGTTCAACAGCCATGGAGTAGGAGATGGTCAGTGAGGTCCCTGCAGCCCATGGAAGTTCATCAGTGGAGCAGATCCCCACGTGTGGGCCATGGAGGACTCCACGCTGCAGCAGAAAGCTGAGCCCAAGGGCTGGTGTGACTGAATGGAGACCCCAGGGATGCTCAACACCAGAGCAGATATGGACCCCCAGAGCAGGGGGGAGGAAACCCCCAGAGCAGGGTGAGGAGATGGTCTGGACCAGAGGCCCATCTCCAGCCCATGGATGTCCCCATGCCAGAGCTGGGAGCTGTTCCCAAAGAGGTCCATGACTCCATGGGCAGCCCACGCTGGAACACTTTGTCCCTGGACTCTTTTACCCCGCGGGAGGGATCTCGTGCCGGGAAGAGCAGCAGAGACGAACGGACTGAACCCCCATTCCCTGTCCCTGTGCCCTGGGGAGAAGGGACAGAAATGGGGAGCAAAGGGATGGGAGCTGGGGAGAAGGGAGGGGTGGGGAAGGTGCTGTCAGAGGTGGTTGTTGTGTCTCACTGTCCTACTCTGATTGATTGGGAACTCATTAAATGGATTTGTGTTCCCCCAGTGGAGTCTGTGTTGCCCGTGCCCATCCCTGGTGAGTGAGCCCTCGCTGTCCTCATCCCACCCCACCAGCCCTTTGGGGTGTTTCTCTCCCATCTCACCAGATGGGACCTCATGGTCCTACCTGTGGGTGAAACCACCACACTCATGTATCAAACATCTAAACTCAGGTACATAACTCACTGACACATGAGTTTATATATTTATATAGAGTCTATATATTTATATATAATAATTTATATTTATGTCCAGGACTTTATCCATTGATATAGAATCTATAAATAGTTACAGTCATGTACATTAATTCCTTGTTATATACAATTATAAAGGGTTATATACAATGTATATATGACATAGGGGCAGAGGGGCCCTGTACACAAACACTTCTTATTTTAAAATATTTTTTTAAAGGGAGAAGAAATAAAAAATCAAGCCCTTGAGGCCACCCCTCTCATTTTGGGCCAGGAATACCAGAAGAAAAAGCCTCAGCTGGGGGCCTCTAGAGAGAAGATGGGGACAGTGACGTTCCCCTTCACAGCAGGGCTCCCACCTCCATCCACCCACATTTAATATCTCTATTTTTAGTGGGCTTCACACACATCATTTATTCACATTTTTTCACCCATCCTCTATCCCTCCAATCCTCTCCATTTTTTTTTAATGACCCATTTCCCTCACCTGCTTTCTCCAGCGAGAACTTTCATTTCAATGCATCTCCTTTACTTTAACTTTCAATTTTATTTTGTTCTCCCTCTTTATTTCTCATCTTTTCCACTCTGGTTTCCATTGTTTTTTTAAAGCTTTCTGACACAGAATTATTTGATTTTTGGGTGTGCAGAGGATGTCTCACTTCACTTGTCCCAGGTTCACTGAACCTCTGCACCGAGCAGCTCTTGCCAGTTTGTGGGGTTGTGGCAAGAAGAATTCTTCTAACTAAAAATATTCTCTTATTTTCTAAGCAGAAAGGTTAGAAAAAATAAATTAAAAAATAAAAAATATTCTATTATTTTCTAACCAGAAGGTCTGCTTAGGATTTGGGGGGAATAATGGGGAAAATGGGTGTTTTTTCTAAAGGATGGTGGGTTTAATTTCCATTCTCACATGTTGCTTTTCAAGACATGAATCATCTACAAAGACTCTGGATCTATTCCCCTCTGCAAACACAACATGGTGGAGTATCAAGTAGAGCACGCTGGGTTCATTGAGGGTTAATAAATGTTTGATCACAGAGCAGTGGTTCTTCCAAAGTCCCAACCCCCCTGCCAGCAGCAGGGACACCTTCCACTAGACCAGGTTGCTCAAAGCCTCATCCAACCTGGCTCAGAACACTTCCAGGGAGGAGCAGCCACAGCTTCTCTGCCCAACCTGGGACAGGGTCTCACCACCCTCACACCAAACAATTTCTTCCTCACATCTCAGCTCCATCTCCCCTCTGCCACTTTCAAGCCATCACCCCTTGTTCTCTCACTCTCTGCCCTTGGCCAAAGTCCCTCCCCAGCCTTCCTGGAGCCCCTTCAGGTACTGGGAGGCCACTGGAAGGTCTCCCCAGAGCCTTCTCTTCTCCAGGCTGAACATCCCCAACTCTCTCAGCCTGTCCTCACAGCAGAGCTGCTCCAGCCCTCTGATCATTTTTCTGGCCCTAAAATGTGGCCCATTCTACCCTGACAAGGAGAAAAGTCTTTACCACCACCTGCAACATACGTTGGAGCTCCATGGTGAAGTGGAAGCTCAAGGCACGATCATCTCAGGTTATTAACCCCCTGTTTATATTCACGCCTGCCACTATTGACACTATTGACCCAGAAATGTGTGTACACAGAGCAAATATGACACCACCAAGTGTAGCACGTGCAAGGATGGGCCCCTCCCTTGCCAGGCTCTCCAGTGCCCTCATTCCAGTGGCACCAGCTGGAGGTGACGCGGGGTGAAGGCACGGGGCATTGGCCAAGTTTCAGTTCAGTGTTGTACAACGTAAATCGTTGAGCTGGTGAGATAAAGGATCTCAGAGATGGGAAGAACGGCCTCATGTAACTTGTTAATAGACTTCCTCAGATTTGTGCTTTGAAAAACCAAAGCAACAACAAAAAAAGCACTGCCTCAATTGGAAAAGCCCTTGAAGATCATCAAGTCCAACCATGAACCCAACAGTGACCAGTCCCCACTGACCCATGTCCCTCAGCACTGTGTCTACACCACTCTTCAATCCCTCCAGGGATGGGGACTCCACCACTGCCCTGGGCAACCCCTTCCAATGCCTCAGAACCCTTGCAGCAAAGAAATTCTTCCTCACATCCCATCTCAACTGCCCTGGCCACAACTGGAGCGCATTTCCTCTTGTCCTGTCCCTTGGTCCTTGGTTGAACAGACCCACCCCTACCTCTCTGCACCCTCCTCCAAGGGACTTGGACAGAGCCAGAAGGTCTCCCCTCAGCCTCCTTTTCTCCAGGCTCAGCACCCCCAGTTCCCTCAGCCGGGAACTCAGCACACTTGTGCTCCAGACCCTTCCCCAGCTCCGGTCCCTTCTCTGGACACGCTCCAGCACCTCCACATCCAATGTAACAATCACTTTGATTTTCAGACTTTTTGATTTACTGAACCTTCAACCACAGCTACAGGAAAGGTGTTTTATAAGGTTTTATGAAGAGATGCCATTCGCATCCCAGTGCTGCTGGGGGATAGAATCACAGAATCCCAGCCTGGTTTGGGTTGGGAGGGACCTTCAAGCTCATCCAGTTCCAACCCCCCTGCCAGCAGCAGGGACACCTTCCACTAGACCAGGTTGCTCAAAGCCTCATCCAACCTGGCCCAGAACACTTCCAGGGAGGAGCAGCCACAGCTTCTCTGCCCAGCCTGGGCCAGGGTCTCCCACCCTCACACCAAACAATTTCTTCCTAATATCCAATCTAAACCTCCCCTCTTTCAGCTTAAAGCCATTTCCCCAATGCTGGGCACGGAGCACTGGTAGCCAGCTGGGTGCTCTGATGGTCCAGGCTGCCTGGGCTAACGTTGTCATTTGCTTGACATGGAAGTGTCACACCTCAACTGTGCTTACAGGACAGCAGACCAGCTTGGACAGGACACTGCCCATTTGAAATCAAATTAAAAACCTGCATTTTAATTCAGTTTGGTGATAGAGGCAAAGAGCCTCCCACTTCATGACCAGCTTCTCCAAATGTTCTTCTCTCCATGCACATGTAAATGGTTCCCATTTTCCTGACTGTTTATCCCCTTCTTGATTTATCCAGTGTATCAATTCCCACCCAGAGAGATTTGACAAGCAACACATCTGAGGAACATCAGGATTTTATAGGTCTTGAAGGTTTTGTTTGTTTTCCTTAAAGACCTGCCCTTAGAGTCAGCTCCAAACCTTGGCCTTGAACCTGCTGTACATCTCCACACCACCTTCTGCTTTGGAAGGAAGAGCTTGCACCATTTTACAGCTGCATCCCACTCCCTGGGGAGGGCAAACAGCCCAGGAAGGGTGCTGGGGCAGCTTTTTAGCAATACATTTATCCATTTATTTCTGGTTTGGTTTGGTTTTGGTTGGTTTTTTGGGTTTTTTGGGTTTTTTCCCTTTAGTGCAGCAAAACTGATCTGCCTCTTCATTATATAATTTCCACTTACATTCCCCTTTCATTTCTCTCCGTGAAGCAGGCTGCAGAGAGCTCAAAAGCTCTGCAACAAAAGCATCTGCAATAAAAGCTTGCAAAAAATTCAGGAGCATCCACTGGGAAATACTCCCCCACCCCAGAAAAAAAAATGAATTCATATTTTGCATCTATTTCTGCAAGACATTTGCAGAAAAAAATAAGTTACAGCTTCATTTTGTACCAACTTTCCTCCAAATTCTATGGAAAAAAAAACATGAATTATTTTGTTTTATGTGCATGTAAATAATGGAGAGGATAAAAACGCTGCAGGTTGAAGTGCAGGGAGTTCTCCCTGCTAAGCTAAAGCTAAAACTGAGTGGTTTACACCCATTTTGCCCAGTGCCAGGCAGCAGGATCAGTCCCACATCCTCTGCCGGTGCAAGAGCCACAGATGAAACCAACCACCCTTAGGTTTGCAAAAGAAAAACCCAATAAATATGAATAAAACAAGCAGCAGAGAAAGAGGTAAAGCATAAAAATAATAAAAATAATAATAATAATAATAATAATAATAATAATAATAATAATAATAATAATAATAATAATAATAATAATAATAATAATAATAATAATAATAATAATAATAATAATAATAATAAAAAAGATGGGGAGATTTGTAATTAAGAATGAAGAAATGGGATGGGGCAGCACCTCCAATTGTCCCTTTGCTTCAAAAAATTGGGGGAAAATTAAGCACTGGGTGTATCTCCTGCTCTAAATAGTGTTGGTGTGTTAAAATAAATCAGAGTGGTGATTTGAGTGTATTTAAATAGGGGAAAAGGGTGAGTTCATACCATGGAAATGGGTGTAAATATACATGGAAATATAAAAAAAGTGATGTTTCTTGTAAAAAACAGAGAGGAAAGAGGGAAACTAGGAGAGGGTCAGGGGAGTCCAGCTCCCCTGTGAAGGGAAAGTGAGGCTAAACTAATTAAAAGTGGAGTCCTTGGAGAGTTTGGGGAGGAAACTGCAGAAATCAGTGCTATTAAATCACAGATATTAACAGGGGAAGCCATCCAGGAGCACCTTGGTCTGTTCAAATGGGAGGTTAAGAGATGCTTGAGCATTGCAGATAAAATAACTGCATTAAAAACCATTTCCCACTGCTTCTCAGCACCCCTGAAAATCCTTTCTAGGATACCAAAATAGAGAAATGCTTGAGCAAACCCAGCGAAACGGCCAGGGCTGCTCCACAAAACGTCCCCCAAAAGTAGGACAACCTCTGAAAGAGGCAGGATGCCACCCAGGTGACACAGGGCTGTGAGCTGGAGTAACCTGGTGTCACTTCTGTTGAATCCTCCCCCAAAATTCTTCGCTGCTCCAGAGGAAAATCACTTTGTGCTTTGTCTGGTGAATTAGGAATTATCATTTAATTTAGGAGTTCAACATTTCCTAAAAGTGCAAGAAATGTGAGCAGAAGACCAAATCTTTTCAAAAAAATATCATTTAGGAAATAAAAGGGGATAAAAAAAACCCTACTTGGTTATAAATCCCTGGAATTTGATAGAAGATAAAATACCTTCCAGCACAAACTGGAAAAATTAAAGGCCAGTTTATGTACAAAACTTGTGCCCGTAACACAGGCTCCGTGCAACATCTCTGCAGCAACGTGCTGAAGCTGCCAGCAAGATTTGGTTTCAAAAGGGAAGGTGAAACTCAACTTAAAAATAGAATAGAATAGAATAGAATGGAATAGAATAGAATAGAATAGAATAGAATAGAATAGAATAGAATAGAATAGAATAGAATAGAATAGAATAGAATAAAATAAAATAAAATAAAATAAAGAAAAATAATTACAAGAAAACAAAGCAAAATAATTAAAAGAAAAGAAAAGAAAATAATGAAAAGGAAAGGAAAGGAAAGGAAAGGAAAGGAAAGGAAAGGAAAGGAAAGGAAAGGAAAGGAAAGGAAAGGAAAGGAAAGGAAAGGAAAGGAAAGGAAAGGAAAGGAAAGGAAAGGAAAGGAAAGGAAAGGAAAGGAAAGGAAAGGAAAGGAAAGGAAAGGAAAGGAAAGGAAAGGAGAGGAGAGGAGAGGAGAGGAGAGGAGAGGAGAGGAGAGGAGAGGAGAGGAGAGGAGAGGAGAGGAGAGGAGAGGAGAGGAGAGGAGAGGAGAGGAGAGGAGAGATAAAGAAAAGAAAAGAAAAGAAAAGAAAAGAAAAGAAAAGAAAAGAAAAGAAAAGAAAAGAAAAGAAAAGAAAAGAAAAGAAAAGAAAAGAAAAGAAAAGAAAAGAAAAGAAAAGAAAAGAAAAGAAAAGAAAAGAAAAGAAAAGAAAAGAAAAGAAAAGAAAAGAAAAGAAAAGAAAAGAAAAGAAAAGAAAAGAAAAGAAAAGAAAAGAAAAGAAAAGAAAAGAAAATAAATCCTGGTATTTATTAAACTATTAAAAAAGGGGAAAAAAAACAAAACAAAACCGTCCAGTTCACAATGATGTGTGAAATGTACATGGGGCTAAATTTCAGGATGGCAACCCAGATGTGTGTGCCACTCCTGCAGCTGCACAAACAATCAGGGCAGATGAAGTTCCCGCTGGTGCAAGGACACGGCTTCTGTTATAGCCACGCCATCAGGCTCGGGTATTCATAACAGTTTGATTCTCTCCCCCATAATTAAAGCCTGTGAAGAACTGAGTGATGAGAAAGGCTGGGCTGCGGCACGGCGCTCGCTGGCTCTGCGGCGCGGGGGAGGCTGGAGATGGAGATGCTGCCTTCAGAAGATGGCAACGAGGTGACACCTGGGTAATGGTCACATTCACTGTAGGAAAATTAAAAATATTCAGCCTTGGGGACTTTTTTCCTAAGAATTAGAGGTTATTCCTCCCCCTGGATGAGGTACCAGGGAAGCCCTGGCAAAGAGTGATGCCACCCTGGGTGGTCAAGCTGGAAGGTGACATCCTTTCCCTGATGGAGAAGGTGACAATATGGGCATGCACCTAGAAAAAGATCTCCTATGGGCATCTGAGGTGTTTTATGAAGTCACATACTTGCAAAAACAGGAGGGAAACACCAAATTATTACTTTTGAGGAACGCTGCACCACCAGAACCAAATATCACAGAGCAAACTGATAATTTCATGGACAAGTCTCACCCTCTATCCCTGTGTCAAGGCAGTCCTTTCCTTCACTAAATCACCTTAAAAACAACCAAGAATGAGGCTGTTCCATACACTGTTAATTTTTCTTTTCCTCTTTAAAACCACACCTTTGAAATGAGAAGATGTCAGAGGTGGACACTCCACCACATTGAGATGGAAAGTTCATTGCAAGCACCTGTAACGCTTGGGAACAAGACAAAGGGCTTGCAGCAGGTCTCCTGTCGAGGAGGATTTTATTCTTACACACTAGAGCAGACAGTTAGCTGTCATGAAATATTTATTAGTCTGCTGATGTGTTAATTAAGAAATTTAATAAGATCTCAGTGCTTACTGGAATTATTTGCCCCATGTACAGTCACGGTGTTGACAATAGATGGGGAAGTGGTACATGGAGTGATGTTATTTTTTAATGACTTATCTACCTGTCTGCAACTGCTCTAATTATTGCTAACAGCTGTAAAATTTACCTGTCCTTCATATTTAACATGAAAAAGAGCTGCTAGATTGCTTCTACCCTCTCCTTCATCTATTATTACTCCATCATGATGGGATTACAGAATAGGTGGATAAGGGAAGAGCAACTGATGTCATCTACCTGGATCTGCACAAAGCATTTGACACTGTCCCACAAGACTTCTTGTATCCCAAGAAGGAAAGACATGGGCTGGATGGACGGACCTCATGGTGGATAAGGAATTGCCAGGATGGTTGCAGTCAAAGAATTTCAGTCAATGGCCAAGGGCAAGGTCCTGCAGCTGGGTCAGGGTAACCCCATGCACAGATCCAGGCTGGGTGGAGAATGGCTGGAGAGCAGCCCTGAGGAGAAGGACTTGGGGTGCTGGGGGACCAGAAGCTCCACATGAGGCGGCACCGTGCACTGGCAGCACAGAGCCAATAACCGTGTCCTGGGCTGCACCCAGAGCAGCGTGGGCAGCAGGGCCAGGGAGGGGATTCTGCCCCTCTGCTCCGCTCTCCTGAGACCCCCCCTGAAGTGCTGCCTCCAGTGCTGGGGCCACCAACAGCACAAGGACATGGAGCTACTGGAGCCAGTGCAGAGGAGGCCACGAGGATGATGCCAGGGCTGGAGCAGCTCTGCTGTGAGGACAGGCTGAGAGAGTTGGGGCTGTTCAGCCTGGAGAAGAGAAGGCTCCAGGGAGACCTTCTAGTGGCCTCCCAGTGCCTGAAGGGGCTCCAGGAAGGCTGGGGAGGGACTTTGGCCAAGGGCAGGGAGTGAGAGAACAAGGGGTGATGGCTTGAAAGTGGCAGAGGGGAGCTGGAGCTGAGATGTGAGGAAGAAATTGTTTGGTGTGAGGGTGGTGAGACCCTGGCCCAGGTTGGCCAGAGAAGCTGTGGCTGCTCCTCCCTGGAAGTGTTCTGGGCCAGGTTGGATGAGGCTTTGAGCAACCTGGTCTAGTGGAAGGTGTCCCTGCTGCTGGCAGGGGGGTTGGGACTGAATGATCTTGAAGGTCCCTTCCCACCCAAACCATTCGATGATTCTGTGGTTCCCTGACTGCGTTGGGCAGCAGTGTCATCCTCCATGGCATGGTTATAAATAATGTGCTACACAAAGTGGAAAAGCTTCCTCCTTGTTCTCACATCAGTCAGGACTCTGCTGTGCAGCTGCATTTTCCAGCTAAAGATAGATGGAGTCCGGAGAAATAGAGAGCAGAGGGAGCTCATTCGTGACATTGGACTATTATATTTAAGAAAAACCCGCTGCAGCTGTATCTGTACATCATCACTCTGCCATGTGCTTGGGGCTCTAATTACTTGGTTTCATGAATTAAAGACACAGGAGAGGGAGATTAAAGATAAGATTGCAGAATGCAAGGAGACAACAAATGCAAGAAATTTGGAGGAGTCTCCCATTCAAGCAAGAGATGAGAGTCAGCAACATTCGGCGGCTTCGCTTTCCTCTCTCCTGCAGGGATCAACGCCAGGAGAAATATCAATGTTCTGAAGTTACAAAGATGTATGAAAACCCTGATGAGCATTTCAGAGTGCAGATGCATGAGCAGAGCTTCACTCGGCGCCGTTACGAGGCAGAAGCTGTGACCCAACCAACGTTCGATGGCCTCAGAGTTCTGAAGAGCTTAAAAGTGGCTGGAAGCGAAGAACATGACACCACGTGCTCAGTGATGGTGCAGAAGAGAGGAAGGGATTTCTGCTAGAAGTCAATGTCATTAAATTCAACTACTGACCACCTACATGACCACTACTGATCCCAGAATCCCAGCACTGCCTGGACTGGAAAAGCCCTTGAAGCTCATGGAGTCCAACCATGAACCCAACACTGACCAGTCCCCACTGACCCATGTCCCTCAGCACTGTGTCTACACCACTCTTCAATCCCTCCAGGGATGGGGACTCCACCACTGCCCTGGGCAACCCCTTCCAATGCCTCAGAACCCTTTCAGCAAAGAAATTCTTCCTCACATCCCATCTCAACTGCCCTGGCCACAACTGGAGCCCATTTCCTCTTGTCCTGTCCCTTGGTCCTTGGTTGAACAGACCCACCCCCACCTCTCTCCACCCTCCTCCAAGGGACTTGGACAGAGCCACAAGGTCTCCCCTCAGCCTCCTCTTCTCCAGGCTGAAGTATCCTGCCCTGCCCTTGAGGGGTTTCTCCATGCCTTGACAACAGTCCTTGACAGATCTGGATTGTTTTTCCAATGCATTTTAGGAAGAGCCTGGTTTTGTTGTCCATCAGTTGCCAAGTGCTGCACATCTGCTTTACAAATGCTGTGTATTGAAATACTAAATATTCTGTATAATCACAGGGTGAAGAAGTTGAGGTGGAGCCTCAAGCTCTGGGGTCTGTCCTCACGGTGAAGGACTTTTCCTTGTACCCACCTGAACTGTCCTTGTTCCAGATCCAGCAGAAGTCCCCGTTGGTGTAACAAACTGCCAGTACCACCACTGGGTTTTAACATTCCTCAAGATCCCAGATGATGTTTCCTTGCCCCCATTTCCTTCGTTGTTCTTTCATTTGTGCAATTTTGGGGTTCAAATTGCCCATTTGGATCTTCACTGTCTTTCTTTAGGAATGTTTGTTGAAGTTTTTTTTTATTAAAACTAGAATTATGCATTTTCACTGATTTTCCAGCTCTGGACTATTTACTCTTATGGTTGCTATAAATTTAATGCTGCTTAAATCAGAATTTTATTCCAGTATCTTAATAAAAGATTTTCCTTTCATTTGCTACACAGTCAGAGATACATGGAAAGTGCTCAGCTGTAGAAATTCAATGCTAAAAGACACACCATCCATCTGATATTCCCTTACTTTGTTATTAAAATTTGCTAATTAGTTTGCCTTTCCCTCTTCACACTTGGGTTTCAAGACAGGAGAGAATTTCCCTACAGATAAAATTGGTCCCTTCTTAACAACCCATCCACGCTTCTGAAAGGAACACGCTCTCTCCCAGGTGACATTTGGAGATGAACTCTAACAAGCAACGGGGTAATTTTCCTTTGATTTGGAATTTCATTTTCAACTTCACCAAATATATTTTAATATAGATCCTGCAGTTCATCTGTAGCTGGGATTTGTGACAGCTCCATTAAACAAATGTATGCCTTTCATTGGATAAAGAAACTCTGGGATAACAAGGTAGAGGAAGCAGAGGTGGGGAGGGAAAGCACATGAAAGCCAAGGTTTTAGCAACCTCATGAGATTTCTTTGCAATCTGCAAGGGGAGTTTAAGGTCTTTCTGAAAATCAAAGGAAAAAAAAGCATTTCTGAGGAGTTGGCTCTATATTCCTACATGTTTTTGTTCTGTGTTCCTACTGTCTCGTTGTCTTTGTGACAGTTAGTGCTCTCCTAACTCACAGCTCACAGAGGTATGGAAATTTAAGGAGGAGAACAAGTGTTATATAGGAAAAAAGTGGATTTTATGGAAAAACTTACATTTTCACAGAATGCCAGAATGGCCTGGATTGGAAAAAACCTTCAAGATCATGGAGTCCAACCATGAACCCAACACTGCCCAGTCCCCACTAACCCATGTCCCTCAGCACTGTGTCTACACCACTCTTCAATCCCTCCAGGGATGGGGACTCCACCACTGCCCTGGGCAACCCCTTCCAATGCCTCAGAACCCTTTCAGCAAAGAAATTCTTCCTCACATCCCATCTCAACTGCCCTGGCCACAACTGGAGCCCATTTCCTCTGGTCCTGTCCCTTGGTCCTTGCTTGAACAGACCCACCCCCACCTCTCTCCACCCTCCTCCAAGGGACTTGGACAGAGCCACAAGGTCTCCCCTCAGCCTCCTTTTCTCCAGGCTCAACACCCCCAGTTCCCTCAGCCGGGAACTCAGCACACTTGTGCTCCAGACCCTCCACCAGCTCTGTTTCACCTCAGAGAGACAAGAGTTCCTTGTGTATTCACCACCCTAACGCCACCAACCCAGACAGAGCCTCTCTGCAGCCTCTCCACCCCACTCCAGTGGACAATGCAGACAAGTTCTGCAGATGTTGAATTTCACCCCAAATTGGTAATTCTCACCAGCAATGTATTCTGAAGCTCAAAGCATCATTTGAGGTGCTTTGAGATGTCAGCATGTCAGAGAAGACGAGGACAGGATGCCATGGAGAAATGATGATCAAGGATGAGTAAAATTGAGATTTACATTCTAAATCATCAGGATTTCATGGGTGTTGTGCTCCTAAATCTTGCTTGTAATGAAAATTCTTTACCAGAGTTTCTGGTTCTTGGAAAGCACTTTTGTAGATCATGCTGCTGTCTCCAAGTCACAAGACTGACTCAATAGTAAACAATAATTTAAAATAGTGTTGAAGCAAAATGTGAGGGTGGTGAGACCCTGTCCCAGTTGGGCAGAGAAGCTGTGGCTGCTCCTCCCTGGAAGTGTTCTGGGCCAGGTTGGATGAGGCTTTGAGCAACCTGGTCTAGTGGAAGGTGTCCCTGCTGCTGGCAGGGGCGTTGGGACTGGATGAGCTTTCAGGTCCCTCCCAACCCAAACCAGCCTGTTATTTTATGAAAATGGCCAGGAAATACTTTAAATGTCAGTCCTTTCCTGATGGCAGCAGGCATGTCATGTGTGTTTTAACTCTTGCACCTTCACCTTCAAGCCACAGGAACTCAGTAGTGACAGTTTTCTTTCTGAGAAGCCAACAGAGCCATGTACTTAGGGTGATGGCTTGAAAGTGGCAGAGGGGAGCTGGAGCTGAGATGTGAGGAGAAATTCTTTGGTGTGAGGGTGATGAGACCCTGTCCCAGGTTGGCCAGAGAAGCTGTGGATGCCCCACACATCACTGGAAGTGTTCAAGGTCAGGTTGGATAATGCTTTGAGCAACCTGGTCTAGTGGAAGATGTCCTTGCCCATGGCAGGGGGGTGAGACTAGATGATCCTTAAAGGTCCCTTCTGACCTCAATCATTCTGTCGTTCTGTGACTCTAATCCTGACAACTCTGGATCATCTTCTATGAACAATAAAAAAAGAGGAAGCATTTCTACTACTTCTCTGCCTTACGGAGGCAGCGACCACAGTCGCGAAGAATCAGCAATCGCTGGTCCCACCCCCAGAGAGCTGACAGCCAAGGGGAAGCCCTGACACTGCAGAGGTGCCCTTGAGAAGGTCAGAGCAGTAGCTAACACAAACTGACAAACAGGTACCAAAATAGCTAAAACAATGGGAGAAGGTGAATAGGCACCGATTTCTGCCCTTACATCCACGGGAAGGGCTCGTGCAGCAAATGCTGCACCAGGGAAAGAACAGCAAATCCCTGAGACCCAGAACTGACAGACTCACTTGAGTGTGGTTTGCAATTAAACCAATTAATTCAATTAAACCAGTTCAATTAATACATAGAATCATAGAATCCCAGACTGGTTTGGGTTGGAAGGGACCTTCAAGCTCATCCAGTCCCAACCCCCCTCCAGCAGCAGGGACACCTTCCACTAGACCAGGTTGCTCAAAGCCTCATCCAACCTGGCCCAGAACACTTCCAGGGAGGAGCAGCCACAGCTTCTCTGGCCAACCTGGGACAGGGTCTCACCACCCTCACACCAAACAATTTCTTCCTCACATCTCAGCTCCAGCTCCCCTCTGCCACTTTCAAGCCATCACCCCTTGTTCTCTCACTCCCTGCCCTTGGCCAAAGTCCCTCCCCAGCCTTCCTGGAGCCCCTTCAGGTACTGGGAGGCCACTGGAAGGTCTCCCTGGAGCCTTCTCTTCTCCAGGCTGAACAGCCCCAACTCTCTCAGCCTGTCCTCACAGCAGAGCTGCTCCAGCCACATCATCTTTATGGCCCAGGAAGTAGAAATTCCTCAAGGGCAGCAGAGAATCCAGCAGACTAAAAAGCCACTAACACATGCACCACCATGTCCTGACCTGTTGGATGCTGGCTACAATCCTGTCCAGCCAAGACACAAACACATTTCCACTTTGTCTCCTCAGCACAACAAGAACTACCTACATGGTGGGTCTGGAGACAAAGATGAATTAAGCTCCTGTTGTTCAATGAACCATGGCAGAGCTGGAGGAAGGGTTTACAACAGCATTCATGCTGGAGCCCCACACTAAAGATGACAATGGATTGATCACTGCAGAAATGGTTGTAATGGATTAAGATGTTCTCATTCCCAGGTTGCCTGTGAAGAGCATCCAGCTGAAGAGCTGAAGAGCTGAAGAGTTGAAGAGTCAAAGAGCCAAAGAGCTCACGTGGGTATTTCTCACTTCCTTCAGCAGAAGTTTGGGTTGAAAATCTGCTGGAGAGGGCTCAGCCCAGCCTGGAGGACTCAGCAGTGCTGCAGATGAGGAGTGCTCACACAAACCATGACCTCATGGAAGCCACCAGCTTCACTAGGTAGATAGTGACCAACAGTGGATGGACAGTGACACCTCAGACCTTGGCAAGGTTTCTGCAACCAAAGAATTAAGCTGGTTTTGAGTAGAAATGTGAAAGCCAAAGAAAAATTTGCATTTGCTTAAAATTTTTAGGAGCAGGGTGGCAAATGGGTGAAGTGGGTTGTGTGAAGACAAGTAAAATGACAATCTGGGTATTAAAACAAAATAACCAAACCAGACCTAATCAAAGCCACTGGGCAAGCAACATTTAATGGAAGATAACCAAATCCTTATATTTTGAAGGAGCCAAAAGTTCTACTTCATGGAAGAGGTGCCTGTCCCAAATACTTGCTGTATACACAAAGCAGCCCATCTGCCTGTCCAACTCTAGATTTTTGGTGTGAAAACAAAAGCATCTCATGGTATTTTTAGAAAAAAAGGAACAGAAAAGAGTTCTCAGATGTGAAACTACAACCAGCTCCCAGATCAAAGCAGTTCTTCCTTAATTTCACACAGAAAAGCCAAAGTCACTAGCAAACATCTGAAATCCCATCAGCTGTTTTCTTCTCAACACAAGCTTGAAACTTTTGTCTTCAGCATCACCCAGGTGCCTCTAAGATATAAACACCCAGGAGCAGGAAGTATTTCAACATCCCACAAACAAGGAAGGCAGCAGAATGAAGAGACCAAATAAAAACAAAATGGGGGGAAGACTCAGTTGAGATGTGAACACAAGGTGAACGTTTTTAATACAAATTTTTTTGCTAGTGACAGCTGGCTGTAGAACATCTTCATGACAAATATGGAAAGAAATGTGTTGGGAGCCTCCATGTGTCCATTCTAACTTTGCTTTTGAAAAACCATAAATTAAAAAAAACCCAAAAACATTAAAAAAAAAAAATATTCAGCATTTGTATTTAGCAACCTGAAGAAACACATCTCCTGTGATGGTGGTCAGCAGAAGTACCAGAAGCCTGACTTGAAGACACAATATTGCTGGTGGGAGTCCTCTGCAAAGCACCAGAAGCTCCAGACCTCTCCATGCACGTGGTCCATGGTGGTTGTCCTGTCCATTCTCTACCAGGCAACCTAGAGAACCTTTTCCAGTGAGCATGGTGGGGGTTCCTGGTTTGTTTGTGCTCTTTGCTTTTCAAAAGCAAAGCCCCAGAAGTTCCCTGATGCCTTTAATTCAAGACAAACCTGGGATTCCTTCTTCCTAAATCCCTCACAAATGCTGCGCGTATCTTTGTCTCGATCAGCAGGACTTTGTTTCAAATCCATGGCTGAAACAACATCCCTCTTTAAAACTAACAAAAGAGGTAGGAGAACAGATGATTTAGAAGCAACAGTGACTGCCAAGCCCATCATCTGTGTCCTTCCTACCCCGCCAGCAGCCCCTGGGAAAAGGGAACGGCAAGGCAGAGGTTAGGACTTCAAGGAAACTCACCCTACGGTAAATACCTCTCAGGAGATACCATTTAAAAAGTGTTGCAACACTTGAAAATGCTGTTAACAGCAGGAAATCTATTTAAAGTGGAAGGAATATGATCATTAAGGAATAAAAAGGGAGTTTCAGCTCAGCAAAGACCTAGGGCTAAGGTGGGGGAGGGAGCGTCTCGACAATTGCATTGATAGTTTTTCATCTCAAAGCTCCATCATGGGATAAAGGGGATGGGAACTCAATCACAGCAACTGGATTTCATGCCAAGTCCAACAAAAAAAAAAAGTTCATTTGGTAAAGGTAAGAATGAAATTTAATAAGATAGGTGAAAGGGAAAAAAAAAACCCCAAAGATATAAGGAAAGGTTGGGAGGTGCTGGGTGGGATGAAGGGAGGGTTCACCCCTGGCTCCACACGTGCAACTGCAGGGGCTAGCCCATCAGTCCCCTAAATTAGGGGAAATCCAGAGCAGCCAGGGAGGCACCTCACCCTTAAAATTAATCTAGAACTCACTCTCCCTCCCAACAATATCCAATTTCACAGTTAAGAATTTAACTCCTTACTTGCCTGGGCTCCATCGCTCGAGCTGCTGATGTCTCAGGTAAAACCTGGCCACTGCTGGGTGTGTGATTTGTGCTGATTGCTTTGGAGGGATGAGGGAAGAAGAAAATAAAGAAGAAAAGCTGTGTCCAGCTCAGCCTGCAGCATGTTCCAACCCCAAACCCTCGATTAATACCTAGGTAGGTATTAATTGTCACCTGGAAAGCAGGAGATCAGGAGAGGGGAGAACCCACCACCACTCTGTGAGGTCACCTCTTCAGAAGCTGAACCTCATCAGATATCAGAGAGAAAAATAAAGATGTCTTAAGAGCTGGAGGAGCTAAGATTTTTTTTGTTTGTGTGTGATATGGCTTACCCACTTCCAGTCACAAAGGAGCTGTTATGTCCAGAGGGAAAGGTGATCTTTTTGCAGGGAAAAATCCTAAATCCAACTGTGCATTTATCGGGCAAAGCACAGTTTAATAATTAACTCTGAGCAGCATTTCCAGAGCTGGACTGGAGCTCTGCTGGTTTCTTACCATATACAGGCAGCTCCCCAGCTCCTCTCCACCTGGGTGACCCTGAGCTAACAGCACACACCAATATAAAAATGATATTATTTCCAAATTTTATAACTATGTCTGATTACCACCATCATTTGTGCTACAAAAAGAAAGCAAAAAACCCTGCCCAGAAAGGCAGGGCAAACCCTAGACAGCCAGACAGAGAGGGGCAAGCAGGAACATCTCCTCAGCTATCACCCACCCCTGGCTCCATCTCAGGCACCCAGTGATCTACCCTCCAGCCACCAAACCCATCAGGGGAGGACATCTAGAATAGGGGCACCCACATCTCCAAGCAACCACAGTCCCTGCTGCTGCAATCATCCCACCACAGCCAACTCAAGGACAGAAACCAGGTGGTCAAAGCAGCCTACAAAGAACATACAACACCAGTATCTTACTGGGACCAGTATTTACACCACATTGAAGGGGAGAATAAGAGTCAGTCCAGAAGGAAATGTCCCATTTTCCATTGCACTCCAGCCAAAACCAGCTCCGACGCAAACGCTTCTTGCAACACCAGCTATCTCAGACAGGGAATTGTGATAGAAGCAATCAAAAATGTCACCAGACCAAAGCAGCTGTGGTGATAGATGTCATTTTTGCCTTACAGTATGTCAGCTAGAAGCTGATATTTGGTTTTTTAAAGGGTACAGGTCCTCCCCTCTCCTGCGTACTCATGGTCCGCAGCAGTAAGTACCCTCAGTCTTGATGAAGAAAGGCTTCAAACCTCCCAGACATACAGTAGGTGCAGCCAACCCATCACCCAACTCTCTTGTTTTACCATTTTGTTCATTTCTACATATATTTTCTGAGTTACCACTCCATCACAACAATTCTCCTTGAAGATATTCTCTTTAAGAAGTGTCCACGTTGTTACACACATCGGGTAGTAACAGCTACAAGGATGCTGAGCCCACACTTCTCCCTCTGGACGTTGTAGTAGCCTTTGCCATTAAATATTTTGATTTCCCAAGTTTGTGACTATTAAAATTCTCTAGTTAAGGACTCAATTCACCTGCTCAGCAGCCTACAGCATAGCACTGCTTTACCAGAACCAAGTATTCTGCTTTAACACAAATCCTTGGCATACCATTCTGCCACCGCAGCAATGAACCATTCCACTTTGCAAAACAGATTGAGAAAGCGCAGTCGATTCAGGCAATAATTTCATTTTTATGAGTTTTTACAACAACTCGGGTAGTTACCAATGCAAGGCAGCCTGACTGCACATCTCCTGTAGGGAAAACAAGCCAAAGGATGCCAAGGACAGAGAAAAACAGTGATTTTTTGCTTTCAGCACTCTCAATTAATTCCGCCTGAAGAGGTGCTCCAACAAAAACCACCTCCGTAAAAACCTTCAAACATTTTCCATCAGAGGAGAGAAGAAACAGAGATTTGCAACCTTACCTCTATCTTCTCTAGGTGAAAGATGTTTCATGGGAAAAACTGGACTCTTCAGTTAATTAAACACAATCCTAAAGCCTCAGCAAACACCGGTGTCGCTCTTCCATGGGCAGTCGTCACATGAATTCTTCTGACAGGGGACCAGGATCAACCACCGAGTCCTGCAGAAGAAAAAGACAGTTCCTCTACATTATTTTCCATTTATCTTTCTGAATTTTTATTCACACAATGCAATTTTCAACATTTTAGGTAGAAAAATAGAGTTGAGGTAAATTAATTTTAATATTTATTTAGATTTATATTAATTCATGGCAGCATCATTAATATCTTGTTGACCTTCTCAATGCAACCCATTGTAAGATACTTTTTTATTTCATTAGAAAACAATTCAAAGTTCTTCAAGCTTTAAGCTACTTGAGGAAATAAAGTAAATGAAAACTTAAAACTCCAATTTAGACCTTTATTTTTGAAATTCTCCTCTCCCTCTTTGCCAAAGCCACTCCTGAGAAATAAAGATCACCCTCCAGAAAAACACAGAGTGAGTCTAGCAGTGAACCTGCCGTGGTGAGATGGCATCTAAACAACATGGGAGATAAAGAAACTAGCACCAGAAAATTACACTTGGTGTTTACAGCCAACAGGCTGCAGACCACCACTGAACTCATGAATCTCCAAGATCATCAGATGCTTCCCTGCCTCACAAAGGCACGGAGAGGAAATTGCTCTTGTTACTGAGCATTAAACTAGACCTGGAGCAAGGGGATTTCTCCAGTTCCTCCTCGACTGCAGACTTTCTCTATCACCTTTGATAAGCCAGGTAATCTCTGAACCTGAGATGAGCACAATCACACAATCACACAATTGTGGTGCTTGGAAAAGACCTTTAGGATCATCAAGTCCAACCATGAACCCAACATTGTCACATTCACCACTGACCCATGTCCCTCAGCACTGTGTCTACACCACTCTTCAATCCCTCTAGGGATGGGGACTCCACCACTGCCCTGGCCAACCCCTTCCAATGCCTCAGAACCCTTTCAGCAAAGAAATTCTTCCTCACATCCCATCTCAACTGCCCTGGCCACAACTGGAGCCCATTTCCTCTTGTCCTGTCCCTTGCTCCTTGGTTGAACAGACCCACCCCCACCTCTCTGCACCCTCCTCCAAGGGACTTGGACAGAGCCACAAGGTCTCCCCTCAGCCTCCTTTTCTCCAGGCTCAACACCCCCAGTTCCCTCAGCTGGGAACTCAGCACCCTTGTGCTCCAGACCCTTCCCCAGCCCCACCACCCTTCTTTTTTTCCTTCCTTGCCCTTATTTCTCTCCCGAAGCACGTACACCTTCAAAAGATACCAAGACTGCAGTATGTCCATTTTTTCAGCTCTCCACTCTTCTCTAAGTCATACCAGTGTGAACCTTGCTCCTCTCGAGCTCAGTGCCAGGCTGTCAGCTAAGCTGGGGCTTGCAAATACCTTGCCTGGTTGAAAAATGTAATTCCATAAAATAGAGCACTTCAGATTGTGCTGCACTGCCTGAATTCTAATGAAAAAGTAAGTAATGTAACAAGAAAACAACCATGGAAACACTGAGATGAGCTTCATCACCTTTCTTCCAAGCCTCCACCCACTGCAGATTCGATACCCAAGCTTGGTGTCCACCCCACCCCATCAAATGCTGCGAGATAGAAATCCCAATAATGCTTTGGAAGTTTTATTTGCAGTAGCTGTAGGATTCAATTCATCTTAATCAACCTCAGATACCTCAGAGCTGGTTGGAAACCAGAGCTGGTAATTCCAGGTCCTTCTGCAGACAATAAAAAGGTCCATGAGTCTCCCCTTGGAGATGCTGGAAGAAGATGAAGTGTTGATCTACTGGAGGGTGGGGAGGCTCTGCAGATGGATCTGGCCAGGCTGGATCCATGGGCCAGGAACAATTCCATGAGGTTCACTAAGGCCAAATTCACTTTGGCCTCAACAACCCCCAGCAGCTCCAGGCTTGAGGAGGAGTGGGGGGAGAGCTGCTGGGCAGAGAGGGACCTGGAGGTGTTGGTGAACAGCAGCTGAACATGAGTCAGCAGAGTGCCCAGGAGGCCAAGAAGGCCAAGGGCATCCTGGCCTGGATCAGCACCAGTGTGGCCAGTAGGAGCAGGGAAGTTCTCTTGCCCCTGCATTGGGCACTGGTGAGGCCACAGCTCGAGTGCTGGGTTCAGTGTTGGGCCCCAGCACTGGAGGCAGCACTGCAGGGGGGGTCTCAGGAGAGCGGAGCAGAGGGGCAGAATCCCCTCCCTGGCCCTGCTGCCCACGCTGCTCTGGGTGCAGCCCAGGACACGGTTATTGGCTCTGTGCTGCCAGCGCACGGTGCCGCCTCATGTGGAGCTTCTCCTCCCCCAGCACCCCAAGTCCTTCTCCTCAGGGCTGCTCTCCAGCCATTCTCCACCCAGCCCGGATTTATGTGTGGGATTGCAAACATTGGGATGAGTAGTTTATTTTTTTTTTCTCTTTCTTATATATATTTTTTTTTTCTGATTGTTC
Source organism: Caprimulgus europaeus (assembly GCA_907165065.1). The sequence continues at coordinate 123,337,730 of OU015524.1, read as the reverse complement.
CTTTCCTTTTCATAAGAACTAAGTCCTCCAGGTTGAGAGGAGTTATTTTATTTTTTTAAGATAATCTTCCCTTTTTAGTTTTGGGAGTTTAACCCCCTCCAGACACACATTTTGCCCTGAGACCCCCCCTGCAGTGCTGCCTCCCGTGCTGGGGCCACCAACAGCACAAGGACATGGAGCTACTGGAGCCAGTCCAGAGGAGGCCACGAGGATGATGCCAGGGCTGGAGCAGCTCTGCTGTGAGGACAGGCTGAGAGAGTTGGGGCTGTTCAGCCTGGAGAAGAGAAGGCTCCAGGGAGACCTTCTAGTGGCCTCCCAGTACCTGAAGGGGCTCCAGGAAGGCTGGGGAGGGACTTTGGCCAAGGGCAGGGAGAGACAGAACAAGGGGTGATGGCTTGAAAGTGGCAGAGGGGAGATGGAGCTGAGATGTGAGGAAGAAATTGTTTGGTGTGAGGGTGGTGAGACCCTGTCCCAGGTTGGCCAGAGAAGCTGTGGCTGCTCCTCCCTGGAAGTGTTCTGGGCCAGGTTGGATGAGGCTTTGAGCAACCTGGTCTAGTGGAAGGTGTCCCTGCTGCTGGCAGGGGGGTTGGAACTGGATGAGCTTGAAGGTTCCTTCCCACCCAAACCATTCCATGATTCTATTAAAGGACATCAGAAATTAACTGATATGAAACAGCGAGAAAATGCAAATGCAATGAGAGGAACCACAACACTCACAAGTTTGAGAGCAGCAGGTTATAAACATCACCTAAGAACAGCAACTTCCAGCCAGGGCCGAGGATTGTTACTGCACAGAAACAGAGCAACCACCACCAAAATTACAGGAATGGCAGAAGAATGCGACAAATATTTCTGTTCATTAATTAAGAAAGAAACCAGATGGGCCAGTCATGCCACAGCAAACTTCTTCTGTTCCCAACACCAGTGCAGGCAGATGTGAAACAACAGCAAACAGAGCTGGTCGGGTTTAAATCAGGAGATCTTCAACTGCATCCACGAGATCATCCAACTGCATCATGGCCAGTAGGAGCAGGGAAGTTCTCTTCCCCCTGCACTGGGCACTGGTGAGGCCACAGCTCGAGTGCTGGGTTCAGTGTTGGGCCCCTGAGTCCAAGAAGGACCTGGAGGTGCTGGAGCGTGTCCAGAGAAGGGAACGGAGCTGGGGAAGGGTCTGGAGCACAAGTGTGCTGAGTTCAGGCTGAGGGAACTGGGGGTGCTGAGCCTGGAGAAAAGGAGCCTCAGGGGAGACCTTGTGGCTCTGTCCAAGTCCCTTGGAGGAGGGTGGAGAGAGGTGGGGGTGGGTCTGTTCAACCAAGGAGCAAGGGACAGGACAAGAGGAAATGGGCTCCAGTTGTGGCCAGGGCAGCTGAGGTTGGATGTGAGGAAGAATTTCTTTGCTGAAAGGGTTCTCAGACACTGGAACGGGCTACCTAGGGAAGTGGTTGAGTCCCCATCCCTGGAGGTGTTTAAAAGACAAGTAGATGAGGTGCTCAGAGATCTGGTTTAGTAGTGGACAGGCACTGGTGAACTCCACGATCTCAAAGGTCTTTTCCAACCAAGGTTATGATTCTGTGATCCCAAGGGCTTTCAAAGAGCTGGACAAGAACAACTCTGCATCGTTTATCGCAGCTTCCAGCAAGTGTTAACTATGGAGGTCTGAGAGCTTTGGAGGACACACTGTCGTGTTTTAAACACATGAGCAAGGTGATGGAGCTCATAACAAGCTCTCAGTCCAGGTTACATCCCAGAAGACAAGAGAAATGCTGCTCTAAAACCTAATTAGTAATTAGAGTTGGTAAATAACTGATGTCTATCAACACACAGGTCATAAATCAATTGTCTGTGTTTTTATTACGACTACAAGATTGGTTGCAAACTCTACCAGCTCTGATGCAACCTACTCAAGAGTCTGGTAAATCACTGAACTTTGTGAAGTAGAATTTCTCAAGTATCTGGAATTACATTACATAATGTGGAATATATTAAACAGATTAATAATTGGCCAAGCGATAAGTCATCAAATAGAACGAGATCATCATTAATCACCTGCTCGCGCTGAAATCCCACAAGGAGCCGTTCTGGAGCCCAACATTACTCATCCTCCTGCAAGCCATGAGCAAATGCCACTGCAGATCAGACTCACACCAGCTCAGAGAGCTGCAGATAGTGAAGGACACGAGATCTGGATCTTTTTACCAACGTGACTACAAGCAAAGACCTTGTACATTGTTATCACCAAACACAAATCTGCCTCTGGGAAGAGAGACCTTTCCCAATCCAGATGGGATGGAACAGAGAAAGGACAGAATCAGAGAGTCACAGAATGGTGGGGTTGGAAGGGACCTCAGGAGATCATCCAGTCCGACCCCCCTGACAAAGCAGGTTCCCTACACCAGGTTGCACAGGAAAGCGTCCAGGTGGGTTTGAACATCTCCAGAGATGGAGACTCCACACCCTCTCTGGGCAGCCTGGCCCAGGGCTCTGGCACCCTACAGAGGCAGCAGCAGCCCACTCAGTGCAAAAACAAGGGGGCAAGAAATGAGAGTTGCAGGTGGCAAGACCAAAACCAAACGAGAGACAGAGGTTTCTTCACCCATGACCCAGCTACGTGGGTTAGCTCCTTGCTGCAGGATGTTGTGCACACTAAACGTCTGCAGGAGCTCAAGGGAAGCCTGGCCATGTCACAGAGCAGACACCCATGGCAGTTACTAATAAGATGGGCATCATCTCCACCATGAAAGTCCTGGAGATGTTCAGAAATCAGAGTCTAGAGAGTTGGGAAGGTGTAATACAGAGTCTGCTCAATTCTCACATCCTTCTGCAGTCTCCACTCATACTAACAGGGTGCAGACCCATCACTGCTATTCTCATATTCTCACCTGAGAGCAGAGGAAACTATTTTGGAAAGATCTCACTGATGGTGGACCACCAACCACAAATGGTTCCCCAGTGCAGCTCCCTCTGGCAGCAGCGGTGCAGGAAAACCTTCTCCAAGGTGGAGCTCAACTCACTATTCCAAATATAACTGAACTCAGAGAGGTCCTACATATCTGATCATATCAGATACCATTGGCCACCTCTCCTTTTCCACAGATGGTGAAAACGTGGCTTTTGAAGCACAGCCTACAGGCAGCCCCCTGGTTTGAGAGGAAGACAGAAGCACATGTCTCATTTAGAGAGCACCAAACATCTTCCAGACATAATTCCCTGGAAAAACCACTCCATCCCCTCAAGCTCTCCACTGGCCCACACATTCTCTTGTCTCCAACCACATGAAGACTTTGCTAAAGCTCTTCCAGGTCCTGCTGCCCTGCTGTAGGCCATGAATTGACCACACGCCACCAACACCTATTGAAAGTCATTCAACCTGGTTGGATGAGGCTTTGAGCAACCTGGTCTAGTGGAAGGTGTCCCTGCTGCTGGCAGGGGGGTTGGAACTGGATGAGCTTTGAGGTCCCTTCCAACCCAAACCAGTCTGGGATTCTATAATTCGGTGAAATTCTACTGATCAGCTGAAAAATTAGTGGAGAGTATGACGAAGCTCAAACTCCACATGGTGTTTAGAGCCAAGGTCAATGGATAATGGATTTTTGAGTCAAATATATCACAGACTCACAAAATGGTTTGGGTTGGAAGGGACCTTCAAGCTCATCCAGTTCCAACCCCCCTGCCAGCAGCAGGGACACCTTCCACTAGACCAGGTTGCTCAAAGCCTCATCCAACCTGGCCCAGAACACTTCCAGGGAGGAGCAGCCACAGCTTCTCTGGCCAACCTGGGCCAGGGTCTCACCACCCTCACACCAAACAATTTCTTCCTCAGATTTAAACCATATCCACTAAATCATTTCAGATGTTCCAGCAACCAGAAGAAACAACTTCTTGCCATCCTTCATCCAAGCTAGATCTCACCCAAACCCCTCCATCTTTAGCTTATTTCAACATTTTCTTGTCTCTCAAACTCATACACTCTCTACTGCACCTTCAGCTGAGGATCTACAGGGCATCAACACTTTGCAGCTGAGTTCTCACACAGCCCATGGTGGACTGAGCCACCACAGCACCTTTGAAGCCATCATCACTGAACATGGGAAACATCCATCTTTCAATACCTCCCTTTCTATATTTTACTTAAAGCTCTAAATATTTTATTGGTGACTGTTTAATATTAAAAAGACATAAACAAGGGTCCATGGAGGCAGGACTAGAAGACACATTGGTCCTTTAACTTGATGAGTGGCCTCCAGACCTACAACACGGAGACAACATGGTTCTGGGTTTGTCCAACCTTGACCCACGTTGTAACTGTAGGATCTTCTCCCATCTTTCTGCTGCAAGAGATTGTTTTATTTAGCCTAGGTAATCAAAGCTAATTAATTATACCCCATAAAAAGCAAGTAGAAAGGAGCTGGGAGGGATTGAAGGTTTATTGTACGTTGACAAAATCCATTATTTCTTTACTGGCTTTGCATGGCTGTGCTGTAGATAAAAAAGGCACACAACAAAATCATCATAAAGAGGAGCAGCTTTGTCACAAGGGGTTGCAGAAACCTCCCACAAGGACCTTCCTTCTCCTCCTGCTCCCAAGTAACGTGCAGCACCAAGTAGTTTTTTGCAGCTCCTCCCAACTCCAAGGCTGTTGGGCTTGTAAATGCTGCTGTTTAATCTCCCTGGAGTAAGAAGATTCAAGGCAAGAGTTTCAAGGCAATTCTAGTTTTCCCTATATTTCACCCCTCCTCAAAGTCCTCCTTCAGGTTCCCCTTTAAATTTGATTTTGCTGAAGAACTTCCACCTGAAAAGCCTGTTTTTCCTCCTTAGCTATTTTTTTCACGTCCTACTGCTTGATTTCTACCCAACACCAAATAAGCGTTGTGGGGAGAGAAAGAGAGAAAAAGTTGTTTTGTAAGAGGGCTCAATGTGTTTGCCAGTTCACTCTTGCAAATTAAAAGGTCAGAAAAACAATCACTGTATTTGGAAAGAAGAATTTTACACAACTAAGACCTCAATGAAAAAAAATAAATAAAATAAAATAAAATAAAATAAAATAAAATAAAATAAAATAAAATAAAATAAAATAAAATAAAATAAAATAAAATAAAATAAAATAAAATAAAATAAAATAAAATAAAATAAAATAAAATAAAAAATTCACTTTGTTCCAGTAAAGCCAGTTGTCTTCTCTACCCCATGAGGAAGTTTAATAAACAGCTTTCTGCACTTCTAAGGTTTTTGAACGTGGGCCAGGTTTTGTAGAGATCAAACTTGTCCTAGATGAAACTGCAGGGCTTGAAATGAAAAGCAGAACGTGTCAAATAGGGTGGAAAAGAAATCCGAAGGAGAAATTGATTGGGTTGGTTCATTGAGCCAATCGATAACGACAGGTAACACTAATATTCAAGTTCCATCTCCAGATTGCTCCTACTGGTATGGATCAGAGCAGTGAATTAATCTCTTGATTCTCAAAGACCAAGGTACTCAGGTCCCTAAACCCCAACTGTCTCCAGGTGTCACACAGGACAAGAGGAGCTCAACGGAAAGGGAAAGAGCATTTACGTGTTCAACACCACGGATAACAGAACATCTTCCATCAGGTCACAGAAACAGAGAATCACAGAGTGGTTTGGGTTGGAAGGGACCTTCAAGCTCATCCAGTTCCAACCCCCCTGCCAGCAGCAGGGACACCTTCCACTGGACCAGGTTGCTCAAAGCCTCATCCAACCTGGCCCAGAACACTTCCAGGGAGGAGCAGCCACAGCTTCTCTGCCCAACCTGGGCCAGGGTCTCACCACCCTCACACCAAACAATTTCTTCCTCACATCTCAGCTCCATCTCCCCTCTGCCACTTTCAAGCCATCACCCCTTGTTCTGTCACTCCCTGCCCTTGGCCAAAGTCCCTCCCCAGCCTTCCTGGAGCCCCTTCAGGTACTGGGAGGCCACTAGAAGGTCTCCCTGGAGCCTTCTCTTCTCCAGGCTGAACAGCCCCAACTCTCTCAGCCTGTCCTCACAGCAGAGCTGCTCCAGCCCTGGCATCATCCTCGTGGCCTCCTCCGCACTGGCTCCAGTAGCTCCATGTCCTTGTGCTGTTGGTGGCCCCAGCACTGGAGGCAGCACTGCAGGGGGGGTCTCAGCAGAGCGGAGCAGAGGGGCAGAATCCCCTCCCTGGCCCTGCTGCCCACGCTGCTCTGGGTGCAGCCCAGGACACGGTTATTGGCTCTGTGCTGCCAGCGCACGGTGCTGCCTCATGTGGAGCTTCTGGTCCCCCAGCACCCCCAAGGTATCCACAACAGCATCTTATGTCCATGAATGCTCAACCTGCCACAGATCTCCTACACCATCACTGGCTTTTCTTCATTCACCCACCTCAATGGAACACAAAGCCCAGAGTTATGAATTTTGGTATTTCTGCAAATTGCTGTAATTCTGAAGTAGCTCAAGATTTCACCAGGGCTGTGAAGCCATAACAGCACCTTGCTGGCAAAAGTCCCCAGTCTGGACCACTTCAGGAGCTTCTGGCAGTGGAAATCATGCAAATCAACATCTCTCCCTTGTCATGACTTGACCATCATCAGCTCTGGGGAACACTGACCCTGCTGCAGGATCCTGCAAAGAGAATAAAGCTGAAAGCTCTTCAGCAGAGGACACTTTCCATGGGTGCTTCAGCCATCCTTGCAAGGATGCAAGCAGGACTCACCCACACAAGCAGGACTTCTGTTTCACATCCTGAGAGTAGAAATGTGGTCTAAGGGGAAAAAAAGAAAATCCCCAAACCAACAAAACTTGAAGTGTTTCTCTACCCACTCACAACCCAGCACCCCAGGTGCCCACTCACTACATTTGACCAAAGGAATCATTAGATTCGTGTCCAAAAACTCTCATTAACGGCCTTAATTGCCTACTTTATATTAGTTATTAATAACTTCCTGATAACAGATGAGATCCAACGTTACTCCTCCTTCACTGGCTGAACGTGAACTGAAGGAACACCCTCGTTTCTGGATTCTCACAATATTCAGTTTCTCTCATTAGGGCAAATTTGGTTTCAAGCCAAATGACATATAAATAATTATTGACACAGCTCAGGACTCCTGTGGTGCTCAGGTTCCTTCTCTTCCAAAGCCTCACAGTTATCTGAAAAAGTGTCTACTGTCATTTCCAAACTATTTGGTCAGACTGATGCCAAAGGGTAATCAGCACTTGCTTGCTTGATGTCAGCTCCTTGGGAAGGCTGAAATCACAGAATCACAGAATCACAGAGTGTCAGGGATTGGAAGGGACCTCAAAAGCTCATCCATTCCAATCCCCCTGCCAGAGCAGGAACACCTGGATGAGATCACACAGGAAGGTGTCCAGGCAGGTCTTGAATGTCTCCAGAGAAGGAGACTCCACACCCTCCCTGGGCAGCCTGTCCCAGGGCTCTGGCACCCTCACAGTGAAGAAGTTCCCCCTCAAGTTTAAGCAGAACCTCCTGTGTTCCAGCTCACACCCACTGCCCCTTGTCCTACCACTGGACACCACTGTGCAGAGCCTGGCCCCATCCTCCTGACACTCACCCTTCAGATATTGATCAACATTAATGAGGTCCCCCCTCAGCCTCCTCTTCTCCAAGCTAAAGAGCCCCAGCTCCCTCAGCCTTTCCTCATCAGGGAGATGCTCCACTGCCTTCATCATCTTGGTGGCTCTGTGCTGGACTCTCTCCAGCAGTTCCCTGTCCTTCTTGAACTGTGGGGCCCAGAACTGGGCACAATATTCCAGATGTGGCCTCACCAGGGCAGAGTAGAGGGGAAATCACACGAGGTTTCCAAAGGACTATACTTGAAGTTATCTCTGAGTAATCTAGGAGAGATGATCTCGTACAGAAAAAGAATAACTGGTTTGTAGAGCTGTGGAAATGCTAATTCCTTGGGTTGGAAAGAAGATACGTCTTTGAAAGTGGAATTTAAGCTGTCACAGGTTCCCTGTTCCAACAAAACCAGCTCTTAGAACAATGGACAAATAAATCCCTCATCTGAGATCTCCTGCAAAGAACACTTTTGGTCTTAGGAACGTGAGAGTGACTTTTAATTCCTTCCTCCCTTTTTTTCTCCCTACTCAAAGCCAATGATGATGATTAAACCATGACCACTGGGTTGATACAGGTACCATCATGAAACAGGCTCTTGTCCAAGCAAACCTTCAGTGATGGACAAATACACCAAGAGATGCACAGACACCGTGGTGGCCACAACCCTTCAAGGTCCCTTGACCAGCTGCACAGTGATTACCAGTACATGGTACTGTACTTTAAACTGTTTATTTTCTTGCTATCCATCATTACAATGTGCTTAACAACAAGCACCAGCAGCTTGGGACAGATGTTCTTGGCTTTTTTTTTCTCTCAAAACAAAATGGAATTTAAAAAAAAACCTAATGGAGAATGAGATGATCAATAAAATAAATATAAAGGATATTGTATAAAAAATATAGAGTGCAAAAATTGTTGTTAATATAGAAAATATCTAAAGGATATTGTATATAAAATTAGGGAATTCAAGTATTTTCATTAATACATTAACACAGAGAAGGAGCACTAGAGTCCAACAGTGACAACTTTGCTACTAATTCATATGCCTGGACTTTCAGCTCTTAATTAGCCTTGTCTTGCATTTTTAACTCTAAAGATGCTTTATTATCCTGGCATCAAAACAGTGATGGGGGAGGCATCAGACATTGTGAAATCCTAATTCTCTTGATTGCACTGAATTTGGAATTTCAATTTAGACCTCAAATATCATTTCATGAGGGCCTGGGTGAGGCTGAGTCAAGCTTGGAAGTGAGTGTCAGCTCAATGGCCTGGGTTGGAAAAGCCCTTGAAGCTCATGGAGTCCAACCATGAACCCAACACTGAGCAGTCCCCACTGACCCATGTCCCTCAGCACTGTGTCTACACCACTCTTCAATCCCTCCAGGGATGGGGACTCCACCACTGCCCTGGCCAACCCCTTCCAATGCCTCAGAACCCTTTCAGCAAATAAATTCTTCCTCACATCCCATCTCCACTGCCCTGGCCACAACTGGAGCCCATTTCCTCTTGTCCTGTCCCTTGCTCCTTGCTTGAACAGACCCACCCCCACCTCTCTCCACCCTCCTCCAAGGGACTTGGACAGAGCCACAAGGTCTCCCCTCAGCCTCCTTTTCTCCAGGCTCAGCACCCCCAGTTCCCTCAGCCTGAACTCAGCACACTTGTGCTCCAGACCCTTCCCCAGCTCCGGTCCCTTCTCTGGACATGCTCCAGCACCTCCAGGTCCTTCTTGGACTCAGGGACCCAACTCTGACCCCAGCACTGGAGGTGAAAGCACCATCACAGGAACACAGCTCTAATAAAAACGTCACTGCCCTCAGTGATTTCAGATCTGTACCTCATCACCTTTACTGAATCCAAACTGTGGCAGAGCTCCTTCTATCCAGAAGCTTCTGAGAAGCTGACTCAAGAGGTTTCTTTAAAAAGTAAAGGCAAGGAAATAATTTTAGAATGTTCTCTGACGCTTCTGGAGTGTCGTGTCTTAATGATTAAATAGATTGGGAGGATGAAGGAGGGGGGAAAAGAAATGAAGACGAGGTTCTGAAACAACAGTGGCTGCAAGATCTGAGAACTGCTCTTGTCTCACTGCCCCCATTAGTCACATCATTATATTCTGAGATTTTTATACAACATAGATAACTCAGATCAACAGACTGGATCTGAACACAGAAGGAGTGCTTACTATAATCCCTGGCTGACAATTAAATAACACAAAGCATATTAATACTAAAAAACCAATTATATTGGAGTTATAGCTCCATATATTATGGAATAGCATAAATCCACACGTGCATAATATCAGAAGATGTAGCTATAGCTACAGAAAGAAAATTCAGTAGTAAAAAGGTAATTTGGGGCACTCTAATGAATGGAAACAAAATGTACAGTGATATCTTCATCACTGTTACATTACTGCACACTAAAAGACACTGCTGTTTAAACAGTTTAAATCCATGTTTATCTTTCTTAATTATTTCAGTACAGTACTCAAAAAAAAACCCCACCAACCTGAGATTTTATCAAAAACCAAATTACTTAAAGTGGTAAGAACATTTCCAGAAGGTTTCAAAGTCAGGATCAAGGATGGGAAATGGTTTATCCAGCTTCTTGTTCTACGAGAGAGGGGAAAAGGTGGGTGTAGGGGGAAGGAAATTCCATGTACAGGAGCATCCAACATATAAGATGCCACCAGAGATGCCATCGTGGATGAGGACAGGTAAAAGGCAGCTTGGAAAAGATCACTGAAGCTTTTCAGGTGACATTTATCAGACTGGATGCCTAACCAGTGCTTTGGAAAGAAAGGATTACTGGGAGGAGAGGGGCTGTGTTCATACAGAAGAGCTTTAGTGAACTTCCAAGCTTCACAGCTCTTTCTCATTGTATTTATCCCTATTTAAAATAAAATAAAATCCACTATGCCACCAGCTGATCTGTATTTAGAACTTGATCTGTTTGAATGCTTTGTCTGAACTGATTCCCAGTGTAAACTGAGACTTCCTTCCCCCGGCTTTCATGCACTATTCCAGCTCCATCATTTCACCAACAACGCTGCAGAGGGTGAGAAAGGGGATGCCAAGGGTGGACATCCCACCCCTGCCTCCACCACGGTGGCCATGCATGGGCGATGGGACTGGGCTGCACCCAGAGCAGCGTGGGCAGCAGGGCCAGGGAGGGGATTCTGCCCCTCTGCTCCACTCTCCTGAGACCCCCCCTGCAGTGCTGCCTCCAGTGCTGGGGCCACCAACAGCACGAGGACATGGAGCTACTGGAGCCAGCCCAGAGGAGGCCACGAGGATGATGCCAGGGCTGGAGCAGCTCTGCTGTGAGGACAGGCTGAGAGAGTTGGGGCTGTTCAGCCTGGAGAAGAGAAGGCTCCAGGGAGACCTTCCAGTGGCCTCCCAGTACCTGAAGGGGCTCCAGGAAGGCTGGGGAGGGACTTTGGCCAAGGGCAGGGAGTGACAGAACAAGGGGTGATGGCTTGAAAGTGGCAGAGGGGAGCTGGAGCTGAGATGTGAGGAAGAAATTGTTTGGTGTGAGGGTGGTGAGACCCTGGCCCAGGTTGGCCAGAGAAGCTGTGGCTGCTCCTCCCTGGAAGTGTTCTGGGCCAGGTTGGATGAGGCTTTGAGCAACCTGGTCTAGTGGAAGGTGTCCCTGCTGCTGGCAGGGGGGTTGGGACTGGATGAGCTTGAAGGTCCCTTCCAGCCCAAACCATTCTAGGATTTTATGACCAAGATGGCAAGGACAACTGGTTTATCTTCTCAGTTACTAGCTCTCACTGCCAGATCAGCTTCAATAACCATAATTTCTCATATAAAGCCCATTCTGTGCTATAAACTGGCCTTGACTGGGCACTGGTGGAAGAGCAGCTCCAGAGCAGGGAACAGGGACTGTACAGGGAACCAGAGACAGCTCAAACAGAAATGTCAAGGGTTAACCACCACTCTTCCCTGTCTCCACTGCAGCCTCAATTAGCTGATGAAATCTCCCACCACCCAGCTCTGCTCCTCTAAGCCTGTTTTCCAGTAATTTAAGAGAAAAGGGATTCCAGCTGCACATGCAGACAAGCAAAGTGTCAGTGCTAATCCATCTCCTCCCACTCCTCTGCTCTTCCATCCATCATGTCCTACTATCAGTCCAGAGCCACCCCGAAAATACAGCATCGTGCTTGTTGTCTGTGTGGTCTGCCATCAAAAAAGGGAGAGAAAACAACTTTTCAGAAGCAGATGAGTGTAGCTGTGCAAGCTGAATGTAAAGTTATAAAAGAGAGAGGAAAAAAACTGCTTAGAAACTGTTTTAAGTCAATCCATCGAGATGTCTTCCCTGCTAAACTGTTTTCTTGTAGAACTTCAGATCCTGCAGGCAAACCAACCAACCTCTGAACGTTCAAATTTCTCTCATCCATCAATCCAGAGACCAAGCTCCCTGCTGCTCTGATCCTTCCAAGGAAACCAGCTCCAACAACAGAGGATTTGGCTGAGAATTTCCACCTGTGGCTAGTGGCAACGTGAACAAGCCATTTTCTGTGAAGCTCCTCAAAACCCAGTCCCAAACCACTGCCTTTCCTCTTCTGAATTAAAAGCAGATGGTAAACAAATCAAAGGACACTTATCTAAACAGTTGCTGTGCTTCAACATCCCTCTTCATTATCCAGCTGAAATAGATTGTTTTCACATTCATATTCCCAACTCCAATCTGTTTATTGGTTTGCAATGGTGGGGAATTTCCTCCTCCTTTTCCAATAGCAACTTGGTAACCACAGCGATTTTGGCCACTGCTTTGACAATATTCCTTTGAAGTGTTAACTGAAAAAGGGCTGGAAATGAGAAACAGTTCTGCTGGAGGTGGTACAAAGATGTACTCCACTGTCAAACCTTCAGTGAAGATCCAATCTCCTGAAATAACTCCCTGGTGCCTCCATTTGAGGGGAGAAGTTGATATATCCTTTTCTGACACACAAGCTAGCAGCACAGCGAAGGATTCACAAGTGTCACCTCCAATATCCATTCAAAACCTGTACAACACACAGCCTCCAAATGGCTTTGATCTACCCAAGAACAGTGTTGTGGATGAAGCCACCTTAAAGAAACCAGGGGCTGGAGATACTTCAGGTGGGAACATCCAACGTGCCCAAAACACAGGTACAGCGCGGCTGAGCTCTCTGCATCATAGAACCAGAGAGTGGTTTGGGTTGGAAGGGACCTTCAAGCTCATCCAGTCCCAACCCCCCTGCCAGCAGCAAGGACACCTTCCACTAGACCAGGTTGCTCAGAGCCTCATCCAACCTGGCCCAGAACACTTCCAGGGAGGAGCAGCCACAGCTTCTCTGCCCAACCTGGGACAGGGTCTCACCACCCTCACAGCAAACAATTTCTTCCTCACATCTCAGCTCCATCTCCCCTCTGCCACTTTCAAGCCATCACCCCTTGTTCTGTCACTCCCTGCCCTTGGCCAAAGTCCCTCCCCAGCCTTCCTGGAGCCCCTTCAGGTACTGGGAGGCCACTGGAAGGTCTCCCTGGAGCCTTCTCTTCTCCAGGCTGAACAGCCCCAACTCTCTCAGCCTGTCCTCACAGCAGAGCTGCTCCAGCCCTGGCATCATCCTCGTGGCCTCCTCTGGACTGGCTCCAGTAGCTCCATGTTCTATTTATGTTTGGGGTTTCTCTGACCCAGGTGCAGGACCCTGCCCTTGGCCTTGTTGAACTTCATGATGTTTGCACAGACCCACCTCTCCCGCCTCTCAAGGTCCCTCTGGACAGCAGATGGAATTATCACTAATTGCAGCACAAAAAGAGCTCAAGGAGACATCAAACACTTGCACATAGCAGAAGGGGGAATGAAAATTTGGAAGCCTGGGCAAGTTTCCTGGTGCTTTGGTTTCCACAGGTGTAAAATGGGAATTATTGATGCAGACACCTTTTGTTAAGGGCTGTGGGCTTTGCTTCCTGCACCTTGTAAAAGCATCAACCTTTCCTGCAGAAACAAGTTTGAAACACTGTCATAGATCTAGAAAAGGAAATGACATTAATCCAAAGTGATGGGTAATCAAAAGGTTAGCTCGTGGATCTGCAGCCAGAGGAAAGAGGTTTTTCTTTAGCACAAATAAATCATATAAACACCAGAAGCTGAAGTCAAAACAATAGTTGAGGTCAATCTGGACTGAACACCTTCAGCATCATCCTGCTCATCTCAGCATTCCTGACTTGCAGCTGTTGAGCCTTAAAATCATTTAAGTCATTTATAGGTCTTCCAGGGTCTTATGTTGCTTCTTTGGCCACCTCCTGGGGTGATGTGGGTGAGCACCTCAGCTTCTGGTCATGTTCTCAAAATGGAAATGGGTACCAAGAACAGGATCTATAAGAAAGCTGGGGAAGAACTGTTCCCAGGGGCAGGGAGCAGTGGGGTGAGGGGAGATGGTTTTAAAGTAGAAAAGGGCAGATTTAGGTTGGATTTTAGGAAGAAGTTCTTCAAGATGAGGCTGGTGGATCATTGGAACAGGTTGCCCAGAGAGGCAGTGGAAGCCCCATCCCTGGAGATATTCAAGGTCAGGCTTGATGGGGCTCTGAGCAACCTGCTCTAGTGAAGATGTCCCTGCTCACTGCTGGGGGGTTTGACTGGATGAACTCTGAGGGTCCCTTCCAACCCAAACCAGTCTGTGATTCTATGATTTACACTTCATTTTGGTGGCAAGAGTTTCACTTAGCAGCAGCCAGAACTGCTGAACTATCACAGAACCCCAGCTGTGGGCTGAAGGAGCATTTTGGAGTTTGCTTTCTTGGTGTTTTTTTTTTCTTCCCCTCAAAAACAGACAAAATTGGAAAGGACAGCACCAAAGTTTTAGAATCACAGACTGATTTGGGTTGGAAGGGACCTTTAAAGGCCATCTAATCCAACCCTCCTGCCATGAGCAGGGACATCTTCAACCAAACCAGGCTGCTCAGAGCCTCCAAGTCTCAGCACATGCCAGCAGAGCATTGTTAAGCATTGGACTGCAACAAGAGATGGTGTTAAAATAAACCCTTTGGAGATGAGCTTTATATATAAGATTTCCATGGTTACCTCCATGTGAGCTACCACGGATCAGACAGGACTAAGTGCTGATTTTTTCCAAAGCCATTTAGAAGCATTTAAGAGATTTTTTTTTCCATCCTTACCTCAAAGTATTTCATACCATTAGCCACTGTTTTACTAATCTGAGATATTATGTATTAAATCTTCACCTAAACTGAATTTTATACTATTACAGTTTACAGGAACCTGATTAGAGACAGGTACAAGAAGAAGATGTCAGTTTGTATAAAAGCTGATCTTGACAGGCAGCCAAGTCCTGGTGTGAATTAAAGGCTCTCAGAAAGTGGTTTATCATTCTACCAGATGAAACAGCTGTTGGGTCACAGAATCACAGAGTGTCAGGGATTGGAAGGGACCTCAAAAGTCCAATCCCCCTGTTGGAGCAGGAACACCTAGATGAGATCACACAGGAAGGCATCCAGGTGGGTCTTGAATGTCTCCAGAGAAGGAGACTCCACAACCTCCCTGGGCAGCCTGTCCCAGGGCTCTGGCACCCTCACAGGAAAGAAGTTCCCTCTCAAGTTTAAGCAGAACCTCCTGTGTTCCAGCTCACACCCATTGCCCCTTGTCCTATCACTGGACACCACTGTGAAGAGCCTGGCCCCATCCTCCTGACACTCACCCTTCAAATATTGATCAACATTAATGAGGTCCCCCCTCAGCCTCCTCTTCTCCAAGCTCAAGAGCCCCAGCTCCCTCAGCCTGTCCTCATCAGGGAGATGCTCCACTCCCTTCGTCATTTTGATCAGATAGATTTCTCCAGATGTGAAAAGTCAGGGGCCATACTTGCATTGATAACCATGACCAACACCTCCACAACTGTGTTTAAACAATCATATTGATGCTTCTTGTCGTGGCTGAAGGAACTCAAGTTAAAGTGGTGGTGAGTTCAGTTCAAAGAATGAAATCCAGAAGATTATCTGAAATTTGAGCTATTTCTGCTCAGCATCACTTAGGGAAAAACTCTGGCAAGAATTTCTTGATTTGGACTTTTAATGAAATGCTCAAGGCTGTAGGACACTACTTCTGGGAAGCCACCTGCAACCACTGATGAGCAGCAAGTCTATGAGCTGCAGACCTACATGAACTTCATACTCTACACTCATAGACTCATCATATGTTATGAGTTGGACCCACCAGGATGATGGAGTCCAACTCCTGTCCCTGCACAGGACAATCCCAACATTCACACCATGGCCCTGAGGGCCTTGGCCAAATGCTGCTGGAATCTTGTCAGCCTTGGTGCCATCAGCACCTCCCTGGGGAGCCTGTGCCAGTGCTCCACCACCCTCTGCCTCAAGAACCTTTTCCTCATGGCCAACCTCCCCCTCCCCTGCCACATCTTCCTGCCATGGCCTCTGCTCCTGGCGTTGGTGGCCAGAGAGAAGAGCTCAGCGCCTGCCCCTCCTCTTCCCCTGGGGAGGAAGTTCCAGACCGCCAGGAGATCTCCTCTCAGTCTCCTCTTCTCCAGGCTGAACAACCCAAGTGCCTTCAGCCTCTCCTCATACGGCTCAAGTCACCTGGCAGGTTGAGCAACAAACACACCAACTCCATACCTCAGCAATTCCCTCAACTGAAAATTGTGCAAAATAGACTTTTAGAAGCACTCCTGAGATTTATTCTAAATGCTAAAAATAAATACTATAATGCTAAAAGATAAATACTATTTCATGCAGGATGCCAAGACACGACAGAAGATCCCAGCTGGAAAGCCAACTGGTCTGTCAGAAGGAGATATTCAGTTCAGAGAAATGGGTCATGTCACTCATGACCTGCACAGCCCATGTATGACAAAATGACAACTAGATTTACATGACAGATTGTGTTTCTGTCCAACACCCAGCCTTGCTTTACATTACAAATCCCAACAGCCTGTGTTCTACCACCCCTCAAATCACAGCATCACAGAATCCCAGAGTGGTGGGGTTGGAAGGGACCTCAGGAGATCATCCAGTCCAACCCCCCTGCCAAAGCAGGTTCCCTACACCAGGTTGCACAGGAAAGTGTCCAGGTGGGTTTGAACATCTCCAGAGATGGAGACTCCACACCCTCTCTGGGCAGCCTGGCCCAGGGCTCTGGCACCCTCACAGCAAAGAAGTTTTTCCTTCAGTTTCTCTGGAACTTCCACTGTTCCAGTTTGTGCCCATTGCCCCTTGTCCTGTCACTGGGCACCACCGAGAAGAGCCCGGCCCCATCCATTGGCCCCCACACTTCAGATATTTACAGACATTGATCAGATCCCCTCTCAGGCTGCTCTTCTCCAGGCTGAACAGTCCCAGCTCTCTCAGCCTCTCCTCACACAGGAGATGCTCCAGGCCCCTCAGCATCTTTGTGGCCTCCCCTGGCCTCTCTCCAGAAGTTCCCCATCTCCCCTGAACTGGGGAGCCCAGAACTGGACACAACACTCCAGATGTGACCTCACCAGGGCAGACTGGAGCAGGAGGAGAACCTCCCTTGACCTGCTGGCCACACTCTCTCAATGACCATTGACCTTCTTGACCACAAGGGCCCATTGCTGGCTCATGGTCAACTGGTCATCCACCATCACTCCCAGGTCCTTCTCTTCAGGGGCTGCTTTCCAGCAGGTCAACCTTCAACCCCAATCCTCATGTCTTGTCCTTTCTTTTTTGAGCATTAAAATCATCTCCATAAATGTTACAGCAGAGCAGACAAATAATTCATTTAAAAGGTCTGGGTCCCACCTGACCGGGACCGTGGGTGTGTGATAATGGAATGAAGCTACAGAAAATGAGTTCCACACCCCTGTTATTTGCAGTCCTACTTCTTTCCCTCAAACTGCCAGAGGCATCCCAATCCCTAATTTCAAGACAATCATTTCTTAAAAATGAAAGGAAAGTCGTTTTCAAAGCCATCCCACCTGGCAGGAGCTTGGCCGCCGGGTGCGTCGGCAGCGTGGGTTTGGCTCACCAGATCAATGTTGTCCTCAATGCTGGTTAAATCACAGAGTGTCAGGGATTGGAAGGGACCTCGAAAGCTCATCCAGTCCAATCCCCCTGCTGGAGCAGGAACACCTGGATGAGTTTACACAGGAAGGCGTCCAGGCGGGTCTTGAATGTCTCCAGAGTAGGAGACTCCACACCCTCCCTGGGCAGCCTGGCCCAGGGCTCTGTTACCCTCACAGGAAAGAAGTTCCTCCTCAAATCCAAGCAGAACCTCCTGTGCTCCAGCTCACACCCATTGCCCCTTGTCCTATCATTGGACATCACTGTGAAGAGCCTGGCTCCATCTTCCTGACACTCACCCTTCAGATATTGATCAACATTAATGAGGTCCCCCCTCAGCCTCCTCTTCTCCAAGCTCAAGAGCCCCAGCTCCCTCAGCCTCTCCTCATCAGGGAGATGCTCCACTCCCTTCATCATCTTGGTGGCTCTGTGCTGGACTCTCTCAAGCAGCTCCCTGTCCCTCTTGACCTGAGGGGCCCAGAACTGGACACAATATTCCAGATGTGGCCTCACCAGGGCAGAGTAGAGGGGAAGAAGAACCTCTCTTGACCTACTGACCACAGCCCTTCTAATGCACCCCAGGATGCCATTGGCCTTCCTGGCCACAAGGACACAGTTAAAGCCACGCTGTCCTTTACATTCTGTGACCAAAATGATGAGCTCCTGTTTCATGTTGGGTTTCCATCAGCTTCATGTGGCACCGTAACAAGATGTGCCCCACAGCTGTCGGTGAGGAGCGATACCCAAACCCTGGGAGGAGATCTGGTTGGGACTTTCTGCTGGATCAGCTGGTCCATTCATCCCCATCCTCCCTTCAGATCTGCTCTTTGAGCTCTGCCATCGCTGGGCACATCGCCAAGGAACAGTAAAAGACGATTGAATTTCTGGAGGAGCAGTAGGAAAATTGCAAATCTGGGATATGATGATCAAGACATCATCTCTGTGACTTGTGCCACAGATATGATATGAAGATCCCTGTCACTACAAGGTTTCTTTTCACTCAAGCAAAACCTCAACAGATTGTAAGGACCTGGTAGAGTTGGAGGTTACAAGCATGGAACCATTCTCTCAAGTTAAAACAGCTTTTCATGAAGTTTTACAAATCAAATGTCTTTCTTTGAAATTGGACACTGTAAAATCTATTTTTTCTACCTCAGTAAACTTTAAGGAGACACAAAAAAACAGTGATTTTTAAAAATACTCTACTAAACAGCAGCATATGCAGAATAAGGGAACTATTTTCTTCCCCCCAAAAAGACACTGCAAAGAAATAATGGATGTAGAATATGCTTCAAAAAGGATATTTTTTTAAACTTTTTTTTTCAAATCCATCTTAAACAAGAGTGTGATCAAAGATTTTTAGGAATCTAAAAATACCTGGCCAGAGAAAACACTAAACAAAGAAGCAACCCCAGATTATTTGTTCAAGGGATTGATTCCCCTTTGTTTCCCTTTCTTCAGAGGTTCCCAAGTGCTTCTTAGGGTGGGTCAGGTAGTAGGACACAAACCACCCAGAAGATCCAAACTATTCCCACTGCCCATGAATGTTCTCTCACTATATCTCCAGGTGGTTTTGCTTTTGTTCAGCTTCTCAAAGCCAGGCTCAGCGTTATCAATGGGTAAGACAACCCAAACATGACCCGTGCAAATCTACGTGGTGTATTAAAAGAAATGGCTTTAAAGTATGTTCATAATTGGCTGAAATTCTTCACCTCAGGAGCAACCCATCTACAAACATTTTGTGTGTTTTCAATCACATTAGAGCAAATTCACTCCCTGGTGTTTGAGTCTGAAGTGAATTCACTCAGAGTCATTCCCTCCTGGTCACGTACAAGTAGCTGCTTGTGCCAAGCCAGCTCGCTCTCGCTCCGAGAGGCGACGCTCCAAAGTGTTGCCGCTGTTTACATTTCTGAAGACAAGTCTAAAGAACTATTTCTCTTCCCTTGCTTTAGAAAAATCTCTTCAGAAGAGCTTGGTTAGCACAAGACCATGAAAGCTTTTGGAAAAAAAAACCCAAAAATCCCCCAAAAACCAGAGAAATTTTGACAAACACCATTTCAAAACTGCTCCCCAGACCGAGCTGTGTAGCTTCTCTTTAGCTTGGAGAAGAGGAGGCTGAGGGGGGACCTCATTAATGTTTATAAATATCTGAAGGGTGAGTGTCAGGAGGATGGGGCCAGGCTCTTCACAGTGGTGTCCAGTGATAGGACAAGGGGCAATGGGTGTGAGCTGGAACACAGGAGGTTCTGCTTGGATTTGAGGAGGAACTTCTTTACTGTGAGGGTGCCAGAGCCCTGGGACAGGCTGCCCAGGGAGGGTGTGGAGTCTCCTTCTCTGGAGACATTCAAGACTCACCTGGATGCCTTCCTGTGTGATCTCATCCAGGTGTTCCTGCTCCAGCAGGGGGATTGGACTGGATGAGCTTTCGAGGTCCCTTCCAATCCCTGACACTCTGTGATTCTGTGTAAAATTATCTTGGATACGTGTTTTTCCCACTCAGTTAAGTCAGGCTGAAAAGGAGAATTCTCTGGTGACTCAACACATCATTTGAAAGTGTGATGCTTTTATTAAGCCCAAAGTGAGGCCTCTCAAGGAGGCACTTGATTTCCAAGCACCTGAAGATGTTCAGTGCTCAGGGTGGGTCCATGCACAGCATCCACACAGAGAGCAAAGCTTTGCTGATGAAGGTCCAAGCCCACAGGTAGTGGTATAATATTGACTGCACCTCCAGGAAAAAGGATTTATTGGCTTAATTTGGTCTCCTGGAAGAGTTCAGCACAGAGTCAGCGAGTTAGTCCAGGCTTCAGACATTAAAAGATGTAAGGCAGTGGAAAAAATCAGTTGCACCTTACTCCCTTTGCACCATCCCTCAGTTATCCACCTCTCTCCCCACCTTCTTCTTCTGAAGTTTCCACGAGGTCCACCTGTTAAAAATCACACTCAAACACAAATAGTCCCAGTGGTCACCTCTCCATCTCAGGTGATTTCATATTTTGAGGTGTTCTTCTCACTTTGCAACGTAACCAACATCTCCATGAAGCTCAGCAGCAGCAGTTGGCCTTTCTGTTCCCTTCAGCTCTTGCCAGAAGATCCCAAAGCACACAGAAATTAGCCCAAAACTACTCCACAAACTTGCTGGAAAAGCAAGAGAGACCCTCGTGCTCCTCATCTAGGTCTTGTTCTCCAAACACACATCCCTCTCCTCTGAAGTTTTACTTCACAGACCTTATGGATGTGCAATATGAAGAGTAAAAAAGTGGAGAATGAAACCAGAGATCAAAGATTGTCCCAGCAGACAGAAATTAAACTGAATATGCCTTGAGTGCTCTCATATAAATCAGGATTTTGAAGCTGATCAAGTGTTAGTAAGTATTAATGTGCTTATAAATAACTGCTCACAGGAAGAAAAAAGATCAGCTGGGAGGATTTGGCTATGGACAAAATGTACTCATTTCCTAAAAATGAGCAAACTAAAGGAAAATATTTTAACTTCTTTCCATATAGGAATGTGATCTTCAAGTTGACTGTGCCATCTCTAGAAAGCTATCCAAGCAGGTAGGAAAAAAAGGGGGAAATAAGTAAAATTCACACTGGAGAAACCCTGGAATCATGGAATGGTTTGGGTTGGAAGGGACCTTCAAGCTCATCCAGTCCCAACCCCCCTGCCAGCAGCAGGGACACCTTCCACTAGACCACGTTGCTCAAAGCCTCATCCAACCTGGCCGAGAACACTTCCAGGGAGGAGCAGCAACAGCTTCTCTGGGCAACCTGGGACAGGGTCTCACCACCCTCACACCAAACAATTTCTTCCTCACATCTCATCTAACCCTACTCTCTTTCTCAGGTAAGAGTGGGGCTACGTGGAGATCATCACTAAGAATCCAAATTTAAAAGACAACTGGAGGGTGGGTCAGGCAAACTACATCAAAATCCAGAAGCTCAATTCAACAAATACTATTTACTAAAACCAAGGATTGAGATCCAAAGGCGAACTCTGTGTATGTCCATCTGGCAAAGGTCTGAGATATCTTCTTAAAGCTCCCTTGGCTCTGCAATCTTCTAAGGATCTTGATCCTCTGAGAAAAAGAGATGGGAAACAGCTCCCAAACCTCCTCTGTGCAGATTGTACTCCCTATGGATGTGATTTGAGAAACAATAGTTTCTTTTCTTTATTCCCAGCATGGGAATAAGAGAAATAAGGAATAAGGAAATAAGAGATTAGGAGACAATGTTATCTTCTCCAGTTTGCCTAATAAGAAGGTTAAACCACTTTTAACATCTAAAAAAACCCATAGTCTGGCTTCACCTTTATGTGCTTGGCATTTAGAAAGGATATTCACAAGTTTTATTGCCAAGCCAACATGCAACTGTGTCAGGGAAACTGGAATAAGGGATGGACTTAGGGGGATAAGGGATGGAGGACTTCAGAGTCAGGCAAAATCTGCAGATGGTGGATCCAGGACAAATGCCTGGAACTCGTTAACTCTCCTGGCAGAAGTAACTGCAGCCAAGAAATTCAGTCAACTGATGAAATAAAGAACATTTGCCCCAGGGCTCAACTGGCTATTTCATTAATTAGATGAGAATTAAGCTAGGGTTAAGTGAAGCTAGAGACCTCTCTTATGAGAGCAGAGGTCAAGCACTAAGAATTCATTTAATTTCGTGGATGACAACAAACTGACATCAATAGGAAACAAGGTCTAACAAATGCACCCTTAAACACAGGCCTGAGATTTTGTAATGTTAATATTTGTGTAGGGACTGAACACACTGAAGCAACCCCATTAATGCATCCCAGCTTAGGAACCTTCCTCATGTGGGGGAAAAGACTCAATTTGGGTAAGAACAGTGATAGTTTACTGGACAGTGCTGATCTCCACCACAGTAAAGTTCATTTTCCATGGTACTCACTTAGGAATTCTGCAGGCAGGGTGGGGGGAAGAGTTCATTTGAGTAAAAGACTTGACCATTTTGTTGGACCAACAGATCTGAAGCTAAGCCACCATAGAGGTTTCTGCATCACCACTACGGAGCAGGGTATGCACAGGAGCTGCCCAGGATTGTGCAGCAATGATCATCTCAACTTTGCCTTCCTTGACAGGCAAAGAACCTATCCAAGATGAAAGCTGTGCCTCACCACGCTCCTTGTGGCGACAGGACAAGGGGTGATGGTTGGAAACTCCAAGAGGGG
Organism: Caprimulgus europaeus; assembly: GCA_907165065.1. The sequence continues at coordinate 123,314,956 of OU015524.1, read as the reverse complement.
AGATTCAGAATGGAGAGAAGGAAGAAATTGTTTACACTGAGGGTGGTGAAACCCTGGCCCAGGTTGCCCAGAGAGGTGGTAGAAGCTCCATCCCTGGAAACATTCAAGCTCAGGTTGGATGGGGCTCTGAGCAACCAGGTCTGGTTGAAGATGTCCCTGCTCACTGTGGGGATACTGGACTGGATGACCTTTAATGGTCCCTTCCAACCCAAACCAGTCTGTGACTCTATGACTCTTCAGTTCTTCTTGGCATACTGCTGTCTCCTCAGCTGTGGGGTGCTCAGCAGCAAATTAACTTCCCATTTCATATGCAGTTCTCAGTGACCATTCACTCAGCTTCTTGCCCTTAATCCTTTTCCTTAATTAATCTATCAAGGTTGGCTCTTCTCTACACTAAATGCAAGGCCACAGTGCTCTGAGCAAGCCTCAAGACAAGACCTCCACAGCCCTGGTTAGCTCACAGGCCAGGCAGCAAACACCAGGAGCCGACTCCCAAGCACGAGAAGTGCTGCTGGAGGCTGCTGCTCTGCTCAAGAAACACTTTTTTTCCCAAAAAGGTGTTGCTGTTCTTCAAAGCTCATAAAATGAGCATCTCCCTCCTGGTTCACATAAAGCATTATAGAATCATTATGGCTGGAAAAGACCTCTAAGGTTGCCAAGTTCAACCATCAACCCAATGTCACCATGCCCACTAAACCATGTCCTGAAGTGTCATGTCTACTTGTTTTTTGAACACCTCCAGGGATGGAGACTCCACCACTGCCCTGGGCAACCCCTTCCAATGCCTCAGAACCCTTTCAGCAAAGAAATTCTTCCTCACATCCCATCTCAACTGCCCTGGCCACAACTGGAGCCCATTTCCTCTTGTCCTGTCCCTTGCTCCTTGCTTGAACAGACCCACCCCCACCTCTCTCCACCCTCCTCCAAGGGACTTGGACAGAGCCACAAGGTCTCCCCTCAGCCTCCTTTTCTCCAGGCTCAGCACCCCCAGTTCCCTCAGCCTGAACTCAGCACACTTGTGCTCCAGACCCTTCCCCAGCTCCGCTGCCCTTCTCTGGACCTTCCTGCAGCAGCTGAGGTTCCTGCACTTCACTGTGCCTTTGGTCATAGCTGGTCTTATGGGTGCATCATCTTAATGCTGAGCAAGAGATGAAGCAAAACATGCTAAAAACCTAGACTTATAAACTAATAATACATAAATTATATACAAATATACCACAAATACATTAATCACATCCTTTCAAGGGGTTTTGCTGACCTCTGAGCTATTCTCCTGTTGAGTTTCCAGCTGCAGGATTGCCACACAGGTAAGTGGAAGACTTAAGTCTCCTGATCTTGCAAACAGTGGCCTCCAGCTTTTTAATCTTAGCCTTCCTGTGCCATAAACAGCCTGTGAGACCATCTAAGCTGCCCCCTAAAAACAGCAATTCCAAGCTGTTTGCAACATGTTATTTTCTTCCAGGAAAGTACATGAATCCCCAGCATTTTAGGTTCTGAGCACAAGAAACAGTTTATGAATCTTCTAAACATAAAATAAAAGCTGTAACAGAGGAGGAACTCAGTCTGAACTTGACCCTTCCCTATTTGGCTTCCATTTCAATGATCTGTCCCCAAACAGATCCATCCAAGAGCTAGGGAAGGGGGGAAAGAGGGATTGGATGCAAATGCACAGATTACTATATGGAAATTTCATTTAAAAAAATATATTATGCTTGAAATGGTTCTGGCATGAAGTGAGGAATGACATCATCCAGAAGAACCTGGGAATTCTGGACTCCTGAATGCCTGAACTTCCAGTCCTAACAGGTCCTCTCTCTAAAAACTCCACAGCAGATGCTGAAAATGATCTGTCCCTTCATGATTTCTTACTGAACCTGCCTTCTCCTTTGAAGGAGTGAAAAAAACATCCAACAAAGCTTATTTGTTAGAGTTTCTTGGAAAGAAAAGGCCCAGAGCTTATTCAACCTCTCTTTTTCCTCCTCCTCCAAATGAAACAGCAAGTCCTGTACCTCGAGTAAGCACTTGTTTCCATGACAAGCTTGGCACTCACGTTGGGAGTCTGCAGAGTCAGAGGAGCAGGAGCCACGCAGCGCGCCGCTCCGAAGGCTGACGGGCTGGAAGCGACTCTCTGGGACAAGTCATGTAAATACTAATAATGTCATCTGCTGAACAGCACCATCACTGATGATACAGAACCTCAGTGGAGCATGAGCCACCAGTGTGTCCTGGCTGCCACCAGTGTGTCCTGGCAGCCAAGAGGGACCCCCGTGTCCTGGGGGCACCCAGCACTGCACTGCGAGCCGGGCCAGGGAGGGGATCGTCCCGCTCTGCTCTGCACTGGGGCGGCCTCAGCTCCAGCACTGGGGGCAGTTTGGGCACCACAGGAGAAAAAGGATCTAAAGCTGCTGGAGAGTGTCCAGAGGAGGGACACAACATTGGGGAAGGCTTCAGAGGGGAAGGGTGTGAGGAGAGGATGAAGGCACTTGGGTTGTTCAGCCTGGAGAAGAGGAGACTGAGAGGAGATCTCCTGGCGGTCTGGAACTTCCTCCCAAGGGGAAGAGGAGGGGCAGGCACTGAGCTCTTCTCTCTGGCCACCAACGCCAGGAGCAGAGGCCATGGCAGGAAGATGTGGCAGGGGAGAGTGAGGTTGGCCATGAGGAAAAGGTTCTTGAGGCAGAGGGTGGTGGAGCACTGGCACAGGCTCCCCAGGGAGGTGCTGATGGCCCCAAGGCTGACAAGATTCCAGCAGCATTTGGCCAAGGCCCTCAGGGCCATGGTGTGAATGTTGGGATTGTCCTGTGCAGGGACAGCAGTTGGACTCCATCACCCTGGTGGGTCCAGCTCCCAACATTTGATGATTCAATGAAGTTTCTAATACAAAGATAAATGCCAGCACAAATATTTGTGCTAAACACAAAGACCTGAGCAGAAGCGACTCTGGCCCAGAGCAGCTCCTGAGGAACCAGAGCTGCCTGAGAGCCGCGATTGCTCCATCAGGGCTTTAAATCTACTGCAAAGAGAGGGGTGGGGGGGGGGTTAATTTTATAAAGCAATATTAATATTTTATGATTGCATTCTTCTGCATTCCAGACATATAAATAACTCCAGATTGCTGAATGTTTCAACTGCCAAGAATATATTCTCTTTACCCTTTTCTGCCTTTTTTGTGTTGCAAGGAGGAAAAAAAAAACAGGAGTACACTAAGTCTAATGAAAATGCAACCTGACATCATCAGGAACTCCAGGCTTGTTCAAAGACTTGGTATCTCTAAAAGAATATGAAATTAACCCAGCAGGTCTGTGTAACAGGGACATGTAGAAATGCAGATATCATGAAAGCATAAAAACTGGAAGGGCAAGACACCAGGCTGTGCAGCAGGAACACTGTACAGAGATTATCCACTAATTTCTCCTTTCATTTAATCCATGTAGATGTCTTCTACGGTCAGCTACCTGCAGTCAAGCAAGAGAATCATCTTGAGGTGGCTACTGCAAATTACAGCGTGGGAAAAAGCAGGGTCAGTGCTACCAGAAGCCCCTGTGCTGAGATTCCTGCTATCACAACCAGCAAGGGAGGTTGTGGGTGAAGTCAGAGACAATTCCCAGCTATGAGAACACACCCTGAAATTTTCCATGCACATCCTAAATTTTTGAGGTCATCCTTTCCTCAGGACGTCCCCCAGTCATTCTTTTATATTAAATTCTCAACATCATACACTCAAACAATTGCCTTTTTAGATGGGAAAAGAAAAAGAATCCAGCAGTCTCATCTCAACCTCAATTCAGTATTTCCATCCTGCCCCCTTAAAACACTTCAACTCTGCAACTACTTGCTGAAAAATATCAGCAACAAACACATTTCACTTTGAATCATGGAATGGTTTGGGTTGGGAGGGACCTTCAAGCTCATCCAGTCCCAACCCCCCTGCCAGCAGCAGGGACACCTTCCACTAGACCAGGTTGCTCAAAGCCTCATCCAGCCTGGCTGAGAACACTTCCAGGGAGGAGCAGCCACAGCTTCTCTGGCCAACCTGGGACACTGTCTCACCACCCTCACACCAAAGAATTTCTTCCTCACATCTCATCTAAATAGAAGAAAAGACACACACAAGAAGTTATGTAACTCCAAGGGCAAACAAACCCAGGTCTGCTCTCCCAATCGCTCTGCTCCAATCTGCTGCTCATAGTTTCTGGTTTTACACCTTCATGTTCACAACCAGCCATCAAATATTTTGCCCCTAACACATCATGTTCCATTGGCTCATCACAGCTCCATCCCTGCTGCTGCTTGTCTCATGCCATCAAAAACTCTACAAGTCCTCTTACAGGCAGCTGAGGTCCTACCTCAAAATATGGCTGGACTCGATCTGAAAAGTCTTTTTCAACCTAAAGGATTTTATTCTATTCTAAAATTACCAATCAGGAAGATACTCCCAGACCTAGGACAATGCCAAGATCTAAAACATCGATCTTGCCTCAAAGAAGTAGAAGGTTCAAGTTAAGTCTGTGTGGACCAGCCCCACCACTGATGCTGCATGCTGCAGAAGAGCCCCTTGGATGGTGGACCACTACATGTACTGGTCTTTCCAAAAAACAAGCTGTTGAGCAAAGACAAGAAAAATGGAAACCACAACAAAGTCATTTCACAAAATAAAGGGACATAACCACCAAGGCCATCACAGAATCCCAGCACGGCCTGGATTGGAAAAGCCCTGTAAGATCACTGAGTCCAATCATGAACCCAACACTGACCAGTCCCCACTGACCCATGTCCCTCAGCACTGTGTCTACACGACTCTTCAATCCCTCCAGGGATGGGGACTCCACCACTGCCCTGGGCAACCCCTTCCAATGCCTCAGAACCCTTTCAGCAAAGAAATTCTTCCTCACATCCCATCTCAGCTGCCCTGGCCACAACTTCAGCCCATTTCCTCTTGTCCTGTCCCTTGCTCCTTGCTTGAACAGACCCACCCCCACCTCTCTGCACCCTCCTCCAAGGGACTTGGACAGAGCCACAAGGTCTCCCCTCAGCCTCCTTTTCTCCAGGCTCAGCACCCCCAGTTCCCTCAGCCTGAACTCAGCACACTTGTGCTCCAGACCCTTCCCCAGCTCCGTTCCCTTCTCTGGACACGCTCCAGCACCTCCAGCTCCTTCTTGTATTCAAGAAGAAAAAAGCCATGCCCATCTACTTCTCATACACCATTTTATTCTTACAGCTCAAGCACTCAAATAAAAAAAACCCTGGTTTAATTTTAACTCCAGCAGAAGTTACACTCGCTGGTTTATCAGCAGATGGAAGAGGAATGACACCAGGAGGAGGATGAAGCTTGTACAACAGCAGACTGGTTCTCCAGAGCAATATTGTATGTTTTTTCTAATACATAATAGATCAAACAGCTTAATAAAAAAAATCAGCTCATTTCTGACAGAACAAATATTCAAGGGCATGAAATACTGTTTTAAATTATTTCTACTTATAGAGGAGAAGAAGAAAAAAAAAAGTCTTGGCTGAGCAAACCACATTTGGAAGTGCTGTGCCAGCAGCTGTGGGGCTTCGACACAAACCACGCCAGCACAGGGCTCTCACAGCGAGAAAGCCACACGACCATCTCTTCTTCTTCTTCTTCTCCTCATGTATAAGCTCTGCTTCCACGCTGTACATCACAGCACCACCATATCCTGAAGCTCTAACACATTTACAGCTCCCATCATGCCAAGGCTTTTTTTTTTCCCTTCTTTGTCTGATTGATGGGAATCATTTTGGTGCAGAGAGAATTTCTTGTTTCATTGTATGTGTGCTAAGAGATCCTTTCCCCTCCCTGGCAGGAGAATTTTTATGTGGTTAATACCAAACAACACTAATTTTGCCAAGTCCTCAATGCAACAATAGGAAAAAAAAATCTCCAAATTTCCTTGAGAAAAAAATCTTTTAAGGATCTTTCTCTGGTACATAAAGAAATTTAATATGCAGTCTTATGTTCAAAATTACTTCTGTCAAATCTGCTCAGCTTGCATGTCATTTTTAGTTTTACTTAACTGCCTGCCTTGTAAAGTCACCTGGGAGCTAAATGTCAATATCACTTGTGCTTTGGAACAAAGCCTCTGCAATTAGAATATTTCATTACAGTACCAGGTATATTAAACACACTTCTATTATTCTTATTTGTTGTTTTACTTATTTAAACCAGTAATTTTCCTTTTGTTTTTTTTTTCTTACAGCATGTCAGTAAGGTTTGGTGTGACTAGTAAATAAAATATTTAAAAACATGTTCTCCTAAAGAGAGATAACATAAACCAGAAGGGAGTTTATGATTTATTTGCCCCTTAAAAGAACAAGGATATTTATAGGGAAAGACACCAGGAAAAAGGCACGAGGGTACAGAACACCACAATATGTACTTTCTATCTTGAAAATCATTGAACAAATGCATTTTAAAAATACCAAGCATAGCCCCAAGGCTGTAAGGAGAAGAAAGTGGTTTAGCAGGTAAAACGAGCCAGCTCGTGCTTCCAGAACCCAACTGAACACATGAGGATGGCTCTCACCTAGAAATACGACTGTTTCTGGGCAAAAAGTGCTTTTTTCTCTCACTGTCATCCAGCAAAACAAACCAGCTCTTCCTTTACAACACCAAGACCTCCAGCAATTACCCCCCAAACATCCTCATTGCCTCAGCAACTGGAGATTTTCATTTCTGAAGCCTCCTCTCTTGCAGTTAACCTCGATTTCCTTTCCCATCATCTTCAGCAATCAATGATTTTTACCCAGGCTTTGCCTCTATGAGGTTACTCACACAGAAGTAAAAAGAGAAGAAAGGTTGAAAAAAATAATTGATGGGGAAAAAAAGTTATAGCAGTCATATTTTGAAAGGTTGTCATTTACAACAAATTAGGCTGCAAAAAAAAAGAGCTTCATGCTATGAGTCAGAAGCTGAAGGTAAAAACCTACCATGAGGTCTGGAGTTAATATTAGCAAAATAGAAAGTTTTCTACCAGTCCCTTTTCCTGTAGAATTTGCTCACTTGCTGGGTGTTATTAGGAGAAGATGTAAAGTTTTTGGTGGTTTACAGCTTCTCTGCTTCTCATTTGGGATCTTGAAAAATAAAGCATTTTAAAAAAAAAATAATAATTGAGAAAGCAAAGTTTTAAAATCAAATACTGGGGGAAAATATAAACAGGCACAGCATAATGTTAAAAAACACTGGAAAGCTTTGAGATTAGCTTTTGAGAAAGGCAAAAAGCCCATTAAAAATAGTATTTCTATGGAAATGAAGCCCTTCCTCTGACAAAACCCTCCTGTGTTTTGTACATGGAGACCAAACCCAGCATGTCAGATAACCATCCCCATTAATAAAGCAAAAGCCCTTTTCCCCAGATTTACCAAGCCTAATAGGTTAAAGTACATGTCACACCCTTTCTCTACACCCACTACATAACTCTGGCCTTTGTTATGTAGACAAGCAGGCAACCAGCTTAGTAAGCATCTTAGTGTATTTACAAAAGGCCTCCACATTAGCACTCAGATATTATGTAAACTAAGAGAGAGAGATTCATTGCAGAACAGAGAGAAGAAAAAAAAAAACAAAATAGACATTTCCCAAAGGGATGACTATTTTGAAACAATAAAAGCTCTACCACATGCTGTTGACCCGGACAGACAATTAAAAACACAAGCACACCAAACAATTAAGGGTTTGTCATTGGTATGAGGGAAAAAAAAAAAGAAGGAATCAATTCTAAAAGTAAATGTCAGCTTGGTAGGGGCATATATGGTGATTTGGAGAAGATACATGAGCGCAGCTCCAACGTTCCCTGCATCATCTATTTTTGGTATAAGCTGGTAAGAGAAAGAAGGCTAAAAAGGAATAAAGGAGTGAGATTCAGCGTGCTCAAAAGCAGGAAGGTTCACAGTCATGTTATGGTTTCTTGTAGCATCTCCAGCACAAGTTGGTTCTATCCCACCACCCCCAAAATTCCCAGACATGCCAGACTCACAGAATCACAGAGTGGTGTGGGTTGGAAGGGACCTTCAAGCTCATCTAGTCCCAACCCCTCTGCCATCAGCAGGGACACCTTCCTCTAGACCAGGTTGCTCAAAGCTTTAAAGACTCCACATCTCCTGGTCTCCAGAGAACGTAACAAAAGGGCTGAGATGAGGCCAACAGCGAGGGAGGCCAGGCATGCAGCTAGCCAAACCCAAAATGTGCCTCTTCCCATCCTCACCTCAACCCTCTTCATTCCCTTCATCCATGGGATGAGCCTGTAAATGCCCAGGGCGAGGAGCACATACCTGTGGAGCACTGACTTGGGGTGGTTACACCCAACATTGTGCTCTTCCTAATGGATTCCCAGCCCAGTCTGGATGAGGAATGGAGAACAAAGACAGGCCCAGGGAGCCGAGGTGAGACCACACGCTTCATAAACTAGGTCATTTCATTAATCATTTTTTTTTGTAATGAGGTGTGGACTGTAGCACCATCCCTACAGCAGGCACTGCTGAGGATCCACATGTCTCCAGAAGCATTCCTCCCTCCTCACGCTCCTCTGGGTTATAATTACCAGCCACAACCACAAACACAAGCTCAACCTTCCTCCTCTGCTGGGTTTGGGTGACCAGGCTACAAACCGATTTACAAGGCTGGAATCCCTCAAGACACAGCTCCAGAAGACACTGTCATGGGCATCTCCAATTCCTTCCTGCTTTGGAGAGAAGCAGTCAGACCTCTATGAGAAGAAGCTGCAAAAGATCAGGAGAGAGGGGTTTTTTTCCCCCATTTTGAAGGAGGGGATTTTCTAGCTCCATTATTTTCATCGTTCTGACTCAACACAGGCATTTGCGTGCGTGCGTAGTCATCAGACGGAGATGGAGCTGCTATTAACGGAGAGTCAGTCTCCTGGAAATGACAAAAGGTTCATTTCTACTCATCAAGGGGTCTTGTAAAACACCAGTCAGCACTCAGGCTCATCCCTCAAGCACAAGAGTAGGTTTTGCACAGTAAAATTTTCAGGAGCTCAGAAAACCACGGCTGTTCAATCCCCACGCAAATGCCAACTCCCTAGCAACACCAGCTTCCTATTCGGGAACAAAAGCTCTCCAAGAAAGAAAAAGCTCATCTTCCAGCGAGGTCAGAGAAAGCCTGACATCATGGAAAGATGCTACCACTCAAGCTACAGGAATGTGCCAAAAAGATGTACAGAAAAGCTGGTTTTCTTTCAAACTGGCACAGCGCAAGGTGGGGAGCTGGGTGGAAGCGGCAGCACCCCCAAGGGCACAGCTCTGCTGCGTCCACGCTCGGGCACTCCACACAACATCAACTGGGACCTGCTCTTCCAGTGTCCACCTGCAGCCGTGTCCTGGGCTGCACCCAGAGCAGCGTGGGCAGCAGGGCCAGGGAGGGGATTCTGCCCCTCTGCTCCGCTCTCCTGAGACCCCCCCTGCAGTGCTGCCTCCAGTGCTGGGGCCACCAACAGCACAAGGACATGGAGCTACTGGAGCCAGTGCAGAGGAGGCCACGAGGATGATGCCAGGGCTGGAGCAGCTCTGCTGTGAGGACAGGCTGAGAGAGTTGGGGCTGTTCAGCCTGGAGAAGAGAAGGCTCCGGGGAGACCTTCTAGTGGCCTCCCAGTACCTGAAGGGGCTCCAGGAAGGCTGGGGAGGGACTTTGGCCAAGGGCAGGGAGGGACAGAACAAGAGGTGATGGCTTGAAAGTGGCAGAGGGGAGATGGAGCTGAGATGTGAGGAAGAAATTGTTTGGTGTGAGGGTGGTGAGACCCTGGCCCAGGTTGGCCCAGAGAAGCTGTGGCTGCTCCTCCCTGGAAGTGTTCTGGGCCAGGTTGGATGAGGCTTTGAGCAACCTGGTCTAGTGGAAGGTGTCCCTACTGCTGGCAGGGGGGTTGGGACTGGATGAGCTTGAAGGTCCCTTCCAACCCAAACCAGTCTGGGATTCTATGATCCAGCCTCCCCAGCCCAACGAGCTGTGCTCAGCAGAATCCCAGATGTTTTAAACACCAAGTGCTGCAAACCAAGCAACACTGTAGGAGTGGTGGGGCAAAAATTCTGCCACATTTAGAGAGGAGAGAGAAGAAACATCAGATGCTGAGCAGTTACTCATCATAGATCACCAGAAACAGTTTGGTTTGGTTTTTTTCCTTGTTTCATACTTATCCTCGTGCTGGAACAGCATCATTTCACTCCCCACACACCACTCGAGCTTCACATTAACCCACGAGCTCCAGCACCGGTATTTCTCGATGCTGGTGACACGACCTTCACACCACGCTGCTCCACCTCCTTTCTATCCAACTCCTGGCTTCAGCCTCATTTTAAATCTTTTCTTGTCCAGGGAGGTTTTGTGGCAACTTTCTTCTGGTTCCAACATCACATTTCAGGCTTTTAAAACATTGTTCTTCTTAATTCCTCCTTTTGTGGTGAGTGGGAATGGTTTCCCCACTGGCTGCTTATGATCAGTCATCCAGATCCCTCAGGAAAGGGCTTTTTTTCAAGCAGTTGAGTGTATCACACCGATGTAAGAATGACTTAGGTTACAAGCTGAAGCCTTATGAAGATTAAAGCCAATTATTTCTAGACTTTTACCATGCTTTTCTTATTTTCTCACAGGGGTTATACAAGTTTGTTAAGGTTATGTGACCTACTGCAAACCTATCCTGCCTCTTTCTAATTCTTTTTTCCCCTGTTCCAAGTGTTCATTTTTGTTGAAGAACAGCCTAAGAATGGTATTTATTTCACAAAATGATCTTGCTACCAATTTACAGGGTATCTTTTTGTTGGAATATTAATTCCTTGTATGCAATATTCCTAGTCAAACTTTATTTCATTTTATATAGAAAGGGACAGGCAGCAGTTTGGGATTAACCTCCTTTTCTTCCAAAATACCAGTAGTGCCGTATTAGAAGTCTTCATTATTTTATTAGCATTAAGAAAATCCTGTCAGTCTTTAGATTGCCATGAGGGTGCACAATCAATATTGTTAAAGAACTTTTTAAGCCAAAAAAAAAAGTCCAAGTAGCTCATCCTGGGCTGGAGGTGGGTCCATGTTGGAGCTTCACAAAGCTTCTCACAGGGGCCATCACTGGAGCCTCTTCCCCCACTACCAAAAATGACCCCCCCACACACAAACCCAACACACCCACCAAGCAGCCATCTCACTTTCCAGAGATTTCTCCTATTTCAGAATCTTTCAGGTCTGGACAGGAGCAGCAGATGGTTTTTAGCCTTTAGCTGGAAGCCAGATCAGTTTTTAGGGAGTGCTGAATCAGTCAAAGGAAACGTTACAGAGAGATTTCAATGAAGTAGTAATTAAAAGAATTCATAACATCTGAATTTATTCCCCTTACCAGCTTCCTATTCCTCCTTTTTGTTTTTTTTTCCCCAAAATCTTGGCTGACTGCTAATTTTTCAGTGCATCTCATCTCTATTCTGCAAGCAAGAAGGCAACTGAGCTGCCTTTTGTCTGGTCAGCACAAACAAGCTGAAAAGATCTGGGTTACGCAGCGGGTTGGAGCTGCAGAAGTTCAGGCACATTGCAGGAAGTTGACTGTGCAGAATTAAATCCCAGTTTCCTCTTTGGGACATAAAAATTGGCTGGAGATAAGATGGTTTGGGGGTTTTTTTGTAGCAAAAGAGAAGGGTTTTGTCGCATGCTTCGAGTTGGAGGTGTTACACCAGCTGACCAAAGGGATCAACAAGACTTTTCATCATGGTTGGGCAGTTCTGGCCACTAAAGTTGAAGGTTTTTTGTGTTATTTCTTTGATTTGTTTTTTCCCCTTTTTCACTGATTTTTTTTTCTTAATACACTCTTTCTACAGCAGAAAAATCTAATTTACAGGAAGCAGATGCAAGAGGGGAAATTTTTAGGACTTCATCTTGCACACCCCAAAAGCAGGATGGGTGGTGTAGTCTATTCTCAAGTGCTTTGTGCTAACCCCATCACCACAAGAATTAAATCACCTATTTAGAAACATTTACTTCACACCCTGTAAATTAAGAATTAAAGATTTCTGAAGCCTACTCCGTGCAAGCTGATTTCTTTTCTTCCCAATCCACAAAAGCTTGCAGACCAATAGTCAAAACTGTCCAAAATTCTTCTTAAATTCTTTACTAACCCAAATTTGAGAAGTGCTTTTAATGTTCTTAGTTTCCTCTGTCTTGTTTTCCCACTGCATGAGTTTCTTTACACTTCACACCTGTGGTTCAATGCCAGGCTCCCTGTTGTAAAAAACCCTTCTTGAGACGAGAGGATTTATTTGTCTTTAGAGCACAAGTTTTGACAAAGTCATTTCTTAAGTTCTTTTGCAAGGAAAATTCATGGCACCTCCTACCAACACAGCCAGATCCAATACAACCTGGAAAACTCTTGCTGGTGTGTCTCCTGTTTGGGGAGTGGGCTGTCTCTCCTCAAAGTGAACCTTCTCCTCATGAGGAAGGGTCTTCAACAGCCTCGGTGTTTAAATATACGCTCTCCAAATAGAAATAAGATCACAGGATCCCAGAACTGCCTCAACTGGGAAAAGATCTTTAAGATCATCGAGTCCAACCATGAACCCAACACTGACCAGTCCCCACTGACCCATGTCCCTCAGCACTGTGTCTACACGACTCTTCAATCCCTCCAGGGATGGGGACTCCACCACTGCCCTGGGCAACCCCTTCCAATGCCTCAGAACCCTTTCAGCAAAGAAATTCTTCCTCACATCCCATCTCAACTGCCCTGGCCACAACTGGAGCCCATTTCCTCTGGTCCTGTCCCTTGCTCCTTGCTTGAACAGACCCACCCCCACCTCTCTGCACCCTCCTCCAAGGGACTTGGACAGAGCCACAAGGTCTCCCCTCAGCCTCCTTTTCTCCAGGCTCAGCACCCCCAGTTCCCTCAGCCTGAACTCAGCACACTTGTGCTCCAGACCCTTCCCCAGCTCCGTTCCCTTCTCTGGACACGCTCCAGCACCTCCAGGTCCTTCTTGGACTCAGGGGCCCAACACTGAACCCAGCACTCGAGCTGTGGCCTCACCAGTGCCCAGTGCAGGGGGAAGAGAACTTCCCTGCTCCTACTGGCCACACTGGTGCTGATCCAGGCCAGGATGCCCTTGGCCTTCTTGGCCACCTGGGCACTCTGCTGGCTCCTGTTCAGCTGCTGTCCACCAACACCCCCAGGTCCCTCTCTGCCCAGCAGCTCTCCCCCCACTCCTCCCCAAGCCTGGAGCTGCCGGGGGTTGTTGAGGCCAAAGTGCAGAACCCGGCACTTGGCCTTTGTGAAACTCCTGCCATTGAGATCTTCCATAGTGTCAACAACTTCAACTCCCTTCCTGATTCATGAGCATTTCCCTGCAACTTTTATTTATTAGGTCTCTTCTACCTAGAAGAGATGGAACTGGATGATCTTTAAGGTCCCTTCCTGCCCAAACCATTCAACCTCTTCCAGCATTCCCCAGTCAACTACAAGTTTCCTCCATGCACATCCCCACCTGGAGTAGTTCCTCAGGATACACCCTCCATCAGTACAAACCACCACAGTTTCACTAAATCCAGTGGATACATTTACACCACCTGAGATCACAACACCTGAGATCATCTCCTCTACTCCTACCTCCAAGTAGCTCAAATCTCATCTCTGTCCTACGCTGATGCTCTCATTCCCCATAAAATTTGACCACTCCAGTCCTCTTCATCCATCCTGATCTGATTTTTGCTGTCTGCTCCATGTTGTAATTTACTATTTACACACCTCGACTCCCAGATTTAACAGTTATCAAATACCTCCTGCAGGGTTGGTCACAACAAAATACCTTACCCTGAAGAAATACTGGCTAGAATATCTTATAAACTAAACCAAAAAAGATGTCCTCAGTAGCCAGGGTATGGTTTGCTCTCCAAGCTGTTCACACACACAGCACAGCTCCCTCCATATCAATCATTTGGGTTTTAGTGTCTTTACACTTTTTTACACCGATTAAAAAATGAATCACAGAATCCCAGAGTGTCAGGGATTGGAAGGGACCTCGAAAGCTCATCCAGTCCAACCCCCTGCTGGGGCAGGAACACCTGGATGAGATCACACAGGAAGGTGTCCAGGTGGGTCTTGAACATCTCCAGAGAAGGAGACTCCACACCCTCCCTGGGCAGCCTGGCCCAGGGCTCTGGCACCCTCACAGTAAAGAAGTTCCTTCTCAAATCCAAGCAGAACCTCCTGTGTTCCAGCTGACACCCATTGCCCCTTGTCCTACCACTGGACACCACTGAGAAGAGCCTGGCTCCATCCTCCTGACACTCACCCTTCAAATATTGATCAACATTAATGAGGTCCCCCCTCAGCCTCCTCTTCTCCAAGCTGAAGAGCCCCAGCTCCCTCAGCCTCTCCTCATCAGGGAGATGCTCCACTCCCTTCATCACCTTGGTGGCTCTGTGCTGGACTCTCTCCAGCAGCTCCCTGTCCTTCTTGAACTGTGGGGCCCAGAACTGGACACAATATTCCAGATGTGGCCTCACCAGGGCAGAGCAGAGGGGAAGAAGAACCTCTCTTGACCTACTGACCACAGCCCTTCTAATGCACCCCAGGATGCCATTGGCCTTCCTGGCCACAAGGGCACAGTGCTGGCTCCTGGTCATCCTGAATAAATCAAAATAAATCCCATTCACTGTTGGCATCACATCTGCTTTCCCTTTTTGCAATCTCCCTTTTCAAGTTTGTTCTAAACAAATAGTTTTATGACCTTATTATAGTTACAGTGGTCCGAGTCATCTCATTATGGAACCTGTTGAGACAACATTTGGAAAGCATGACAACTGGAAGTGGTGATGATGAATTAATTATTAGAGTGTGAATAAGTAGTTTCATCCTTCTGATGTCCAAGGATGAGATTTCACATAACTTTTAAAAGGAACAAGAAGATTTTCATCCTTAGATTGCTCTTCAAGAGGCTTCTCCTGAAGTTCTCAAGTCTTGGCTCTTCCTCTGTAGAATTCCACCAACAACTTACTACAATCTCCCAGGCAATTTATGATTCTGGCAAGAGTTAGTGCAATCTATCCCTGGGGTGACAGACAGAACACAAACTGTATCCTGGCTGACATCACTGCTGTAGTCTCTAGTGAAGTCAGAAGAAACTATTACCAAATGCCAAACAATGCTGTCACAAGTGCATGCTCCCTGCCACTCCTAGAGTTCCATATTTCTTCCTCAACACAGGTTATTTTGTACAGAACAGAATTCCTTTATCCCAGAGGACTTTTACCACTACTATTAACCAAAACACTTGAATAAAAGACTAAATAAAAGAGTACAGAACAAGACTGAGAGCAGGAAAAGGGAAGTTGTTTGAATTCTCAAAGCAGCTGCTGTGCTGAAACGAGGTAAAATTTAAGTGAATTTTTAATAACTAGGAAGGCCTTATAAAAATTAACTTTATGGACAAGGGTTGAAGCTACTAGAAAATGAGTAAATGGTTTGATGCTGTCAAGGAAAAGACAAACTGGAGAGGACAATGATTTGCTAAAGGCATTGTAAAATATATTCTGACCCTCTTATAACAAAGTAAGGATCTAATTCACTGGAACTTGCTACACAATAATTTAGTCTTCTTAGATAGTCCTAAAAAACCTCACAGAAAGGGAATTAAAACAGGTGGACACTTTATATTGTCTAATTCTATAAGGAAGGGTACAACAGGCTGCAGAAGAAACAGATCCAACCCTCAAGGGACACGTGCTTGCTAAAATATTCAAAAAAAAGGAAAAAGCCTTGGGTAAATGCCACTCATAGATCAACAACACAAAGAGGTCACCAGAAATTCCAGCCTCTGTTTGAGGATAATGTCTCCTACCCAAGGAGAAGTCTCAATGAGGCTCATCATCAACTACAGACACATCCAAACTATCACACACAAGCAAGGAGACTCTCCCCACCAAGGCACCAAAAACGAGGACAACCGGCTTATCAGGTGAATCATCAAGGTCACAAACACCCTCCCATGTTCTCATTCCTCAAACAGACCAAAATGGAAGATAAATATTTGCATACAGCTGCTAAATCCAAAGACTCAATGCCCATTATTAAACATGAGTAGGTAGTAGCTCATTACCATTGGTGGGGATCACTGTTTTTCAATAATCCAATGGTTTGCTCAAGGATTAAGATTTCCAGAGGTAAAAATGTACAGAATCCCAGAGTGGTGGGGTTGGAAGGGACCTCAGGAGATCATCCAGTCCAACCCCCCTGACAAAGCAGGTTCCCTACACCAGGTTGCACAGGAAAGTGTCCAGGTGGGTTTGAACATCTCCAGAGATGGAGACTCCACAGCCTCTCTGGGCAGCCTGGCCCAGGGCTCTGGCACCCTCACAGCAAAGAAGTTTTTCCTTCAGTTTGTCTGGAACTTCCACTGTCCCAGTTTGTGCCCATTGCCCCTTGTCCTGTCACTGGGCACCACCGAGCAGAGCCCGGCCCCATCCATTGGCCCCCACACTTCAGCTATTGACAGACATTGATCAGATCCCCTCTCAGGCTGCTCTTCTCCAGGCTGAGCAGTCCCAGCTCTCTCAGCCTCTCCTCACATGGGAGATGCTCCAGGCCCCTCAGCATCTTTGTGGCCTCTGCTGGACCCTCTCTAGAAGATCCCTGTCCCTCTTGAACTGGAGATTCATTTACTCTTCATTTTTCCTTAAAATTGTCTGGAAATACAAAGTTATCAGCTGCTCCAGCACGCAGTGTCAGTCCCTTCTCCCCGTTCCAGCGCTGGAGAAGGTTTGCATGACAGCAGACTACAAGAAGATTGACATTTTTACCTCCCACCAACGACTGCAGCAGCCTGGAAACTTTTCCTGAGTACCCTGCTATTCTGACAGACATTTGTATTATTACCATATTCTTTGTAAACTGAGCAATGAATGCAACGCTGACTTGGCAACTCAATCAAACACAAAAGGAACCTGTCCTATTTAGCTGCCTAACACATCCCAGCACGGGTAAAATCTGCACCATGCTACCAAAGCCTCCCTTCCCACCAGAAAAGGAACAATAAAGAGATTTTTCTACAAAAATTAAATAACTTCATTAGCATGCAGAAGTACTTACATCTATCTTCCAGCCTTCTGCCTTCCATTCCAGCCTGCCCTCATCTTCCCTCTCTTCCTCTTCTCTTAATACCTTTCTCCAGTTTTCCTCCTCCCTCTTTTCTTTTCCTTGTTCCTTATTTCCTCTCCACAAAGAGAACAATTCAACATATCAAAGCAGCATCCTCTCCTCCATGGACACTGCTCCTTCTATTCCTATAATGGCTTTTATTGGTTTTCTTCTTGCTCACTCACTGTTTCTGCAACCAAGATTGCGAGGTGTTCCCTTCAGCTGGAGCTTTTAAAGGCAAGATGCTTTGTCGAAACATTGCCTGCCTCAGGGCACATAAAAGGAACTCTTGAGTGCCCACCACACACATAAAAAGACTTATACTCTTTTTTTTCTTTTTTTTTACATTATTAATACCAAAAGAATGCAGCCAGAATCATGGAATAAATAAAGACCAACATTAAAATATTTGTGTATTTGTTTACTTCTCTTGTTAATGATCCTAATTATAGAAGCTACTGTGGTTTAGTAATTTACCTCTTGGGGTACAAAAAATTATTGCTAAAAATTCAGGAATGCCTATGAAATTTTATTTAGAAAAAAAGAATAGGCTCAGATCAAAAGAAATATACCCAACCTGCATCCATGCCCAAGAAAGCAGACCACAGCAAAGGCAACCCATGAGGACATATGGAATTTCTTCACTGTAATGCTCTTAACTTTGAAAAAGTTGAAAGAGCAGAGCCAAGATGTTCAAAACATCATTTCAGTTGGAGAGAAGATGCTGCAAACAGTATGAACCACCAAAGGATTCAGTTCACAGGCTGAGGTACGCCAAGGAGCTTAGTGAAGTATTCAAAGGGCTGCTGGGTCACATTACAGCCGGCACTTTCATACTGATGGGCAATAAAGATTGAGTTTAATCTAAATATACATCCACTTAAAGTGATAGCTATCCTTTCAAAAGGGAAAAAAAACACTTCTGAACTTTGCAAAAAGTTTTCTTAAATGGTTTCACCTTGTTTGTTAAAAGTTTCTGGTATCAGTACATCGTGCTCCGGAGGTGAAGATTATGTTCAACATCAAATCTAGCTACACGTCTACCGGGAACTGGAACAGCGAGCCTGTGGATGTACTGCAATGGTCCTTTATCTAAATCACTTTAAATAAATAGAATTTGCATCTGGCTGGAGACAGGGGATAGATAACAAACATTCCTGACACACCGGTTGCAAAACCTGCACGCGAGGGTTTGAGACTTGTTCATTTCGACAGCTCAAAGTGATAAATTCTGGTCTCTACAGACACAAAATCACCCAACAGCTTTGGCTGTGACAAGGTCCTGCACCTGGAGTGGGGTAACCCCCAAATATAGATCCAGGCTGGGTGGAGAATGGCTGGAGAGCAGCCCTGAGGAGAAGAACTTGGGGTGCTGGGGGAGGAGAAGCTCCACATGAGGCGGCACCGAGCGCTGGCAGCACAGAGCCAAGAACCGTGTCCTGGGCTGCACCCAGAGCAGCGTGGGCAGCAGGGCCAGGGAGGGGATTCTGCCCCTCTGCTCCGCTCTCCTGAGACCCCCCCTGCAGTGCTGCCTCCAGGGCTGGGGCCACCAACAGCACAAGGACATGGAGCTACTGGAGCCAGTGCAGAGGAGGCCACGAGGATGATGCCAGGGCTGGAGCAGCTCTGCTGTGAGGACAGGCTGAGAGAGTTGGGGCTGTTCAGCCTGGAGAAGAGAAGGCTCCGGGGAGACCTTCCAGTGGCCTCCCAGTACCTGAAGGGGCTCCAGGAAGGTGGGGAGGGACTTTGGCCAAGGGCAGGGAGTGACAGAACAAGGGGTGATGGCTTGAAAGTGGCAGAGGGGAGATGGAGCTGAGATGTGAGGAAGAAATTCTTCACTGTGAGGGTGGTGAGACACTGGCTGTGGCTGCTCCTCCCTGGAAGTGTTCTCGGCCAGGTTGGATGAGAAGAAAGTAAAAAGGGAAAATAAAAATAAACAGAAAACAGGGAAGGAGAAAAGCAAGCAAAGACTCACAATGGTGTGAACGACCACGGTCAGTCCGCAGTCACACAGGATGGCTCTCACAAGGACCAGCACCACTAATTACCAAGATCTAAAGTGAGTTTCCATGAGCAATCATAGGAGCTTTGCTACAGGTGTTTCCCTTTCAGCCCAACCTGGCAAGTGGACACTGACACTGAAGACCACCATGGCTTTTCCCAGGGTTTAAGGGAATGAGGTCGCCACAGACGTAACAACCATCGTTATCCTGCACAAAAGCAACTCCCACTTGCTTTTTCTCACCAGCACAAGCTGAAGACTTCTCCTGACAAGGGCTTCTCTTCTCTCCAACAATGCATAAAGTCTTGTCCTTAAAGCAATTACACAGGCTATGAGCTATTCACCATGCCAACAGCAATTTCTCTCCTACGGACCGAAACGGCTTAGAAAAACCAGGCGGCTGCAGTCTGCTTCCCTGCTGAGGAGCATCTCAACCCTGAGCACATGAGAACAGGAACCAACAACAGCTCCTCTCCACAGGCAGGGGATGGATGGAGAATGAGAAGCTGCTCTGTCCAACTCCAGGTAGTAAACACTACACAATTGGGAAGAAGGATAGGAATCCCAGAGTGGTGGGGTTGGAAGGGAGCTCAGGAGATCACCTAGTCCAACCCCCCTGACAAAGCAGGGTCCCTACACCAGGCTGCACAGGAAAGTGTCCAGGTGGGTTTGAACATCTCCAGAGATGGAGACTCCACACCCTCTCTGGGCAGCCTGGCCCAGGGCTCTGGCACCCTCACAGGAAAGAAGTTTTTCCTTCAGTTTGTCTGGAACTTCCACTGTCCCAGTTTGTGCCCATTGCCCCTTGTCCTGTCACTGGGCACCACCGAGAAGAGCCCGGCCCCATCCATTGGCCCCCACATTTCAGATATTTACAGACATTGATCAGGTTATCAATGAACACATCATAAACATCACTCATTTTTCCAAAGGTTACTGCTACAAGCATCTCAAAATCATTTCAGGTGTACTGGTTTTCTGGAAATAACTGGTTAAGCTACCAAGGCTCTTCCAGCTCCTCACAAATTCATGTTACAAGCTGTGGTTTCCTGTTTGTTACGTTTTCCAGTAGACTTAAGACACTGAGTTGAAATAAGTTACTTTGCCCTTGCCCCCACCCCCCCACCTCAGGTTGATATTAAACTGTATAAACATCTGTTGGAGGTAACAAGTTCATCTTGCTTTCAGAAGAAGAAAATTGCATAAATTCAAGGTCTTTATTACATCTCTTTGTAAATACATCCTTATGCTGTTGGGTTGACTCCTCAATGAACATTGAAGTGTTCAAAAATAAGCTGAGAGAAAGCTTGAAACTTATTTTAATTAGCCCTTGATAAAAGAGTCCACCCATTTCTCCACACATGGAAAAGCAGTCATTTAAACTGTCATCTTAGCAAGTGAATTAATTTTCTTAAGAGCAAGTGAGAAAAGGAGAATGATTTCAGTGAACGCCGAGCAACGTGCAGAATTTACCCAGGTTACCCATTATACCGCCCTTCCTTTAGGGAAAAAGGTCAATTGTGTAGGAAAAGCAAAATCCTGTTGAGTCAGGACACCTGCAAGCCAGCCCCAGCTCTGAAACCAGGCAGCTGGAACTCCTCAGCCACGCTGCTCAAAGCTTCTGGCTCCGCTGAGTCATCTGCAGAACGAAACGTTGGGTGACGCCGCGAGAGCGCGTCCGCACAGGCGTGGGAAGAGCCGTCCGTGGAACAAAGAGGCTGTGCACGTCAGCCTGGGGTGCTTCATGAAGTCAGGGCAGGTATTGTATGGGGCTTTGAGCAGTGAAAGGGTATTTCTGTGAGTAGTTTACTCCAGGTGGAGGATGTGTCAGTGTCAACCATACTAACACGTAGAACGCTTCACCAAGAAGAGGATACAGGTAGAGCAGCAAAGGCGGCCTTTGAGGTGGCTTCCCTCCAAGGGCTGGAGCAGCTCTGCTGTGAGGACAGGCTGAGAGAGTTGGGGCTGTTCAGCCTGGAGAAGAGAAGGCTCCAGGGAGACCTTCTAGTGGCCTCCCAGTACCTGAAGGGGCTCCAGGAAGGCTGGGGAGGGACTTTGGCCAAGGGCAGGGAGGGACAGAACAAGGGGTGATGGCTTGAAAGTGGCAGAGGGGAGATGGAGCTGAGATGTGAGGAAGAAATTGTTTGGTGTGAGGGTGGTGAGACCCTGGCCCAGGTTGGGCAGAGAAGCTGTGGCTGCTCCTCCCTGGAAGTGTTCTGGGCCAGGCTGGATGAGGCTTTGAGCAACCTGGTCTAGTGGAAGGTGTCCCTGCTGCTGGCAGGGGGGTTGGGACTGGATGAGCTTGAAGGTCCCTTCCAACCCAAACCAGTCTGGGATTCTGTGAATAAATGACTTCATTCTCCTTTCAGAAAAAACTACCAAAAACCCCAGCACACACCAATGCTCTCTGCTGAGCTGCTCTTTACTGGATGATGTTCTGCTGCACGACAACGCACGCTGGATCTAATTACCCTAATAGAGTCTCAGTAGGGATGCGCTAACTATCTTGTCTCCAGTAGGTCAGCAGCAGGAGCTCACCCTCTCCCTGCCACACCAAATCTCTCCTGAAGCCACAGAGCAGCATGTTCTGACCAGCTGGCCAAGGACCATCCTGACCAAGCCAGAGGAAGAAGCCATCACCATGTAAGAGGTGCTTTATTCTCCTGGCACTGCCTGTGTTGGGCAGACTGAGAAATCAGTTTCATATACGATCGCCGTGCGTTAGTATTATTTTTAAACTTCTCTGTTTCTGGAGCCCCATTATACATAATTTTACAAAACCTTTATGAAGAAAGAGTGTGAAAAGTTATATTCAAGAAAAGTCTCTAGTCAGCTGAACATGAGTCAGCAGTGTGCCCAGGTGGCCAACATCCAGACTAGTGAGGTCAGTAGGAGCAGGGAAGTTCTCTTCCCCCTGCACTGGGCACTGGTGAGGCCACAGCTCGAGTGCTGGGTTCAGTGTTGGGCCCCTGAGTCCAAGAAGGACCTGGAGGTGCTGGAGCGTGTCCAGAGAAGGGACCGGAGCTGGGGAAGGGTCTGGAGCACAAGTGTGCTGAGTTCAGGCTGAGGGAACTGGGGGTGCTGAGCCTGGAGAAAAGGAGGCTGAGGGGAGACCTTGTGGCTCTGTCCAAGTCCCTGCAAGGAGGGTGCAGAGAGGTGGGGGTGGGTCTGTTCAACCAAGGAGCAAGGGACAGGACAAGAGGAAATGGGCTCCAGTTGTGGCCAGGGCAGTTGAGATGGGATGTGAGGAAGAATTTCTTTGCTGAAAGGGTTCTGAGGCATTGGAAGGGGTTGCCCAGGGCAGTGGTGGAGTCCCCATCCCTGGAGGGATTGAAGAGTCGTGTAGATGAAGTCTGCCTGCTCAGAAGCTACTGCAGAGGCACAACTCTGACAGCCTGATACACTCGAAGCCTTCAGCAACCCCAGGCACAGAGCACGTGGATTTCATGGAGGACAACACGAGGTGTCACAGCTCAGCCCCACCACTTGAGTTTCCAGTTGTGAAAGTGCATCATCTCCATCCATGATCCTTCCTAATTCACATTTTGGCTTCAGCCACTCTCACCAATAATGGTTTTTTTCCTGCTGATAAGGCTAACGCAGCGATAGGGTTTTGTCTTTGAAATGTCCTTGAAATACAAAGAGGCAGAAGTTTCTTTCTCAACAAAATTAGTAAAAAAAATATTCACCTGGAAATGCATAAACTGGGTCAGAAAGAAACAGACAAAAACTCAAAAGTAACTCATGCCATCTGAAAATACAACCTACAATATCAAGTTATGAAAAAAATTGTTCTGGGCTTCCCAAGAAACATAATTCTGCTCTTTTTTTTTATATTTTGCTGCTCCAATTTTTAAGGGAAGTTCTTTATCATTTCACAAGGCAGTTGAGAGCAGTCGTGTTGCCAGGTTGTGTCACAGAAAAGGCTTCTAAGAGACTTTCTCCCAAACATCAAATTAAGTGAGAAACAATAACTTACATTTCTTACAGAACCCTGTACATTAGACACAACAACAGCTGAATTTTTTATTGCAAAAATCCTTAAAAATTCAAGTTATGGTTTTAGCATCAATATGGAAATAGGTAAGAGCCAGTCCTGGCATCTTTTTTTTTGTTTTAATTCCACTGGGAAGCTTTTTCTCTTCCTCTGTGCTTTCAAACTGTGTGTAATTCACCATTTTGCTCCAAGCAAATAGGCAGCACCAGGCAAAGCATGAACCACTGAAGAGCTCCGTGCCTGAACCAACCAGCTCGGCTCACCAGCCTGACTCATCACCCAGCAGCACCACCCAGCTCTCTCCAGCCCTATGCTGGGAGCTCAAAGCAATTCTTCCTTCCCCCTCCTTTTCCATAAAACATCAGGGTTATTTTCTCAGTAGAATATCAAACACCAGAAAATCAATTCTTTACATCATCCTTTTAGCTGCAATTTGCAAAAAAATAAATTAAAAGAATTCAATGTATTTACACAGCACATGCATATCTATTACATGTGGAGCAGAAATGTTATTTAAACCATTCCAAGCAGAAATTACACTCAATTCCAGAGATCCTGATAGGATATAATACCCTAAACAAATGTTACTAAAACATTAAAAAAAAAACCCAACCCAGATGGATACCACGTGCATCTGTTAGAAGCAAATACAACCTTGTCCAGGATAAAAATCTTCATAAACAAGAAAATAAAGCCCAGCATATTTTTAGCTTGACTAAGAGGATTACACAAGGGTTTTATGAAGACATTTACACCAGTATTGACAAACTCCATAGTAGCAATATATCCACTCAGGTAACTGCAGCACACAGAGCAGCTATTCCTTCAGGAATTGTTTTCAAATATCTAGAGGAAAAAAAAAACAAATGATGTTTCACTCCTGTCCCAGGCCATACCTGGTAGGAGGGAACAAGGTGTTGTAGCAGCGTTAGGACAGCTCTGCTGCACCCAGCGATGCTCATTTCCTCAATGCCACAGCCCCAAGGACACTACTTAGAGTAAGTCCCCAAGATAAGGGGACTATTAAGGTCTAGTGCCACAACTGTGGTATTATAAAACTTATAAAACCTTAGGGTGGGGCTTTGCTTACCAGCTTCCATATTTAGATGCAGTTATTCAATTAAAGGAAAAAAAAAAGAAAACAACAATTCCACACTACAAAACTGAGACTTGGGTCTCGCTGTACCTGGAACAGGGGAGGCCACAAAGATGCTGAGGGGCCTGGAGCATCTCCTGTGTGAGGAGAGGCTGAGAGAGCTGGGACTGTTCAGCCTGGAGAAGAGCAGCCTGAGAGGGGATCTGATCAATGTCTGTCAATATCTGAAGTGTGGGGGCCAATGGATGGGGCCGGGCTCTTCTCGGTGGTGCCCAGTGACAGGACAAGGGGCAATGGGCACAAACTGGGACAGTGGAAGTTCCAGACAAACTGAAGGAGAAACTTCTTTCCTGTGAGGGTGCCAGAGCCCTGGGCCAGGCTGCCCAGAGAGGGTGTGGAGTCTCCATCTCTGGAGATGTTCAAACCCACCTGGACACTTTCCTGTGCAACCTGGTGTAGGGAACCTGCTTTGGCAGGGGGGTTGGACTGGATGATCTCCTGAGGTCCCTTCCAATACCACCAGTCTGGGATTCTGTGGTTTCAGCAGTGTCACTATTAGTGAATTTAAGTTGAGCAGCAGTTGCAAGCTGTGTGAAGAGACAGGTTATAAAGCCTCATGGGAAATAATATTCCATAAATTTCATAAAATTGCATCAGAATTGTAGTGGTTGGAAAAGCCCTTTAAGATCATCGAGTCCAACCATAAACCCACCACTACCAATCCCACCTCTAACCCATGTCCCCAAGCACCTCATTTACTTGTCTTTTAAATACCACCAGGGAAGGTGACAAATATATATTTCATGTATTTAAAGACAAGTTTGCACTTAGAAGCAAGTCAGAGCAATCCAACACCGCCTTCCTCCTCCGACTTCAGCTCCAGCCTGCAATCCGGG
The DNA here is from genome assembly GCA_907165065.1 of Caprimulgus europaeus. Next base: position 123,289,836 of record OU015524.1, on the reverse strand, counting down.
GCCGTTACATCAGCCATAATCAATATTTCTGAGTCACAAAGAGTCCTCCACGAGCAAGGCTGGAATCATTAACTACAACCTCACGTGGACAACCACGAGCCAGTTTGCCAGTCCACCCTCCTTAAAGAATTGTTCAGCTGATCAATTTGATTCAAGCTCCACTTAGGAAAACTCCTTCCTCTCCACCCTGGTTGTCAAAGGGCACCCAGCAGCCTATTCTCTCAGGACACTTGTTGATAAAATGATATTCAAATGCAAAAGCAGGTTTTAAAAAGATGTTAATTACTGGCAGAGTCTTAATGGCTTCATTAGAAATTAGAGCTCACCACTGACACCAGAGATCGTGCCAGGACATCATGAAAAATAAACATTGGTTTCTTTTATCTAAAAAATTATTTCTTTTTTAAGTATTGCCACTGCAATGTCAGTAGAGAGCACAACTCAATAATTAGAGTATTTCTTTTTCCAAAATGTGATTATTAAGTATACCCACCTCAATAAGCAGTGGAAATTTATCAATATATGAGTATCCATTTTCTGGAGGAAGCATGACAAAAAAAGTGAGGACATTTTGCTACTCTCTCACAGGTTTAAATTGGGATTAAAAGGTGAAGTATCAGTGCTGACTAGAAAGGATCATTTTGTGGTTAAAACATGGGGTTACACAGCAGAAAAATCTTGGATCTGTTTTGAGCTCTGCCATAAACATCCACTAAGATCTTGAGTGGGTCCAGTTAAGTGAAATCAGAAAAAAAAAACCCCACTGTTCCTTGAGAATCTGAGAGTAATTCTGGGATGAGTGAATTGCACTACATACACCATGGAAACACATCATAATTAATCCCAAATAAAGTAATGTATGAAGTGGTTCATTCCCAGTGTTCACTTTTCTAGATAACCCAATTTTTCTCAGTTTTTAGGAAATAATCCTATTTACATGGGTGAAGCTTTTCCATTCTAACACCTTCTCAGCACTCTTCTGTAATTCAGCTTTTCCAGGAGAATATTTTCAGATTGGATGATTGAAACTTCTGGTCTTTGAAGTTGGTTTGGATTTTTTTCCTTTTCAATTGAAGGAGTGTTCTGGGGGTAACAGCCCTGGAGAGCCTGTCAAGGTAACACCCAAAAAATGTCTCCAGCTGAATTTTTAGAGTTGGCCTTGAATTCCTGGAGCCTTTAAACTCTAGAACAGAAACTGTAGGATTTTCATATCTCACAAGAAATACTAAAGATAAATACAAATTAATTTAGTGACTATGAAGCTCAACTACCATAAGTGCAAGGACTGTAGAAAAAACAAGGAAGCAATTAATAGAATTTCAAATTCAGATCAACAATTCAAATATCAAACCACACAAAAAATGATGAGGGTTGGAAAAAAAAAACCCTGAGCCACTGACCAATACTCAAGCAAAATCCATCCTTTGCTCTAAGATAAGTCCTGATGCAAAAAAACCAACATATAATTGCACAACAGTATTTACAGGCATCAAAGGAGTGCCAGAGTGGAGGGAAAAAATCTGTTTTTTCTGCAATGAAAAAGCAGTAACATTATTTAGGCAACAGTTTGTAGGTCCATTCTGAAATATTTATGCCATGAACATAAATTACTCATCTGGGACAGGCTGCAAGTGGATGTTGTTTAATAGATATCACCAGCTTCAATAAATTAGGCTGACATGAAAAATAGTTAACTAAAGCTCAAGTTGGCTATTAAATATTTCTCACTACTTATGTAGCACATATTAAATAATTGCCTAGGTAGTAACTGAACAAATTTTAATGGTAAAATACAAATACAAATGCTATATTTGACAATTAGGTCTATGTTTGCTCAGCTCTTGGTTGACTTCACTCAGGGTCTATTGAGGAACACAGACAGCTCATTCAAAGCAATTTTCATGAAAAAAGCTAAATATTGAATTATTTCCTTAAAACTTTTAGTAAACTATTGCAGCTGTGTAAGACCCATAATCCAAACCACTAAAGTGCAGTTAGAACAGAAAGAGAAGAGAGGGTAAAAAATATTACAAGTTGGAGAAAACAGGAGGGTCTTCAGACATTTTTCCTGATTTTTTGTTATTGTAAATATACATTAAATATTTACTCAAATATTTATCTCAACACCTCATGCCTATGGAAATTGCTGATATACTTTTAGTCTGAAAATCCTTAATCACAAGCATGCCAGTAATAACGAGTCTACAGAAGTTCTTAGGTGACATCTCATAAGTACATCACTCCTTGCAATGAGGATTATTTGCATTTAAAGACAGTTGAAGACAGGAATTAAACACAGTTTGGGTTTATGAACCCAACAGGAATCGAGGTAAGCAAAATGGAGACTGTATATATTATTAATTATTATGCTTACATGACTAAAAAAATGGTACTAAATATCATGTTACATGACATTTCAGAGACAAGAAATGACAAATCTACTTGAATCATGGCAGTCCCTCCCTGAGTAGCTTATTTGTTTGTTTAGTTTCAGGCACAATGGGAGCTTGGGCTAATTCAGGTTGCCTGTTACTACCTCATTATAAATACTAATTACTGCTATTACTTACTAAATGTTTATTTGGGTTTAACCTATAATGGAAGCCAAAATGCTTTTCCAAGTCTATCTCAGAAGCTCAGCAGGAGAAGTTGTGATTCCAAAGACAGTATTTTATGTAGACTTTCTTCTGCTCTCTAACAAACATGACATTTTGAGGGAGAATTCTGGTCATTTGGTACACCAAAAAACCTGCAGAAGGATGGGTTCCTTGGGAGAAGTCGTTCATCCCAGTCTTCACCCCCAGCAGCGTGAGGATAACTCTCAGGAGGAGCTGGTAGGGCAAAGCCTCTTGGGGTGGGGAGAAGGGAAAGGCAAGTTCAACTCTTCTCCTTTTAAAAGTGAAGATTTTGGGTTAAGTCACATTAGTGATGTTTTGCAGTTATGTTTAGAAGGGCAAAGGAGCTGGGGAAGGGTCTGGAGCACAAGTGTGCTGAGGAGCAGCTGAGGGAACTGGGGGTGCTGAGCCTGGAGAAAAGGAGGCTGAGGGGAGACCTTGTGGCTCTGTCTAAGTCCCTGAAGGAGGGTGGAGAGAGGTGGGGGTGGGTCTGTTCAAGCAAGGAGCAAGGGACAGGACAGGAGGAAATGGGCTCCAGTTGTGGCCAGGGCAGTTGAGATTGGATGTGAGGAAGAATTTCTTTGCTGAAAGGGTTCTGAGGCATTGGAAGGGGTTGCCCAGGCCAGTGGTGGAGTCCCCATCCCTGGAGGGATTTAAAGGACGTGTAGATGTGGTACTTGGGGACAGGCTTTAGTGGTGACCTTGGCAATGCTGGGTGTATGGTTGGACTAGATGATCATAATGGTCTTTTCCAACCAAACTATTCGATGATTCTATGAATTAAAGTGCTTTGCAATCAGCTAATTAATCCTTGACACAGGGAGGTGATATACTCGTTAATTTTTGATAGGAGTAAGGAGGACAAGCAAATTACTTGAGTCAAAAAAAATCAGGTTTCAAGCCATCTCAAACCAATGAAACATAAAATGTTCTTTAGCAAACAGCAGCATACCCTCAGCCTGAAGACAAGCAGTCACCAGTTTGTTCAGACCCTTCTGTACTGACTTAACAGACAACGTTCTGATAAACCTTTTATCATTTCATAGCATAAATGACTAAAACAGGTATTAAAATGAGGCCTGAGAGCTCACACCCACCAGTGAGGGGAAAAAAAAAACAAACAAACTCGACAAAAAACAGATAAATTATTCTAAAGACCACAATATCTAGTGATTTCAACCCAAATAGCTTCTGAGTTCTGTGTTTCTTTAGCAAATCTGTGCCTGTAGCCACCTCTCCCAGTGCACACACACTGATTTTTCTCCCACATGAGAATTCTCATGGGTTATTTCAGAGGAAAAAAAGATAAGAGCTTTTATTTCTTTTCTTTTCTTTTTTTTTTTAATGAGGATGAAGTTCCAAATGGCCAGGTACACAAAACCTGGGATGTTTTCAAGGAGCTTACAGAGATAAGACTGTTCATAACATTTCCAGGGACCTTGAACCATGGATGTGGTAGGCTTATACAGCCAAATAGGAAATGAGCCTGGAAGAAACAAAGCTTGGTTTCAATATTCAAGATAAAAAAATACCAAACCAAACCAAACCAAACATCTGTGGAAACACAACAGACTGCAAAAGAGAAATCATCTTCAGTTTTGATGATCTGCTGTGAAGAAGGGGATGGAAAGAGCTCCAGGCTCAGGTAAGGAGTCTTGACAATAAATTTACTGCCTGACCTTTGTATGTGAGTGATCCAATCCCTGCACCAAGCACGGTGGTGTCTTCCCCAGGTGCCAGGCTGGGTTATTCCATCTCTACCACACCTTGCTCTCAGCACCACAGTGTAAGAATTTCAAGAACCAGCTGAATGGAATCACTGAGTTAGGAGAGGAACCTCTGCCACTACCTGAAGAAAAAGTCAAAGCCTTTGAATATGTTTAAATTAGAGTCACAATGATGGACACTTCCACTCTAGTCTGCCACTGAATGACCATCCTGCCACAGGTGGATCCATCTACAATGATCCTATCAGCATTTTTGTAAAGACCATCTCCTTTTTGCTGCTCAACAGGAAAGAAGCAGCTCTCCTCCTGCTTTCTGTGTTCATATTCTCCACCATGACCCCTCCTCACTTGTACTCTTTCGTTATCTTCTACTGATGGAGACACAGAACAGACTTTTAGAAATTTCCAGCACTTGGAAGATGTGACTTCTGCTCATCACAACAGAGAATGCTTAATCCTACAGCCTGTTCACATGTCTGACGTTCCAGATAAACCTTTTTCAGTGCTCAGACCACAAGAACTATTTTCCTCATGCACAAACCTTTGTGGACAGTTTTGGATGCCACCTCCCTGGAAGTGTTCAAGGCCAGGCTGGATGAGGCTTTGAGCAACCTGGTCTAGTGGAAGGTGTCCCTGCTGCTGGCAGGGGGGTTGGAACTGGATGAGCTTGAAGGTCCCTTCCAACCCAAACCACTCTGGGATTCTATGACATTGAGAAATACCTTCTATCTACTTAAGTCATCTTCTGAAGGTGGAAACTACTTACTGATTAAATCCAGTTTGCAGCATATCACAGCTTCCTAAATTATTTCACCAGCAAGGGCTGATGAAAACAATAGCTCTGCACTGAGCCCCATGCATCGTTCTGTGGGTTAGGAGAGATCTCATTTAGTGCTCTAAAATCTCATTATAACTTGCTGATCAGGATGGGAAATGCACACTTATCTTGGAACTGAAGGCTTTTAAACAGCTTGAAACAAACTCAGCTCTTCTGTCTTCAAGTAGCAGTTGTTTCTTATTCCTCACACTTCGGGAGGCCTATCTGAAGAACTCTCTTAGTAAACAAATTAAAATTATATTGCTATATTGGATGTAGACAATTTAAACCCAAAGCTAAATGTTGTAGACCAACTGTTCCAACAGTAAATGAATCCCCAGTTCAAGAGGGACAGGGATCTTCTGGAGAGAGTCCAGTGGAGGCCACAGAGATGCTGAGGGGCCTGGAGCATCTCCTGTGTGAGGAGAGGCTGAGAGAGCTGGGGCTGCTCAGCCTGGAGAAGAGCAGCCTGAGAGGGGATCTGATCAATGTCTGTCAATATCTGAAGTGTGGGGGCCAATGGATGGGGCCGGGCTCTGCTCGGTGGTGCCCAGTGACAGGACAAGGGGCAATGGGCACAAACTGGGACAGTGGAAGCTCCAGAGAAACTGAAGGAAAAACTTCTTTCCTGTGAGGGTGCCGGAGCCCTGGGCCAGGCTGCCCAGAGAGGGTGTGGAGTCTCCATCTCTGGAGATGTTCAAACCCACCTGGACACTTTCCTGTGCAACCTGGTGTAGGGAACCTGCTTTGTCAGGGGGGTTGGACTGGATGATCTCCTGAGGTCCCTTCCAACCCCACCATGATTCTGTGATTCTGTAAATGCAGATACAAGGGTCAAATACCAGATCTCCAAATTTCCCCGTGGCAACTTGGATGAGCCTGTGCCAATCTATGAAATGGAAATACCTTCCTGCTCCCCAGAGATGCTGCTCACACTTCTAAGAAGTCCCCAGTAGTCTCTGGACAGTGAAGGGCTTTGTTTCAACGAGCAAGAGTTCTCAAAGGTGCCTACATTTGCAGCAAGACACGACACCAGGTGCAGATAGAGTTTCCCCATCAGCAGAGTAATGGGCAGCACAGAGGAAAGAAAACATTTCCAGGCCAGTGTTCTTGGAGGGGTTTGTTGCTTTTTTTGTTTTCTTTTTTAAATTTTTAATGACTGTTCTGTGCATTTCCTCCCCCCCCCCCATCCCTCACACTTTAAACCTCTGCAATGAAACCTTAAATCACACAGAATCACAGAATCACAGAATGTTGGGGATTGGAAGGGACCTCAAAAGCTCATCCAGTCCAACCCCCTGCAGGAGCAGGAACACCTGGATGAGATCACACAGGAAGGCGTCCAGGTGGGTCTTGAATGTCTCCAGAGAGGGAGACTCCACACCCTCCCTGGGCAGCCTGTCCCAGGGCTCTGTTACCCTCACCGTAAAGAAGTTCCTTCTCAAATTTAAGTGGAAAAAAATATTTAGAATTAAATTTTTAAAAAACTGATTCATTTAAACTGGTTTTACAAACTCCAAAGAGTTCATTTCCAGCCCACCAGTCACACAAGAAATTTATAAATTACCAAATGTAGGTATTTTCCAGGAGGAAACCTGAGAGTAAAACATGCTGCTTGGTTTTCAAATACCTCCTTAAAAAAAAAAACAAAACCCAAACCTTCAGAAGTTATTTAACACTGTTTTCAAGAAGTCCACGGTATCTCTGTCATCACAGATCCTGTGGCAAGAGCAGGAATTCAGGAATCCAGCTCTCCCTGCACGTAGCTCCGTGCTCACACACCTATAAGCGAGTCAACAACCACGGTGACGAGCAGGGCAGGTCTGAGTTCAGCAACGAAGGCTGCAGGTTTTTTGGAGGCCAACAACAACAACAACCACCACAACAACGTGTTTCTGGGTTTTTTTTAGTGACATACACACACACACTTTAAGCTTCCCAAACCAGATGCTCTCTTCTTGCCCTTTTTTAACTAGAAGACATTTCTTTCCAGCAGGATTTGGTCATCAACTTTTCTGCACCTCCAAAGAACTCCAAGGTTGTCCCCACCCTGCCTAAAAAGCACACCCCCTTCTCCACAAACCAGGCCATAAAAACCAAGTTTATTCTCTTTCTTCACCCCTCAGCCCTCTTGAGCTGGCCTGACCAACCTACAAGACTGCATCACCTCCCTAACATCGAATGCCAAACCCTTTGCTCCTCATGGGTTAGTGGGCACGGTGGTGTTGGGTTGATGGTTGGACTTGATGATCTTAGAGGGCTTTTCCAACCTGAATGATTTTATGATTCTATGATTCATCTTCCATGCTCACCCCAGCTTCCCAAAGCAGGACTTGCTGCACATCCTCATCCACCATCTCCACCCTCACTCCTCTACAATCTCAATCAGAAGCACAAGCACATCTGCAAACCCCAATTTTATGGCTCTTTCCAGGTGCTGACAACTCCTGAGTGCCACCACGAGGACCCACCTGTACCAAGGGTCTCACAGCAACTCACCTGCAGCACCAGGAGTTACAGCCTTCACATCACAAAATGATGAGAATGCCATCCAGAGGGACCTGGACAGGCTTGAAAAGTGGGACCATGAGAACCTCACGAGGTTCAACAAGGTCGAGTGCAAGGTTGGGCACTTGAGTCAAGGCAATCCCAGGTCTGTGTACAGGCTGGGAGAAGAACTCATGGAGAGCAGCCCTGCTGAGAAGGATCTGGGAGTCTTGTGGATGAGAAGCTCGACATGAGCCAGCAGTGTGTGACTGCAGCCCCAAGGGCCAACTGTGTCCTGGGCTGCATCAGAAGAGGGTGGGCAGCAGGGTGAGGGAGGGGATTGTCCCCCTCTGCTCTGCCCTTGGGAGGCCCCAGCTGGAGTTTTGTGTCCAGCCCTGGAGCCCCCAGCACAAGAAAGATGTGGAGCTGTGGGAGCGGGGCCAGAGGAGAGCCAGGAAGATGATGAGAGGGCTGGAGAACCTCTCTGCTGGAGAAAGGGTGAGGGAGCTGGGCTTGTTGAGCTTGGAGAAGAGAAGGTTCAGGGGAGACCTCACTGTGGCCTTCCAGTACCTGAAGGGAGCTTGGAAACAGGAGGGAGAGCGACTTCTGACATGGGCAGAGAGTGATGGGACAAGGGGAGATGGTTTTAAACTGAGAGAGGGGAGATTTAGGTGAGATAGGAGGAGGAAATATTTCACCCAGAGGGTGGTGAGACCCTGTCCCAGGTTGGCCAGGGAAGCTGTGGCTGCTCCTCCCTGGAAGTGTTCTGGGCCAGGTTGGATGAGGCTTTGAGCAACCTGGTCTAGTGGAAGGTGTCCCTGCTGCTGGCAGGGGGGTTGGGACTGGGTGAGCTTAAAGGTCCCTTCCCACCCAAACCAGTTTGGGATTCTGTGAAAATACTCAATTTTGAAGGAGAAGGAAATTTGCACCCAGTTTAAGAAATCCCCATACACAACCAGAGCACCAGGTACCTGAGAATAACCCATCAAGTGCCTTTTACCTTTCACTGTCACCCTGCTACTTGGGCAAATTACCCAATTCTGCTTTATTCACCTGAAAAAAAAGAGTGCAAAAATTTGAATAATATTTCTTTGTCTTGCAGGGACATTACAAGAAGTAGCCAAAATATGTGCTACGTTCTCTTCCTATCAAAAATGAATGTCATAAAGGAGCTTATCACCTAAAAACATTAGAAGAAAATTAAGTAGGTTGCAAAATCAAGCACTAAAAATTCTAGAGGAACAGATTTATGATGATCTGTGCAACCTTAATCCGTTCCACTTTGTTAGTCCAAACCATACAGTGAATAAGTCAGAGAATCTATGGAAAAATATCATGTGGCTACAAAATTATAATTACAGTTGCATCTGTTTTTCCTAACTTCTGAATGTTCAGCTTTACAAATGAAATAGCTTTTTGATTTATGGAACTGCCCAGGTTTTGGTTCTAGTTTGCAATATCAAATTGTTTTGGTTTTGGTTTATATGCTGTATTGAAACATATTTCATCCACAACAGTATCAAAAAACTATATTAAATTATCACATTATGTCATATGGAAACAGATTCAATTAATAGAATTTAGGTTAGTTTATTTTTCCCTTCTCACTGAATTTGAAAAATAAACTAGATTAAAATATATTTACCAGAGAGTTCTTTTCCATACAGCAAGCTTTGTATATACAATATTGTTTCCATTTCCAGCAACAACAAAAGGGTAAAATCAGGCCAAATGCTATTTTCAATGGCATTTTTTAATACATTAAAGCTTTTTTTGTGTTGTTTTTTGTTTATTTTGGGCCTTCAAAAGGATTATCACCATTGTATCTTGAAAAAAAACCAACTGAACTTCATGCCAACTCTGTCAAGTTTGAGTAAACTGCTTTAAAGGTTAAGGACATAACAATGAATCTTGCTGTCAGAGGTGCTGGGATCCCACAACTTCCACTGTGCTTTCAGTGGATATTCAACACCAAAATCTGATTACAGTTAAATCTGAACCTGAGAATGTGATTTCAGACACTCAGAAAAAAACTCACATAGAAGTTTTTTTTCACAAAGAAAACTTAAAAACAACCTCTGTAGAAAAATGTTTATAGAAATATAAATATATATAGAAAATATAGAGAGAGAAATAGAGAGAAAAAAAGAGAGATATAGATATAGATATAGATATAGATATAGATATAGATATAGATATAGATATAGATATAGATATAGATATAGATATAGATATAGATATAGATATAGATATAGATATAGATATAGATATAGATATAGATATAGATATAAAGAGAACCAAGCAAGCTCATAAACAGTATAAATACAAAATGTATTCCAAAATGCTGGATTTTCATAACTTTAATTTAAAAGAAAGCCAGAGCTATGTGCTGCCAAAGGAAGGCAGAGCTGGTTTCAGTCCTTATTCCTACCCTGTGAGTCAGAGGTGCCCGTGTAACGTGGTTTTACCTGATCCTTCACCAGCAGCTCTCACTTATTCCATCAACCACCATTCTCCAAACGCCGTTTGGAGGCAGGAACAAGCGATATTTCACACATCGGTTCCATTCCAAGAAATTCTAACTATTCATACAATAGCAAATTAGGCTTCACACTAATTACATTTCAATACACATTGGGGACTTTGTGCTGAACTTTACAGTCATTTGAGATATAAGCACATTGTAAACGCTCGAGTTTCACACCCTTCCCAATACCGCACACGCAGGGTTTCATTAGGAAATCTGAATTTACGAGTCGTGGAAGAACGCAGCGGGAGCTATCGGGTTCTGCTCTAAATGTTTCTACTATAAATATATCCAGAGTGCCCAGTTATCATTTTTTCAATCCTAATACAGCATCTTCCATCATTAAAAAAAAACCAAACTCATCTGGTATTATTCACCTTTCAAGCTGAGCACCATTCACAGAATCACAGAGTGTCAGGGATTGGAAGGGACCTCGAAAGCTCATCCAGTCCAATCCCCCTGCTGGAGCAGGAACACCTGGATGAGATCACACAGGAAGGCATCCAGGTGGGTCTTGAATGTCTCCAGAGAAGGAGACTCCACACCCTCCCTGGGCAGCCTGTTCCAGTGCTCTGGCACCCTCACAGTAAAGAAGTTTCTTCTCAAATCCAAGCAGAACCTCCTGTGTTCCAGCTCACACCCATTGCCCCTTGTCCTACCATTGGACACCACTGAGAAGAGCCTGGCTCCATCCTCCTGACACTCACCCTTCAGATATTGATCAACATTAATGAGGTCCCCCCTCAGCCTCCTCTTCTCCAAGCTCAAGAGCCCCAGCTCCCTCAGCCTTTCCTCATCAGGGAGATGCTCCACTCCCTTCATCATCTTGGTGGCTCTGTGCTGGACTCTCTCAAGCAGCTCCCTGTCCTTCTTGAACTGTGGGGCCCAGAACTGGACACAATATTCCAGATGTGGCCTCACCAGGGCAGAGTAAAGGGGAAGAAGAACCTCTCTTGACCCTCGTAACCAAAGGGTGGAAGAAAGTCTGGGGGACTCATCCTGCCAAGCTTCCCTGTTAAAATGCTGCTGGGAAATCAGTGCTTATAAAAAGAAGCAGGTAGAATAAGTGCCAACTGTTTACAGAATTAGTGGGGGAGACCCAGGACTCATCTTGTCAGAAATCATATTTAAGGAATTTAAAGACAAAGGGATCAAGCTCACACACCCAGCCCACGACAGGTTTAACTCCAGCTACTTGTTTATTTTCACACACAATTTTTCCTGTAGGATTTAAAATAACTGGTCACAAGAGTGTGTTAAAATCCTTCTCAGGTTAGTCAGATTTTTGTTAAAAAAAACCAAAACAAAACAACTTCAAACACAGAGGCTGAGTAGCACTGCCACTAAAATGTTTACCTCTCAACTTATTCAAGATCTCATGTTAAAACTGGGTGCCAGTCTGGGATTAAGAGCAAAAGAAAGGCTGTGGGGGAGAGAAGAGAGGGAGGATAGGCAGCAAGTCTGATATTCAGAAGAATTAAGAAGAAAGAGAAGTTCAGCAGCTCTAGCTGCAAGATTTCTTGTACAATTTACACATGAATCTGATTTAATGGTCTGAAGAGTTCAGAGCTTTCCTCTCCTATTTCTTCAATCCAGGAGTTATACAACGTTACCAGGAAAGGAAAAATCAAAAGAGAAAAAAGATACTTATTTTTCATTGTTAAACTCCCTGTGCAGTTTTACTGGAAGATTATAATACCTACTTTTTTCTTTTATTATTATTGAAATAGCAAAGATTATTCTGAAACCTTCTGGACAGGGGATCACCGTGCTGTGGGTTGGAATCTCTCTCCCCTCACTTATTTCCAAAGACAGCATATGCTGCAGCCAGGAGAAAACATTAACATTAGGTGTGTAACTTTACCCAGACCTAACCATTTTGATATATGTGATATCATTTAATATCATTTGATCCCAGGGTAGCCTTGTGATCTAAACTCATCCCTCCATTCACAATTAGGATCTGAATTCCATGTATACAGGAAAGCTACTGATTTATTTGGGTTTAAAACAAGTTCCTCATTCATAACTTCATCATCCAAACACAAGAAACAAGCTGACTTCTTGCCTTGCCTGGCATTTTGCCTTATTTTTGAAGTCTTCACACTCTGAAAATTCCAAAAAAAAAAATTAGACCCTTGGGATTTCAGAGGTCACATTAAAAAAGTGGGGGGGGGCAGAGTTTGGGGAGGAATTAAGCTAAAGAAACACTGTTTTCAGCTTGTTTCAAGCATATTCCATGATAGATAATTAAACATAACCACAAAATAAATATACATAGCTTAAAATAGACACTTTAATGATTTGTGGTCTGAAATAGCTAGTCCCAGGATCAGCCATGACTGGGACATTTCTGACACTTGGATAAAACAAGATCTAACAATTAAGGATCTTTTCCTTCTGCAGAAAAATACAAGCACATCTGAGAGCCCCTCCGCTGATCAGCTTTAAGCAGGTGACCATTTGTGGATTATTAAAGCAAAATATGGATCCTTTAGAGTTCACTAACCAAGACAAGCTGGCAAACTGTTGATTTATATCTATATTTATATCTATTCACCACACTGTTTTCCTTTCCTAGATCACCTTCCTGTAACTCACCAACTTCACCAATCTTCACTAAATCAAAGCAAATCTCTGTGCGGTTTAACACACGCTGGTTTCAACACAAAGTGCCAGGATAGCTTGCCTCAGCTTACAGAACATAATAAACCAGTAAGCAGGTTTAAACAGATTTAAGAATATCTATGTAGGGATTTACCTAAGTTGGTTAACAAATCTACCTAGTTTAGGCCATGCAAACCTTGTCCATCAGACCCGAGTGCTTGGGTGTGAGGATTCTTACTGCAGAAATTTGTGCAGGAAAACCAGTCCTTGCTTTTTTCCCAGCTCACCCAAGGGCATCTAAGAGAAATATCCTGCTGCTCCCTGCGCTGAGACGTGTTGGAGTCGCTTCCCAGTCAATTGGGTCAACTGCAGAAGAACCCACCTATCTTTTCAGGGAAAACAGTAGGAACAGTATTGCAGGATTAGCAGCACAGAAGCTATTTAACCTGAGTTTTCCCCGTGGAGCACACTGGCGCTAGCCCAAAGCCTAGTTTCTAACCTACATTCCCAGCCAGGTAAATTAGTTCAGGCTTAAAGAACCTCCAAACCAGTTCAGCAGTTTGTTGGTTTTTTGGTTTTTTTTCCTTTGTAAATGACAGGAGTCCAGGTAAAGCACAGTGTGCTGACACATCCTTTATACCCAGAGCAGACCTCTGAGCGCTTTAAAGTTTGTCCCACAGCAAAGCCACAGCGTTTAAAAGGGTCAACTTTACATGGAGATGCTGCTGTGGTGGTAAAAACCTGTTCTGCATCACCCTGACTCACATGTGTGAGGAGAGGTATGCAAAGAGTTGAAGCCCTTTTACAAGCAAGCCATCATTTTTAATATTACAGCTACAGGCAAACATCCTATTCCAGATCCTGCTGCGCCAGGAGAAGAGGTTAAAGCCCCTGGATGTTCTCAGAACGATCAGCAGAGCTACTTCTGTGTATTCTCCCTTGCCCAGCACCGCTCTGACGGGCTGGGATCAGCCCTGGCAGCAAGAGGACAGGCAGAGGGCTCGGCTAGGTGCCGGCACTCACCTCCCAACAGACCATAAAGCACTGCTTTGCTGCAATGTTACTTAAAAAAAAACCCCAAAAACCTCAATATTAGGCTGCTAATACACTGTGAGCATCAATTCCTCTGCTGCCTACCACCATCCAGCTGCTTCCTGGTCACAACTCTGCTCCTCCACCTCTTTTTAGGTTGGAAGGTTTGGGAAGCAGAATCCACTTGAGCTTTAATTTTGTGTCACTCTTCCCCCACTGCAAACCCAGCCCATGCCTGGTGTTCCTGGATGCTGCAGCAACACAAATAACATAGAATCAGCAAGAAAAACTGCTTGTTTGTATCTGCAAGCAATTAAAGCTCGTCTGTAGAAGCAGTGGCCACATGCTACAAGGTATTACACACCACGTCAGCCTTTCAGGAATACCTGGTTAAATTATTTACCTGTTAGTCCAAGCTCTTCCTGCTTAAAAATCCTGTCTTTAAAAGCAGAATCTAACTTTAAAAACTCCTTTTATTTTTTTTTTCCTATTCCTTCTCTTTGATCAAAGAGATAAGAACCACGCTTCAAAGAAACAAAGTCAACCAAGCAAAACAAGAATAACTCGTCATATAAATAGTTTCCTTATACAAAATATACTGTTTTTCAACTGGCAAACTCTTTATGCAGGAGACAGGATATTTTTAGTAGTAGCTCTCACACCTTTATTTCTGACAATCTCTGCAAAGTCTCATGCAAATTACCCTTCCCCCCCCCCACCACCACCCTTTCAGATTAGCAAGCAACAAGGTGCTGATCTCCAGCAGATCTGTTCCTTGAAAATATGCTTATATAATTAAGTAAGCCTAATCATCCAAAAGGCTTCAAATATTTCTAACAGCCCACTCCATAACCATACCAAGGAACCCAGGACAAGTCAAGAGAGGGCACATGTTCCCCAAAGCTGACTTTTACAACGTGAGAATTGACAGTGATACTGCTCCCAATAAATCCAGAGTGGAAGTGTATGACTAATTGTAGGAATTAGTCATGCAGTTGTGAGCATGTGTTGTAGCATTATCAGAGGGCAAGGCTCGGGGAAAACACGCACGCTAAAAATCAAAGCCGGCCCGGAGAGAAGAAGGAGAAGGAGAAAGAAGAAGGAGAAAGAAGAAGGAGAAAGAAGAAGGAGAAAGAAGAAGGAGAAAGAAGAAGGAGAAAGAAGAAGGAGAAAGAAGAAGGAGAAAGAAGAAGGAGAAAGAAGAAGGAGAAAGAAGAAGGAGAAAGAAGAAGGAGAAGAAGGAGAAAGAAGAAGGAGAAAGAAGAAGGAGAAAGAAGAAGGAGAAAGAAGAAGGAGAAAGAAGAAGAAGGAAAGAAGAAGGAGAAAGAAGAAGGAGAAAGAAGAAGGAGAAAGAAGAAGGAGAAAGAAGAAGGAGAAAGAAGAAGGAGAAAGAAGAAGGAGAAAGAAGAAGGAGAAAGAAGAAGGAGAAAGAAGAAAGGAAGAAAGAAGAAGGAGAAAGAAGAAGGAGAAAGAAGAAGGAGAAACAAAAAGAAGAAAGAAAGAAAAAAAAGAAGAAGGAGAAAGAAGAAGGAAAAAGAAGAAGGAGAAAGAAGAAGGAGAAAGAAGAAGGAGAAAGAAGAAGGAGAAAGAAGAAGGAGAAAGAAGAAGGAGAAAGAAGAAGGAGAAAGAAGGAGGAGAACGAAGAAAGAGAAAGAAACAGGAAAAAGAAGAAGAAGAAAGAAGAAGGAGAAAGAAGAAGGAGAAAGAAGAAGGAGAAAGAAGAAGGAGAAAGAAGAAGGAGAAAGAAGAAGGAGAAAGAAGAAGGAGAAAGAAGAAGGAGAAAGAAGAAGGAGAAAGAAGAAGGAGAAAGAAGAAGGAGAAAGAAGAAGGAGAAAGAAGAAGGAGAAAGAAGAAGAAGGAGAAAGAAGAAGGAGAAAGAAAAAGGAGAAAGAAGAAGGAGAAAGAAGAAGGAAAAAGAAGAAAGAAGAAGGAGAAAGAAGAAGGAGAAAGAAGAAGGAGAAAGAAGAAGGAGAAAGAAGAAAAAGAAAAAGAAAAAGAAAAAGAAAAAGAAAAAGAAAAAGAAAAAGAAAAAGAAAAAGAAAAAGAAAAAGAAAAAGAAAAAGAAAAAGAAAAAGAAAAAGAAAAAGAAAAGAAAAAGAAAAAGAAGAAAAAAGAAAAAGAAAAAGAAAAAGAAAAAGAAAAAGAAAAAGAAAAAGAAAAAGAAAAAGAAAAAGAAAAAGAAAAAGAAGAAAAGGCCTGTCTTCTGAAGAGCCAAAGCCCCTGTCTTCTGAAGAGCCAAAGCCCCTCACTCGCCTCTGGAGAAGCCAATTTGTTTTAGAAGCAAGGATTTGTGCTGCCATATTGTTTGGCAACATGTTTCTACCAACAGATAACCCATCTTGAGCAAATAAGTTGAGATGTAACATTTCATCATGCCCATCGGCTTAGAGCCAGGTGCAATATTGCCAAAGTTACTACTGTTTATTATCTACCATCAAGAGCTGTTTGTCCCCTGAAGTGGCAACTTGAACTTTAATCATTTTCACAAAAGAGCTCTGCAAAGCTGGGGAGAGGAAGGCGCTTCCCAAGCTTCTCTGCAAATTTGTGGCTTTGCATCCATCTTTTCCTGGTTTACAATGTTTCTCTCCCTGCTGCTCTGTATACAGATCAAATGCACCACATACTATGTATACTTCCATACCTAACAGAGAGATATTTTTTACTTTCTCTCCTATAAGCAAGCTGATGGCTGCAGAGTGGAGTTCAGGACACGCACACCTTGGCTGAAATATTCTGCAGGGGGGAAGATCACAACCTCTAAACTGCAACGGGACAGAAAAGTAAACAAAGCAACTTTTTTTGTGTTGTTCATATAAATCTACCTAGAACTCACCAGATATATTACTCCTTTTATACATATATATAAATATATATATATACCCATGCAAATTTTACACACACACATATATATGTGTATCCTGCCAGCCCACACAAACCCAGTCTTTCTTTCTTCACTCTAAACCAGCAACACGAAGAATACAAACCATGAGACGGGGTGAAGAACATACAAGCACCACCTACACGAGTCCAAATTTCCAGTTTTAATATACTTTGCTGTGTCACCCTTTTTTTTTCTTTTTTTTTAGTGGCTATGCCGTATTTGGATAGTGAAAAATCTGATATCTACTGTATGCTGATTAAGCTGCCAGTGGAAGCAAGCAGCAACCCCAGACGGTGCTCCACACCTTTGCAAACACGCTCTTTTGGGTGCAAAAAAAAAGAAAAAAAAATTAAAAATATCAAGATATTGTCACCTAACACACACAACCCAATTCTCAGGCAGTGAAAGGTCAAAATGCACCTCAGAAACCAGAGGGTTCAAGTGTGTCTAGCAACCTACATCGGAAGGAAACAGCTTTTCCGCAACAGATTTTTCGATCGCTAAATGTCATATTCCAGCGGCTACAGCCCCCCCGCTGCACAAACCGGGGCTACCACTCGCATTTGCACCGTCAGGTATTTGGGATTATTTGCAATCTGCTGCTGCTCGGTGTCTCTAGGAGAGAAATGAAGGAAATTTAGGACGAGCACTCTGCTAGGGGTGGGGAGGAAAATGTCAGCTTCCCCATTAGCCTCTTGCAGAGCCCCCTCCCCAAATCCTGGGAGCCCAAATACCCCCCCTCTGAGGGATGACAACTGCTCAGATGGCCCCAAAACCCACCAAGTACCTCAGGGCCACCTCCAGCTCTCCAGGACTGAGTGACCTCCTGCCTCAGCACTGAACTTTGCTGACAACCACAACCGCCCCATTGGGGTTGGGTGAAAGGGGGGGGGGGTAGTTTTGGGGGACACAGACACAAATCGAGGGGAGGGGGGACACACAGAGACACACGATGCCACAAGCAAACAAAGAGCTGTCACCTAAAACGCCACCAAACGGAGTGTCCTCCCTGCCCGGGGGGGGGGGTCTCCCGCAGGCCTCAGCCATCTTCCAGCCATGAAGAGGTTGGGGCAGGGGGGGTGTTTGAGGAGAAAAACTGCTTTTTCACTTTTTAAATCAACTTTAAATTAAGAATAATTAGAGGCCGGGTTGGGGGGGGGGGAGATATTTAGGAAAAGGGAAGGCTGGGATTTCACCACCCGAGGCGGGAGGGGCTCCACCGCCCAGGGTCCCCCCTCAGCCCCCCGCGGAAAGGGAGGGAAGCGGGGGGAGGCCGCGGCGCCCCTCCGCGCTCCGCCCGCCGCCATGGCAGCCCGGGGCGGGGGGCCGGGCCGTTCCCGCCCGCCCCCGCCGTGACAGCTGCGCCTCCCCGCAGGCCGGGGGCTGCGCTGGGTAACGGGGGCCGGGGGCGGCGTGTCGGTCCCGCCGGACACACCCCCGTTTTGCGCGGTGGGGCAGCGGGGAGCCCCGGCCGGTGTCGTCGTCGTCCCCCCACCCTCCCCCGCCGCCGCTTCGCCTCGCCTTGCCTGCCCGCCCTCCTCCTCCTCCCTCCCGCCCCGCCGCCAGCTGCAGCGCGGCCGGGCGCCACTCACCTGCCGCCGCTGCCTGGGTGACAGCCGCCTCCCCCCGCCGGGGCTGAGGCCGCCGAGCTCAACGGGCAACGCGACAGCGACTCCCCCGGCCAAGGCGGCGGGGGCGGCCCCGGGGCGGGGGGGGGCTGCCGGTTTGCAGCAGCCCCCGCCGCGATCGCAGTTAACCGGAGCGGTTGACGGTGGTGGACGTTGCTTGGGGGCCCCGGTTCCCGTTGTGGGGCTCCCGGGTAGCCGGGGCCCCTTGCCTGGGCGGCGCGGCGCGGCTGCGGGGCTCCGGCTCGTTCGCCGCTTCTCTCTCCCTCCCTCCCGGCGGGACGGGGCGGAGCTGGGCACGGAGGACGAGGGGGGCGGTGTCGGAGGAGGCCGCGGCGGCCCGGCCCGGATCCCTCCTCCCTCAGTCGCTGCCGGCCGCCATCTTCCACTCCCCCCCCCCCCCGCTCCACCACCAGCTCCCACAATCACCGTGGCCTCTCGCCCGGCCCGAGCGGCAGCAGCGCGGGGCGGAGGCGCTGGGGAGGACACGGCCCCACCGCTGACCCCCGGGAAGGGGCAAGGGGGAGCCAAGCGCCATTTTAGTGGCTGAAGGGGGCGGCCTGGGGGGACCCAGGGGTGACCCTGCCCCGCCGGCCCGGGACCCCTCTGGTGCCATCACCCGTGTCCCCGCAGTGGCCTCGGCCTCCCCGCTCCTCACACCTCCCCAGGCGCAGGCACGGTGCAGCTTCTCCTGGTTCCCCACCGCCTCAAAGTCAGGCCCCACAGCCCAACCTGTCCCCCGAGTCCTCGGCCAGGCTTGGGCTGTCGTCCCACTCAGCAGTCGGGAGCTGCTGTCACCAAGCAGAAGCACTTTACATTGACAATTACCTGTCAGGGGGTTGTTTCCCTTCCCCAACGAGGCTCCAAGGAAGACTGAAAGGCCTTCATCTTGCCTTGGTGTTGTTCTCCATCGAGGCATCCAGAAGGGCTGAAATATTCCCTTGAATCAGCCGGGAATATCGACATGAAGCTCAGTGAGCAGTACAGGGTGATAGATGGTCCCACACAGACCTCAACCCACCGTTTGGTCTCCTCACTGTTGTTTTTGGCTATTTCCACCCAAAGCTGCCACACGTGGAACAGTCACTATGGCTCTTTGGACTATTTTATCACATTCCATCTCTGGAGATGTTTAAAACCCACCTGGACGCTTTCCTGTGCAACCTGGTGTAGGGAACCTGCTTTGGCAGGGGGGTTGGACTGGATGATCTCCTGAGGTCCCTTCCAACCCCACCACTCTGATTCAGGCTCTGTCTTGTTACATTATTCATCTTCTCTGTGGAACTGTGAAATCCCCAAACACCTCATTGTGTCACGAAGGCAAAACAACTCAATGGGTTGAAGAGTCAAAATAAACCAGAGCTTCAGGTGGCTCATTTTCCTCCATGGGGGCTCTTTATTCCTCAAGGGCTTGAGAATGCCTGTTGTACAACAAAACAAATTGTCCTTAAAAGGCCAGGTCAGACACACAACATCTCAAATCCACCCGGTGTGGTCACCCACATCGTCATCTGTTCTAGATTTTTATCTTCTTGATAAACCTGCACCTTTTTTGGGGGGGTCCACACAGTCACCTCTGAGGTTCTCTGCTTCCCAGAAAAAGCCCGTACGAGGTGTATTTCATAACTGCCTCCTTATCTCTGGTGTACCTGTGAAGGGGACGGGCAGGATAAGCCTGAGTTAACCCTTTGGCAGGTAAAGGGCCAGGGAATATCAATCACAGCCTTATTAGTGGTTTTGTCTGTCATTTTGGGATCAATACGACTTTTCCTGGGCTATTTTATATTCATTCCAACCTGGTTAACTGTAGGTGTGTTTGTATATAAAATACTGCATGTTTTATCCATTTTCAACTAGATAAATAGTTGCTAAACTTTTTTTTCTTTTAAGAATTTCAGGTCTGTGTGTGTCAATGAAAGCATCGCAACGAGCTGGGAAGCGGTGGAGAAACAAGACAGAGGAGAGCAACGACCTGAGATCATGAACCTACAACAAATCCTCTGCTGCAAAAACTCAACGCCGTCCACGAGGTAACGAAGGAATGCTTCTGATTCTCCTTTAATTGCATTCTTGGTAGGGGCTGAGGCAACATTAACAGCCACTGCATGCTGCTGCATGACCCTTCGTTGCAACACATCTAGGTGGAAGTGCTAATAGATTCCTTCTGGTCCTCTTCGCTTCATGACAGCAGCAGCAGCAGCGAGGGAAGGAAGCTGTGTAAAAGTCCCCGAGTAGTTTTCCTGAGCTGCCAGCTCTCCACTGCCTCTGCAGGCTATGCCCACTTTAGTTTTATTCAAGCAGAAAATGCTCAGCCTTCACGACTAATACAGAGCTTGATGTTAGAATATTTCCCCCTCCACGAATCCCTCACGAGAAAGTAATACATGAGCTAATCCCAGGCAGTAGGGACCTTGTAAGTTTTCAGTGATATTAGCACTGAGAAGTGTAAAACCATTTTTATGACTTTAATCTGCAAATTAATTTTAAAATGGAATGCAGGTATAAACAATGCCGTTTTTAAGTACATTACAGAGCTGTCAGGCTTTGACAATTTAAATGAATGAGACTTCAAAACGAATTATGGAAAAGATTAAATGTCTCATTGAAATACACATGAAATAGAAATTAAATCCATCAGCAAAATGAAATTATTTCAAAACTTCCTAGAATTAAATCCAAAACAAAGGCCTCTCCCACCAGGTAAGGGATACCACAGTGGGTGAGAGTTTATCTGAGAGCAGCTTTAATTTCCAACTGACTTCAAATGACAAATAATTTACCATTGTTAGATCTTTCTAGCCTGAGCACTTGGTAAAACAAGATGATACAATTATCTTAAATTTACATATACAAAGCAGCATTCAAGAGGTTTTAGTAGAGGCCAAGCAACAGGTGAGAGATGGAACATCCAACCAAAACAGCATCGAGGTCTCCTGGTTGTCCTGTTCCCTGCCATAAACCCTCTGTGTGACGCTGTCCCTTGTAGCCAACTTTTCTGTACAACTTGCTTGGGCTAAAGGCCATTTTCAGGCTTTATTTCAGTTTATGAAGCAATCTATTTTAAGACTATCTTGTAAGCTGCAAGTAGCCACAGTACAGTCGTTAATCTAAGACGGCAAAATTAATAGTGTGGAGCTCTTTAAAGCTTCTTGGCCAAACTCGGCGTTGTAATAAGTAATAAATAATTTCTTTGATGATAGTATTGCCTCCACTTAGTACGAGTATGCTACTTCAGAGCTTGAATAGGGACTTGAATCTGTTTCAGGCTGTTACTACTGACTTGCTTATCCCTTAAAAATGTAATAGAAATGTTAAACTTCATCTAAGTGGAGGGTTGAGCAGGAATGTCAGGTGTAAGAGCACCGGGAGGAGCAAATGGTAGGAGAAGGGTACAAGAATGGCATTTGATGATGGCATCTGGACTAGCAGGTCACCAGGATTGCAGCACACATCTACCTGCAAGGAGCCTGACTACCTGTGAGCAGTCAGAGGACTCAGAGGAGGAAGGTCTCTCCAGAAGGTGAAGCATCACTATTAGCTCCTACGACAGCAAAAAGCCAGCACATGGAAAAATTGAGACCTGAGGATGAACATCCCTCGTCCTTCAGCTCATCCTGAGATGAGCCAGAGCCCTGGACACAATGACTTTAACACCTGAAGCTACCACCTGGAGAGGACAGGGTGCTTCTAGGATTGAAATCACCTTTGCTCTAATTTTTTTTCCACTTTCTAAGGTCTCAGGTGCAGGTGTGCTCTGTTGCTGCTGCAGCATTGTACCATCATTTCCTCTGTGTGACACTTTTTGCTCATGTTCAAGACCACCAAAAGATGTGAAGGTTTGGGGTTTTTATGCAGCAGAGGATGCATTTCACTAAAAAAACCCCAAAAGCTCTGAGCCAAAGAGGAGGATGCTTTTAACACCCTGATTTAACACCTTTTCCAAACCTATTACTTTTACAACTTTGCCAATGCTTTTTAGCTGAAATTAACGCACAACCCCATTAAGGTTAATGAGTTGTTTCGCATTCAGACACCTACGTAGCCCGTGCTGGTTCCTACAAGCACTTTGGCTTCGCTGCAGACTGCAAGGTTCAGAGGAGAGCCTGGGAGGAAATCCTTCCCCAGGATGGTTGCCTGCTCCCAGCACCACTCGGGGAAGCCTTAATGAAAAGCAGCTCATCAGCAGTTACGTAACCTAATGATAATCCGGCTCAGGCTGGGCAATACTTAAAGCCACAGCGTCTCTCTGCTGTGACCTATTTTATGCTCGATGCAAGGGCACCAAAAAAAACCCCAAAAAAGTATGTGGTTTGTAACTTTGCTGGGTCTTTTAACTGCGAAGTTATTTCCTGTCAGTAGAAAAACCTCCTGAGCACGTTTCTTCTGCTTTCCTGGCTCTGCAAAGCGACCGCTTTGGATTTGTCAGTGGCTTTTTATGGTATTGGCTCCAAGCACAAGCACACAGCAGAGAGCAAATTGTAAACAATTAGAAGGAAAACACTTAATGTCCTGCAGGAAACTCAGCATACTTGAATTTCAGCTTCAGAAGCTGCAGAGGGTCTGGGGCTATGTGTGCAAAGCGCTTCTAATGCTGTGTTGAACCACACAGAAAGCTTTTGTGTTTTTATTAGACTTCAGAGAACAAAAATGTATGCTTCCACATTCCAGGGTCATATTTACATTTGTTTTAAGAAATTAATTAAGATGGCAGTGGCATAAGCTCAAATTTGTATGACTGGCCAGCCCCCTTCTAAGCATTTATTTTTGGGGTTTTTTTACCTCTCAATCTGCAGAAGTATCAACAAGAGATTAAACACAGAGATGTTGATTCAGATCTCAGCATTTAATCTGACCACAGATGGTGTCAAAAGAGGGACAGCCATACAAAATAGCAACAGATTTTTTTTTTTAACCTAAACAATCGCTTTTTTGTTTAATAAAGATAGAGAACAAATGGCCAAATTTAAAATACAGAGGAAATCTCCGTTTCCTACAGTTCCTCTCCTTAGAGAGCTTTGAAGCATTATTAATGGGCTGATTTCTGTTAATGATTAATAATGTGTTTATATTTATGTACTTAACTAAGGTTATTATTGTTACTATTGTTAATTGCTATCTTTCCTAGGATAAATATTCCATTCCATGTAACTTGGACGAGTTAATTACACAGCTAATTGGAAAAAAGGAGGTTGCAGTGTTGTGCTAACTGTGAAATTCTGCCTGTTACAGGTAAGTATATTCCTTTTGGATCACACTTATGCTTACACAGAACCCTGTTGTTTTCAAATCAGTGATATCAAAGCTTTATATTTACTACCAAAAGGAATATCAGGCTTTGCAAAAATATACTACCACTCATGGTACTTAGTGCTGATGGATTCCTGGAGCAGATCATGTGGATCTGCTGATCTCTTCTGGGTTGAAAAAGTTACTCAAGCTAATTCAGAGCAGTTTTTAAAAGGTGATTTTTGATGCCCAACATTAGACAGCTTGAGGTCAGAAATGAAATTACTTTTTAAAGGATTTACAAAACTTCACGTTGGTAGAAACATTTCATGACATTTAAAAGGAAAAATAATAATTAAACAAAAAAAAAGTCGTGGTGATTGTGTTCTGTTGGCTTTTGAAGTGTCTTCCTGTGGAGCGTGCAACCAAAACACTGCTGCATTGTGCTAGCCTTTGAGAAACAGAAAGTGGAACTAAATGTAGATTATTAAAATAGTGTGGCTGATTATAAACTCTAAAGGGAAATCATGTAACCTCATTTCCTTATCTCATCTGAGCAAAAGGCTAAAAAAAAAGGGGGTGGGGAAATACACTTTTGCAATTTTAGTCATGGCAAGTGTTACTAATCATGGAAGTAAAATATATGTTTAAATGCATTTAAATGTGCTTCAGAGCCTTTTAAAGGGGACTCATTAGATGCAAAGGAGTTGGTTCTAGATGATTAAGGGTTAAACAGCTCCTCTCAGCTCAATGAAGGTATCAAGCCCTGGTGCAGGTCAGCTGCACTGGGTCAGATCAGGTTGGTATCAGTGCCTGTGTTTGCCACTAATTGGGTAATACTGAATATAGAATAAAAGAGTATTTTCTCATTCTTTTCCTGATTTTTTTTGTGCATTGTTTTTTAGGTGGCCTATGTTAAAAAAAAAAAAGGATTCCTTGTTTCAGTCTGTTGGTAAGTGGAATGATAACTCCCATCAGAGTTGGTATAACTTGTCCTTTTTTGGCAATCATACCAGAGACACCAAGGGCTGAACAGGGAATAAAGCAGAGCTGTTCTCTAACCCTATAGACAGAGAGAACCCCCTCTATTTACTCATCTGCTCTTAAACACTGTCAGGTTTATTCAGATATCTACTCAATCTGTAAAATACTTTTCCTTAACCTACTTTGACGTATCATCTGCTTCACTAGTTTGAAGAGCACTAAAACCCTCATGCAGCCAATAAGCACTTCAGCCCTTACTTTTCAACCCTTGAGTAGTTCCATGAGGCACAGACCTGCTGCCTGGACCTGTCAGTCCATCTACTTCACTCCATTGATTCCATCAGTGTGTAACACCAGATTCCTCCTCCTACACCTCAACTCCATCTCCACCCTCCCAACCCATTAGGAAGAGGGGAAAAGGAGGAGAGGGTTGATGCTAGCACAGCAACTTCCTCACTAATTTCAGATCTTGGATCACTGTCCCTTCCACCACCAGTGCTGAGAGCACCATGGGAATCACCAGGTTTCTGTTGCATCTGTCCCTGTCGATAGAAGTTTAACTCAAAATCTTTCCCATCACCGAACTGTTGGGTGCTGCACTGTGGTGGTTTCACCCAGAGCTCAGGCCATGGGGTCCTGCACTCACCCCCAGCCTGGTGAGATGGGGAGAGAAACACCCCAAAGGGCTGGTGGGGTGGGATGAGGACAGGGAGGGCTCACTCACCAGGGATGGGCACGGGCAACACAGACTCCACTTGGGGAACACAAATCCATTTAATGAGTTGCCAATCAATCAGAGTAGGACAGTGAGACACAACAACCACCTCTGACAGCACCTTCCCCCACCCCTCCCTTCTCCCCAGGCTCCCATCACTTTGCTCCCCATTTCTGTCCCTTCTCCCCAGGGCACAGGGACAGGGAATGGGGGTTCAGTCCGTTCCTCTCTGCTGCTCTTCCCAGCACAAGATCCCTCCCGCGGGGTAAAAGAGTCCAGGAACAAAGTGTTCCAGCGTGGGCTGCCCATGGAGTCATGGACCTCTTTGGGCTCAGCTCCCAGCTCTGGCAGGGGACATCCACAGGCTGCAGATGGGCCTCTGGTCCAGCACATCTCCTCACTTTGCTCTGGGGGTTCCCCCTGCCCCGGCTCTGGGGGTCTCCTCACTCATCAAACAAGCACTCAGTGTCACACCTGCCCTCGGGCTCAGCTTTCTGCTCCAGCGTGGAGTCCTCCATGGCCTACACGTGGGGATCTGCTCCACTGATGAACTTCCATGGGCTGCAGGGACCTCATTCACCTTCTCCTACTCTATGCATGTTGAACTGGGTGTCTGAGGTTCTCTGTTCTCCCCCTCCTTCTCCTTCCTCCTGGACACGAAGCTCTCTCTCTGTTTAGGCCGATGGTCTTTTGTTCAGCTCAATGGTCTCCTCCAAGTTCTCTCCACCTTCTTCTTTTCAAAACCAGTTCTTCCCTCACAAATATTGATTCACAGAGGTGTTTCTCTATCACTGATTGGCTCATCCTGGGCTGGAGGTGGGTCCACCTTGGAGCCAGAGGAGCTTTGTGAAGCTCCTCCCAGGGGCCATCACTCTAGCCCCTTCCCCCACTACCAAAAATGGCCCCACACACAAACTCAACTCATGCACCTTGAAGCACAAGGTGGAGGAAAAAGAATTTTTTCAAAAAAAATATGTTATCCTTTGCCATGAGGGTCCTGAGTATCTTGTTATCCTCAAAAATGCCTCAACCTGCCTGGGGTCTGCTAAGCTCTTGGCCTCCATGAAATCTTCTGCAGGTAATTAGGTCCTTAGTTGTACCAGAGACCCCTGCAGAGGCAGGTGCTTTAACCTGGATAATGGATGCACCAGAAGTGATTAGAAATGCAAGAAAAACAGGGGAAGCAGTCAAGGAGAGAAGGAAGGGGGAAAGGTGGTGCTTCAGGAGTACAAAATGCAGGATACATGGGAAGCAGTCTTTGTAGTTAGAGAGGATGAGTCCTTTTTCATTTCAAATCAACAAAGGACAGTTGGGTGCCCTTGTCACAATGTGAAAGTTATAGATTGTGAAAAAAAAATTCTCTATTTTGTCCTCCACAGGTAGCACAGAAGAAGGATGAAAGGTCATGGAATATTAAATGTTGATTTTTCTCTGCTTTTCTTTCCTCATTTGTGTATATTTAATAACTTTCTTTGTTGGTCAGCTTCTACAGGTGAAGTCAGAAGCAAGAAAGAATCTGGAATGGAGCAGGGACAGGGAAAGTAGATCCAATTTGAAGTAATTCCAACCTCAAACGTGGGCAACTCTGTTTCTGTTGGTGTAGGTGCTTTGAAGGTGAGAAAAAATTCTTGCAGTGGATCACTAAGGTTAACACTTCAGGATGCTGCAGCTTCTGAGTTCATAGAAGGTACAAAATGGGGGTTAAAAATGGCAATAACCTAACTTGGAGAGGTTATCCTAATTCCAACTGGTGAAAAATTAGTGTAAGTGAGAGGAATTACGATGAAACTTGGATATCTGAGTCACCTGAGACACCTGAATGGAGAATACCACAACCTGAGCTTAAACTGAGTGTAAAATCCCAGAACAGGGTGGTAACTGAAACCAGAATTAAGACATGTTTAGATCATGGCTTTCTCCTTTTGAAATCAAGGATCCTTCCTGAGAAAAAGAAACCCATAGATCTAGCAAGAGAAGACTTCCCCACAGTGGCAAGAAGGCAGCAGGGTGCCCTGCTGTTGCATCATGAAAAATATTTGGAGTTTTTTCAAAGGCAAAGTCCAGCAAAAAGTGAGTAAAATATAGACTAATAAAAATATAAATAACTAATAAATATAAATAACTAATCTAATATAAGTAAATATTTTCCTTTACCCCTAAGTAAAGGAAATATTTACAGTATGGACTCATGAGTGAGTCATGTCATGGTATACAACATTGTGAGAGGCCTGAGTGATACTGTTTTAGGAGCTGAACATTTTTAACTCCTTTGGTATAGAAACTTGAAGCAAGAACTGCCTAAATTAGGTGGTGCCACACATGATGTTCAATGCCAGGGAATGTCCAATTTAGGAATCAAATGAAAATGTAATGAAGACATATGGGGATCATAAAAAATGGACTAAAAGCAATAGAAATGTGTATTTTTTTTACAAGAAAAAGGATTAAAACTGGAGACTTCAGCTTGTACCCCAGTGCAACTGTTTGCTGTTGATACTACTGATAGAATCATAGAATGGTTTTGAGTTGGAAGGGACATTAAAGATCATCTAGTTCCAACTATTAGTAGGCTCTCTTAGTAATGGCCTCTTACCACAACAATACCTATCACCATAACTATATATTATATAAAATCTGATGTCCAGGTTGATATCAATTCCAATCCTGGAAGTGAAATAGGACCACATAATTAAGAGATGTGAGTGAAGGTATTGCACATACCAAAAACAAATGACTGCTAGATGATGTATGTCTGTGCAAACTGCAATGATTTACCCCAAATGATTTACCAGTCACTAGGGCTGGTCAATATTAAAGCTCAATAGCTTGTTAACAATGTACTGACAGATTTAGAAATACACTGTGAAAATGGAATGAAATAGGTTCTACTAAATACAGCCTGAAAGATCTTGTGCTTCTAACAGTCAAAGAATCCCAGACTGGTTTGGCTTGGAAGGGACCTTAAAGCTCATCCAGTTCCAACCCCCTGCAGTTGGGACTTGGGGTGCTGGGGGACCAGAAGCTCAACATGAGGCGGCACCGTGCGCTGGCAGCACAGAGCCAGTAACCGTGTCCTGGGCTGCACCCAGAGCAGCGTGGGCAGCAGGGCCAGGAAGGGGATTCTGCCCCTCTGCTCCGCTCTCCTGAGACCCCCCCTGCAGTGCTGCCTCCAGTGCTGGGGCCACCAACAGCACAAGGACATGGACCCACTGGAGCCAGTGCAGAGGAGGCCACCAGGATGATGCCAGGGCTGGAGCAGCTCTGCTGTGAGGACAGGCTGAGAGAGTTGGGGCTGTTCAGCCTGGAGAAGAGAAGGCTCCAGGGAGATCTTACTGAAGCCTTTTAATACTTGAAAGGACCTGTAAGAAAGATGGGGACAGACTTTTTAGCAGGACCTGTGGTGACAGGACAAGGGGTGATGGGTTGAAACTCCAGGAGGGGAGATTCAGACTGGAGAGAAGGAAGAAATTTTTTATGCTGAGGGTGGTGGACCACTGGCCCAGGTTGCCCAGAGAGGTGGTAGAAGCCCCATCCCTGGAAACATTCAAGGCCAGGTTGGATGGGGCTTTGAGCAACCTGGTCTAGTGGAAGGTGTCCCTGCTGCTGGCAGGGGGGTTGGGACTGGATGAACTTTAGAGGTCCCATCCAACCCAAACCAGTCTGTGGTTCTGTGATACCCAAAGCCATGGCTGCACTGCAGTTAGCTCAGCATCCTGTCATTGGCCTATTTGAACCTAAATGTCAGCTTTTGTTCTCCTTGTCTCATAACAAAACCTCATCAGTTTGGCCTCACTTTCTATTTAATATTGTTTGGAGGATCAAGCTCATTGCTGTGAGCAGCTCTGAATCCCCTCCAGTTCTGGGATCCTCTGCTTGAACCAGGACTAGGGACACACAGCTGTGAATTGCCACAAGGATGCTGGAACATTCCTCTCCATACTATCCTTTGTGAAACCAAAGAATGTGCTTGCTTGTTTTCTATCAAATTGCTTCCTGAGCAGAGCTCTTCACAGATCTATCTACAATGATGTGCTTGGCCTTTTCCTTAGCCATGTAGTTTTTGGATGCCTCCTCCCTGGAAGTGTTCTCGGCCAGGTTGGATGAAGCTTCGAGCAACCTGGTCTAGTGGAAGGTGTCCCTGCTGCTGGCAGGGGAGTTTACAGAATCCCAGACTGGTTTGGGTTGGAAGGGACCTTCAAGCTCACCCAGTTCCAACCCCCCTGCCAGCAGCAGGGACACCTTCCACTAGACCAGGTTGCTCAAAGCCTCATCCAACCTGGCCCAGAACACTTCCAGGGAGGAGCAGCCACAGCTTCTCTGCCCAACCTGGGCCAGGGTCTCACCACCCTCACACCAAACAATTTCTTCCTCACATCTCAGCTCCAGCTCCCCTCTGCCACTTTCAAGCCATCACCCCTTGTTCTGTCACTCCCTGCCCTTGCCCAAAGTCCCTCCCCAGCCTTCCTGGAGCCTCTTCAGGTACTGGGAGGCCACTGGAAGGTCTCCCCGGAGCCTTCTCTTCTCCAGGCTGAACAGCCCCAACTCTCTCAGCCTGTCCTCACAGCAGAGCTGCTCCAGCCCTGGCATCATCCTCGTGGCCTCCTCTGGACTCATTCTAACCTGATCCATGTTGGAACTGGATGAGCTTTAAGGTCCCTTCCAACCCAAACCATTCCATGATTCTCTGTTTCTATCAGTTTTTTTCCCAATGCATATTCCATTGCACTTCTCACCAACTTTACCTGCCACCATGTTGCTGCTGATTCAATTTCCATCATTTCCTTTCAAAAATACCTGTGTTTTTGCTAGATATTGCCAAACTGAGCCTCACCTGCAAATCCTGTCTTTACTGCACCTCTCCTCATCAGACTTTTAATAAATGTGTTAAAAACTAGGCACACTGGAGAACCTTTCATAGCAGGAGTGTTAGCCTGGTACTCAAGATGAAAGCCAACCCATTTATTTCTCCTTTTTGTTTCTAGTCTCCTAACAGCTTTCTGATGCAGAACTCCAGCTCGCTGCCTTCAGGAGAGCCAGTGCTGAGCTGCAGTGTAAGCATGCAGGGTGAGCTGTTGGCAAACCAAGAGAAAGACAAGGAGATGACAGTTGGAAGAGGAAGAGGAAGAGGAAGAGGAAGAGGAAGAGGAAGAGGAAGAGGAAGAGGAAGAGGAAGAGGAAGAGGAAGAGGAAGAGGA
Organism: Caprimulgus europaeus; assembly: GCA_907165065.1. Next base: position 123,259,398 of record OU015524.1, on the reverse strand, counting down.
AGAGGAAGAGGAAGAGGAAGAGGAAGAGGAAAGAAGAGACCTTAGTGGTGCAGAAAGAAACCATGGGATGTCCATACTGAAGGAGAATGTCTGCTATGGAGAGGAAGATGGAGAAGTCAGGTTGGATGAACAGTGGGAATAAGGAGGATAAGTAGTAGGTAGAGAAGAAACCGGAGTTTGTGTCTTCATTTAAAAGCAGAAACTTCATGTGATCTGGGTCCTTCTGTATTGGGTTTGCATGGTGAAGTTTTGGTAACTGCCAGAAGCTTCTCCTGTGTCAAACAGAGCCAATGGCAGCTGGCTCCAAGACAGACCCACTGCTGGCCACCAACGATTGCGGTTGCACCTCTGGGACAATGTATTGAAGAACAGGGGAAAAAAACCTGTGCAAGGTAGCCAGAGAGAGGAGTGAGAAGATGTGAGAGAAACAACCCTGCAGATACCAAGGTCAGGGAAGAAGGAGATGGAGGAGGTGCTTCAGGTGCCGGAGCAGAGATTCCCCTGCAGCCCATGGTGAAGACTATGATGAGGCAGGCTGTCCCCCTGCAGCCCATGGAGGTCCATGGTGGAGCAGATGTCCCCCTGCAGCCCACGGAGGTCCATGGTGAAGCAGATGTCCCCCTGCAGCCCATGGAGGTCCATGGTGGAGCAGATGTCCCCCTGCAGCCCATGGAGGTCCATGGTGGAGCAGATGTCTCCCTGCAGCCCATGGAGGTCCATGGTGAGGCAGGCTGTCCCCCTGCAGCCCATGGAGGTCCATGGGGGAGCAGATGTCCCCCTGCAGCCCATGGAGGTCCATGGTGGAGCAGATGTCCCCCTGCAGCCCATGGAGGTCCATGGTGAAGCAGATGACCCCCTGCAGCCCATGGAGGTCCATGGTGGAGCCAATGTCCCCCTGCAGCCCATGGAGGTCCCCACACCAGAGCAGGTGGATGCCTGAAGGAGGCTGTGACCCTGTGGGTAGCCCACACTGGAGCAGGTTCCTGTCAGGACCTGTGGCCCCATGGAGAGAGGAGCCCAGGCTGGAGCAGGTTTGCTGGCAGGACTTGTGGCCCCATGGAGAGAGGAGCCCAGGCTGGAGCAGGTTTGCTGGCAGGACTTGTGACCCCGTGGGGGACCTGTGCTGGAGCAGTCCCTTCCTGAAGGACTGCACCCCATGGAATGGACCCATGCTAAAGCAGTTCATGAAGAACTGTAGCCCAGGGGAAGGACTCACACTGGAGAAATTCATGGAGGACTGTCTCCCATGAGACAGACCCCTTGCTGGATCTGGGGAAGAGTGTGAGGAGTCCAGCCAAGGTCAACCTACCACACCATCCCATCTCTTTTAAGTGCTCACTGTGGTTTCACCCAGGCTTCCTAAGCAAGTTGTCCCATCCACCTTCAACACCAAGAGCCCCTGGGCAAGCTGCCTTCTTGGGAGGGACAACTCTTGGGAGTTCTTGGGAACTGTCTCAGCTCTTCTTGGTGGGTTCAGGGAGAACCTCATGCAGCCAGGTCTCTAATTTCTACCCCCCCACCAGGTATCTTCACACCAGGGGACACAAATCCCTGCCTCGATTCCTCCAAGTCAAACACCTCAATCTGCAAAATGGTGGCAACAGAATTTCTCTTCCATTGTAAGGATGGGTTGGGAGATGATGGGGAGGCATTTTGGGTGCTGTGTCAGCAGAGATAGGAAGGAGGACAGAAGTGAAAGAGACTGGAGAAAAGAAACAGTGAGAAATCAGAAGGATGAAAGGACTGTTGGAAGAGAACTGCATCTCATGGAGAGCCTTTTAAAGAAGCAGAGGGATGAAAACCAGCCTGAAGAAAACACATTAAATGAGGAAAATTGCAACAACAAAAAAGTGGAGAATAGGAAGAGAAAAAGAAGGAAAGCCCAAAGGGGCTCTAAAGTGGTTCTTTATTTTTATGGAGACTTTCCACTCCTTTATTCAATTTTTTGAATACAAGTTTTATTAGTGGTTTTGGCTCTTGCCCTTGCAAACAAATCAGGCAGCACTACCAACAGCAGACTTGGGAGGAGGTGAGATGCTTTTGGAAGTAGCACATTATCCTCTTTCTCCCTTCTGAAAAGCTGGCTGGGTTAACCCCACTGCTGGGAGGATCTGCCAAGGGACCATGGATGCTGGTATTATAGCTGTTGTCTGGTTTCTTCGAAAGCAGAACCTTCCTCTGGGTGGGTTCTTTCTGCAGAGTTTCTCTTGCTGAGAAGACAGGAGATACTGTAAGGCAAGGCTGATGCAATTCCATTACTGATATCACACAGGGGGGGATGCACGTTATTACATTGGTTATCAATTAAAAATTAATTAAGGTTGGACTCGATGATCTTAAAGGTCTTTTTCAACCTAAATGATTCTATAAATAGACTATGAAATAGCAAATGAAATCCAGATAAAGGGCCCTTCCAACCCAGACCATTCTAGGATTATCAAACCAGCATGGTACTGTTAGAAATGTCCATATAGCAAATATTTCTTTGCCCCAAAATTTTGTGCCACCATTGACACCATCTTGATAAACACAGTTTGGGATCCCTGGGGAAATTCTGGTGCTGGAGAGTTGTGCCAGAGGATATTACCTAAATTAAGAGTACAAGGTTTGAGTTTTAGGATTTTCCCATAGCCATGTACATGTGTGTGTGTGCTGGGAGGGAGGGGAGGAGGTTCTTCATGTTCTGCTCAGCAAAGGAGGGAAGAGCTTGTCCTGGGAGGAACCTCGTGGTATTTTCTTGCTGTAAAGAGCTGAGGAATCGGCTCACAGAAGCTGGGCAGGTTTTGTGTTGGAAGGACAAAGCTGGGAGCTGGGGATGGGAATTGTGGACATGGCTACACTGCAGAGGTGACTTGGAAGTCTGAGGAACTCGTTGCTCTTGCCTGTGTCTGTCTCCTCACTGATGGAACCAAGGATAACAATGCTTACTGAGGTACTAGGCTACAAGGTTTAATTTTAAGATTCTGGAATCAAAATCATAAAATCCCAGAGTGGTTTGGGTTGGAAGGGACCTTCAAGCTCATCCAGTCCCAACCCCCCTGCCAGCAGCAGGGACACCTTCCACTACACCAGGTTGCTCAAAGCCTCATCCAACCTGGCCGAGAACACTTCCAGGGAGGAGCAGCCACAGCTTCTCTGCCCAACCTGGGCCAGGGTCTCACCACCCTCACAGCAAACAATTTCTTCCTCACATCTCAGCTCCATCTCCCCTCTGCCACTTTCAAGCCATCACCCCTTGCTCTGTCACTCCCTGCCCTTGGCCAAAGTCCCTCCCCCAAAATATTGCTCCTTAGCTCAGGGATGAAGCTTTTCTCTGTGTCAGGATTTATCCCAACACGTTCTGTTCTCTTTTATTGCTTTCTTGGTTTGTTTGGGGTTTTTTTAACTCTACCTCCCTGTTCCCTTAGAGGTTTGATTTCTCATCTTTCTACTTGATCTCCTACATCAGAGAACTACTGCTGCTACAGCCACGCAGCGCTCTCTCTGCCCATGCAGATGACAAATTAATCTAACATTTCACGTCAGAGAAATCCTTCTTCTTTCTTCTCTTCCTTTTGTTCTCGTAGTCACAGCACTTCTTGAGTTGTGTGGTTGTCCTCCCTGGGGAAGATCTGCTTTCTTCCCAGAGAGACCACAGCAAGTCCAAGGACAGTGAAAAATGGAATCTTATTTTCTTGCTGGCTTAGTGATTTTCATTTAGGATTCAGCAAATGCAGAGCCATCTGCTATGTATGAAATATCCAATAATAGTTCTCCAGTTGCTGAATTCTGAGTGGAAACAAGCCAGCAAAGGAGGCAGAGAGCCTGGCTTGCCTCAAACCTCCTCGGGAAGCCTGCACAATGCAAACTGCACCAGTGTCTTTGCCACCTGATTGTACCAGTATTTCCCAAAATACAGGTAACTTGAAGACAGAACTGGAGAAACTGGAGACCAGAGGAGGAGAACATTCCATTTTTCCCTCTCAGCATGTTGCTTTTCTGTGTTTAATGGGTTTATGCTGACATGGTGCTTTACAAAACAGAAAATAACAGTGTTTTCTCGTGGAAGGTCTGATTCTCTCCCACCAAAGCCAGTAGGACCTTCATCAAACATAAAATCACAAGGCACTGGTTCAGCAGCTCAAATATTATGCTTAAGATCCAAATCAATGGATGAGAAGTGAAAAGAGAGATAGAAATCTTGGTGGCAGGTGGCTTAGTGTATAAAAGCTACTTTCAGCTTTTCTTACCCAAATCTGCTTTGTTTCCCTGCAGACACATGACATTTTGGGTGCTTCTTCCAACACATGGCTCTTTGCTTTCTGCTGCTTTCACTGAGCCTTCCTGCTTTTGCTGAAATTCCTTCATCTTCCCTCCTTTCCTCAAGTTAATAATGTGTTCTCTGCCCAATTAGCTCATAGGACTGATTTAAGTCATTAGTTTTAGAGCTGTTGGGCTGCACAATTAAATGGAGATGATGCAAAATTTTGCCAGAGTCACTGTTTTGGACCATCAGTGCTGCTGGGCAGACCTTACCTGGACTGAGGACTTTCAAATATCATTAAATTGATGCAAAGCTCACATTAGAATAGAATTAATGTAAATTGCAGCTCACCAAGAGTGTGTTTTGTGAATATTTGACCAGAGTTCTGCTAGAGGATGAATGACAAGAGGCAAGAACTTGGTCCTGTGTGATCTACTCGAGGTGATCCTGCTCAATTAGATGATCTTCAGAGGTCCCTTCCAACTCCAAGAATTCTGTGATTCTATGAAATTTATGCCTAGGAGATCATAGATCCATAGAGCAGAGGACAGCCCAGGCTGGAAGAGACCTGAGAAGATCACCTGGTCCAGGGAAAAGGAGCCTAGAAGAGATTATCTACCACCCTCTCCCACCATGTCTTTAAAACCTCCAGCAATGGGGACTCTACTACATCCCTGGGGAGGTTGTGGCAGTGATGGATTGTGCTCACTGTAAAAAATACCTTTCTTTCCTACTTATTTTTCTTACTTTTCTTACTTTTTCTTGGCAGCTGTAATGACAAATGCAGTTCTTCAGGAGCAAAATGAAGCTCCAGTTTCTGCAGCTCCGTGGGGAGAGATGGACTTTGCAGCAGATTGTTTGCCCACTGTCCTGGTGTGAGCTGGGCCAGAGCTGGTTCTGCTCAGCAGCCAGAACAGCGCTGGGGGTTGGGTTCAGCTGGGATTTGGGAGGAGAGAAACGCTGAGAACATCCTGATGTTTGCAACTGGCGCTGGAAGTCAAAGGACTTTGTGTTTTGCTGGGCTGCAAAGTGCAAGATCTCAGGGGTGAGGAATATTGCAATGGATCAGCTCCATGGGCACTGGGCTCTGCCAAGGGGCTGTTCCAGCTCCTGTCCCCCATGGGCAGGAGATCCATGAGGGGCTCTTCCTCTCTGGCTCTCTCTGGCTCTGGCTCGGGCTCTGGCTCTCCCGGGATTGCGGTTTCGGGTCGGGATTGTCGCTGCTCCGGGATCGTTCTCTGGGCACGGGCCGGGCTGGGTGGGCGGGTGCTGAGCAATGGCCCTGGGCAGCGCTCATTTGCATAGTTTATTACTGTTATTATTATTATCTTAATCTCATTATTACTTTAAGTATTGTTTTATTTCCATGATGAACTTGTTCTTCTCTCCCCCTACGAGTCTCCTTCCCCTTGCCCCCCAATTCTCTCCCCTGTCCCCTGGGTGGGCAGTGAGCGAGCGGCTGGGTTTGGCTGCCAGCCCAGTGCTCCCAGTGACACCAGCCCAGTGCTCCCAGTGACACCAGCACACGTGCACAACAACAAATTTCACTGATTTCTGTAGATGAAAGCACCAGTAATAATCAATCATAACTGCAAGCACCTATGGTGGGAAGGAGGAGGACCTCAGCTGTATTGGGCTCTGTGCCAACACAGACTGATGGACAGGGGAGGTGACGCTGTACAGGTAGCTACAGAGAAGACAATACAGGTAATCTTCCTGGATTACCTATAAATATAGAAATTATAAAAAACCCAGGAAGTTCCCTCGTAGGGAGTGAGCAGATGTGCTGAAGAGTTTGTAGCTCACAAGTTTCTACTTCATCCTCACAGGTCAAACAGCTTGATGCTTCACAAAGACAAGCAGCACAGACACCTCCAAGCCAAACTCCTTTGGGTTTTGCAGCTCTGAGAAGACCTTTGCACTTTGGATAGCTAAAGGTTCAGGTTGTCTCTGCTGGGGAACAGGCAATGCTACCTCCCAAACTGGGCATCACGACCTCAACGTGGCATCTGCACTGATATTAGGGGGTGTTATCTTTTTAGAAGATAAAAATAGTCTGGGGATGTTAGAAGGTGACAGAAGCCAAGGCAAGAGTGACAACCTTGTGACAGCCCTTTTCCCATCATCTAATCATAGAATCATAGACTGGTTTGGGTTGGAAGGAACCATTAAAGATCATCCAGTCCAACCCCCTGCTGTGACAGGGACATCTCCAACCAGATCAGGTTGCTCAGAGCCTCATCCAACCTGACCTTGAATGTTCCCAGGGATGGGGCTTCTACCACCTCTCTGGGCAACCTGGACCAGGGTTTCAACACCTTCAGCATAAACAATTTCTTCCTTCTCTCCAGTCTGAATCTCCCCTCTTGGAGTTCCAGACCATCACCCCTTGTCCTATCACTACATGTCCTGCTAAAAACTCTGTATATTACGGTTAAAAAATGTATATAATGGTTAAGAAATGTATATCATGGTTAAAAGGAGGCTGGCGGGGTCCATATAACTCTGTACTCATTAACCCCAACTCTCAAACTGCCCCTTGGAGCCCTGAGGAGGAGCAAAACACCTGAGCAATGCCCTGGTTTATATTAAGATCTAAGTGTTGATGAGCAAAACCTAAGCTGATGGTACAACCCTCTTGTGCCAAGAACCAACCTCCCCGTGTTGGCAGATGAATGGAGCTGTTTCATTAATAACTAATAAACCCATCTAATTAAAACTCTCAGAATGGAAAAAGGAACATTCTGCACATGAGAAACAGATTTTAGATTGTTTTTTTTCCCTTTGGATGGATTATTTTGTCTTTTAACCTCCTCAGATGCCATGGTGTTGGGTATCGTGATGAGATAAGCAGACTCGGATGCCACTGAGTTGTTCATCAGCAACAGATGAAAGATGTGGCTGTTGTCATCACGTGAAGACATCAGGCATGTGGCATTCCCAGTGATGTGACCTATGGGAGAATGACAAGAAAAATCCTGAATTTTTATTCTACAAAGGAAATGGGATGGTTATGAATGAATCTTTGTGCCGCTAACGAACCCCCGTTGCCAGAGCTTGGCTGGGATTTTAGGGAATGCTGATGGGTTCAGGGTAATAAAAACCATGCTCAAGTGATGTTTATGTCATTAAAAATATCAATGTGTGAGGGAAAACACTTCATCCTGAGAAATTCCTCATCACAGAGATTTGCTGGAACACCTGCTCTAAAGAGGGGCATGGAAAATAACTCAGGAAGGCTGATACAGATGCAACCCTGTCAGAGTTTTCTCCTCACTGGAGATGATATCGTGGCTCTTTGCTGTTAAAATCCCATTAATCCAGTGCTGCCCACCCCAGGTCAGTGCTGGGGTTCCTGTGTGGGGAGCAGCGGTGGTGGCAGCTCAGTGTTTTGGACCTCAGGGTCAAACACCTTCCTGCATGAATCAGACCCAAGAGAGGCAAAGCCACCACAACCTCATCCCTGAGCCCATGGAATTTCTGCCATGTCCTTGACATTGCTCAGGACAAGCTGGACATGCTGGGAACCCCTATTTTGGCTTTTCAAAGACTGGTTTCATGGACCAATGGCCCCATGACATCATTTTTCTGACTCTTGGACCACCACCAACTTCCTCTTCATTTGCATCTACAGCATGTTTTGCACCTGGCTGCAAGTGTCCATGGAAGGGTGATGGCAACAGTGAAATCAAATCTGCCACCTTCCCACAGGTCATGACCATGCAGTGGTTCTTGCTCCTGGCTCCCACTCCCCAGACTCCTCTGAAGGACTGGGACCAGTTCATAGAAGTTACCCCTGCACTGGGCACTGGTGAGGCCACAGCTCAAGTGCTGGGTTCAGAGTTGGGCCCCTGAGTCCAAGAAGGACCTGGAGGTGCTGGAGCGTGTCCAGAGAAGGGAACGGAGCTGGGGAAGGGTCTGGAGCACAAGTGTGCTGAGTTCAGGCTGAGGGAACTGGGGGTGCTGAGCCTGGAGAAAAGGAGGCTGAGGGGAGACCTTGTGGCTCTGTCCAAGTCCCTTGGAGGAGGGTGCAGAGAGGTGGGGGTGGCTCTGTTCAACCAAGGAGCAAGGGCCAGGACAAGAGGAAATGGGCTCCAGTTGTGGCCAGGGCAGCTGAGATGGGATGTGAGGAAGAATTTCTTTGCTGAAAGGGTTCTGAGGCATTGGAAGGGGTTGCCCAGGGCAGTGGTGGAGTCCCCATCCCTGGAGGGATTGAAAAGTGGTGTAGACACAGTGCTGAGGGACATGGGTCAGTGGGGACTGGGCAGTGCTGGGTTCATGGTTGGACTCGATGATCTTGAAGGGCTTTTCCAATCCAGGCCACTCTGGGATTGTGAGAAGTTGCTGCTCTGGGCTCCCCAGGAGCATGCGACTGGTGCACACCCAGGACCCCATTTTCCACTGAGATCAGTGTGAATTTGCCTCGTAGCTTGAAGCAGGAGTTCACATTTCCTCAGTTCATCTCCTGCCTCTCCATCACGCCTGTCATCGAGCCTCGGGAGCGGCAGAGAAGCTTTCCGGGGCAGATGATTGTCAGATGATGGGAACTGCTGTGAATCCCTGAAGAACCCCAAACTTCCACAGCCTGCAGATCTGACCACCTCGTGTTGAAAGAGGGAGAATTTTATTTACCTATTTATCTTTACCTAAAGATGTTACAGGGGTGAGTGGTTTGGAACCTTGCTTCAGAGAGCAAATTGGGAAGAGCTTCTCCTCACAGGGGATTTAAGAGGAGAATGAGCTGGGGCAAGGCACCGCTCCCGCCCCAAATGTCTTCACTCCGCTCTTCCCTTTCCTCTTTTGTTCTGCCTCATTTTCAGTCCCTTGCCAACAGATCCTTGGCAGCTCTCATCCAAGCAATTATCATCTTTAGGCAAGTTTTTACAGTTTTTTTGGGGTTTTTTTTTCTTCATTATGGAACAAAACCTTCTCCATCATGTCATCCTGTCAGGCTCAAACTTCACCGGCTGCCTCGTGCCTCCTGCTCTGGCTTTTTTTTTGCCACGTGCCCTCCCATTGGCATTTCTAAGGTTGCTCGAGGAGCTTTGTGCTTTTGCTAGAGAAGATGCTCAGCTTCCTACAGCCCTGAGATGTTTTTGATTGACCTGGACTTGGAAGCAACCCAAGGCATCACTCTGAGTGGAATTAAAAATACCACCTCATCTGCAGGTCTGGAGAAGCTCGTGTGCTTGAAGGACAGATGCTGCACCTCCAGGAGATGCTCTCAATAACCTCTAATTTTATTTTGGCCAAGGTTAGACCTGAGAAAGAGAGCCTAGGAGCCCACATTTTAGCAAAGCTGTCCTTGATAAATGATCTAGATCAGACTTGCAGATCTGAATTTCTCCAGTTGGGGAAGTTCAGAATCGGAGCCAAATTGGCAATTTTGATCTAAATCCTCTTTTTTTTTTTTGCTTTAATGACATTTCCTGTTGGCTTCTTCTCTCATTCTAGACAATGAGCAGGGTGACTCTGGGATAAGCAGCTCCTTGGCCTGAAGGATGCTGGTTTTCAGCTCATCTCATTAAATAGCTGCTGTTCAGGGGCTGGAAAAAGCTGACCTTACCCTGCAGTGGGACTCCTGCCCTGGATGTCCCACCAGCATCCATCAGGAGCAACCAGCTCTGATCCTGACATCTCCTGAGCAGATGAAAGGTCAAGTTGGACAAGGCTCTGAGCAACCTGATCTAGTTGAAGATGTCCCTGCCCACTGGAGTTGGATGAGATGACCTTTAAATGTCTCTTCCAACCTAAACCATTTGATAAGTTCATTAAATAAATGGAGTGGTTCAACTCCAGGGTCTAAACTATGAGTATCTGCACCCAAGCAAGTCAACCTGTGCTTCATCTACCATCGGTCAAGAGTGGACCAGTGGTGTCTGTGGTGTCCCATCCAGCAATGCATACTCATCCAGATGCTGTTTCCTCTGCTACTTATCTCCCATCCTGCTTGAACACATTGAACTCTACCCTTTAGTGTCCTTGTGCTATGACATGGTGTGTTCAAGGGGTCATCATGGGCCACAGAAATGATCAGAGGGCTGGAGCAGCTCTGCTGTGAGGACAGGCTGAGAGAGTTGGGGCTGTTCAGCCTGGAGAAGAGAAGGCTCCAGGGAGACCTTCCAGTGGCCTTCCGGTACCTGAAGGGGACCTACAAGAAAGATGGAGACAGACTTTTTAGCAGGGCCTGTAGCACAGGACAAGGGGTGATGGTGTTAAACTAAAACAAGGGAGATCCACACTGGATACAAATAAGAAATTGTTTACACTGAGGGTGGTGAGACCCTGGCCCAGGTTGCCCAGAGAGATGGTAGAAGCCCCATCCCTGGAAACATTCAAGGTCAGGTTGGACGGGGCTCTGAGCAACCTGCTCTGGTTGGAGATGTCCCTGTCACTGCAGGGGGATGGACTGGATGACCTTTAAGGTCCTTTCCAACCCAAACCAGTCTGTGACTCGCTGATTCTATCATCATGCACACTGCAGAAATTAAAACACAAGTGGATTTTCAAGGCTGACAACTTAATCTCCATTCACCTCCAACAGCACCAAGATGCAAATCCTGCCTTTGGGTTAAGCCAGGAGCCCATGGGTGCCCAGCAGCTTTTCTGGAGCAAACTCAGCTTTCTTTTTTTTCTGTCATCCACAGAAATTCAGTGGATGCTCTCAGAGATGTTGCTTCTGCTTCTTTCCCTTCTGCTCACCTCCAGAAGCCACCACAGAAAACAAGGAGCTGTCCCCAATGCACACCTTCAGGAAGCCAGGCTTGGTTTGTGTATCAGTAGGCAACAGGCATCTGCCATGGGCAAGCCTGGATTCTCCTACTTTGCCCCCAAAATTCTGCATTAAGATCTGGGGATACAACATAGAATCATGGAATGGTTTGGGTTGGAAGGAACCTTCATCCAGTCCCAACCCCCCTGCCAGCAGCAGGGACACCTTCCACTAGACCAGGTTGCTCAAAGCCTCAGCCAACCTGGCCCAGAACACTTCCAGGGAGGAGCAGCCACAGCTTCTCTGCCCAACCTGGGCCAGGGTCTCACCACCCTCACACCAAACAATTTCTTCCTCACATCTCATCTTTGTGTCCAAGATCTTTGGACATCCCTTTGTGTCCACTGCTGCTAAACCAAAAATCCCCTCCATGTTCCTATTTTTTTGTTGTTGTTGAAAACACTCCAGAAATGGGGATGTGACAGGAAACCAGTGAAGATCTTCGGGTTCCGATGTTCTCCAGGCGTCAGAGGCGGGCAGCCGGGATGGGATCCCAGGCGTCAGCGCAGCCGGTGGGGACAGATGTTCCTAATTGAGCCGTATGTGCCTCATCCCTCTCCCAAATCAGCTTGTTGTGGGGACAACTCTGCTTCCCTCGTTCCCCTCCTGCCAGCTGGGATCAGCAGGAGCAGAGAGGAGCTCGCGTGCGCTGTCCCAGGCGGGGACAATCCCTACGCCCCACTGTGACACTCCATTTTCTTCTGGAAAAAAGATTCCCTTCATCCTGCCCGATGGTTCTTCTATACATCACCACATATTTTCCACTTGAGATCAACACCACAGTCCCTTGGTGGCTTTGAAGAGCGTCACCAGCATCCTACAGACCCCAGATCACCGGGCATCACTTGGAGAAATAACACCAAGTGATTTAACTTCCCCGGCCCCATCGCCGTACCCCCCTCGCTGTCATTTCTTCTTCTCCATCCCATCATCTTGAAGCTGAGCTCTGCCAACACTTTATTTTTATTATATTCAATCATGTGAAAACGCTCTTGGCAAGAAACCCGACCGCTCTGAACTTCTTTGGTGTAATTTATTCTTTTTTTTTTTCCTTCTCTCTCTCTCTTTTTTAACAATTCTGCATTGTTTGGGGCTCTCACGCTCGCTAGGAGGCTCAAGTTTCGTGCTTTCATTTGCTCTTCTCTTGTCAAATCTGCCTTTGGAGCTGTTGTTTGGTTCTTGGACACATCTCCTTCCATCTCCCAACCATTCTTTTTCACTTTAAGTTCCTTTTTTCTGCCAACTCCAACTTGGTTTTAACCATGCTGCGGATTCGATTTCTGCACTTCTGGGTCCAAAAAAACCCCCCCAAAAAAAGAAAAATATCCAAATCCACCACTTGATGCCACCATCTTAATTTTTTGATGGCTTCCAAACACTGAATTAACCTTGAGGAGATGTGGTTGCAGCTGACTTTGCAGATATCGCTACGATACTCTTAGTCGTAAACTTCTACGACCGCTGTGAGAACCAGAGACGGCCGTTGAGCTCAGTTCTGCTCTTGGAGAAGGTCCCCTCGAGTCAGAGGTGATTGATGCTGGTGGAAACAAGAGGAGAGTTGGGATCTTTTTGCCCTTTGATGAATTCCACGTGTGAGCATCTTGCTGCCCAAAGAAACCCTTCGTGTCCTCGTTCCAATCAACATATTAAATGATCGCAGCGTTTTCATGTCCCTGGCTGAAGGCTGGAGACAAATCAAATCTTCTCCACACCGAGCCTGCACCAGGCGCTGGCAGCACAGAGCCAATAACCGTGTCCTGGGCTGCACCCAGAGCAGCGTGGGCAGCAGGGCCAGGGAGGGGATTCTGCCCCTCTGCTCCGCTCTCCTGAGACCCCCCCTGCAGTGCTGCCTCCAGTGCTGGGGCCACCAACAGCACAAGGACATGGAGCTACTGGAGCCAGTGCAGAGGAGGCCACCAGGATGATGCCAGGGCTGGAGCAGCTCTGCTGTGAGGACAGGCTGAGAGAGTTGGGGCTGTTCAGCCTGGAGAAGAGAAGGCTCCAGGGAGACCTTCTAGTGGCCTCCCAGTACCTGAAGGGGCTCCAGGAAGGCTGGGGAGGGACTTTGGCCAAGGGCAGGGAGTGACAGAACAAGGGGTGATGGCTTGAAAGTGGCAGAGGGGAGATGGAGCTGAGATGTGAGGAAGAAATTGTTTGGTGTGAGGGTGGTGAGACCCTGGCCCAGGTTGGGCAGAGAAGCTGTGGCTGCTCCTCCCTGGAAGTGTTCTGGGCCAGGTTGGATGAGGCTTTGAGCACCCTGGTCTAGTGGAAGGTGTCCCTGCTGCTGGCAGGGGGGTTGGAACAGGCTGCCCAGGGAGGTGGTGGAGTCACCTTCCCTGGTGGGATTTAACAGACATGGATGAGGTGCTCAGGGACATGGTTCAGAGGTGGAATTGGCAGTGTTGGGTTCATGGTTGGACTCAATGATCTTAAAGGCCTTTTCCAACCACTACAATCCTGTGAACTAGATGATCTTAAAGGTCCCTCCCAACCTCTACCATTCTATGAAACCCTTCAGTGTGACAGATCTGGAGGAGCTGCTTCAAATCAAGGTCTAGTCTGGTTTCCCATCATAAGCTAAGGCTTTAGGTGGGTGCTCCTGGGAGTGGCTGATGACCCTCAAAAACCAGAGGTCAGTTTCTCTTACCAGTAGGGATGTGGCCAGTGGGTTTTGCTGTGATTCCTTGCAGACAGAAAGGTCAGACATGAAACTCACTGGAGGTTTCTCTGCCCTGGTTCAACCGATTCTGCCATCAGGGGATGTGCAACCCCACTGTCCACTTTTCACAGCTGGAAAAGTCCTCGTATGAGAACATCAGGCTGTTCTACAACATCTCTAGTGCTTGGTCTTACTCTTTTTTATTATGATTTATTATTTTTTCAGCAGTCTGTCCTTCCACTTGTGATCAGCATTTGGTCTCCTCTTCTCCTGGGTTCATTGTCTCACCTCCACACCCAGGTTTGCCGTGGAAAAATGTCCCTCTGTCCATTGTGCCTGAAACTTGGAATTGGTGGAGTCCATGGATACTGGATCCCCTTTGCTTAAAGATGTAGCTGGGAAGGATGCAGCAGAGGGAAGAGAAATGGGAGAGCCCAGGTGCCACATCTGGAAGGGGAAGATGAAGATGACGGCGCTGGAGGAGAGCAAAGGAACCTCAGACACCTGCAGCTGGACCTCCACGGAGCAACCCTGTCCTCCATGAACCTGGTGTTGAAACACTTCATCTCTGCAGCACCAACATCCACCCATGAGTCTGCACTGAGCACTGCTGATAGCTTCATGGGGAGCTCCAAGTCCTGAAGGACAGTGAACCCCCTTCTCACAAGCCCCTCACAGCCTCAGGAGCTGGTTCAACGTGCGGTGCAGCACATGGAGCTCACCAACGTGCTGTGGCTGTGTTTGGATCCTTGGGGTAATGATTTCCAGCTGGTCTCCCTCTTCTAGCCTGGATGCTGTTCCTCAGCTCGTCTTGGCTGGCTGCCTCCCTCCTTTTGTCCTCGTTGCTGGAAGAAAGCAAAGCTTCTGTCTTCTCTAGGAAGTTGCAGAATGATACAAAATCCCAGTGGTTGTGGACAGCTGTGGAAATGCAGGGCTTGGTGGAGCACCTGGCATCATGGTCAGTGCCCACAGCTTGGCATGGGGAGGTCCAGGATGGGGCTTCAGGAACAGGGAGTCTGCTCTGGACAGTGACTTATCAAAGCCAGAGGAGATGATAGGGAAGTTGGTGAGATGAAGGACCAAAGTCACTGGCTCCAGCGCTGAGCTTCATCATCTCAGCTGGAGATGGGTTGTTGCCTAAATGTCCCTAAAATACACCTCAACATGGTCATAGCTACAGCAGTGAGCTTCAACCTCCTGGAGGAGGGTGCTCACCAAAATGCATGAAGCATGGAAATCAGCAGCTTTAGGTTGAACTTTCAAATACCCTGGGGCAAAGCTCAGAAACATCACAATGACATGGAACCTGACCAGGAAGGTGGTGGAGGAGAGATGAATGTGCTCCTAGCAGCTGCTGTGGTTGAAGTGACGATAGATATCAGCTGAACACCCATGTCTTCACACTCTGCTCCTATTCTGTGACCTAATCATTGTGGAAGTCACTTGGCCATGCACAGGTGGAGGTGTCCATTGAGTCTACAGTGTCCTAACATATCTCCCAGTGGTGATGTGGGATGTTGAGTAAGTCTGGAGTGAACCTTGGATAAACCCCTGGTATCAATGCAGGTTGGGGATGAAGGGGTGGAGAGCAGCCCTGAGGAGAAGGACTTGGGGTGCTGGGGGACCAGAAGCTCCACATGAGGCGGCACCGTGCGCTGGCAGCACAGAGCCAATAACCGTGTCCTGGGCTGCACCCAGAGCAGCGTGGGCAGCAGGGCCAGGGAGGGGATTCTGCCCCTCTGCTCCGCTCTCCTGAGACCCCCCCTGCAGTGCTGCCTCCAGTGCTGGGGCCACCAACAGCACAAGGACATGGAGCTCCTGGAGCCAGCCCAGAGGAGGCCACGAGGATGATGCCAGGGCTGGAGCAGCTCTGCTGTGAGGACACGCTGAGAGAGTTGGGGCTGTTCAGCCTGGAGAAGAGAAGGCTCCAGGGAGACCTTCTAGTGGCCTTTTAATACTTGAAGGGGCCTGTAAGAAAGATGAGGACAGACATTTTGTCAGGGCCTGTAGCACAGGACAAGGGGTGATGGTTTTAAACTAAAAGAGGGGAGAATGAGACTGGAGAGAAGGAAGAAATTGTTTGGTGTGAGGGTGGTGAGACCCTGGCCCAGGTTGGGCAGAGAAGCTGTGGCTGCTCCTCCCTGGAAGTGTTCTGGGCCAGGTTGGATGAGGCTTTGAGCAACCTGGTCTAGTGGAAGGTGTCCCTGCTGCTGGCAGGGGGGTTGGAACTGGATGAGCTTGAAGGTCCCTTCCAACCCAAACCAATCCATGACTCTATGACACTCTGGAGAGGGTTTAGGACCTCGGTGGTGTCTGGTCCCTGTGACAGTCAGCCCTGGGCTCTGCTAGAAAATAAAAGAGGTCGGAGGGGGAGACCCAGCAGCTGGTGCCAGCTCCGAGCTGGTGGTCCCTTTGCAGGCACCTCAGGTGCAGAATGGGCTGCCTTGGCTCAAATTTTGTCACTTTTCCTGTGCAAAATTGACCATGCACCTCCCAGGGGTCCTGCATCCTCCAAAATCCCCATCACCTGGCCAAGGGGTTTCCTTGGGCTACAAATACCCTCCTGGGGGCAGCTTTAGGGATGCTTTGGTTTGGAAATGAAACCAGATGTGGGCAGGAGTCCCACCACTGGCTTCACCTCCCAGGCACACCGGGATGCTGAGCACCCAGAAGCCAGGATGAAATGGTAGCTCCTGCAATTTTGGCAAGGCAAACCCAAGGAGATGTCTTCCCAAAGCAAGGGTGATGGTGACACTGGAGGAACCTGGCCTGTTGCCTCCTGTAATGAAGCCTTCTGTCCCCAGCAATCATTTGTCACCCTATTTTCAGCGGCTGGAGCTGCTCTGCTGCACCATTCTGACGTTCTTGCTTCAAAATTTAATGACTTCTAAAATTTTCCAGAAGGCTGAGGAACGCAGCTCCGTGGTGTTCCTTCATCTCCTCCTTTCTATTTTCTTGTGACACCTCCAGGCTTTTGTGTATTTAAAAGCAGCTTGACCAAGTGATGGGCACCTGCAGACAAAATCCCCCCTTGGGAATCCCAGAGTGGTTTGGGTTGGAAGGGACCTTCAAGCTCATCCAGTCCCAACCCCCCTGCCAGTAGCAGGGACACCTTCCACTAGACCAGGTTGCTCAAAGCCTCATCCAACCTGGCCCAGAACACTTCCAGGGAGGAGCAGCCACAGCTTCTCTGCCCAACCTGGGACAGGGTCTCACCACCCTCACACCAAAGATTTTCCTCCTCACATCTCATCTTAATCTCTTCCAGTTTCAAGCCTCCTCTTCTCACCCCATGCCCTGCACCCTCACTGACCTCACACCATCCCTGAGACCCCATGGGGTGCCACCCCCAGGAAAGGAGCAAGAAGAAGTGGTGACCTGCCTTTCTGCAGCTTGGAAGTGTGAAGTGCAATATTTAGTGAGGGTTTTTGTACCCTTGAACCATCTCATTTAATTACTTTTGTAATTGCTGAAGTTAATTGAATAGCACTTGGGCAGGTGGAAGGACTGGAGAAGAAGTTGGGTCATGCTCATACCCCCAGCAACTGCTCAGCACGCTCTTTCAGAAGCAAAGACCAGAATAAAATGTGTTTAATTCCCCAGAAGACCTTGGAACTTCCTGAGATACATCACAGAGCTGCTCCAAGAAAGGCCACCTCCTGCCCTGTCCTGTCCCATCCTTCTCATCTGCAGCTAAATCACTTGGGTAGGAATTAAAACTCCAATTTAAACTGATTTAATTGGCAGGTGATGTGTCCACTTTTGTTTATATTCACATTGGGCTCCTGCTCACGAGGCTTCAGCTGATGGAGAACCAATTCACGCTGGTGGAGGAGGTGAATCTCCAGCCACCATGATACAAATCACCTAAAAACCTGGCGTGGTTCACACCAGAACATCCTTGTGTTGAGTTTGACCCGGTGTAAATGAGCCCTTGATTTGCACAAGACCTTTCTTTCTCCAGTGATGGTGGGGTCAGATCCCACCAGAGTAGAAATGCCTCTTTTTTAATGATAATGTGAATTATTTCAGTATTTGCACAGAAAAAAAACCCACTTGGTTTTGGTATCTGGATGCTCCAGAGCATGGATCCATCCGCCAAAGCTTGGAGCCTGCAGCTTGGATAGGGTGAAGCTCCGTGGGATTCCAGCTGCTCCTCAAATCCCACCATGCCCCAGCATGGAGATAACAGAAGAAAAAAGCTCCAAATATTTACCAGCCAAAATGCAGTTTTCTACCAATCTCTGTTTCATCAAAAACTTTTCCCAAAGCATTTTGGCAGCGAGGACATCTCACCAACGAGGGGAATATTCCATGGAGCATTTTGCTGGAAAAAATTGAGTTGATGGATCTTCATCACCTCTCAGCAGCACCACGAGGGACAAACCCATCCCATCTCCTGGGTCGTGCTGCCCTCTGCAGCAAATCCCGGCGGCTGCCGCGACGCCTTCGCGGGTGATGCTCATCCTGGTGATGATCGTCCTGGTGCTGATACCTTGGGCTTGGAGCTGTGTTGAACCACCTGGATGTGATCCTCACTTCCCAGGACACGTGGTGGGGCTGGGATGATGTGATCCTGCATCTCCACAGTCAAAAAACCGCTTTTTTCTCCCCAAAATGTACCTCTCCCTCGGCCAGGGTGGGGCAGGTATCGCCCTTTTGGTTACGAGTGGCTTTTGGAGCTGCTCTGCCTGTGCTTGACCTTCGAGTTGCAACCCCATTGGAGCTGTGTTAATTTCTTTATTATTGGTTCTTATTAGGTTTTTTCCATATTATTTGTTTCAGTTTGTGGCAAAGCACTCATCCATCCATTGGCAGATGCACTCGATGATAGCTGGAGGTCCCTTCCAACTGAAATGTCCTCTTCTCTCTTCTCTTCTCTTCTCTTCTCTTCTCTTCTCTTCTCTTCTCTTCTCTTCTCTTCTCTCTCTTCTCTTCTCTTCTCTTCTCTTCTCTCTCTCCTCTCTCTCTCCTCTCCTCTCCTCTCTCTCTCCTCTCCTCTCCTCTCCTCTCTCTCCTCTCCTCTCCTCTCCTCTCCTCTCCTCTCCTCTCTCTCCTCTCCTCCTCTCCTCTCCTCTCCTCTCCTCTCCTCTCCTCTCCTCTCCTCTCCTCTCTCTCTCCTCTCCTCTCCTCTCTCTCTCTCCTCTCCTCTCTTCTCCTCTCCTCTCCTCTCCTCTCCTCTCCTCTCCTCCTTCCCCAGGTTCTCTCCTGGCCCTGTGGAAAAGGGAGGTAATCCAGGATGGAGTGGGATCCAGGATGGAGTGGGATCCAGGATGGAGCAGGAACCAAGAGAGATGGAGATCCTGGACAGATGTGAATCCAGTGCAGATAGGGATCAAGGATGGATAAGGATCCGAATAGATGAGGATTCCGGATAGACAGGGATCCAGGATTGGAGGGGATCCAGGATGGAGGGGGATGGAGGATGGGGGCAGATCCAGGACAGGCAGGGATCCAGGACAGGTGGGGTACAGGATGGAGGAGGATCTGGGGCAGACAGGGATCCAGGATGGGTGGGGATCCTGGACAGGAGAAGATCCAGGACAAAGAGGGATCCAGGATGGAGGTGGATCCAGGACAGTGATCCAGCACAGCTGGAGATCAGAGATGGATGGGATCCAGGATGGAGGGTGGGATGCAGGATGGGGGGTGGGATCCAGGATGGGGGGTGGGATCCAGGATGGAGGGTGGGATGCAGGATGGAGGGTGGGATCCAGGATGGGGGGTGGGATCCAGGAGGGAGGGCCCACCAGAGTGGCCAGGATGCAGGGTGGAGGGGACAGCCAAGGCTGGGGACAGAGGAGCTGGGCAAGAGGTGGGTGCCTGGGGACAGCTCGGGGGGAAGCACGGGGGGGCTGGTCCTGGGGGGCCCTTCTCAGTGGCAGGACTGTGATCCCCAAAGGGGTCCCAAGGGTGCTGGGTCTGGGGGTGCAGGACCCCTCCTGGGGGATCAGAACCCTTTTAGGGGTTCAGGTCTCAGAGGTGCTGGCTCTGGGGGTGCAGGAGCCCCTCTTGGGGTACCAGGAGCCCTCCTGGGGTGCAGGTTTCAGGGGTGCTGGGGGCACAGGACCCCTCCTGGGGTGCAGGTCTCTGAGGTGCTGGGTCTGGGGGTGTAGGACCCCTCTTGGTGGACCATGACCCCTCCTTCTGGGGTTCCCAGTCTCAGAGGTGCTGAGCCTGGGGGTGCAGAAGCCCCTTTTGGAGTGGCAGGACTCCTCCTGGGTACACATTTCAGGGGTGCTGGGTGTGGGGGTGTAGGACCCTCTCTAGGGTTCCAAATCTCAGGGGTGCTGATCCTGGGTGACCAGAAGCCTCTCTTGGGGTACCAGGAGCCGTCTTGGGGTTCAGGTCTCAGAGGTGCTGGCTCTGGAGGTGGAGGACCCTCTTGGTGCACCATGACCCCTCCTGGGGTTCCCAAACTCAGGGGTGCTGAGCCTGGGGGTGCAGGAGCCCCTTTTAGGGTGCCAGGACCCCTCCTGGGGTGCAGGTTTCAGGGGTGCTGGGTCTGGGGGTGCAGGACCCCTCTTGGTGGACCATGACCCCTCCTTCTGGGGTTCCCAAGTTCAGGGGTGCTGAGTCTGGGGGTGCAGAAGCCCCTTTTGGGGTGCAGGGGTGCAGGTTTCAGGGGTGGTGGGGGTGCAGGACCCCCCAGATGCAGGTTCCCCTGACATGCCCATGAGTTCCAGCTCCGTCAGTCCCGGGTGTCCCCGGGAGGAGGAAGTCGGGGTGCGGCCGGTGCCACCCAGCCACCCCTCCCGTCCAAAGTTGAGCAGCGGGAGGAGCCGGTTGTGCCCGGTCCTGCCCAGCCGGGGGGGTCCCGCAGCGCCCTGGGGTGAGTGCCTTCCTCAGCGGGGGGACCTGGGGGGGGGGTCTGAGGCCATGGGGTGTCCCCAGTGTCACCTCCCCCGGCCCAGGTTGGGGTGCTGAGCAAGGTGGGGGGCAGGCACCTCGAGCTGAGGTTGAACTCGCTCATCTCAGGGCACAGCTGGGGAAACTGAGGCAGGAGGAGGTGGGTTGGGGAGTGGGGGGTCACTTTGTGAGGTGTCACTGGTGTCCCCACCCCGTGTGTGGCCCAGAGCAGCTGGAAGCAGACACCGGGACATGGGGGTGACACTGGGCAGGGGGTGACACTGGGGAATGGGGGTGACCCTGGGCAGGGGGTGACACTGGAGTGTAAGGGGTGACACTGGGGCATAGGGGTGACACAGGGGCATGGGGGTGACACTGGGGTGTAAGGGGTGACATTGGGCAAGGGGTGACACTGGGGCATGGGGGTGACACTGGGGCATGGGGGTGATACTGGGCAGGGGGTGACACTGGGGTGTAAGGGGTGACCCTGGGGTGTAAGGGGTGACACTGGGCAGGGTGTGACACTGGGGCATGGGGGTGTCACTGGGCAGGGGGTGACACTGGGGTGTAAGGGGTGACACTGGGCAAGGGGTGACACTGGGGCATGGGGGTGACACTGGGGTGTAAGGGATGACACTGGGACATGGAGGGTGACACTGGGCAGGGGGTGACACTGGGGTGTAAGGGGTGACACTGGGGCATGGGGGTGACACTGGGCAGGGGTTGGGGGGCGAAGGGGACAGGGATCTGGGGGGTTGGCAATGTCACCAAGAGGGGTGGCTCCCTGTGCTCGGTGGTGTCTCGGCCAGGGGAGGTGGGGGGATGGCTGGTTCAACACCCCCCATGTCCCAGTGTCACCCCCCATGTCCCAGTGTCACCCCCATGCCCCAGTGGCACCTCTTATGCCCCAGTGTCACCCCCTATGACACAGTGTCACCCCCATGCCCCAGTGGCACCTCTCATGTCCCAATGTCACCCCTCCATGCCCAATGTCACCCTCATGCCCCAGCATCATCCCCTCAATGGCCCAATGTCACATCCTATGCCCCAGTGTCACCCCCCCATGCCTCAGTGTCACCCCTGCTCTCTGCAGGAGGGTTGGACCAGATGATCCTCAAAGGTCCCTTCTCACCCAAACCCATCTGGGATCCCATGGTTCTGTCCAGGTGGGATGAGGGGATCGGGGGGGAGCCCTGGAAAACTCACCTGGATATTAAAGGGAGAAGGAGACCCCCCACCAGCACCCCCAAACCAGCCCTGTGCCCCCCATTAGCACAGAGCTACAGAGCCATTGAGGTTGGAAGAGACCTCTGAGATCATCAACCATGAACCCAACACTGCCCAGTCCCCACTGACCCATGTCCCTCAGCACTGTGTCTACACCACTCTTCAATCCCTCCAGGGATGGGGACTCCACCACTGCCCTGGGCAACCCCTTCCAATGCCTCAGAACCCTTTCAGCAAAGAAATTCTTCCTCACATCCCATCTCAACTGCCCTGGCCACAACTGGAGCCCATTTCCTCTTGTCCTGTCCCTTGCTCCTTGCTTGAACAGACCCCCCCCCACCTCTCTGCACCCTCCTCCAAGGGACTTGGACAGAGCCACAAGGTCTCCCCTCAGCCTCCTTTTCTCCAGGCTCAGCACCCCCAGTTCCCTCAGCCTGAACTCAGCACACTTGTGCTCCAGACCCTTCCCCAGCTCCGTTCCCTTCTCTGGACACGCTCCAGCACCTCCAGGTCCTTCTTGGACTCAGGGGCCAACACTGAACCCAGCACTCGAGGTGTCACCTCACCAGTGCCCAGGACAGGCCAGTCCCCCCGACCTGGGGCTCATCTCTCCCCCAGCTCCCCCAGTTCGATGGCTCCAGCTTTGGCCGAGGGCTCGGTGGACCCGGCTGTGCTGGTGGCCTGGGGCTTGGCCACCACTGGCCTCTTGCTGCTGCTCCTGCTCCTCCTCTGCTCCTTCTTCCACCGGTACGTTCACTTTGGGGGATGAAAAGGGGGGATTTGGCTTCTTCCAAAGGGTTCACCATGGATGTGGTGGGCTCCATGGAAATGCCATGGGTGGGGACAGGGACACTGTCCATGCCAGGGTGGTATGGGGACAGGGACACTGTCCATGCCAGGGTGGGATGGGGATGGGGTCACTGTCCACGCCAGGGTGGGATGGGGATGGGGACAGGGACACTGTCCATGTCAGGGTGGGATGGGGTCACTGTCCATGCCAGGGTGGGATGGGGACAGGGACACTGTCCATGACAGGGTGGGATGGGGACAGGGACACTGTCCATGACAGGGTGGGGTGGGGATGGGGTCACTGTCCATGCCAGGGTGGGATGGGGGTGGGGGATGGGGACAGGGACACTGTCCATGCCAGCGAGGGATGGGGACAGGGACACTGTCCATGCCAGTGAGGGATGGGGATGGGGGTCACTGTCCATGGCAGCACGGGGTGGGGACGGGGAGGATGCTCTGGGTGCAACCAACCTGTGTGGGGTCAAGTGGAGAAGGGACAAGCACTGGGGAGGGGGACACGGGGGTGAAGGAACAGAAACCAGCAGTGAGGGGAGGGGACAGGGGGGTCCATGTCACCCCTGAGCCCACCCTGGCCTGAGCAGCCCTGGGGACAGGGGACAGGAGGTGACTCTGCTGACCTGTCCTGTCCCCTCCGCAGGGGTAAGCATCGCATCTCCACCCGCAAGGTGAGGGGCAGCCGTGGGCACGTCCCTGGGGTGAGTCCCCCCCTGGGTCCCACCGTGTCCTTGGTGGCCGTGAAGGGTGGTGGGATAGGGGCTGAGGGGATGGTGGCCTGGCCCCACATGTCCCTTTTCCCCATGTGTTCCTTGTCCCCACACATTCCCTGTCCCCACAAATCCCCTGTCCCCAATGCAACACCTGTCCCCACACATTCCCTGTCCTCACATTCCCTGTCCCCACACATTCCCTGTCCCCACACATTCCCTGTCCCCACATTCCCTGTCCCCACACATCCCGTGTCCCCACACATTCCCTGTCCCCACACATTCCCTGTCCCCACATTCCCTGTCCCCACACATCCCGTGTCCCCACACATTCCCTGTCCCCACACATTCCCTATCCCCACACGTCCCCTGGCCCCACACATTCCATGTCCCCACATCCCCTGGCCCCACATCCCCTGGCCCCACACATCCCCTGTCGCCACACGTCCCCTGGTCCCACACATCCCCTGGCCCCACACATCCCCTGGCCCCACATCCCCTGGTCCCACACGTCCCATGTCCCCACACATCCCCTGGCCCCCCACATTCCCTGGCCCCACACATCGCCTGGCCCCACAGTCCCCTGTCCCCATGTCCCCCATCCCCATGCATCCCTTCTCCCCACACATCCCCTGGCCCCACACATCCTCTGTCTCCATGTCCCCTGTCCCCACATATCCCCTGTCCCCTTGTCCCCTGTCCCCACACATCCCCGGCCCCACAGTCCCTTGTGCCCACACATGTCCTGTCCCCACGCATCCCCTGGCCCCATGTCCCCTGTCCCCACACATCCCCTGTCCCCACATATCCCCTGTCCCCATGTCCCCTGTCCCCTGTCCCCTGGCCCCATGTCCCCTGTCCCCACACATCCTCTGTCTCCATGTCGCCTGTCCCCACATATACCCTGTCCCCTTGTCCCCTGTCCCCACACATCCCCGGCCCCACAGTCCCTTGTGCCCACACATGTCCTGTCCCCACATCCCCTGTCCCCACACAACCCCTGTCCCCACGCATCCCCCAGCCCCATGTCCCCTGTCCCCACACATCCCCTGTCCCCACATATCCCCTGTCCCCATGTCCCCTGACCCCACACATCCCCTGGCCCCACATATCCCCTGGCCCCACACAACTCCTGGCCCCACACATCCCATGTCCCCATGTGTCCCCTGTCCTCATGCATCCCCTGTCCCCACATATCCCATGTCCCCTGTCCCCACACATCCCCTGACCCCACAGTCCCCTGTGCCCACACAAGTCCTGGCCCCACATATCTCCTAGCCCTACATATCCCATGTCCCCAGCCATCCCCTGGCCCCATGTCCCCTGTCCCCACATATCCCCTGTCCCCACGTCCCCTGTCCCCTGTCCTGCGTGCTTTGACAGCCCTCCAGCGTCAGCACAGGGAACATCCTTCTCCTCACCCCAACTTCACCCCAAATGGCAAAATCGCCCCCAAACCAGCATCGGGGCCGGGGCAGAGTGGGGGGAACTGGGCTGGGGGTGGTGGGACGGGGACAACGGGTGGCCCTGCCCATGGTGGGACCCCATGGGTGCCCCAGCCCGGGGTTTGAAGGGGGGGTGGGTGAGCAGAGGGGATGTGGGTGCCCCCCCCCCGCCGGAGCTGTGGGGCCAGTCGGGACCAGTGGGGACCAGTTGGAACTGGGCAGTGCCCACCCTGTTCCCACACTGACAACCCCCACCCCAAAATCCTGGGTCCCACTGACCCCCCTGACACCCCAACAGCTGGCACTGGGGCTGGGGACACGAGTGGCCGGGGGGATGTAGCAGGAGTGCTGGTGAATGCACGAGTGTCTGGGGGTGCATGAGAGCTGGGAGGGGATGTACAAGTGCCTGGGAGGGGGATGCACAAGTGTTGGTGAATGCAGGAGTGCTGAGGGGTGCACGAGTGTTCAGGGGGGGTGCACGAATGTTCAGGGGGGGTGCACGAGTGCATGGGGAAGATGCACGAGTGCTGGGAGGGCGGGGGCGGGAATCACAGGTGCCAGGGGGAGATGCACAAGTGTCTGGAGGGGTGCAAGAGTGCTCGGGGGGATTCACAAGAGCTGGGGGGGATGCACAAGTGTCTGGAGGGGTGCAAGAGTGCTCGGGGGGGATGCACAAGTGTTGGTGAATGTATGAGTGTTTGGGAGGGGGGGGGGGGGGGGGGGATTCACAAGTACCAGGGGGGGATGCACAAGTGTTGGTGAATGCAGGAGTGTTGGTGAATGCACGAGTGTCTGGAGAGGATCCACGAGTGCTCGAGGGGGATGCACAAGTACTGGGGGGTGCACAAGTGCCTGGGAAGGGGCTGCACGAGTGCCCAGAGGGGATGCACAAGTACCTGGGGGAAGGTGCACAAGTACGGGGAGCGGGGGGGGGGGGGTGAGTCACAAGTACCAGGGGGGGATGCACAAGTATTTGGAGGGGTGCAAGAGTGCTCAGGGGGGGATTTGCACGAGTATTGGTGAATGCACGAGTGCTTGGAAGGGATTCGTGAGAGCTGGGAGGGGATGCACAAGTGTTGGTGAACGCTCGAGTGCCGGTGAACGCTCGAGTGCCGGTGAACGCTCGAGTGCCGGTGAATGCACGAGTGTTGCCGGTGAACGCTCGAGTGCCGGTGAACGCTCGAGTGCCGGGCGGTCAGTTCCGGTTCCTGGCGCAGGTGCCGCCGGCGGGGCTGGGCTCCAGCGATGACCGAGCAGCGTTGCAGGGAGGTAGGTCACAGCCTGGGGACAAGGACAGTGCCTGTGTCCCTCTGCCACCCTCTCTGACCCCGCTGCTGCAGGTCCTGGCACACCCGGGGCTGTGGGTGCTGGGTGCCCCAGGGACCCTCCCTGGCTCCCGCTGCAGGGTTGGGGTGCAGCAGGATGGGGACACACCAGGGCCACCTCAGTGTGACAGAGCCAGGTGCCACCATCCAAAGGTCCCTGGGGCTCAGCCTCGCCCCACTGACCCGGGTTAATGATTGTCCTGGCCCGTGAACTTGGAGGAGCTCAGGGCTCGGCGGGACTTTGAGCCAACCCTTGGCCAGACGTCGCAGGGTGACATCACAGGGTGTCACTGGCCCAGGTGACATCACAGGGTGTCACCAGCCAAGGTCACAGCGGCCAAAATAGGGGAAATCAGTGAAGCTGGTGAGCAGCAAGTGGCCGTTCTCCATTCCTTGGCGTGGAGGAGATGCCCCATGGCCGCGGTGAAGGAGCCCATGTGAGGTTGCATCCAAAATTCATCAAAATTCATCAAAATTCATCAAAATCCATGAAAAATCATAAAAATGCATCAAAAAAACTCCTAAAATTCCCAGTGACAAGAAAACCTCCCAGTAAAACCCACTGCCAGTCCCAGTTCCTCCACATCAGCTCGTGTCCCCCACCCTGGCCTGGGCAGAAGATGTTGATCCCAGAAGCTGGTGGGGTGTCCCAAACCCTCCGGCCAGGGGAGCACCCAGCCCCTTGGCAGGGACCCCCCAAAGGTGAAGGCTGCACCCCTTGGGGTAAGTGGGTGGGGTGCTGGGGTGTACCACGGGGCTTCTGCTCACATTGGGGGGTCACAGCTCGGGGCTCCTGGGGGGCTCATGGTGGGGGGCTTCTGTTGGGGTGTTCATGTTGGGGTGCTCACATTGGGGTACCCATGTTGGGGTGTTCATGTTGGGTTGCTCATGTTGGGGTGCCCATGTTGGGATGCTCACATCGGGGTGCTTGCATTGGGGTGCTTATATTGGGGTGCTTGTGCTGGGGTGCTCACTTTGGGGTGCCCATGTTGGGGTACTTATGTTGGGATGTTCATGTTGGGGTGCTCATATTGGGGTGCTCATGTTGGGGTGCCCATGTTGGGGTGCTCACATCAGGGTGCTCGCATTGGGGTGCTTATATTGGGGTGCTTGTGCTGGGGTGCTTATGTTGGGGTGCTCATAGCCAGGTGCTTGTGTTGGGGTGTCCATGTTGGGGTGCCCATGTTGGGATGCTCACATCAGGGTGCTCGCATTGGGGTGCTTATATTGGGGTGCTTGTGCTGGGGTGCTTATGTTGAGGTGCTCACTTTGGGGTGCTCACATTGGGGTGCCCATGTTGGGGTGTTCATGTTGGGATGCTCATGTTGGGGTGCTCACTTTGGGGTGCTCATATTGGGGTTCTCATGTTGGGGTGCCCATGTTGGGTTGCTCACATTGGGGTGCTTGTGTTGGGCTGCTTATGTTGTGGTGCTCACTTTGGGGTGCTCACATTGGGGTGCCCATGTTGGGGTACTTATGTTGGGATGTTCATGTTGGGGTGCCCATGTTGGGATGCTTATGTTGGGGTGCTGATGTTGGGGTACTCACATTGGGGGGCTTATATTGAGGTGCTTGAGTTGGGGTGCTCACATTGGGGTGCTTATATTGGGGTGCTCATGTGGAGGTGCTCAGATTGGGATGCTCTCTTTGAGCTGTTCATGTTGGGGTGCTCACACTGGGGGTGCTTACATTGGAGATGCTTATGCTGGGATGCCCACACTGAGGGTGCTAATAGAGTGCTCAGATTGGGGTGCTCAGATTGGGGTGCTCATGATGGAGCCCTCACATTGGGGTGCTTATGCTGGGGTCCTCATATTGGGGGTGCTCATGCTGGGGTCCTCACATTGGGGGTGCTCACATTGGGATGCTCACACTGGGATGATCCCATTGAGATGCTGACAGAGTGCTCATGTTGGGGTGCTCATGTTGAGGTGCTCATGTTGGGGTGCTCATGTTGGGGTGCTCATGTTGAGGTGCTCACAGACCAGGGGCTGCTTTCTGCCAGGACAGGGTGGGAGGGCAGTGAGGAGGCTGTGCTGGCCCCGTGGGGCTCTGATCTGGACCCATCCCTGTGACATCCCACACCAGCCAGTGACCCACACCTCCACCTCCACACTGCACACACACCCCACATCACAGCAAAGTGGGGAGCACCCAGGGTCCTGCACCCCCAAAATCCCATGGGATATTTAAAGCAGGAGGAGAACCACCTGGTTACGCAGCTTTTCCAGCTCCTCCTTCACTTTTGGAGCCAACAAACCGGCTGGGCCTCCTGCTCTGCCAGCTCCTGGTGTTGACAGATCCATCAGGCAGAGCAGAACCTCCTTCTTAAGCAAATATTTGACCCAAGGCAGGAGGTGGCAGGTCCCAACACCGCGGCGGGGAGCACAGCCCTCCCCCCGCACCCCTGAGATGCTCACCCTGGGTTTTCTTTGCTTTTTATGATTTTTCTTGCTAAAAGCAGAGAGAAGGGCCAGAAAAAGGAGTGGGACACATTAAATCCCATAACTGAGTGAGGGGACAGTGAGGTGGGTGGAGATGTGGCTCGATGGCAGAGCTCAGAGGGTTTAAGCAGCGGTGCAGAGGCTCGTTGGAGGCCTGTGGTCAGTGGAGTCCCCAAGGGTCAGGACTTGGTCCAGTCCTGTTCAATGTCTCCATCAGTGACTGGGATGAAGGGACAGAGCCACCCCCAACCAGTTTGCTGATGACACCAAACTGGGAGGAGTGGCTGATCCACCTGAAGGCTGTGCTGGCATCCAGTGAGATCTGGACAGGGTGGAGAGTTGGGTGGGGAGGAACCTGGTGAAGTTCAGTGAGGGCAAGTGTAGGGTCCTGCAGCTGGGGAGGGATCACCCCAGGCACCAGCACAGGTTGGGGGTGACCTGCAGAGAAGGGCCTGGGTGTGCTGGTGGGTGACCAGTTGACCATGAGCCAGCAATGGGCCCTTGTGGCCAGGAAGGCCAGTGGTCTCCTGGGGTGTGTTAAAAAGAGTGTGACCAGCAGGTCGAGGGAGGTTCTCCTCCCCCTCTGCTCTGCCCTGGTGAGGCCACATCTGGAGTGTTGGGTCCAGTTCTGGGCTCCCCAGTTGGGGAACTTCTGGAGAGAGTCCAGCCAAGGCCACAAAGATGAGGAGGGGCCTGGAGCATCTCCTGTGTGAGGAGAGGCTGAGAGAGCTGGGACTGTTCAGCCTGGAGAAGAGCAGACTGAGAAGGGATCTGATCAATGCTTATCAATATCTAAAGGGTGGGTGTCAAGAGGATGGGGCCAGACTCTTCTCAGTGGTGGCCAGTGACAAGGGGCAATGGGCACAAGCTGGAACACAAGAGGTTCCACTTAAACATGAAGAAAAACTTCTTTCCTGTGAGGGTGCCAGAGCCCTGGGCCAGGCTGCCCAGAGAGGGTGTGGAGTCTCCATCTCTGGAGATGTTCAAACCCACCTGGACACTTTCCTGTGCAACCTGGTGTAGGGAACCTGCTTTGTCAGGGGGGTTGGACTGGATGATCTCCTGAGCTCCCTTCCAACCCCACCACTCTCTGATCCCATTCACTAGGTGCTACTTTAACCCCCCCTGAGATGGGGATGTCCCCCAATGTGATGGTGTTGGGGTACCCTCCTCAGCTCAGCATCCCCCCTTCTCCCTCCCCACAGCCGCCCCCTCTCCCGGTGAGCCCCAGCAGCAGGCGGGTGACCCCACGGTGCCGGGGGTCCTGGGTAACCCCACTGTGGGGGACCCTGAGCTGAACATCCCAGGCTGGAGACCCCATTCCCAGGCACTGAGTGGAGCAGCCCTGAGGACCCCTGACTTTCTGTGGCACCGGGAGCTGCCGGTTCTGCCCGGTGACACCGGGACCCCCGCGGCGGATCCTGCACTGGACACCGAGGGATCCATCTATGAAAGCATCCGGTACAAAGCTGGGATGCTGAAAAAACCTTGGGATGATGGCAGCACCTTGGAGGACTCCTCATCCTTGCTGGTTGGGGATGAGCCAAGTGTCCCTGTGCAGGAGGTGACAGTCCAAGAGGAGCCGGGGGACAGTGAGGGGACCCCTGACCCCATCTACGCCCGGGTGTGTAAAGCATCCCGGGCACCTCAGCCCAGCAGCACCCCTGAACCCCAAGAAGCAGCACCTCCAGCACTGCCAGAGAAGCACTTGGACGTGGCATAGGATGCCCTGGAGATGTTTTGGAGCTGCCTGGTTGGTACAAGCTGGAGGAAGGGTTTTCCCAGCTGCAGGCAGGAGCGTGGGCAGGCACAGGCACAGGCTCTGGAGAGCTGCCCGCTCCCTTCCCAACTCTCAAATGAAGTGTAGGTGGCCCAGGTTCTCCCCCAACATCCAGCGTGGAGGTCCATGAGTGTCCCTCTGGGACATCCCCATCACTGGTAGGGCCGTGGGGAGCGGGCAGTGGGGTGACCCCCATGTGGGCTTGGCTGAAAGAAAAGAGTGGAGGAAAAAAGCGAGATTATTTTTTTGGAGAAGCTCCTAGAAAGACCCCAAAAATATTTCCACTCATCATCCAGCTCAGATCTTCTGGGATAAACCACCTGGAGCATGGTCCTGCTTCCCAGGAGCGAGAGTTTATGGCTGCAGAGCTGTGCAAATCATCATTAATTCCTATTTTAATCCTTTTTAATGGGTGTCCTTGTGCCCTGCTTCATCCCTGGGACCACTTGGATGGGCTCTGCTGGGGGGGGATGAGCATCCCACGGCCAGGGCTTGGGTAGGGATGGGGGCAATGGTCATGTTTTGCTGGATCTCAGGTGTGGGGTGGCCTGATGGAGCTGTGGGACTCAGTTTATCCCCCCCCCTGAAAGGCTGGCAGGGCCCTGGGCAGGGCAGCGTGTCATGGGAGCAGCAGTTACGTGGGGTGGCTGAGATAAGGCTGTTGTGCCTGCTCCTGGGATGTCCTTGTACCTCTGTTATGGTTGCAACCACCCACCAGCCCCAGGAAGATCCATGGGGATGGGCATGGCCCCATCTCCACCTCTTCCCCACTTTCCATCACCCCACTTTGCTGTTTGATGGTGGCCACCAGCAGATGTTCATCCCAAAGTGGGCAGAGCTGAGGAGACCCATCATTCCTGTCCCACCACCCAGGTGGGAGGGTCTGGTTGCTCTCATCTCCCATCTCCCCAGCCCAGCAGTGGCCCATCCTCTCCTTCCTTCATCTCTCATCATAGAAACCCCCAAAGCAGCCTGAGCTACAACCCCAAGCACTCTTCTTTGCTCCCAAGCTCTGCATCCTGGCAAAGCACCGAGTCATGTCCCCCCAGGATGTGGCATTGTGCCCCCAGGACATGATATTGTCCCCCCAGGATGTGGCATTGTTCCTCCAGGACATGATATTGCCCCCCAGGATGTGGCATTGTCCCCCCAGGACATGGTATTGTCCCCCAGGATGTGGCATTGTCCCCCCAGGACATGATATTGTCCCCCCAGGACATGGCATTGTCCCCCCAGGACATGGCATTGTTCCTCCAGGACATGATATTGTCCCCCAGGATGTGGCATTGTCCCCCCAGGACATGGTATTGTTCCTCCAGGACATGGTATTGCCCCCCAGGATGTGGCATTGTCCCCCCAGGATGTGGCATTGTTCCCCCAGGATGTGGCATTGTTCCTCCAGGACATGGCATTGTCCCCCCAGGATGTGGCATTGTCCCCCCAGGACATGATATTGTCCCCCAGGATGTGGCATTGCGCCCCCAGGACATGATATTGTCCCCCCAGGACATGGCATTGTCCCCCAGGACATGGCATTGTCTCCCCAATATGTGGCACTGTCCCCCCAGGACATGGTATTGTTCCTCCAGGACATGGCATTGTCCCCCAGGATGTGGCATTGTCCCCCCAGGACATGATATTGTCCTCCAGGATGTGGCATTGTCCCCCCAGGACATGGTATTGTTCCTCCAGGACATAGCATTGTCCCCCAGAATGTGGCATTGTCCCCCCAGGACATGATATTGTCCTCCAGGATGTGGCACTGTCCCCCCAGGACACGGTATTGTTCCTCCAGGACATAGCATTGTCCCCCAGGATGTGGCATTGTCCCCCCAGGACATGGCATTGTCCCCCAGGATGTGGCATTGTCCCCCCAGGATGTGGCATTGTCCCCCCAGGACATGACATTGTCCCCCAGGATGTGGCATTGTCCCCCCAGGATGTGGCATTGTCCCCCCAGACCCACCTCACCGGGCTTTGCTTCTCCCCTCCCACCTCCACCCCACCAGCAGGGACACCGGTGGCCGACGTGCCGTGGGCCACAGCAGAGAAACCAGAGAGGACACGTGGCCACTGCGTGGTGGCTTTGTTGAGAGTGAGTCAGAGAGAACTCAAAAAACCCAACAGAACACATTTCACTTTCAAGGGAAAAAAAACCCCCACCAAAACAACCCCCCCAACCCCAACCCCAACCCTGTGACGTTGTCCCTGGCCCAGGAGCTGGAGATGTTTCTGTTTTCACTCCCGGCTGGTTGGCAGTGCTGCTGTCACCGGCGGGATGAGTCACCTCGGCACAGCCCCGGCACGCTGGCCCCGGCACGCTGGCCCCGGCACGGCCCTGCTGGCTGAGGAGAGGTTGGGCTGAACCACGAGAAGGTTTCTGCTCCCCTGGGTCTTGTCCCCCACCCCAGAGCCAGCACACCCTGGAAGCACTGGTTGGAGGAGGAGCTGTCACCCTGGGGCTGCACATAACTGACCCCCCCAGTGTGGTTGGGGCTGGTGGGGTCTGTTCATCTGCTCATCTGCCTTCCTGGCCACCCCTCCACCTGCCTGAGCACTCACCTGAGTTCCTATAGTGCATCCAGAGCAGCGTGGGCAGCAGGGCCAGGGAGGGGATTCTGCCCCTCTGCTCCGCTCTCCTGAGACCCCCCCTGCAGTGCTGCCTCCAGTGCTGGGGCCACCAACAGCACAAGGACATGGAGCTACTGGAGCCAGCCCAGAGGAGGCCACCAGGATGATGCCAGGGCTGGAGCAGCTCTGCTGTGAGGACAGGCTGAGAGAGTTGGGGCTGTTCAGCCTGGAGAAGAGAAGGCTCCAGGGAGACCTTCCAGTGGCCTCCCAGTACCCGAAGGGGCTCCAGGAAGGCTGGGGAGGGACTTTGGCCAAGGGCAGGGAGTGAGAGAACAAGGGGTGATGGCTTGAAAGTGGCAGAGGGGAGATGGAGCTGAGATGTGAGGAAGAAATTGTTTGGTGTGAGGATGGTGAGACCCTGGCCCAGGTTGGGCAGAGAAGCTGTGGCTGCTCCTCCCTGGAAGTGTTCTGGGCCAGGTTGGATGAGGCTTTGAGCAACCTGGTCTAGTGGAAGGTGTCCCTGCTGCTGGCAGGGGGGTTGGGACTGGATGAGCTTGAAGGTCGCTTCCAACCCAAACCAGTCTGGGATTCTGTGATGTTCTTGGTTTGAGGCTGGTTTGCCCCAGCTATCTCAGGAGGTCTCTTGCCACACTCCCTACCCCTTAATAAACATTAACTCATCAGCTGATTTCTGCTGGGATGGAGATTTCACACTAATGACACCTTCAGTGGTGTCATAAAAATCAGGGAGGGTGGTTAGAGCATTTGCAAGCTCACCTGTCCATCAGAGGTCCATCTTTAAGAATGAAGATTCCTTTCATCCAGTTCTGCCAGAAGTATTTGGGTTTAGATTTACAGAAACACAGAATCACAGAGTGTCAGGGATTGGAAGGGACCTCGAAAGCTCATCCAGTCCAACCCCCTGCTGGAGCAGGAACACCCAGATGAGTTCACACAGGAAGGCGTCCAGGTGGGTCTTGAACATCTCCAGAGAAGGAGACTCCACAACCTCCCTGGGCAGCCTGTCCCAGGGCTCTGTCACCCTCACAGGAAAGAAGTTTCTTCTCAAGTTTAAATGGAACCTCCTGTGCTCCAGCTCACACCCATTGCCCCTTGTCCTATCATTGGACACCACTGTGAAGAGCCTGGCTCCATCCTCCTGACACTCACCAAGGTCCCCCCTCAGCCTCCTCTTCTCCAAGCTAAAGAGCCCCAGCTCCCTTAGCCTTTCCTCACCAGGGAGATGCTCCACTCCCTTCATCACCTTGGTGGCTCTGTGCTGGACTCTCTCCAGCAGTTCCCTGTCCTTCTTGAACTGTGGGGCCAAGAATTGGACTGCAAGATGGGTACAAGAGGATGGAGGTCAGAGAAGGTGGTGAAGTGTTGCAGGAGGTTGGTGACCCACTGACACACCTGGGCTCAGAGGGAAGACCCTGTAGATGCAAAAAGGCAGGAAGGTTCCAAAATACTCACAATATCTTGTAAAAGTGCTGACCAAGAGATGGGTTACAGTAGGACATCGTGAGCTTCTGAGATGTTTCTCCAAGAAAAGTTGGTTGCAAAGAGAGGTGGAGGAGGAAAGCCCTGGGGTGGTCAGGAGGCCACCTCAAAACACCAACATCCTGCTCATGGATGGAAAAACAAACAGGCTCCAGGGTGACAGACAACCCGCACGGCAGGTGTCGGGGGTTGTCCTTATCTGCTGCTCAGAGGACAGGCCAGTTAATTATTAATTTCTTCTCTTTGAAATGAAGCAGAGTGAAAGAAGGAGGGTTGGCTTGGCTTGGCTTGGCTTGGCTTGGCTTGGCTTGGCTTGGCTTGGCTTGGCTTGGCTTGGCTTGGCTTGGCTGAGAAGCTCTGGACTGTGGGGAAGGGCAGGTTGAGATCCACACCGGCAGACCCAAGAAGAAATGTTTCTGATCCTAAAAACCTGCTCAGGGAGCAGCACTGAGATCTCATCAGGGAGAGGGAAAATCCTGCCTGTGCTGTGTGTGTGTCCAGCCAGGGACCTCCAACCACTCTCCCCTGGCTCTGGTGGAAGATCTCCATAGGGTGGAGAACCTTTTGGAAGGGAGGAGATCCAGGAGAGAACAACCCTTTGCTGACATCATGAAGAGTCTGGAAGCTTTCAACACCCTGGAGGTCACCAACTTTGCAATCCAGAAGTGATGTCTTTGTGTTGAAGAGCCCTTGGTGGACTTTTCTTCCATCCATCTGTCCCACGAGGTTCTGGAGCCACGTGAACCTTTAGCACCTGGAGTGTTCTGCAGCCAGGAGCCCCACAGGGGATGGAGATGAAAGGCTCCACGTGGTTTTGGACTTGTTGCAAACCAGTTTCGTTTATTATCCCCTCTAGTCAAGGAAAATTCACTCTCTCTGAGCCACTCACCATCTTCCAGACCTCTGTCACACTCCTCCTTGGTCTCCTCCCTCCTCACCAGCGATGGAATCTGTGCAGATCACCGTTTCCCCATCATATCAGACCTAATACAGCTTCTGTTTGCAGAAGAGCTCCTCCACACCTCTGATCATCTTCATCACATTCTCCAAACAAGACAATCTTCCCCAAAACTGCCCACTGAGATGCAGTGGAGGAGCTCCAGCTTGCACTTAGTGGTCTGACCCATGATGAAGAGTCAAGCTCCTTAGTCCAAATTCTTTGGCTTTTTTTTCCTAGGAGCTCCATATCTCACCAGCTTGGATCCACCCAGCTTCTAAAATAAACCCAGTTCAGATGCAAGGTAGAGCCTGTGCCCGATGCACTTGACCGAGAACTTTGCACAGACCTGGAGAACGCTGAGATCATGTGGACTTCAAGGCAAGAGCAGTGCTGGGAGTGAAAGCAAAGAGTTAAAACTGAGCAAGCCAAAGGAAAGGGGAAAAAAAAGAAAGCAAAGAGGCCAGAAGTTTGGGGGTTTTTAAAGGAGAAGGTGGCAAAGAGCAGAAAAGGAAACCTCTGAGCATCTCTTCACCTCTTGGCTTCTTGTTGCTCAGTAAAGAGGAGGGGAGGCTGGAGCCCACGGGTCCCATGGTCAGGGTTGTCTCCTGGAGAAGTCCCTGTGACTCCTGCACAGAGCAAACCTCCTTCTTGACAAGAGCAGGAGAGAGGCTGTGAGCATTTTAATCCATCTGAGTGTTTCTTAATCACCTTTTCCAGGTGTATGTTCTCCAAAAAAAGTTGGTTATCACCAATTTTTGGTGATACCAAAGTAGGTTATCACAGGAGAGAGGCTGTGAGCATTTTAATCCATCCAAGTGTTTCCTAAATGCCTTTTCCAGGTGTATGTTTTCCAAAAAAAGTTGGTTATCAACAATTTTTGGTGACACCAAAGTTGGTTATGGCTGGGTTTGAACATTTCCATGAAAGCCAGGAGCTGCAGAGAGCAGCTAAAAGCACCATTTGCTCCAGCAAAACACAGCTGGGGTGCTTCCACCATGATCTGGAAGTTTGATTTGGTTTTGGGATGAGTTCTTCAATGCAAGAGCAGGTTCTGCATCCCCATGCATGTCTCAGCAGATGCTGGAAGACCTGGAGCCAAGGGGTTTTGCTCCCTTCCCCCTTCCCATCTCCATCAGCAGCTTGTCCAGACGAGCCGGCGCTGGCTGCGGCAGCGAGGAGCTTTGCCCAGGTTTGGCTGGGTGAATTCCCAAGGTCCTGCAGAAGAAATGAAATCCTATAAATGGGATAAAATACACTCAATAAATTGTCCACTTGTAATCTGGAGAACAAGGAGGTGTCACAGCGGTGTAGGCACACCAACACCGGGTATGGGCACAGCCGAAACGCGGCGCCTGGGGGGATGAAGAGTGACCAGGAATGGTCTCATTATCACACCAGCAAATAATTATAGAGCTGCAAAAAACTGGAAGGAAATCCCAGGAGGAACCCAGGGTGATTTTGAAGGTGATTGCTCCCCAAATAAGCTCATGCTGATGGGGCTCAGTCAGTGACCTGCAAGAGAAGAGCTCCCTGGTCAGAGCAGGTGCTGGATTTGGGGGGTTTTGCTTTTACTGCCCCATCTGGTGCTTGTCAAACAGACATTTTTCAGACTATCAAGGAGCAATCCCATCACATTTCCAAACATTTTCCTACTTGCATTAGAAAAAAGCAATTTTTTTAACGTGTGAGTGGGGTGTCTGCGTGGACCTCAGTCACACAGTGCCTGCACAAATCACCCTGAGATTGATTTTTTCAGCTAACAGCCATGTGTCATGCTAAAAAAAAAGAAGAAACAGCTCATTTTCCTCCCTTTCCCTTTTTTTAGAGCTTGTTGCATCAAGTAGAGGCTGAAGGTCAACAGCTGGAAGCAAGAGAGAAGCAGTGGAGGCCATCAGGAGATTTGCAACCCAGCCAAGAGCTCTGCAAACCTCTGCCAGCAGCCACCTCTCCTCCTTCCGCAGCCCCCTCCAACGAGGAGGAGGAGGAGGAGGAGGCGGCTTGGGGTGCTGGCAGCACTGTTGGGACCCCACCACGAGCACGGGTGTCATTCCCAATGTTGACATAATTTTTTCCTGTTTCCTTTCTTTTTGTATTACAGTTGGAAACCCCAAGCACAGCCAGGCTGCTGTTGAAACGCTCCTCGCAGCCGCGGCGCGAAGAATAAACAACTTTATTGCACTATATATGGCCAAGGAGCTGAATTCTCTTTGGAATATTAAAATGAACACCCCCCCCAAAAAAAAATATATATATAAAAATAAAACCAGTTTGTTTTATCTGAGAGAGCTCAGCTGAAAAACATTCCCTACAAAGGAAATCAAAGGAGAAGTGCAGCAGAGAGCGAGCGTCCACGACACCGGTTTCTGCCGTCCGCGTGAAATGTTGTGGGTTGGTTTGTTTCTAACGTGGAAAAAAAAAGCCTGGAGTGGGTTTGGAAAGCACTAAAAGTGTCAAGGGTTGGGTTGCATAACCAGGAATCACCAGCTGTGGTGATCAAACATCTTCCTGGAGGTTTAGGAATGACACAGCAGCGGGTTGAGAGCTGGAGGAGGCGGGTAGGGCAGAGCTTCCTCCGCCGGAGGATGTTGATGTGATGGGTCCCACCGCGTCCGTGGAGCTTTCCTGGGGTTTCCCTGCTCGTGGGAGATGTTGTGAGTAACTGAGTTGCAGGAAGATTTCCTGATGTCATGTTTTGCTTCACTGTACGTGGATTTGAGGATAATCTTCTCAAGCACCTCCCCCAGTGTCCTGCTCGGTGTCCACGTGGGAGAACTGGTAAAATTGCATTAAAAATGCATTTTATGGATTTTGTGGTGGTGAGTGGAACAGGTACGCTGCAATCACCAGCTGGAAATATCAAATACAAAAAATTGGGATTATTTCACTTAAAAAGAATAAGCAGATGAATGATTCCTTGCAGATATCTCCTTCCCTTCTCCCCAGAGCAGCCCCTGAGCACACCACGTTCACTGCAGCAGCTCTGGGTCAGACAAGGGGTCGGAGCAGCTTGTAAATCCGGGGAGTTTTTCCCCCTCCAGCTGTCTGTGAACATGGAGCCTGGGAAGGTCACATCATCTGCTCCCAACCAGAGCTTGAGCAGAGAGGCACACGCTTCAGCCCACCGACCTCGTGCTCATGATGGTGTGAAAGAACTTCACCTCCTCCTGATGGACCAGTTCAAGCTTTTCCTGGATGTTGGAAGGAATTACACTCTGGAAAACAAAGATGGGGAAGGCAGGTGCCCTGAATCCCAGCAATCCACTGCTTGCAGGAGACGATGCTTGGCCACGGTGTCCTCTCACAGCTCTCAGCTCTCCAGAAGTCTCCACAGGGAGATGAACCATTTTGCATGGTCACCATGAAAGCCCCCTGACCCCAGGACAAGTGGTTCCACAAGCCTGGCTTCAAGAAGGTAATTAATGGCTCACAGTGTGTGAAGTGAGCAACAAGTCCTGTTGAGATGTGATCAACTTCAAGCCGATGGAATCGCTCGCGCCGTTGGCACGGTCCTCAGCGTAATTTTGCCGTGGGGCAACTTGCACAGCTTCAAATAACTCCAGGGCGTGGGTGAGGAGTTGGCACAGGCTGTGGATGACTCCATCAGTCTGTTCAAGCAAGGAGCAAGGGACAGGACAAGAGGAAATGGGCTCCATTTGTGCCCAGGGCAGTTGAGATGGGATGTGAGGAAGAATTTCTTTGCTGAAAGGGTTCTGAGGCATTGGAAGGGGTTGGCCAGGGCAGTGGTGGAGTCCCCATCCCTGGAGGGATTGAGGAGTGGTGTAGACACAGTGCTGAGGGACATGGGTTAGTGGGGACTTGTCAGGGTTGGGTTCATGGTTGGACTCCATGAGCTTCAAGGTGTTTTCCAATCCAGGCAATGCTGGATTCTGGGATTTCTGGGATAAAGCAACTTTTCTCCTGGGGCTCAGAGATTTGATGTGGCCAGATGTTGTCAGTGGTCCTCAAGGCCTTAGTGCTGTTGAACTCACTAATATTGGTGTTGCCATTGAGGTCAAAGTCCAAAAAATAAGGGAAACTCTCCCAAAAGCCAAAAGTTGGCTTTTGTTCAGGATTTTAGGCAAACATTCTCCACCCGTGCACCAACGCAGCAGGCGTTCAGGTACGAGAACAAAGGGTTGAAGGCAACCTTTGTAGATGATGTAGTGTCCATTTTTGATGGACACCATGTCCTACTGCTGAGACTCCTCACTTCCAATGGCCAACCTAACAGTGCTGACAAGCTCTGAGGTCCTGTGGGATGAAACACCCTCACAAACCAGGGGAGAAATCTGATTTCCCAACTGGATGGCCTCTGATAAGATGTGACTTCGATGAGTGCCTGCACCTTGAGTCTGGGAGGGCATTTAGCTCTTCTTCTGCTGGTGCTTGATTTGGGGAGGAGGACAATGAGCCATGATGGGTTGGTTGACTTGAGTAAGCACCATTGCAGCCTTCATGAAGATGAGCTTCTGAGGAAACCCAAAGGGCAGCATCCAAATTCTCAGAGGATGTTTTTTTAGGACATTTTCTTTTCTTCAACTGCACAATCAATAAAAATTTTACTTAATTTTCTCCTTTCCTCTCCACAACTTCTTCCTCAAATGTCTTGATCCCATGAGCTGTGGATTTGAACAGCATCACGTTCCAAAGATGGCAAGAATTAGCAATTTTAAGACTGAAACCTGGATTTTTCCCAGTCTGGAGTTGTTCAGCTCACAGCTGGGTCCTTCGGAACAGCAACGACGCGCAGGAAAACCGAGTGAAAACCCAGTTTCTTTGGTTAATTTGATATCGGTGGCTTGGCTCTGATTCATCTCCTATCCAAAGCAAATTAATGATATGAATAGATTCCAAATGTCAGTTAAGCAGTTTAGCCTGAGCTCGTGGATTCAGAGATGAATAATCTCTTGAGATTGAGGGACAAAGTGAGACTCTGGGCAGAGCAGCGGGTGGGTAAAACCAAACCAAATTTATTCAACATTATTGGACTTAAATTAACATTTAATATTAATTGAAATTAAAGCTGTGAGTAATAGTCAGCCCATGGACATGGGGTTTTTTTATGTATGTCATTTTTTTTCCCCCCATTGTGTTTTTTTGCCCCCTTCTGTTTTAAAATGTTGCACAATTAATTGAAATTAATTATTAATAAAAAAAATAAAAGGGTGTGTTGCTCATATTGCATACACAGCAATATTGGGAATGTTATAAAGAGTGAAACAAAAAACCACCAGAAATTAATTCTATTTACATAAAAGAGATTAAACCATCATTGAGTATTTTTAATTGAGATTTTTTTCACTTATGGGTTCATGGAGATTCACCAAAATTCCCTGTTAAAATCCTAAGAGACCAAGGTTTTTTGGGGATAGAAAAGGAAACTTCTCTTGTAGATAAATTATTAAAAAAAATTGAGAAATCAAGGGTAGGAATAAACAGTTTCATGTCCATTCCCCAAGGCAAGAGGATAACAGATGGAATTCCTCACGGATCTGGACCAGGAGATCTGTTGTTCAACATGTCACTGTAAAAATCTAACCAGGCAGTGACAGTGAGGTGACAAAATTCTAGGCAAAATTATCCCAAACAGCCGTGGTGCCTGGAACCAGGGGAAGATCTCACAGCACAATGAGGTGAGGAGATAAAATGGCAGCTGGGATTTCATGTCAGTAAGAAACACATCTTGGAAAAATGATGGTGATCAGACATTGTGGTGGTTTCACCCAGAGCTCAGACCATGGGGTCCTGCACTCACCCCCCTCCAGCCTGGTGAGATGGGAGAGAAACACCCCAAGGGGCTGGTGGGGTGGGATGAGGACAGGGAGGGCTCACTCACCAGGGATGGGCACGGGCAGCACAGACTCCACTTGGGGAACAAAAAGCCATTTAATGAGTTCCCAATCAATCAGGGTAGGACAGTGAGACACAACAACCACCTCTGACAGCACCTTCCCCACCCCTCCCTTCTCCCCAGGCTCCCATCACTTTGCTCCCCATTTCTGCCCCTTCTCCCCAGGGCACAGGGACAGGGAATGGGGGTTCAGTCCGTTCCTCTCTGCTGCTCTTCCCGGCATGGAAGTCCAGGAACAAGATGTTCCAACACAGCTTCCCATGGAGTCATGGACCCCTTTGGGCTCAGCTCCTGGCTCCAGCATGGGGACATCCATGGGCTGGAGATGGGTCTCTGGTCCAGTGCATCTCCTCACCCTCTGGCTCTGGGGGTCCCTCCAGCTCTGGCACTGAGCGTCTCTGGGGTCTCAATTCAGTCACACCTGCCCTTGGGCTCAGCTTTCTGCTGCAGCGTGGAGTCCTCCATGGCCTACACATGGGGATCTGCTCTACTGTTGAACTTCCATGGGCTGCAGGGACCTCACTGACCTTCTCCTCCTCCATGGGTGTTGAACTGGGTGTCTGAGGTTCTCTGTCCTCCCCCTCCTCCTCCTTCCTCCTGGACACGAAGCTCTCTTTGTTTAGGCCAATGCTCTTTTGTTCAGGTCAATGACCTCTCCTTCAGGTTCTCTCTACTTTCTTCTGTTCAAAACCAGTTCTTCCCTCACAGATATTGATTCTCAGAGGTGTTTCTCTGTCACTAATTGGCTCATCCTGGGCTGCAGGTGGGTCCACCTTGGAGCCAGAGCAGCTTTGTGAAGCTTCTCCCAGGGGCCATCACTGTAGCCCCTTCCCCCACTACCAAAAGCATCCCCCCACCCACACAAACCAAACACACATGTACATAGTCACAGGCTCTAAATCAGATATTACCTCTCATTAAAAAAAGAGAGAGATTTGATAGTTGTCCAAGAAGATCAGCCCAACACTCAGCAATAGTCAAATCAAACCTTGGCAGCTGTTAGGAAAGAAATAGAAACCAAACTAGTAAACATCATTCTGCTGGTGAATAAAGTACATTTTGATGATTGATGCCAATCCAGCCACCCCATCTCTGAAAGCACTTGTAAAACTACTACATTTACAGCCAAGGTCATCAGAGGGAGAAGTCAGCTACTGCGTAAGGGAAGACCAAACATCTGCAAAGGACGTGACTGGTGGGGCAGAGAGGAAGAACCTGAGAGAGCTCCTGAGTCACGAACGCTGCAGGGATGACGAAGGAAGAATTAAGCAGTAAACACCTCAAACAAAAGCTGGGGACACCAAAGAAATTCCCAGACAAACAAAAACAAGGAGGTTTTTACACGTAACACATCGGTCCCTGGTGAAGCTGCAGAGGCAGAACGTGGCAGAGAGCAAGCGAATTAAAAGGGTTCAAAAAGAGACTGCAGAAATTAATGGCTTAGAGGTGCATTAGTGCTATTAAACATGAGAGGCTGATGCTCTGCAGATTAAAAGTGGAGTATTAACCACAGAAAAGCTTTCTACGCTGTATGAAACCATCCTGATGCACACCAGTATGGATCATCTTATGCTTTACTGGTACCTAAAAGAACTGGGGGAAGTAACTGGGATATTTAAGCAGTGGATCACACACACATTCTGCTTTCACTGTGTTATTAAACATCTTAATACTACACCTGTGCCAAGTCTGGACCTTACACAGGTGCCATCAGTATTTATTCTCCTCAGATTTAGCCCACTTGCGCTTCCTTTCAGCTCCGATTTAATCTGACATCAACCCCAAACTCCGACAATAAGAGTAGAATTAGCGCAATAAGAATCAGTGAAGCCAAGGAGATCAAATAACATCCTAAGGGGAGAGTTTTCCACAGTCTTGGGGGAATTTTGCAAAGTTTAGGATAGATAGTTTATCTGTGTAATTATTTAGTCATTCTTTTGTGTTTATGGCATTTTTTTTAACAGGTTGGGAATGAGTTTTCAGAACACAGTGGTGAAGAAACATCTCTGAAAGCAGAAGTGTCCATGCATGATGCTCTGGCCATAGCGCGTGCCTGTGCCAGGACACAGCTCACTTGTGATGCAGTAGCTGCTGGCCACTCACCATTTCTTTGCTTCTGGCACTGAAAATAACAAAGTGAAAATATGAAATTATTTTTTCCCCATCTTCTAATAAAATGAAAGCAACTGTGGTGCCCACATGCCAACCTGAGGTTGAGCTGTCACCTTCATTCCCCCATTATCACTTCTCTCTGGCCACCAACGCCAGGAGCAGAGGCCATGGCAGGAAGATGTGGCAGGGGAGGGGGAGCTTGGCCATGAGGAAAAGGTTCTTGAGGCAGAGGGTGGTGGAGCACTGGCACAGGCTCCCCAGGGAGGTGCTGATGGCCCCAAGGCTGACAAGATTCCAGCAGCATTTGGCCAAGGCCCTCAGGGCCATGGTGTGAATGTTGGGATTGTCCTGTGCAGGAGTTGGACTCCATCATCCTGGTGGGTCCAACTCACAACATCCAATGATCCGATGATTTCCCGGGCTGTCCCCTCCGAGGCGCACACGGCTGGGCTGTGGCAAGGCCAGACTGAAGGCAGAGCCCCCCCCCAACCAGACAGCTCACCCCGCTCCAACGGGGAAGTACCGGCGGGAAAGGGGCACGGCTCTTCAGGGACAGCGGCCCCGGCGGGCTGCCCGCGCTGTCCCCACAGCAGACACTCCCCGGGGCGGAGGCTGAGCTGACGCCCTGCGAGGCCCAAGCGGAGCCACCCCCCCTCACATTGTCCCACAGCTGAGGCGCTGCCCGGGTGACCGGCCGCTGCAGGACGAAGGGCCGGCCGCTGAGGGACAACCCGCCCCCCCGGCTGCTGGGAAGGGCTCCAGCTGCCGGGACAGCCCCGCGGGACGGGGACAGAGGAGGCTGGAGCCGCTGCCCGCCCGCAGCCACTCCCCACTGGCGCCGCGCTCGGCCGCAGCGCCGTTATGGGCGACAAAGGGGCGGGGCTTTCCCCGCGGCTCGTTCGTATTGGTTCCCGCGCGGCACCGCCTTCCGTTATTGGTCCATTCCGGCTCGCCTGCTGATCGCTGATTGGCGGTGCTCCCCTTAGCGGCTCCCCCCCCCCCTCCTTCTCCTCCTCCTCCTCCTCCGCCTTCTCCCGGCTCGCGGACGGGGGCGCGAACGTGCCGGGCGGGCTGTTCCCTGGCCGGGGGGCGCGCGCGGCCGCCACGTGGGGAACTGCACGTAGTCAGGGCGGGCGGCGGTGGGGGGGCGGGAAGGGCACGCGCCGTTCCCGCCAGCGCCGGGGGCGGGAGGGGAAGGGCGTGGGGGGGGGGGACACACACGTCAGGGACGTCAGTCGGCGGGAGAGGGAGAGGGAGGGGCGGGGGGACAGCAATGGGGTGTGGGGGACAGCAATGGGGTGTGGGGGACAGCCGTGAGGGGCGACCATGGGGTGTGGGGGACAGCCGTGAGGGGCGGCCATGGGGTGTGGGCGACAGCAGTGGGGTGTGGGGGACAGCCGT
The DNA here is from genome assembly GCA_907165065.1 of Caprimulgus europaeus. Next base: position 123,214,765 of record OU015524.1, on the reverse strand, counting down.
GAGGGGCGGCCATGGCGTGTGGGCGACAGCAGTGGGGTGTGGAGGACGGCCATGAGGGGCGACCATGGGGTGTGGGGGACAGCCGTGAGGGGCGGCCATGGGGCATGAGGGGCCACCATGGGGTGTTGGGGACAGCAGTGGGGTGTGAGGGACAGCCATGAGGGGCGGCCATGGGGTGTGGGGGACAGCCGTGAGGGACAGCCGTGAGGGGCGGCCATGGGGTGTGGGGGACAGCAATGGGGTGTGGGGGACAGCCATGAGGGACAGCTGTGAGGGGCGGCCATGAGGAGAGATGAGGGGTGGCCATGGGGTGTGAGGGACAGTTGTCATCAGGGGAGATCATGAGGGGTGGCCATGGGGTGTGAGGGCCACTTGTCATCAGGGGAGATCATGAGGGGTGGCCATGGGGTGTGAGGGCCAGTTGTCATCAGGGGAGATCATGAGGGGTGGCCATGGATTGTGAGGGGTAACCATGAGGGGAGATCAAGAGGAGAGAGGAGGGGTGGCCATGAGGTGTAAGGGGCAGCCATGAGGGGACATGAAGGGTGGCCGTAGAATGTGAGGGACAGCCATGAGGGGACATCATGAGTGGTGGCCATGGGATGTGAGGAGTAGCCATGAGGGCAGATCATGTGGGGTGGCTGTGGGATGTGAGGGACAATCATGGGATGTGAGGGACAGCCATGAGGGGAGATGAGGGGTGGGCATGGGGTGTGAGGGGCAGCAGCCATGAGGGGAGATGAGGGGTGGGCGTGGGGTGTGAGGGGCAGCAGCCATGAGGGTAGATGAAGGGTGGCTTTGAGGGGTGAGGTGCGATGGCCACGGGGCATAAAGGGCCACAATGGTGGGAGATGAGGTGTGGCCGTGGGATGTGAGCCATGAGGGGCACCGGCCATGAGAAGTGATTAAGGGTGTCCTTGAGGGATGGCCATGAGGAGAGGAGGGGCAGCCATGTGGAGAGATGAGGGGTGAGGCATGATGGTCATGGGGCGTAAGGGGCCATTATGGAGGTAGATGAAGGGTGGCCATGGGGATATGAGGGGCAGCCAATGGCAGGAGGTGAGGGGTGGCCATGGGGTGTCAGGAGCCATCATGGTGGGACATGAGGGACAGCCAATGGTGGGAGATGAGAGGTGGCCCTGAGGGATGAGGTGTGATGGCCATGGCGTGTAAGGGGCTGCCATGGTGGGAGATGAGGGGTGGCGGCCATGCAGCATGAGGGACTACTTTGGAGGTAGATGATGGGTGGCTGTGGGGTATGAGGGGTGGCTGTGGCTGCTTGTCAGGCTGTGGGAAGGTGACTGGCATCACCTCCCTCTGAGGAACAGGGCTCAGATACCCCCAACACCCACTCCTTCCCCCAGAGCAGCCAGTACCCACCGGCCACAGGGGTCCTGCCCAGGCCAGCCCCAGGCTTCTCCCCTGGTTGCCACCTCCTGACCCCCAGACCTGGAGGAGCAGCCCAGGGCCAAGCATCTCCAGACCAACATTCCACAGAGCCTCCTAATCATGGTCGTCAGGGCTTTGTGAGGCACCTGCCCTCATCTGCATGTATTAAAATACTAACTGCCTTTTCATTTTAACAGGTATTGAGGTGACTTAGAAATCCAAGTCTGAGGAGTTTAGGAGGAAATTTAAGAGCATTGCTGGAAGTAGAAGGTTTTGGCTCCTGTTTGGGTGCTTTAGAAAAGGTACCTTCTTTTTCCTGGACAAAAAAAATAGTTGTTGAGAAATATTTAAGAATCCTACATGAGGCAGGTTTTGTTTTTTATACAAGTGGATGATAACCCCTTCCCATCCCAACAATTTACCTTGGACAAGCATAATAAAATCCTGGCTGTGTTATATATATATATTAGTTAATAAAAATACACTTTGGGGTTTTTTTTAAGCTGGCAATAGGCCCAGCATTTTTTTTTTCCTCCACTGACACACATTAAAACAAATGGCTTTGCCTGTACCGAGGTTTTAAAGGTGATTGGTGAGTGGAGAGGGAAGGGATATTGTGTTTTTTATATGATATGAATCGGTATTTGAGGGGATCCTGTGTAAATCCCAAAAGCCTGTTGGCCGCTGCGTTTGTACATCACCTTTGCTGTAACATGCTGCAAAGGGACAAACAGCAAAAAGGGGAATTTTTATTACGGGGAACCCAAAATTAGAGGTTTTGAGGGGGAAAATTTAGTGCTCAAAAGGAAGACAAACCCTGACAGGAGCGTCGCTGGCGTTAATTTAATGCTCTCGTATTGCTGAGCAGGATCGGTGAGACCGGTGGAAGTAGAGGGGAAAAAAACCTTCGAGGTTTTTGCGTGTGGTCATCATGCCGGAGAGCTGTGGGAGGGACTCGAGTGGAGCTCATCAGAACGTCCCCTCAAAATTAAGAGAAATTAACGGTGGGGTTCATTAAATACCAACAAGCTCCGTGCAGCGGTGTGGGGACAAGGACAGCGGGGTGACAGGGAGCGTCGGTCCTTGGGCAAGAGGCCGTGTGGGGGGAGTCCTGGCCCTGTGGAGGCAAAGAGCCCAGATGGACAAAAATGTAAAAATATATATTTTTTAAAATATGTATTTTTTAAAGCGCTTTTCAGTGTAATACAGCTCAATAAAGTAACAAGCCATCGGCTGAGCGCTGCCAGCCGCCACGCCTGGCAGTGTCCCCCCGCCCCGCTTAGGCAAACAGCGGAGCCCCGGGGGGCTGCGGGGAGCCCTGGGAAGGGGGGGAACACCGGACCTCCCTCCCTCCCTCCTTCCCTCCCCCCCTCCCTCCTTCCCTTTCCCACCGGGAGCCAGCCCGCTTGGTGCGGAGAACCGGGAAGGAACCGGAGCGATGCGCCCACCTTCCCCCCCGCCGCGGTCGGGGAGTGCCGGCATCCCCCAAACTGGAGCCGGGCCCGCGGCCGGCGGGAGCGGCGGGGCCGGGGCCGGGCGGCGGGGGCGTGCATTTAAAGGCAGCCGCGGAGCCAATGCGCGGGAAGGGGCCGAGCATGTGGGGAGGTTGTTTACACCAGCCCGGCCCCGGGAGCTTTAACCCGGCCGGCGGCGAGGCGAGGCGCGCAACGGGGGTTCCCCGGACGCTGTGAGTAACGGAGCGGCGGTGCCGGGTATCCCCGCCCGGCTTCTCTCCCTGCTCGGCATCGCTGGGGGGGGAAAAAAAAAAAGAGGGGGAAAAAGCGAAAAAATAATAATAATTAAAAAAACCGCGCGCGCGGGAGCGGCAGTTCCCGCTCGCCCGGCCAGGGCCGCGCCTCCCCCGGCCCCGGCTCCTCCCCACCCCGCCCGGCGGGGTCCAGCCCGGGGCCGCCGCGTACGTGAGCCGGCTTCGGCGGGGACGGGGATTTCAAAACAAGCTGCGGCGGGGGAGGAGGGAGGGGGAAGGCGGGAGCCGCGCCGGAGGTAAGCGCCGGGCGAGCCCCGTTCCCTGGGGTAGCCGGCTCTGCCACCCCCCCATTCCCCTTTACCCCAAACCTCTTCGGGTCTCTGCCGTCCCCCGGTGCGTGCACCCCCTCCCCCGAGCTCTGCCCGCTACCCACTGGGGCCTGCCCGGTGTATGCGCCCCCCGCCCGGCGCACAACCCCCCTTCCCGCCCGGTGACCGCTCCCAGCCTGGTGCATGCACACCCACCGCCCCCCAGCCCAGCCCGGTGCCTGCCCCCTCCCCGGTCCATGCACCCCCCGACCCCGCTGCGTGCCACGCCCCCGGCCCGCCTGGTGTATGCACACCCCCCCCATTGCAAGTCTCGCCCCCACCCCCTTTCTTCCCCTGCATGTCCCGCCCAACCGGGACCGGTGCCCGGTGCATGTCCCGCCCCCCGGCTTGCCCGGTACATGTGTGTCCCCCTTCCCCCCCCCGCCCCTTCCCCGTCAGTGTCCCCCGCCCGTCGCAGCCCGCCCCGCTCACACGTGCCCTCCCCGGTACCGCCCTCCGCGGCAGGCCCGGGCACACGCCGCCGCCGCCTCCTTCTTCTCCTCCTCCTCCTTCTTCTGCCGCCGCCGGCCCTGCCATCTTCCCCACGTGCCCTGCCTGCCCTCATGGCCGTGGGCCCTGCACACACGCACATGCCATGCACGCACACACGTGCATGCATGCCATGCACATGCATGCCTTGCACACACACATGCCATGCACACGCATGCCATGCACACACACATACCGTGCACGTGTGCATGCCATGCACTCTCATGCTATGCACATGCATGCCATGTGCACACACACGTGTGCCATGCACACACATGCCATGAACACACGCACACATGCTGTGCACACACACCATGGACACGCACACACACACACCATTCACACCCTGTCTTCTGCTGCACGCTCATCCCGGTGCTTGCACGTCGGCTTCAAGTCACGCTTTGCCGGCACAGCTTCCAGAAAGCAGCAAATTCCCGCCTTTTCCTTCCTGGCTGCCATCGCCACCGGCACGCTCCGGCTCACCGCTGCCCCGGGAAGTCACTCTGCCTGCGCCCCCGTTCCTGCCTGTGCCAGAAATCACATTTTTAGGCAGATGGGTGTTTTCCAAAAGTGTTTTCCCCCAGCATCGCCCAGCCGTGGCGCACACCGGTGCGGTGAAATGGCGGGATGAGGGCTGGGAAGCCCTTCCCGGTGCTGCTGGCCAGGATACGGTGCAGCTCTGCAGTGACACATCTGTGGGCAGAACCGGAGCGGCGAGGCGGGATTAGGAGAGAAAACCCTCTGGGAAAGCGCCTGTTTTCTATTACTGTCCGTGAGCGCTGGGTCGTGGGTGGGTTTGGCTCCGTCCCGGGGTCACTCGAGCTTTGGCACTTCTTTTTTTTATTATTTTTTATTTTTTTTTTATTTAATTCTCCAACTTTGCAGACCGCTCCGTGCAGATATCTTGTTTCCCAGTCACGTGTGCCAACGGGCACGGAGCCGGAGTGTGGTTTGTAAAAGGCTTTGGGATGTTTTGGGATGAGAAAGGGCTTTTTGGAAACTGCAAACTGGTGAGAAAAAACTGAAAAACCCTGAGGTTTGTTCTCAGTTATTGCAGCGTTTGGGGTCTCTGTAGGGTGAGGTTTGCGGTCTGCGTCGCTGATCCGTGGCGTGGTGGTCTGTGGCAGGAGTTAGGCTGGATTTGAGGGAACCTACCAGCATTTATTCCTTAAAAATGGGGAAAAAATTAGGTGTGCTGTCATTTCACATTCTCTGGGGAGAGGATTTGTGCCGCTGGTCCTGGTTTGCGCAGCACCATGTGTACAGGAATTGCCTTTTTCCCTGGAAAACCCCAAACAAACAGCAGCCGGGGTGAGCACCGGGCTTTGCCGCAGCTCCTCGACCTTCCCGCTCATTAAACCAAGCATTCCTCGTTATCCAAACGAAACCTCCTGCTTTCCCAAACCCTCCACCCGCGCTTCTCTCCGCCGGTAGACGCAAGGGCTGATATTTTTTTCCCCTGGTGAGAGCTGACAAAAAAACCCCAAACCCTCCGTGTCCAACATACACGCCCGGCACTGAAACAAGCAATAACTTGGGATCTGCGCCGGCTCTGACCCCCGCGGCGCGTGATTGCCAACAGCTGGGAGGGCTCCGGCAGCGGCAGCGTGGCCTCTCCAGCTCTGCCTGCGCCGCTGACGCTCCCCCAGCTCTTGCTCCTCTTCTTTGCTTTGTGGGTTTTTTTTTGGGCCACGACACGGGGAAGGATTTGGGTTTTTTTGACGTTGGCGTGTGACCCTCGGCTATGGGCTGAGTGTTAAAATGGGATCCGGTGTTTAAAGGTCTGCTGGAAGTAGAGGTGGCTCTGAAAATTGGCTTTTTGGGAGGGTTTTCCTTCCCTGGGTTGCAAGCGTGCCTCTTTCCTCCTTCCTGCTCCTCCCCAGACCGGAGGGGGAGAGAAGAGGGAAGGCGAAACGAAACCCCGAAGGAAATGAGAAGCAGCTTCCCACCTTCGGCGCTGCTTTCCCCTCACCTGGCCGCCAGCCAAGCGCTCGCTGCCTTGAAACCGCCGTGTGCCGACCGTCGTGGAGATTCAGTTCCATTCCCTACATGGTGGTGGCTCTGATGTTGCCACATTGATGCCCTGAGCCCTTGGAAAAGCAATTCCTAAACCCCAGCGCCCGGGATATCGGAGATTGAGGTTTTAAGGTGATGCGGGAGGAAATGTGGCCTGGTGGTGGATTCCTGTGGTGAGGTGGAGGGGCTTTGCCGCAGCTTCGTTCCGGGATTTGAGGCAAACAGGTTGTTCAGAGAGGTTGTGGAATCTCCCTCCCTGGAGATATTCAGGACAAAATCCTGGTTCCTGTGCTCTGGGAGTCCCTGCTTGAGCAGGGGGGTTGGACTGGGTGAGCTTCAGAGGTGCCTTCCAACCTCAACCATTCTGTGGTTCTGTGTCCCCCTGCCCTTTTGGTCTCCTTCCTTTTACAAAGGCAGGGAGTGACAGGACAAGGGGTGATGGCTTGAAAGTGTCAGAGGGGAGATGGAGCTGAGATGTGAGGAAGAAATTGTTTGGTGTGAGGGTGGTGAGACCCTGGCCCAGGTTGGCCAGAGAAGCTGTGGCTGCTCCTCCCTGGAAGTGTTCTGGGCCAGGTTGGATGAGGCTTTGAGCAACCTGGTCTAGTGGAAGGTGTCCCTGCTGCTGGCAGGGGGGTTGGCACTGGATGATCTTGAAGGTCCGTTCCCAAACCATTCCCTGATTGTCTGATTCCGGATGATAAAGTCCCTCATGGGTGTGTAGGAGATTTGGGAGCAGAGCTGCTTGGTAAGGTCACTTGTGTTCATCAGACATTATCAGGCAGAGCGGGCTCTGGAGCATCCCCTGGGAGCACCTGTACGCTGCCAAGCCCGGTGTGTACCTGGGGCAGGGCGGGATGAGAGGGAAGCTCCGCTCTGCTGCCCGCTGCAGCCCCTTTGATCCCGCTCCGGAGGGAAGGTGGTGACGGCGGCGAAGTCCCCGTGCGCTGCGGGACGGGCGGCCCTGGCGCAAGGTGCTCTCCCCGGTGCTCTCCTCTGTCCGTTTCACACCCTGTCCCATTCTTCCTGCTCTGTTTTTTTTATGGCTCCTCAATAGCTGTTAATTTTCTACCCGGGGATGGCTGGATTTCAGGGGGGAGGACAAGGCGAGCTGAGCGCCTACGGTTATTCATCAAACCGCTTGTAAATCTTGGGTGTCCTTTGAAGCGGGACGTGGTTTGGAGTAACCCTTCCTGGGATGGTTGGAGGTTGAGGTTTGGAGGTTTCTCTTCCTTGGGAAACTTTTCTTATCCAAGACAGTGTGTGAGACAGCACCATGTAAATCAGATATTAAAATATATGTGTTTGAGCTGTTATAATGCTGCCACTTTGTGATGCAGAACCAAGCGTCGCTTGCAGCCACCCTGCACGAGGAGGGGAGGGTCTGGGTGCGAGCACCCAATGGCTCCAGGTTAATTAATCCTTCCCCTTGCACAGCAGCTCCTTGGATTTGGCCTCTCCAGGTTATGCTCCAGCCCAAACACCCGCAGCCCCTGGCTGGCTGGGTGACACTCGCTGACAAGCCCAGGCAGGGTGGCAAAGGTGACAGGTTTGTTGGTGGTTCAGAAGCACGCGGCTTTTTTGGTGCACCCCAAGTCATGGAGCTGCACCAAGCCTCTTACCTCCTCATCCTCCTCCTCCCAAACCCCAGGTGCCATCACCTTTTGGCCTGGCTGTAATGTGCATCCTCGTTCCCCGTGCTCCTTGGAGAAGGTGTTGGAGCGGAGGAGATGTTGTGAGGAGGACAGGATGGAGGGGGACAGTGAGTGCTGCTGGAGCTGTTGGATTTATTGGCGCTGGGTGCATTGTCTGTCCCCATACCTGGGTGTCCCTTGCTTATAAGGAAATCTGTCAACACTAGTTTCTTTTAAAACAGCAGTAAAATCTAGAAACCCAAAGACAGGAGCCAGACCAGCTGCTCTCTGGACAGACTTGCTAGCAGAGCCACATCAACACGGGGAGAACCTGTGTCAGAGGGAAGGGAAGTTATTTTGGGGGCAAAAATAGGTTAAAGATAGTTACAGAGAAATAGTTTAGGAGAAAAAAAGCTCCAAATTCTTCCTTTTCTAACAAAACAGGGCAGGAGGGTGTTCTTGTTTCATTGCCAGACCAAGCCTGAGGGTGCTGGGCATGAGCTGTGAGCTTGGAGAAACCTCTTCCAAAAGCAGGAGAGCTCCCAACAAGGGGAGTATCAGGGTGCTGGCTGAGAAGGGGCGCTGGCTTTGGCTGCTGGAGAGCTTTCCTCCTGCCAGGGCACGGGCAGGGGAGTCGCAGGACTGTGCTGGGCATGGGCCCAAGTCTAGAGGTCAAGGTTGAAGAACATCAATGGCAGGTTTTGGTGTGATGGGTGGGAATAGCTGTGATGTCCTCGGGACTAGTCACTGTGGCTGTTGGTTCTTCAATATGTTCTTCAAAAGCTCTTCAAGATGAGGGTGGTGGATCATTGGAACAGGTTGCCCAGAGAGGTAGTGGAAGCCCCATCCCTGGAGATATTCAAGGTCAGGCTTGATGGGGCTCTGAGCAACCTGCTCCAGTGAAGATGTCCCTGCTCACTGAAGGGGGCTGGACTAGATGACCTTTGAAGGTCCTTTCCAACCCAAACCATTCTAGGATTCTATGACTGCACGCCAGTGGCAGCTGGAGAGCAGGACATGGTCTCCAAGGGCTGTCCTCACTGCATCTGCAGGGTTTCCTTTGTGCTGGCTCATCCCTGTTTTTTTTCCCAGAGATGTTTAGAAATGATGGTCAAGAGCTTCAGGGTGGGGAGAGCTCAGGCACGCTGCTGTCCCCACCTCCCTGAGATGTCTCAGCACCTGGGGGGCTGGACCTCTGAGCAAGCACATGGGGATGCTGGAGCAGCTGCTTTCTCAACTCCCAGGGTGACAGGGGAAGACAGGGGTTGAACATCCTGGTCCCACACTGAAGATAACCTCCCCGTGTCTTTCTCTCCCGCAGCGTGTCCCAGATGGCGAGCGTGCTGTCCAGGCGCCTGGGGAAGCGCTCCCTGCTCGGCACCCGCGTCTCCACCCCGGGTGCCTTGGCCGAGGGGGTGCTGGTGACCCCCCAGATCCCTGGTTTGCAGACTGACCTCAGTCAGGTGTCTGCCCACGCGGTGCCACGAGAGGATGGATCCTGCGTGCCGGCGGTGGAGGAGAGCAGCCAGGCACCCCGGTTCCCCGGCCACCGGCAGCAGGTGCGTAAGGAGGCTCTTGGTGTTCTTGGCTGGTGGGATGCACTCCCAACTCCTTGGGCTCTCTTAGTGTCATGTGATGTGGGGATCTGTAATTAGTGAGAACTGTTAATGGGTGTTGGCATTAGTGTACTTGGCCATGGCTGTGCCTGATGGGTTTGGACCATATTGGCTGGAGTGGAGATCCATCTCCTCCAGGAGATGTCTCCAGAGAAGGCAGTAAGAAAACCTGACATGTTCCTCCAGTGTCCTCCAACTGTTGGAGGCTAAGGGAGATGGTTTCTATATATTGAGTGACTCCCAGGGGGATTCTCTTCCATGAACTTGTCCTATCTCCCCATAACCCACATTAACATCTGAAGGCAAGTGGTGAGGACCTACTGGGGGTGATGAGCCTCATGGTTCAGGCCTCAGAGCTCCATCTGCAGCAGCTTTTTGCTACAGGGTTAAAAGTCATCATAGAACCACAGAGTGGTTTGGGTTGGAAGGGACCTTCAAGCTCATCCAGTCCCAACCCCCCTGCCAGCAGCAGGGACACCTTCCACTAGACCAGGTTGCTCAGAGCCCCATCCAGCCTGGCTGAGAACACTTCCAGCGAGGAGCTTCTCTGGGCAGCCTGTGGTTGGTGGGGTTGATGGTGTGGATGTATGTGGTGAAGAAGCTCTTAGGGAAGAGTGTGATGGCTCATCCAGAGAGGACATCTAGTCCTGCTGGGTCTCTGGGCTCCTGATGCTTAGGAGGGCTGTGACCCAGATGCTCCCTGAAATGGAGTGTGAATAAGGCTCCTGTTTGGTTTTCTGGCTCCTCCTGCCCCATATTTATTAACCACAGGACAGTGAGAGTTGTCTTCTCCTACCTTCTCCACTGTGGAGGATTTTGGCTGCTTGCTTTGCTACTGGGAATGGCATAGAAATAGTGATGGGCTTGTGTTCACCTCCCAGTGACAGCCAGGACCTGTGCTGGTGGCTGTGCAAAGCTGAAGGAGATGTCGGTTCCTTGTGCCATGCGTTGTCTGAGGGACAGCTGGTGTGGTTCATGGAGAAGCCTTGCTCCTCAGAAAGTGGGGTCAGGATCTTCTGTGTCCTGATCTTTGCACTGATCCCTTTAACCCTGGTCCTGCCTTGGGTGGCTTTTTCCACCCTGGTGTGGAAACCAGAGATCTTTCCAGCAGAGATCCCACCTGAGATGGTCTCACAGGCTCTTCCCCAGTCAGTGTCCATCCCATATCATCTTCTTGGGATGACACCCATGGTGCTTCCATAAAGAGATGTTCCTGTTCCTATAAATAGCTGGAGACACATGTAGTGTCTTTTGACACAGATCCATTTCCATTAACAGCAAGAGGCTCCTGGGTGGTAGTGGTGGAAAATTGCCCATCAGAAGGAATTTGGGACGCTGTGAAGGAGAAGGTTGCACATCTCCTTCCCCTTCCTAAAGGAGCTAGAAATGGAGGAGCCAAGGTGTGAATTCAGGATCACTTCACTCTGTTCCCTTGTTCCCCTCCAGCTTTTAATCCTTTTCTCTCTGTACTTTGCCAGGATGTGTCATAATTTTGGGAGTCCTTGCAGCAGGATGGTGTGAGAACAAAGCCAAAGGAGACAAGTTAACTGGCAAAAAGTCCACCCAAAGTCACGATGCTCACAGAGGTGGCTGATACCAGCTCAGGAAATCCCCAGCTTGGGATCTGGGGACCTGATCAATGTCTATAAATATCTCAAGTGTGGGGGCCAATGGATGGGGCCGGGCTCTTCTCGGTGGTGCCCAGTGACAGGACAAGGGGCAATGGGCACAAACTGGGACAGTGGAAGTTCCAGACAAACTGAAGGAAAAACTTCTTTCCTGTGAGGGTGCCAGAGCCCTGGGCCAGGCTGCCCAGAGAGGGTGTGGAGTCTCCATCTCTGGAGATGTTCAAACCCACCTGGACACTTTCCTGTGCAACCTGGTGTAGGGAACCTGCTTTGGCAGGGGGGTTGGACTGGATGATCTCCTGAGGTCCCTTCCAACCCCACCAGTCTGGGATTCTGTGATTGCTGGAGTCAAGGAGCTTAAGTTTGGGAAGAAGAGCAGATGTCTTGTTGGTGGGGTTGGGATGAACCCTGGCCACCCCTTTGGTTTGTTGTGACAGCAGTCTGAAGTCTAAGCCCTTCATGTCCTAAACCTCTCTGGTCCCCTCTGCTGCAGGAGGAGGAAGAGGAGGGGGTTCCTGCAGCGGGCAAAGGCTTCCTTGCACTGCAGCAGGGCATCCCCTGGGAGCAGTGGGGTGGCAGGTGGCACTGACAAACCACCCTTTGTGCCATTTTCAGGTCCTGGTCACCTACAGTGGGCAGGAGTGCACCAGCCTGGTGGAGCAGCACAACCCTCTGAGCGACAAGACCAAGGTGCTGCAGCCGGAGCAGGGCTCGCAGATGTGCTGGAGGGTGCAGGACGTGCAGCCGGCCGCGCTCCAGTCCCCAGCTCTGCCCTCAACCGGTGATCCCAGCCCTGTGGAGGTGCTGCAGAGATCTGTATCTAGCAATATCGACGTGCCCAAGAGGTTTGTGCCTTTGGTGGTATCTTACGTGGGTGGGAGAGGGGCTCTTGGTGGCTCTGGCAGTGCTTGTGCTTGGTTTTACACCTCAGCATCACTGTTCTCTTCATTGGTGTAAAACCAAGAGCAAGTGCTGCTGGGATTATCCAGGGGGTGGTTATAAGGGCAGGGAGTGACAGGACAAGGGGTGATGGCTTGAAAGTGGCAGAGGGGAGATGGAGCTGAGATGTGAGGAAGAAATTGTTTGGTGTGAGGCTGGTGAGACCCTGGCCCAGGTTGGCCAGAGAAGCTGTGGCTGCTCCTCCCTGGAAGTGTTCTCGGCCAGGTTGGATGAGGCTTTGAGCAGCCTGGTCTAGTGGAAGGTGTCCCTGCTGCTGGCAGGCGGGTTGGGACTGGATGAGCTTTAAGGTCCCTTTCAGCTAAACCCATTCTATGAAATTCAGGATTAAGAGGAATTTATTTTTTTCTCTCCAAATGAGAAGGAAACATCCTTCCCAATGCCTTAAAAAGGACTCCAAGTTTAGGAAGGGAGGTGGCGGGTGGGACCTGCAGGTTGTGCTGCCCTTCAGGTGCTCAGTGACTCCCCAGCTCATACTTGGGCTGTTTCTCTGCTTTTTCCTCTGTGTATTTCACACCTCTCCCCTCACCACGCAGGAAAGCCGACGCCGCTGTGGAGATGGACGAGATGGTGGCAGCCATGGTGCTGACGAGCCTGTCCTGCAGCCCCGTGGTGCAGAGCCCTCCTGCAAGCGAGACTGGCATTCCCTGTGAGTGTGCATTTAAAATACACACAGATACTTGTTAAAAAACCCAACATCTGAAACCAAAGGAGATGTAGAGAAACGTGCTGTGCCCTTTGGATCTCTGTGCCAGCGCTCTTGCTCGCTGCCAGGTGCCAAATAGCTGCCAGGACAACTGGAGGTGGCCAGCGAGCAGCACCAGGGGCATGGTGAAGCCCATAGGTGCTGGTTGGTGCTGAGGGAACTGGGACACCTCAGTGGGGGTAACCCTGCTCTCCACAGCCATCCCAGGGGGACGGGGAGCCCCGCACAGGAGTCCCAGGACGGGGAGCACCACCCGGTCACTCCTTTTTTTAGAGCCGGTTTCATTCCCGAGGAGTCAAATGCAGCCCAGAGGGATAAAAATAGCGGCTGGGAGCCGTGGGAAGTGTGTGTGCCGCGGTGCTGGCTGCTCACCGTGTGCTGGCTGTGCCCGCGGGGTTGTGCTGGTGCCAAGGAGGATGGGAGGGGGAAAAAAAAAGGGATAAATGACCAATAATTGGGAGTGGTGCTGAGCAAAGCTGCAAAGGCTTCCCATTGCCAAGCAGCCTTCCAGTACCTGAAGGGGCTCCAGGAAGGCTGGGGAGCGACTTTGGCCAAGGGCAGGGAGTGAGAGAATAAGAGGTGATGGCTTGAAAGTGGCAGAGGGGAGATGGAGCTGAGATGTGAGGAAGAAATTGTTTGGTGTGAGGGTGGTGAGACAGTGTCCCAGGTTGGCCAGAGAAGCTGTGGCTGCTCCTCCCTGGAAGTGTTCTCGGGCAGGTTGGATGAGGCTTTGAGCAACCTGGTCTAGTGGAAGGTGTCCCTGCTGCTGGCAGGGAGGTTGGGACTGGATGAGCTTTAAGGTCCCTTCCAACCCAAACCCTTCTACGATCCTGTCCCCTCTCCGCAGCCTCCCGGGTGCCGTGTGATCCCTGGAAGGAAAGCGGTGACGTCTCGGACAGCGGGAGCAGCACCACCAGCGGGCACTGGAGCGGGGGCAGCGACATCTCCACCCCTTCACCCCCCCACCCCGCAGGCAGCCCCAAATACTCCAGTGAGGCCCTGAGCTCCCCCCAGGCAGACGATGGCTTCGAGACCGACTCCGACCCCTTTCTCCTTGACGAACCCGCTCCGCGCAAGAGAAAGGTACTGCTGCCGTGCCGGGGGGCCCCAGCACCGGTGGGGTGGCTCAAGCTGAGCCAGCATCCTGTGGAGGGGACACTGCCACTGGGCAGGGGGTGACACAGGCTGTCTCTCCACCAGAACTCGGTGAAGGTGATGTACAAGTGCCTGTGGCCAAACTGCGGCAAGGTCCTGCGCTCCATCGTCGGCATCAAGCGGCACGTCAAGACCCAGCACCTCGGGTAAGACAGAGACTTCACCTCCTCCATCCCTGCCCAGCCAGCAAAGCTGTGCACCCTGTCACCATGTCATTTGTCATTCCTGCAGTGAACATCCCTGCTGTTGGAGATACTGGTGTCTGCACTGAGCTTGGCAGTTCTCAGCCACGCAGTCTGTGTCACCAAAGCCACTGTCGTGTGTGTCCCCACCTTCAGGGAGCTCAGGGTTTTCTGGGAATCCCAGGAGCTCCATTTGGGCTTTGGGAATGCCCAGCTCAGGTGTGCCCTTTGCACTGGGGGGGTTCAGGTCACACACTAGCCCAGGCCTCCTGGGCACTGGCCAAAAAGCACCAGCCCAGCCGGGTGTCACAAGGGCTGGCAGTCTGAAAGCCGTGCCTGCTGCAGCGGCGGCGGCTGGCTCCAGCTCAGCTGTTGGGGCTGGAACAGGCATCCATGTGCCAGCCCGGTGGTGACCTCCCCTTCAGCAGTTTGTTTTGTCCTGATCTCCCGTGAATTCCCCCAAAATAAAGTGGTGAGGACATTGGTGCAGGATCAGCTTTGCTACACCCTCCTTCTGTGACACTTCTCACCCCAACCTCAGTTTTCTCATGCTTTTGTCCATGCTTTCTGATATACATTTTTCCCTCCTCCCTTGCAAACAGGAACTGAGGACAGAAGTGATGCAGTGGGCAGTGCTGGACTGCCATCCAGTGCTGGAAAACGATATATAAAAAAATAAATAAATAAAAATAAAAGATTTCAGAGGCTGTTTCCTGCTGGGTGAACCGCAGGGCTTTGGTTGCAGCTGTGCAAAATGAACTCGCTTAGAAATGAGCAGGTTTTCAGTGGTGCCTGGTCAATGTGCCAGTGTTTTTAAAGGCCCTGGTAGAGGTATTGATCTTCCTTGGAAGCACAGAGTGCTGCTGCAGGGGCAGTGGCTGCTGATGATCACAGCTGATGTGATGCTTTGGAGCCAAAGAGCGGGGCTGCTCTGCCTGGGAGGGTGAGATCTCTCTCCATCGAGGGCCACTCACCTTGAAAACAGGGCCACCATTTCACCACTGTCCCCTCTTCCTCCCTGGCAGGGATGGTGCAGACTCTGACCAGCGGAAGCGGGAGGAGGATTTCTACTACACTGAAGTGCAGGTGAAGGAAGAACCAGCGCCAGAGGCAGCCACTGTCACCACCAGCCCCACGTCTGCCTCCGCCCCCATCATCATCCAGCAAGCCTTGGCGAACCCGGAGGCGCTCCTGGTAGAGCAGCCGGCGCTGGAGCCCGCCCTGGCCAGCAGTGCCCTGAGCCAGTCTGCCCCCAGCTCCTTCTGGCACATCCAAGCTGATCACGCCTACCAGGTGAGCTGGTGGCATCTCCTGGGGTTGGGTCACCTCCCAAAATCTTGCTGAAGGGCAGGTTGTGATTCACTTTGCTCCACAAATCCCCGTTGAGGCAGGGATATTTAATTGGTTTCTTTGGTGCTGGTGTAGCACCATCCCCTGCCTGGCTGCCCTTCAGCCCTTGAGCAACCAGCTTTGTTCATGCCTGGGGAAGGGCCCCATGTGCTGCTGCTGGGCCCATTCCCCAGCTGGGGGGAGCTGCTGGCCTCTGCTCCCCTGCAGTTACCCCGTCCTGGTATGCAACACACCCTTCTGCTGGCAGATAACACAGAGCTGGAATGCAGCCGTGCCGGATCCTACACGTCTCAGCTGCACGCTCGCCAGGACATGGGCTTTTGAGGCACAGGAGCCCTGCAGTGGTGGCCTCATGGGCAGCCTGGGCCAGTGGCCCTTCTCCCAGGGCTCTTTGAGAGCCAAGTGCTGCTCTGGAGCTGGAAGTTAGTGCAGGGAGAGCATATATAGATCTATAAGCTGCATGTATATTTGTTCCCATCCCAGGGAACGGGTGTGACATCGTCTCAAAGCAGAAAGCCCACGTAAATAAGTACAAAAATATTTTCTGGGGGGTGTGAAGAAGCTGCTGAGCTACTGAAAGGTGACACACTACTTTCCAGTACATGGGGATTCCCCTCCCACTCCCAGTGCTCCCAGTTTGTGGGTCTCCAGGCTGGTCTTCACAGGAAAGTGAATGCCTGTGGGGTGGCATGTAGGAACAGGAGACCCCGCCCTGGGCTAATGCTGACCCCTCTTCTTCCTCACAGGCATTGCCCTCCATCCAAATTCCAGTGTCCCCCCACATCTTCACCAGCATCAGCTGGGCCACTGCCACCTCGACTCTCCCATCCCTGTCACCGGTGAGTCCTGCCTGCCTTTCCCCTTCATCCTTTTGGGGTGCTAAGGGGACCTCCTCTCTGCTTTCCCCACTTTAAATATCCAGATCTGTGGGCTGGGGGGATCCCACTGCCCTGTCACAGCGCCCAGGGGGCCACACAGGATGGGGACCACGTTGCCCATGTCCCCTTTGACACCCCATTCCCCGCAGGTGCGGAGCCGATCGCTCAGCTTCAGCGAACCCCAGGCACCGACGCCCATGCTCAAGTCCCACCTGATCGTCGCCTCGCCGCCCAGGGTGTCCATCAGCACCAGGTAAGGGTCCTGCTGGCAGAGGGGAGCAGAGGTGGAGCTTGTCAGGAAAAGGGGTGCTGTCCTATCCTGCTCAGGAGGTTAGTTTGGGTCTCTGTGCAGCAGTGATGACAGTTACTTCAGGAAGTTCTATTAAACTACAACTTGTTGTAAAAAACACAGCGGTGTTACAAAAGCTAAGTGACTTGGCAACAAAAACTCCCAACAATACAGATGACTTGGAATGACTTGGCAAAGGAAATTTACTACTGACCTTTATTGACTGAAACTTGCAGCGATTTAGCAAACACCAGCCAGGTCAGCCACCTCCAGAGAACTAAACAATAACTGTCAAAGCTTGCAGTCATCTGGCAGTACCAAAAACCTGCAGTGATACCAAGAACTAGTGATCACTCAGTGATGTTAGAGAATATACAGATATTATCCTTATCCTTGGAGCACAAGTGTGCTGAGTTCCCAGCTGAGGGAACTGGGGGTGTTGAGCCTGGAGAAAAGGAGGCTGAGGGGAGACCTTATGGCTCTGTCCAAGTCCCTTGGAGGAGGGTGGAGAGAGGTGGGGGTGGGTCTGTTCAAGCAAGGACCAAGGGACAGGACAAGAGGAAATGGGCTCCAGTTGTGGCCAGGGCAGTTGAGATGGGATGTGAGGAAGAATTTCTTTGCTGAAAGGGTTCTGAGGCATTGGAAGGGGTTGCCCAGGGCAGTGGTGGAGTCCCCATCCCTGGAGGGATTTAAAGGACGTGTAGATGTGGTACTTGGGGACATGCTTGAGTGGTGAACTTGGCAATGCTGGGTTTACAGTTGGACTAAATGATTGTAATGGTCTTTTCCAACCAAATTATTCTATGATTCTCATGTGCCAAGAACATAGTTAAACTGGGAAGGAAAAAGGAAGATTGAAAGAGCAAAGAGAAAAAGGAGTGAGGTGGTTTCACTCCTGGCTTGCAGCTGAACACACACCAAGTCACACTCTCACTCCCCTCCACCTAGGGAGCAAGGGAGAGAATTGGAAGGGTAAAAGCCAGAAGACTCATGGGTTGAGATAAACAGGCTGCCCAGGGAGGTGGTGGAGTCACCTTCCCTGGTGGGATTTAACAGATGGGCAGACGAGGTGCTCAGGGACATGGGTTAGAGGTGGAATTGGCAGTGTTGGGTTCATGGTTGGACTCGATGATCTTCAAGGTCTTTTCCAACCACTCTGATTCTGTGGTTCCTTTGCTTAGCAAGGCTGCTCATCCCTTGAGACAAGGAGTCTTTCTACAACAGAAATATTTGAGGCAAAACACTCGCCTTTGTGTCTCTCCCAGGTGCCCTCCCTCATCCCCGCCGAGACGCAGCAGAACGATGCTCAGCCGTGCTTACAGGCCCTTACCCTTAGACACCCACCCAAAATCCTGCCATCAATCAATAAATATTCTTTCTTCTCTTCCTCCTTTTGCAGAAAGGTCCGTGGTGAAGCCAAGAAGTGCCGTAAGGTGTACGGGATCGAGCACCGGGACCAGTGGTGCACGGCCTGCCGGTGGAAAAAAGCTTGTCAGCGCTTCCTGGACTGAGCGCAGCACCGCGGTGCCGCCTCCCTCCCCTGCTCCTACCCCAGGAGCACTGGAGTCCCTCACTGCTGCAACCAGGGACCTTGGAGGTACCTCTCTGACACCCCAGAAGACACCTCCAGAGCTGCCTGTAAATTCCTCCTTCTGTAAATTGTACATCTGCTGGGTTTGCTCTTTTTTTAAATAATTTTTCCAACTTCTTCCTCTTTCTTTTTTAAAGAAAACCCCCAAACCTGAAGAATATCTCCCTTTGTACAGTAAAAACTGAGGCTGGGAGGGAAGGAAGCTGGTTCCTCAGGGTTTGGAGGGAGATTGGAGGTGATCTGGGAACCAAAGAGCTTCCTGCATTTCCCAGATCAGCCCTAAAATCTCCCAAACTGTGGCAGCGGGGTTGGGATGAGGCGTTGTGGCAGCTTCCCATGTCCTTGGACTCCCTAAAAAGTGCAAATCCCTGTTCTCCTCTAAGGAAGGGGATTGGTAACAATGACAGCTTTAGAAAAGAAAATGCCATTGGGTTGCTGTGAGCAAGGCAGGAGCAGTTCTCGGGGCAGGAGTCGGAGGTTTCTCTCTCTGAGGTGACACTTTGCTCGTGTCACCTCACACCGGCAGCTCAAGACTGTGCCTGCCTCTGGTCAGTGCCAGTGTGTTGGTTCTGGAAGCATTTTGGGGGAAAAAAAACCCACCTGAAACATTGTAATTAGGAAAACTATGAGAATTTTTAAGGCAAAACCTGATTTTCCTTCTCATTTCAGGCTTTGTAAGTCTGCTTGACTCAGTGAAAAATCCACAGCGTGGTCCTTGCCTTCAAAACCAGGCTGAGCAATTTAATTTTTTTAATTAATGATCCCACCAGTAAAGGCAACTGGGAGGACTGGGAAGGGCTTTCCCTTAGCATCACTGCATGGCCCCCATTCAGTAAAACACTTCAATATTTGCCTTTGGAATCCCATGGCAGTCAAACTTCCAACCTTTAAAATATACATTTACCCAACCCAACCTCCCAGCACCAGCGTCGCGCTCGGGGAGCCATCAGCTTCCTCCCCACCCTTGGATTTGTGTCATTTTTTTGTTGTTATTGTTGCATTTTTGATAATCATTGGCCATGACCCCCAGCCATTGAGTCAAGAGGTTTTTAACTTCCCTTATAAAAGTGGATCAAGGGTTGGATATTGCTCCTGGATCACCCCGGTGTCGGAGGGATGGGTTGGGATGTGTAGATCTCTGTTACTGGTGCTTGTCCACATCTTTGGGTATTGTTTTTAATTGTTGTTTGTAATTTTGTACATGTGACCAGTATATGATCCCACAATCTGATCCCTTTTCCAGTATCCAGCTGGGAGATGTCAAATTTAGCTTCTGGAAAGTGGAAGCAAAACTCCCTGGGAGGGGGGGGGGTGTCACCTCCCGGGGTTAGAACCCCAGGTGAGTCTGGGCAGGTCCAGCTCAAATCCCACCTCAAATCCCAAGGAAAAGAAGAGCTTTTGCTCCCTGGGAACCACTCACCCAGACTCCCATCCCTGCTGGAACGTGGTGTTAGGAGCAAAACATTGGGAAAAGCTTTTTCCTTTCCCACAAAACACTCAGATTTTTGCAGGTTCCCAGGTTTTATCCCAAGAACGACTTTCCAAAGAGCATCGTGGTTGGTTTCTCTGCATCCACAGCCCTGGGGACAATTAATTGTGTGGTGGGGTTGTTGCACTACTCCAAAATACTTCTTTTTTTATTTTTTAATTTTATTTTTTTAATATAAAAAGAGCCCTCAGGCCTTTGCTGCTCTCTGACCTCCAGCACAGGAACAGCGATCTCCATCCTGCGTCGCAGCGCTCAGCGGCTTTATCCTTCCAGGGAAGGGCTCTGAGATGCTGGAGGTGCTGGTGGCTCTTTGGAAGTGAGGTGGCACTTTGGGAAATCCCATATTTAAAAAAAAAAAATGGAGCTGGAAGCATCACCCAGAGTGTGGAATTTAAGAAAAGGTGAATTAGTGTTTTCTTCAGACCTTGTGCCTTTTGCTCCCACAACTCAGAGAGCTCCAGGCAGGGTTGGAGATTTTAATTCTGAACTTTTTATGCTCTTTCTACCCCAAAAAGGCATCAGGCAAAGCTGGATCTGTGCCAGCTCTGACTGGACACAGCTCCCAACAAAATCACTCAGGAATTATCAAACCAAACCCATCACCCCTGCCCTGGGAGGAGGGTTCATCTGCCCCCCAAAAAACTGACCCTTCCCAGCGCAGATCTGCCTCAGAGATCAGGTTTTTCACTGGCAGGAGCTCAGGTGTCTGAAAAATACAACAAAAACAACTTTGGCTTTTTTGTGAAAGATGCTTTTTTTTAAAATAAAAATAATAATAATAATAAAAAAAATATATATATAAAGGAGAAAAAACCAAAAGGTGTTAATGGCTTTGGAACAAGGAGGCATCCAGCATCCCTGGGTGAGACAGGGGCTGGTGGGACCCCCCACCTCCCAGAAATGTGGGTGACACAGAGCCTTGCAGTGCCTCCTCTGCAGCACACAGCACTTGCTGCCTGGCAGCCAGCAGGGGTGACCTGGCACAGGGATATTTTTCAGTCCCTGATGTTTTATCCAGGGGTGGGAGATGCCCGTGGCTCCTTCTCCAAGGGATTCACCCAGACAAAACTCCTTGTGCTCATGGGTTGTTTCTGTTGTGTTTTGGGTTTTGTTTTTTTTTATTATTATTATTTTTAATGGAGAAACTGGTGCAGGATGGGGTTGATTTTGTGTTGGGATGTTTTTTTGGTGGTTTATTTTGTTTGTTGGTTTGGTTTTTTTACTCCTGGTTTGGGAGTATTTTGGAATTTTTACCCTTTAAAAGAGAAAAACCTCCTGGGTTTTTTTTGGCAGGCTTCCACTGTGTCTATCAGGTTGGTTGGCATTGGATATATAAATATATATATATATTTTTTACTTTTCCCTATGATTTCCCTTTCCTATCATTTTTTTAACTCATTTCCAGCCACTTCCCAACCATTGGACTTTTCCTCCTGACACTTGAGTCTCACTGATCTCAAGGAAACTCCAACCACAGGTGACCCCCACCTGTAAATCCAGCTTGGAGGATTTCCCCTCATCCCTCCAGCTCATGTAGATGTATGTACATAGGAATCTTTTAATTAGGCACTAATTAATTAGAATTCCCCATCCCCTGGGAGACTTTATGGGAGGGTGGAAGTGGTTGGGGACACTTGTCACCGTGGCTGTGCCCCTGTGGGGCCACCAGCTGCCTGGCTAAGCAGGGACAATGTCATTATCAGTGAATTTTCTGTCTTGCTGAAGCTTTTTTTTCAGTTGTCTTCCAAGTATTATTGTTTCAGATAAAAACTTTAAAAAAAAGGAAAAAAAAGTTAAAATAAAAATGTGAAATGTAATTTTTACAGCAGCAATATGAAATATATTTTATAAGAAATAATAAAAAAAAAGAAAAGTTGCCTGGTAACTCAGTGCCTCTGCCTTGTCCTTATAGACCCAGGTCACCCTTGGGTGCCTCCCTGTCCCTCAGGGACCCCCTATATCCCCTTGGGGACCCCCTATATCCCCCAGTACCAGAGATGGGGACACTTTCTGCTGCCACTTCTCATCCTCAAGATGTTTTTTTACCACCCTGAAGCTTGAGCAGCCTCTTGGCACAATCATTTCTGGCACCACTAGATAGCAGTGTCTGCCCAGTGCTGGGGCACCGGGTGCTGCACTTCTTGGTTGGTTTTTGGGGGGTTTTTTGTTATTATTGATTTTTTTTTCCTGAAAAAAACCCCAAATTCATTGAGTTTTTAACCTGGAAGCTGCAGGGAGGGGTTATGATGTGCTAAATAAACCTGGTGGGTTTTTAATCAGTGTCTTGCAGGTTTTGCTGGGAGTTGAATGTTGAGCAAAGAAGTTGGATTTTGATGCAAAAAATGTGGATAATTTTATATATATTATATATATAAATTTTATTTTATTTTTTTAATGTGTGTTGAGGTGAAAGAGGAACTGGAAAAAGGGGGGAAAAAAAGGGAAGGGGCTTGAGGGATGCTGGGTGGAAGGGGCTGCAAGGGGACATGGAGGGGAACGATCCCTCCCCTGCACAGGAAAGGAGAGGGGGGGAAAATTAAAATAACACTATTTAAAAACTTGCATTCCAGGAGCTCCAAATTGAGGCAATTCCCCCCAATTCTGCAGGGCTACAGAATTCCTACAAATTCTGCAAGACATTTCCAGAACTGGTTTGTCAATTGGAGCCCAGTTTGCAAACTGGGACCTAACTGGGGACACTGGGGCTGGTTGGTGGCATGGTCACCGTGCATCCCTACCCCTCCATGGTACCGTTTCCATGGAAACACTAAAAAATAGTGATGCTGCTCCCCAAATCTGGGGGGGGGCTCTGATGGGAGATGAACCCCCACATTTCCAGTGGAGACTGCAGGTGCTGGAGCCTTTTTATCCCTATGGAACAATGTTGTGGGCGCGATGGAACTGGGCAGAAATTCCTCTTTTTGCTTTTAAATCCCCAAATCCCTTTTTTTTTCCCAAAAAATTTTTTCCCCATCCTATTTTTTTGGGGAATATGGGAGCAACAGGACCCACCCCCCCCTTCCCCCCCACTTCTCTACAACACCCCACACAAGGGAGAATTTTTACCCTCCCCTTCCCACTCTGGAAATAACCCAAATTTACAAAAATCCTTTTTTTTCCCCCTAAAACCAAACAATTCCCCAATGAATCGGGGGGGGAGGTTGATTCCCCCCCCCACCATGATGAGGGGGTGCAGGGCTGGGGGGGACACACATCAGGGACCCCCCTCTCCCAGCATTGACCCAAGTGACGGTCGCCAGTCGCAATAATATCGTAGAAACAGTAAACTAATTTATTAATCCTTTTTTGCTATGTACAAGTTTAATGGAGAATTTTTTTTTATATGAAACAATTAAAAAGAACAAAAATCTCAGGGAAATTTTTTTTTTCCTATTTTTTTTTTTCCAGAGGGAAATTATTATATTTTATTATTTTTTATATATATTTTTTTGTACAAACAATGAAGCAGGTGAGAGATTCCCCACCCTCCCCCTCACCCCAGGGATAAAAATCACTCCTGGGTTCTACTTTTTGGGTAGGAAAAAAATCAATCTTGATTATTTTGGGGGGAATAACATGGAAAAAAATAAGAAGTATCCATCCTTGGTGTGAGGAGTGGGATGTGATGCATGCCAGGGGGGGAGGCAAGGGGGGGACACAACCAAAACACGCGCGTGGTTTGTGTGGCTGAGCAAAGAAGTCAACCCCGGGTGGATTTTTAAGGAATTTTAAGGAAAAAAGAAGGAAAATAAATTAAAAAGAAACAAAAACAGGGAAAAAATAAAAATTCAATATTTCCAAGTGGTTTCTGGGTGTTGAGGTGGGAGTTGGTCTCCATTGTGATGGCCATCGGTGGGGGGATGAGATTCCTTCAGCATCCCCCGTCTGTAAAGCTGGAATTGAATCCCTTGGGATGCTGAATGTCCCGGCTGGGACGCTGGGAATGTGGGACAGGGGCTGATTTTCTGCTGGATCCAAGGTTCACAGTACCCACCCCGAAAGAAACAAACCCCAAACCCAAAAATAACCGCAAAATCCAAATTTTGGGGGCCAAAATCCAACTGGTTTTGACCAAAGTCCAATATTTTTTGACCAAAATCCAATTGGTTTTGACCAAACTCCAATTTTTTGACCAAGATCCAATCTTTTTTTACCAAAATCCCACTTTTTATTACCAAAATCCCTTTTTTTTGCCCAAATTCCTTTTTTTTACCAATTTTTTTTACCAAAAATCTAATTTTTTGGACCAAAATACATTTTTTGGACCAAAATCCCATTTTTTTGGGCCAAAATCTCTTTTTTGGGAGGGCAAAATCCCATTTTTCTTGACCAAAATCCCATTTTTTGGACCAAAAATCCATGGTTTTTACCAAAATCTAAATTTTTTTAACCAAAATCCCATTTTTCTTGACCAAAATCCAAATTTTTTTTACCAAAATCCCATTTTTTGGCCAAAATCCAATTTTATTTTTACCAAAATACATTTTTTTTACTAAAATCCTAATTTTTTTTACCAAAATACTATTTTTTGACCAAAATCCAAATTTTTTGGACCAAAATCCAAATGTTTTTTGACCAAAATCCCATTTTTTTGAACCAAAATCCAAGGTTTTTTGACCAAAATCCCATTTTTTGGACCAAAATCCACATTTTTTTTACCAAAATCCAAATTTTTTTGGACCAAAATCCCATTTTTTTTACCAAAATCCAATTTTTTTTTACCAAAATCCCATTTTTTTCCCCCAAATCCCTTTTTTTCCCCCCAAATCCCCTTTCCCCTTTATTTTTGCTTAAACATCCCCCCTCCCCCCCCTCACAGTCCTCTCCCCCCTTTTCCCCGCGGCATCTCGCTTCCATCGCCGGCCGAAACTCCTCGGATCTTGGGTTAAAGTGGGTTGGGGAGTGCAGAGCAAGGGGGGTTCTGCAGGCGGGCGAGGCGGAAGCGCTTTGGGGTCCGGCAGCGCCGGGCGGGAGCCTGCTGGGGCGGACGGGAGCGGGGTTAATTTTGCCTGTGCCTGGCGGAACGTGCCGGGATGCGGTGCCGGAACGCTATAAAAAAAACAAAATAAACAAAAATAAAAATAAAAATAACAAAAATAGATTTAAAAAAATAAAAAGATAAAAAATAAATTAAAAAAAAAAGAAATTAAAACAAAAAAAAAGGGAAATAAAAGCAAAAAGCAGCTGAGCCGAGAGCAGGGGGAGCGGGGAGCTGGGGGTGCGGCCCCGCGCTTCGGGACGTGGCACCCAAGGGGGGAGAAAAGGAAAAAGAACTAAAAAAAAAAAAAGGGGAGAGGGAGGAAATATTGAAATTCTCCCAAATTCTAAATTTGGGGCGTTTGGGGATGGGTGGTCACGGGGCTGGGGGCTCCGAGCATCCCGGCGTGGGGCCGGTGACAAGGGGGGGACACAGGCGGGTCCCCGGGGAGTGGTGGCATTGGAGAGCTGGAGCTTGGGGAGGGATGATTTGGCTTCTGAAAGGAAAAGGTTCGCCTTTCTTTTCATTGATTTTAATTTATTTTGTTTAATTTTGATTTATTTCAATTTAATTTTGTTTAATTTGGATTAATTTCAGTTTATTTGAATTTTTATTTATTTTAATTTGATTTTGTTTAATTTTTATTTATTTAAGTTTATTTTTGTTTAGTTCTTATTTATTTTAATTTAATTTTGTTTCATTTTTTATTTATTTATTTTTTTTTCATTTTTATTTTAATTTAATTTTGTTTCATTTCTATTTAGTTAAATTCAATTTTGTTTCCTTTTTATTCATTTTACTTGAATTGAATTTTCACACATTCCATTTAATTTTGAAATTTTTCAAAATTTCTGTAATTTTTCACTCTTGTCAATTTTAAAAAGTCTTTTTCCTTTTTTAATTTTTTTAATTTCTTAAAATTTTAAAAGTTTTTTCTTTTTTTAATTTAAAAGGTTTTCATTTTTTTAATTTAAAAGTTTTTCATTTTTTAAATTTTAAAACTTTTTCATTTCTTAAAATTTTAAGATTTTTCATTTTTAAAGTTTTTAATTTCTTAAAATTTTAAAAGCTTTTCATTTTTTTAAATTTTAAAACATTTT
This sequence comes from Caprimulgus europaeus, assembly GCA_907165065.1. Next base: position 123,189,245 of record OU015524.1, on the reverse strand, counting down.
CATCTCTTCAAATTTTAAGCTTTTCATTTTTAAAATTTTAAAACATTTTCATCTCTTCAAATATTAAGTTTTTCAATTTTTTAATTGAAATTTTAAATTTTAATTAAAATTTTAAATTTTAATTAAAATTTTAAACTTTTTCATTTTGTTAAATTTTAAAACTTTTTTCATTTTTTTCAATTTTAAAACTTTTTCACCTCTTAAAACTTTTTCATCTCTTAAAATTTTAAATGTTTTTCATTTTCTCCATCTGATCAGTATTTTCATTCCTTAAACTTTTAGAATCTTTTTCATTTTAAAAATTCCAATTTTTTTTCATTTTAAAAATTCTAAACTTTTTTGTTTCTTTCCCATTTCTTTTTTCCCTTACCCCCAAACCAACAATCTCTTCATTCTCCCTCCTACTCCTTGAGCACCTGAACCATCCTTTCCCCAAGCACCTCCCAGACTCCGCCGCGCCACCAACCTCCCTCCCCCACCTCCAATTCCCCATTTCCAAACCTTTCCCAATTTCTTTAGGGGTAAATTTGGGGTTTTTTGGAGAGTTTTTATGAGTTTCAATGGACACCCGAGGACACGAGATGGGCAGGGCGGTGGGTTGACTGTTTTGGCCGCGGTGGACCAAGCCGTGCGGACTCTCCGTTAGATCTCGTTGCGTTGGCCGATGCCGCCGCCGCCGCCGGCCGCGTCGTACTCACTGGCACGGGGCGCCATGCCCAGGTACTGCTTCAGGAACTCGCTAAACCTCTTCTGGTTGTTCCACTTCCTCGCCGATTTACGGACCCCGATGAAGCCCCCGTATCTCTTCTGCACCCCTTTGGCCATCTGCTCCGGCCACCAACCGCGTGGCCCTCTTGGGAAACCACGGGGAATGTCCTCGGGAGGTTGTGGGAAAGCCACCGGTGCTTCTTCTTCCACCTCTTCCTCTTCCGTCTCCCGGCGTCGCAGCGTCTCGCTGACTCGTGGTGGGTTCATGGCCGCCGCCTGCCAGGGGTCACCCGTGTCCTGGAGGTCACGGGGACGTGGGGCGGCTCGGCTGGTGGCGGCGGCGGTGGCGGTGGCACACAGCTCCCAGGTGGCCCGTGGAACGGCTTCACCTTCGCATTCCAGGATGCAGATCTGAGTGGGAGACACGGGGATGGGTGTCAGGTGGGTTTGGGTCCCATCAGGGTTGTGGGACACCCAAGTAGCACCCAGTGGTGGAACCCAAATGGTGGGTGCTTAAAGGAATCGGGAATAGAGCGTTGGGACAGGCTGCCCAGAGGTTGTGGAGGTCTCTGGGGGGTGGTGAGACCCTGTCCCAGGTTGGCCAGAGAAGCTGTGGCTGCTCCTCCCTGGCAGTGTTCTCACCAGGTTGGATGAGGCTTTGAGCAACCTGGTCTAGTGGAAGGTGTCCCTGCTGCTGGCAGGGGGGTTGGAACTGGATGAGCTTGAAAGTCCCTTCCAACCCAAACCATTCCATGATTCTTTGATCCCTGTGAACATCTCTGGAGATGTCCAAACCCACCTGGACACTTTCCTGTGCAACCTGGTGTAGGGAACCTGCTTTGGCAGAGGGGTTGGACTGGATGATCTCCTGAGGTCCCTTCCAACCCCACCAGGCTGTGATCTCCCTGCTTCCAGCCCATCCAGTGATGCAACATGTTGGAAGACACCCATGGAAAGGTGCCAGCAGCTCATCAGCTGTTACCTGGCCTCATTTGGGCAGGTGTCCCCTGCCAAAACCTGTTCCTGGGCTCCCCAAAGTGGTGGTGGAGATGCCAGGGAGCCATGGCAGCTGCTCAACGTCCCTCTCCCAACCTCATATAGAATCACACAATCCCAGACTGGTTTGGGTGGGAAGGGACCTTCAAGCCCATCCAGTTCCAACCCCCCTGCCAGCAGCAGGGACACCTTCCACTAGACCAGGTTGCTCAAAGCCTCATCCAGCCTGGCCCAGAACACTTCCAGGGAGGAGCAGCCACAGCTTCTCTGCCCAACCTGGGCCAGGGTCTCACCACCCTCACACCAAACAATTTCTTCCTTGCTCCATGCTGGACATGCTCCACAGTTCCCTGTTGACATCCATGCTCCCATCCCACCACCCCATGCTCCACACTGCTGGGTCCTTCAGCCAGGTGTGAGCCCCAAAAAACTCAGTCACAGGACAGTGGAGGTGGGAAGGGACCTCTGATGTGTCCCCATGGCATGTCCTGGTGCCTGAAGGTTGTTCCTCCCCTGGGGCCAGGACTTTGTTCTTCCTGTTGAGCTTCGTGAGGTTCCTACCAGCCCTTTTCTCCAGCCTGGTGAGGTTCCTCTGGATGGCAGCACGACCCTGTGTTCTCCCATCCACACCTCCCAGCTCTGCACCACCTGCTGATTGCTGAGGGTGCATCTGCCACATCGTCCTGGTCGTTAATGAAGATGTCAAGATGCCCCCAGGTTTCAGTCCATGTCACTGCCCACTTATCTATCCTGTGCTTCAGCAGCTTGTCCACAAGGATGTCATGGAACACGATGTCAAAGCCTGATGAACATCAAGACAAGCTGGTTGTCTCACCATGGAAAGCTGCCAGGTTGGTCAAGCATGATTTCTCCTTCATAAATCCACGCTGGCTGCTCCCCGTGACCTTCTTGTCCTTCATACCTTTGGAAATGCTTTGCAGGATGATGTGCTCCACCACCTTCCCAAGGACTGAGGTGAGGCTGACCAGCCCATAGCTTCCCAGATCCTCCTTCACGCCTTCCTTAAAGACAGATGTGGTACCTGCCTCCTCCCAGCCCCCAGGAACCCACCCCCATCACCACATCCCTTGAAAGGCCATCAAGAGCAGCCTCATCAAGAGGTGCCACCAGGCTTTCTTGGCACCCATGTGTACATCCCACCACATTTGTGTCTCATCTCCTCTTCCAAGAGACCTCACCCACCAAGGTAGAACACAGACCTGAGGGTTGACAGCCCCATGTGGTCCAGTACCACCAAAAGCAGCACCCAGGGGAAACCAGCCAGGAGAAAATTGTAGAAGAACCAAACTGAAAAAAATTACCCAAAGAAACCAGGACTGGAAGGTCCAGAGAGGAAAGAGTTGTCTTTGCTCACGCTGAAGTGTCTCCATCCCAGCATTAGCTTCATGGTGGGATCTTCTAAATGCTTAACACCAAGTAGGGGACCTCAACATTGACTTGTCTCATTGCTACAGCCCATCTGCAAGACCAGAACCCTTGCAAAGCCTCTCTTCATCATGGGGTCACCAACTTTGCCAAGGGGGAGGTGCTACAGGTCCCATCGTGGTAGCTCAGGGCTGTAGCTCAACCATGTGGTCCCAGCAGCAGTTGACTATTTCCATCCCAGAGGGCAGCCAAGTTCTTCAGACAAAAAGGCAAAAGGAAAAACTGTTGTCCCCAAGTGAGGTGGTGACAAGGGTCTTGTAGGCTGGGACACCTATGAGGGTCCTTGTGGAGACACCTGCACTGAGCCAAGATCCTGTCCTGGGATCTCCAAGGATGTGGTAAGGTGTATGGCTGAGGGACAGTGTCCTGGCAGTGGCCCATGCTGGAGATGAAAGGTGGTGGATCCCATGCAGGTAACAGCTCTGATGAGCACCAGCTAACAGGCTGCAAGAGGAATTACTCCAGCTGCCAGGCTGAAGAGCATCAGTGGTCCTATCACCCATCCACAAAGGAGCACCAAGAACACTCCAGGGTCCTCAGCCATCGTGCTGTGGTCTTAATTCCCATGGAGATGGCTTCTGTTCACCGTGTTTTGGGAGTCCTCAGCGAACACCAGCCAATGCTCCTCCATGTCCAGAGCTGAAACCACCTGGGGAAGCTCCTTCTGATCTTCAATTGGCATTATGGGTGGCACTGTGGGTTTGCACTGTCCCTAGATGACTTTGGGACCAGGATGCAGGTGATTCATCCACATCTTGAAGACCAGCTCCATCAGCTGGTCCCTGTCCTGCCCTGGCAGCTGTGATGATGGTGCAAGCATGCCTGTAACTTCAGGGGGATCTTCTGAAGGAGGATGGTAGATCCTTCTGATGGATCAGCCACGTCACTGATGGGACTTCCTTGGCTGTTGCTTTGGAAATGGTGGAGGTTTGTACCAAATCCCACCACGATGCTTCTTCCAGCTGAAACTGAGCTCCTGGTTGCCTCTGATCCTGGTTCAAACCACTCTTGCTTTGAGATACAACTTTGCACAGGACCCATGAGCCACCACCAACCATCCCACCTCCTCTCCATCTTGCTGGCCAAGGAAGACAAAGCAAAATGCATCTCCAGAAGTAGAACCGAGCAGCAAGGGGGGGTCCCTGCAGAAACGCTGATGCCTTCAGACTCCAAACCAGCATTTTGGGGGCAAAACCAGGGAGATGGGTGGGCAGGAGGTTTTGCCAGCAAGGGGGTGACACTGAGGTGGCTCCAGCATCTCCATGCTGCCCTGGAAGTCACTGGTCCTCCTTGGTTTTAGGAAGACATTCCTCAGCCGTTGGGGGGTTCCCGAGCTGCTGGCTCCTTTCAGGTGGACTCAAACTCATCCTGGTGGGGCTCAGAGGGGGATTTTGGTGGTTCCTTGGAGGATGGGGTGGGGGTCTGAGGGGACTGGGGTTGGTGTAGGTGGGGACAGCAATGCTGCAAACCATGGGGACAGGGAAGCTGGAGATGCTCAAGGTCTTAGGACCCTTCTTGGGTGGCAGAGCCCTGGGACAGGCTGCCCAGAGAGGGTGTGGAGTCTCCATCTCTGGAGATGTTCAAACCCACCTGGACACTTTCCTGTGCAACCTGGTGTAGGGAACCTGCTTTGGCAGGGGGGTTGGACAGGATGATCTCCTGAGGTCCCTTCCAACCCCACCACTCTGGGATTCTGTGATTCTTGGGTCATCACAGCCTTGTCCCCATCACTCCCAGCAGCTGATTTGGGGTCTATATCCTCCCTTGGGACCATCTTCTCTGATGGTATCCCTGAGAGGGGGGTGCCTCAGGAAGGAGGGACAGTGACAGCAGGTGACATCTTCCCCTCGAATCTCCACTTCAACCAGCAGCCAAAGCCTCTCAATGACCCCAAACCCCAACCCTGGTGCAGGGAGGAGGAGGAAGGTGCCCACCCAGTTTGGGGGGGTGATGTAACTCCTGGGTGCTACCCATGGTGGGGGACAAAGCCAGCAGGCAGAGGGACTTACCAGGACATCGAAGCTGTCCCAGTAGAGCTGGCGGTCGCAGTGCAGACAGTCCCCCCGACAGTCACCCCGCGCCCGGGCGAAGAGGCAGAGCAGCAGCAAGTCCCAGAGCACAGCCCTCATGGTGACACCAGCAGCACCTACCAAAAACAAACCCCAAACACCCCCCCAAAAAACCCCTGTCACGTTGGGTGGACCCCTGCACTGAGATGTGCCCGTTCTCAGCCCGTCCCCCCTCACCCCACCCCACCCCACCCCAGGTCCGTGTGTTCCCCGTCTCGCTGCCAAAATGATCCCTTTGGGAGAGGAGCTCGGGTGCCTCCCCAACCCCACACAGATCCAGAGTGTCCCAGATGATTTTTGTCCCAGCCCATCTCATGGCACCAGTCCCGGTCAGGGCTTATTTTAGCAGGTGGACGTGGTGGGGCAGCACGTCCCCAGCTGTCCCCTGAGCAGGATGTTCCTTCTCTCCGAGCATCACCGCAGCCGGGTGAGGGTGTCCTGCTCCAATTTCCCCTCCTTGGTGGTTTTTGGGGTGATGTCTCTATCTAGGGAGGGTTCAGCCATCGCTGCTGGTAGGGATTGCTGGGATCTGAGCCCACCTGGTGTGGAGCAGTGAAGCCAATTCCCAAAGAACCCTCCGTGTCCCATCTGGCTTTGCCAACATCAGTGACAAGTGGTGACTAAGTGACATGACCAAGGCCATGTGCGTCCCTCCCAATTAATCATAGACTCCCAGGCTGGTTTGGGTGGGAAGGGACCTTCAAGCTCATCCAGTCCTAACCCCCCTGCCAGCAGCAGGGACACCTTCCACTAGACCAGGTTGCTCAAAGCCTCAGCCAACGTGGCCGAGAACACTTCCAGGGAGGAGCAGCCACAGCTTCTCTGCCCAACCTGGGCCAGGGTCTCACCACCCTCACACCAAACAATTTCTTCCTCACATCTCAGCTCCATCTCCCCTCTGCCACTTTCAAGCCATCACCCCTTGTTCTGTCACTCCCTGCCCTTGGCCAAAGCCCCATGCATCTCCATGGCCAACTGCAAACAAGAGGGTTGGTTCTCCTGATCCACCCCTCACCCTCATCCCAACAAGAGAAGGGATCTGACATCCCTGTGGTCCTTGGGAGAGGGTCCTGGGGCTGCATGGCATCAGGTTTATAAGCCAGTGTGGGGATGAGATGAACGTGATGGAGAGGAGCAGGATGGGGATGTGGAGGTTGGTGCAACCCATGGTGGCACTGAGATCTCTCTACGCTGGAGCAGCACCCAGAAACCCCATTCCATGATGCTCAGAGGTGAGGAAGACCTCAGTGACAGTGGCTTTGCAACCTGTGTGTTGCTCCAGCAGCATCTCAGGGTGGTTTTTTTTGGGAGGTTGACCACCTGGGCAGGGGGTCCCTATTTATTTGGGGATGAGGTGACACCTCAGCTCCTTGCAACGGAGGTAGAACATCCAATGGGGTCCCCAACTGGTGTCACAGTCACCTTTCATCCCTGCCAGCGGGGAGGTGTCACAGAGCCTGGTGGCTCCCAGTTGTCATTTGGTGGTGGGGACAAGGGGAAGCTGATAAGGAGCAGGAATTAAGGTTTAATCTTCATCGAGGCTCATTAAAACCGGCTGGCAGCTGAGTCAGAGGCTCAGCAGAAAGCTCCTGGGAAAGGACAAAACCCCCACGAAAAAAAACCCCATTTCAACCCCAAAATGAGGTTCAGCCAAAGTGGGGAGGGGGCTACAACCCACCCCCCACCTCAACCTTGTCCCCATGTCCCTAAAGTCCAATGTCCTGGGAAAAGCAGATCCCATCTGGCTGCGGGAGCAGGTTCCCAGCTGACGGATCGGCTTTTCTTCCCCGTTAATTAAAAGATGTTATCAAGTGGGTGGGATGTGGGACCTGGCCAGGGCTGGGAAAGAGGGAAACGACCCCCCCCTTTGTGCATCAGGGACCCCAAAAGCTTAAATCCGCCCGTTAAAAGGGACGGAGCCAGCGCCGAGGATTTTTTTCTTGCTTCTGCCCTTGGGTGTTTGGGGCGAGGGGGGTGGCAGGGCTGGGGGGCGGTGATGGCACGAAGCTCTTTGCTGACTTTCACAGCCACAGATCCACAGGAAAAAGAGAGGTGCCTTTTTTTCCAAAAAATATTCCTTTTTTTCCAAAAAATATTCATTTTTTTCCCCTTTTTTTCAACATTTTTTCCTATTTTTCCCCCTTTCCCCTATTTCCCCCCATTTTTTCTCATTTTTTCCCTTTTTTCCCCTATTTTCCCCAAATTTTTTCCAATTTTTTCCCTTTTCCCTATATTTTCCCCACATTTTTCCCAATTTTTCCCTTTTTTCCCTATTTCCCCCACATTTTTTTCACATTTTTTCCATTCCCCCACATTTTTTCCCCACATTTCCCCCATTTTTCCTCCTTTTTTCCCCCATTTTTCCCCTTTCTTTTTCCATTCCCCTCTATTTTTTCCCCATTTTTCCCATTTTTCTCTCTTTTTTCCCCAAATTTCCCCCATTTTTTCCCCTTTCTTTTTCCATTCCCTCTATTTTTTCCCCATTTTCTCTCTTTTTTCCCCACATTCCCCCCATTTTTCCTCCTTTTTCCCCCCATTTCCCCCTTTCTTTTTCCACCCCCTCTATTTTTTCCCCATTTTCCCCATTTTTTTTTTTCTTTTTCCCATTTATTTCATATTTTTCCCTATTTTTTTTTCCTTTGGAAAACCCAAACCCAGGTCCTGTTTCCCAAGGAATCCCCCAGCCAGCCCCGCTGCCCTCACCCCCATGGACCCCGTTAAAGGATGTGACAGCCCCGACGTCACCCCCTGTGGCTCCTCAGACACCGGAGCTTCTCCTGGACATCAACCTTCCTCTTATTCCCTGAAAACCAAACCCATCCATCCCAGAGGGAATCCCAGGATATCACCACCCCATCCCATAAAACAGCTTTAAGATCCCCCCACCGCTGCCCCAGGAGCATCCTCCGGAGTTTTCCATCCCGTTAAATTACCCTCATTCATATTTTTTTTTGGGGGGGAGGGGGGAAAAAAATGATTTTTTTCCTAGAAATCCACTCTGGGATTTGGATAATGGTTTTTGGGATTTTTGGGACAAGTTGGTTTTGTTTCTTGCTCTGGGTGGGATGATGTGGGAGAAGCAGGGTTGATTCCTGGGGGCAGCGGGAAGGATGGAGCGGAGGAGAAGAGGTGGAAGGGGAAGCAGGTGCTGGCTGAGATGGGGTTTTGATTCGCTTGATTTGATCCAATTTGGGTGGAGAGCTCATGGATAACGCTGGGAAGATGCTCCCTGTTTTTTCCCAAAGGATTCTCCATCCTTTCTTCTCCCTCCAGGAGATGAGAACGGATTATCCCAACAGCGGCATCATCCTCAAAACCCTTCGCAAGGATATAAACTCAGCCGTGCTCCGAGTCAGGATCCATCCCACTGCGTGAGGAGCACATTTAGGATCTCCTCTTTTCCCACATCCAACCTTCATTCATTTATTCCTTATTAATTCCCACATTTCCCAAAACCAAGGCCTGATCCAGAGGGTAAAATTTGACCAGGTAGGATTTGACCCCGCTGGGAACCAGCATGGAAGGAGTCAAAAGCTTTTTTTTTTTCCACTTAAAAAACCCAAATATTGTCCAACAGTGTCCCCCACTGGCACGGTTCAAACACTTCCCCAGCTCCCCCAAACCAATTTGGGGGGATTTTAAGGAAAAATTAAGGAATTTGAGGAGTAGGGGGGGGCTACATATGCTGAGCACTCACTGGAAAAATACCCATTTCTTTTTGTCAGTTCCCCTTTATCAGGTAATTGGTCATAATTGGGCAAAATTAGACACGGCGGCGCGACTATAAACACAGATGTGGGATGGAGAGCTGGAGAAAAGCTGTTTGGAGGTAAAAAAGCTCTGGAAAAATATTTCTCCCCACATCTCTACATCACAGTTATTTATTCCTGCTTTTTTGGGGGACTAATAAAAAAATCAGAGTAAGAAAACAAATATTTTCTGCCTTTTTATGCTTTTTCAGAGGGGAAAAAAAAGGGGTTGCTCGCAAGCTTGGGGGTATCTCCCGGAGCATCCCGTGGTGATACCGGTGAAGTCTTGGCTGGAAGGAAAAAAAAGGGGGAAAAATACTAAATGGGGAAATTTGTGGTGTGACAGCTCCTGAAAAAACCCCAAAAATCCCTTAAAAAAATAAATATCCCCCATCCCAGAGGAACCCAGCGTCACCCCATGGGTGAGCGGCCCGTGTCGGCTCCGGTTGCATCCCTCAGGCTCTGGTTTTAGGGTTGGATGCTGAAGCTGAAACTTTTCCTTTCTTGGGATAGAAGAAAATGGATTTTCTTCTTTTTTTTTTCCCCTTTCTGGGAAAATATTTAACTCTTAGCAAGGAAGGGAATATTTCTTCTCTAGGAATTGCAGCTGGATAGACCCCCCCCAATAAAAAAAAATAAATATATATATATAAAATAAGGAAAAATGATGGGAAATTGGGAAATGGAAGTGGATTTCCTACCTGCTGGTGTGCTGTCTGCTGCTGGCTCCTCTGCTCTGTGGCTCCGCCGGTGCCGGTGCCCCGGTGGTATATATAGACGATGTACACACGCGTCCCCACACCTCCCTCCCCGAACACGTGCGTCGCTGAGCCCACCCCCGAGGAGGGGGGCTGAGCCAGCAGCTGGGGACCAGGGATGTGCATCCTGCCCTCCTCCTGCATCCTTCATCCTTCCCTCTTCTTCATCCCTTAAAGATATTGGGGGGATGGAGGGGGAGGATACCCTAAAAATGATGTGAAGGATGCTGGCCTCGTGGTTATCCAAAGGTGAGGTGTCTCCGAGCATCCCCGGGTTGGGATGGAGCTTGGTGGTCCCAGTATACCCCAGTTTAGACCCAAATGCACCCAGAAAGTATGTGAACCCCAAAATCACCCCCAGGGCTCTTTTTCCCTCACTCAGACCCCAGAAGGAGGTGACAACACGGGGGTCCCCAACCCCTTTAGCAACCCTCTCTGGCACGGCTGCGCTGCGTCACGCGTCGCTGGCCGGCGTGCGGGTGGGAATCATCGATTTGGGATGATGGAGCTTGGTGGTCCCAGTATACCCCAGTTTAGACCCAAATGCACCCAGAAAGTAAGTGAACCCCAAAATCAACGCAACCATTCCCAGGGCTCCTTTTTCCCTCACTCAGACCCCAGAAGGAGGTGACAACAGGGGGGTCCCCAACCCCTTTACCAACCCTCTCCGGCACGGCTGCACCGCGTCACGCGTCGCTGGCCGGCGTGCGGGTGGGAATCATCGATTTGGGATTTGGCAGATGATTATTGGAGAGGGGGAGAGGAGAAAATCCCAACTTGATGTTTCATGGATGATGGAAACACCCGGCCAGGCACAGCCAGACGCAGCCGCGTGCCGGCACCGCACCAAGCAGGGAGCTGGATTTGGCCGCTCCGACATCAGGGGTTGATTCTGTCTTTGGTTTGGAGAATCCAAACCAGTCTCCACTTTTCATGGTTTCTCCTCCAAACCAGCATCACTCCAGTTTTTTTCTCCTTTTAACTGACCTGGGGTTGTAACATTCATCCCCACCAGCACCAGTGTGGAGCCAGGAGCCCCTCAAGCATCTCTCCCCACCCCACCTTGGCAATTAAATCATAAAATCACGGTGCTACGATGGTATCTTGATAATTTCTTCTAACAACTCCCTTGGAAGGGCTGGAAATGGGAGAGAAACAGCTTTTTTGGCTCTTAAATGGTTGCATTTGATACCTCCGAGCGAGACTTTGGATGTGGAAGCGCTTGGGCAGGTGTAAAAAAAATCTAGAAATTGATGAAAATGTCAAAAAATTGATGAAAATGTCAAAAATTAATGAAAATGTCCAAAAGTGGTGAAATGACCTGGTGGGAAGGGTTGGAGAGGACCTGCCTGGTGGTGGGGGCAAGAGGTGAGCCTGGATTTGGGGGGGTTTAAGGGAAAATAAGGCTGGTGAGCAATGCTGTGAGGGACCCATGGGCAGCTCGGGGTGAAGCGGTTCCTCATCGTGCTCCCAGGTGGGTGCTGGAGATAGGGAAGCCAATTATTTTTATATATATATTTTTTATTAATTTTTAATATATTTTTAATATCTATTTATTGCTTCAGCCTTTCCTTAACCACTTGGTTCTTCACTGAAGATCTATTCCCCAGCTCTTACACAAAGCTGAGCAGCAGCTGAGCCGGAGTGAGAAGGTTTCGTGCTCCTTTGGTCCTCTCCTGGGCACATTTTACAAGCTTTTGGGGCTGTTAACCCCCCCAGCTCCCCCAAAATATTCATTTTTGGGGTGTTTTTTGAAGCACCGTGGGCTTTTCTCCCCTAACCTGGCCAAAGGGACTTGCCTCCTTGTCCCCTTGTTGGAGCTGGTGATGATGCTGTTGAGCTGGCAGGAGCAAGAGGCAGGAGGTGACATCGGGGTGACGTCGTTCAGGGTCTTGCTAATTAACAGAGGGATGGGGGATGATTGACAGCTGAGTTGTCCAACACCAGCAGGTTAGGCAGGAGAAGTACCCATTTTTGGAGCATTTTCCAGGTTTTTCCAGGTTCCTGCAGGTACCAGCAGCTGAATTCCCACCAGGAATGGGGAGGGAACGGGTCTGGGATCTGGGGACGATTCACTCCTTGGAAAATTAGGAGAGAAAACACAGATTTTTATTTTTTTACACCTATTTTTGGGCATTTCTGTTTCAAAGTTGGGTCCAACCAAGTGTTCTCCTCCACAGCTCCAGGGTGGGAAGAGCATCCCTGGTGAGGAGGAGCAGGAGGATTGGAAGTGACAAGTAATCAACAACGAAAAGCAACGATCCTTTATGGAAAGAGGACACAAAACAGATGGGATCTGGCACAAAGGAACATGGAGACGATTCGAAAGCTGCCTGAGGGACACAGGAGCTGGAGAACTTGGGAGCTGGGAAGTTCTGCTGTTCCTCTGGTTTTGTGGAGCCCTTAAACATCACAGCTGGAGGGGCTGAGGACATACCCAAGCCTGTGAGATGCATCCCATGTTCACTTCTGGGTGCTGCCTGGCCCAGGTTGGCCAGAGAAGCTGTGGCTGCTCCTCCCTGGAAGTGTTCTCGGCCAGGTTGGATGAGGCTTTGAGCAACCTGGTCTAGTGGAAGGTGTCCCTGCTGCTGGCAGGGGGGTGGGACTGGATGAGCTTGAAGGTCCCTTCCAGCCCAAACCAGTCTGGGACTCTATGATTTTCCCAGTTAACTCTGGATGTTTAGAAGGCAGTTGTCTTCTCCATCAAGAAACCTCCCCTTGAGTATCACCTCCTCTTCCAGCCCTTGCTCAGGTACCACCACCCAGGAACAACCCTTTCAAGCATCACTTCCTCTCCTGGACCACATTCAGGCACCACCACTCAGGAACAACCCCCCTGAGCATCTCCTCCTCCCCTGGACCCTGCTCAGGTACCACCACACAGGAACAACCCACCTGAGCATCACCTCCTCTGCTGGACCCTGCTCAGGTACCACCACCCAGGAACAACCCCCTTGAGCATCATCTCCTCTCCTGGACCCTGCTCAGGTACCACCACCCAGGAACAACCCCCTTGAGCATCATCTCCTCTCCTGGACCACATTCAGGTACCACCACCCAGGAACAACCCCCCTGGGCATCACCTCCTCTCCTGGTCCCTGCTCAGGTACCACCACCCAGGAACAACGCCCCTGAGCATCACCTCCTCCCCTGGTCCACATTCAGGTACCACCACCCAGGAACAACCTCCTTGAGCATTGGGTACCACCACCCAGGAACAACCCCCCTGAGCATCACCTCCACTCCTGGTCCTTGCTCAGGTACCACCATCCAGGAACAACCCCCCTGAGCATCACCTCCTCTCCTGGTCCTTGCTCAGGTACCACCACCCAGGAGATGATTTTCCAGAGGCTTGTCAAGACTCAGGTGCTCAATGCCAGGACCACATCCTCCACACAGGCAGCCTCAGTGAGATCCTTTAATAGGATGAAGCAGCAGTTTAAAAGTCTTCATTGTCCCCATCCAGGGTTGATAACTCTACATCTCCTCACCAAGCCAGGGCTTGCATGGCCACCAAGTCCTGCTGAGCACTGCAGGCAGGTGAGGACTTGCCAACCACGACAGGAACCCATTTGCAACCGTCACTGTCGATAAATCCTAACGAGGTGGCTCTGGGAGGACACGGAGGGTTGCCTGGAGACCTGCCTCACCCAGCAGGAAGGAGAAGCTCTGAGGAGGGCTGCAGGCAGGTGAGGAACTCCAAATGTAGATGCCAGGGTTGGAGAGAAGTTCTTTGCCAAGCCATGGGGATGTGGGACATGGTGGGGGAACCCTCCTGCTCCGTCATCATCACATCATTGGGGGCTGGGGGTAAACACAACTGGGCTGGAGATGATTCAATTCACCAGGTTTTCACCCAAGTTGGTTTTCTACCATGTTAGTGAGTTGGATGAGCTCAGGGAGGGTCTGGTGGGCAGCAGAAGGATGTGATGGGGCAGAAACCATCCTCCCATGCAGCTCTTCATGGCAAAGCAGCACACAGTCCCCTGCCTGGTCCTCACTGTAAGGTGGGAAATAATGGTTTCAATGCTGGGTCTCCAGCAGGTCCTGGATGATATGAATCTGAGGTCAAGAATGGACAAGGTGAGGGATTTGGGAGACAGGTTAAGGAAAAAAAACCCAAAACATGAGAGAGGGGAGGGAAATCCCTTCCCACACTTGGCATCAAGCAGGAATGAAGAGAAGACAATATTCCTACAAGGGAAGAGGGACTAGAGCATTTCAGCTTGAGGCAACATCTAAGAAGATCATAATTTCTTCTTGGTGCCCTTCATCATCTGTTGCCAGGAAGGACCAATTTGGACATGGAAACTCCATTTTGCATTGGGAAAGGGAGATTTTGCCCCAAAGCCCAAGGGATGTGGCTGCTCCTCTGCACAACCTCAAGGTTTCATCCTTGGAGATGCTGGAACCACATCTGGACAGGTGCTGAGCAGCATGACCTGCTTTGACATTGGCCCTGCTTTGAGCAGGGTTGGGACCAGAGCCCTCCAGAGGTCCCATCACACCTTCCTGGGGCTTTGTGACCCAAAGGGGATGAAAAGTAGAAGTGACCCAAAATGGGCCAGGAGGATCTTTATCAAATATAATGAGGGGGGAGCATTTCACCCCCTTGCTTGGAGTGGCCTCAAGAGTCACAGGATGTGGCCATCTCCATCCATTTCCATCTCTCTCCATCTCCATCTCCATCATCTCCATCTCCATCTCCATCATCTCCATCTCCATCATCTCCATCTCCATCCCTGAGCTGGTCCCAGTGGGGATGGGGCAGCTCCCAGAGAGCAGCAGTAGCTGGGGAGCATCTCTGCCCCACAGCAAGGTGATGGAGATCATCCATCCTGGTGGTTTTTGAATTAATTTGTGGGTCCAAAGTGTCTCAACAGATCAGAAACCCCCCACCAGCAACTGCTTTGCTTGCAGATGGACCTGAAGCCCCCATCCTTCCTCCAGTGTTGGTTTTGGGGGTCCTGTCATATCAACCCTATACCAAGAACAAACACAACTGATGTCTTTTCTTCAAACATCTCCAAATTTGCCATTCAGGGTGATTTTTACCCCAAAAGCTCTTTGTGCCACCATCCCAGACCATCCTCCTGGTTAGCCCATGTTGGAACACACCATCCCCAAACATCCTCATGGCTCTGTCCTCCTCAGCTCTGTTCTCCCATGGGACACATGGATGTTAGTTGCCACCAACCATCACCATGTACCCACCTCAGCATGAACCCACAGAGCAGAGCACAGCTGGAAACAACCAGCCTGTGATCTTCTCCAAGCAAAACCATGACCAGGTTCCTCAAGAAATAAAACCATGACCAGGTTCCTCAAGAAATAAAACCATGACCAGGTTCCTCAAGAAATAAAACCAAGGGGAGATATTGTTGGCAACACAAAAGCTCTGCCACTCCATGCTCAGCTTCAGCGAGGGGTGGGAGCTTGATGAGGCCCCACCAAGTATTTGTGTCATCTGGTTAGAAATTGCAGGTTTATTGAAAGCCTGATTGCACTCATTTAGCTGTCACTCAAACTCTTCCACAGCCACTTATTAGAGCTGGAGCAGGGAGCAGTGAGACTCTGCTGAAGATCACCCATCCTTTCACAAATTCTCTCTTCTTGATGATTTAAGGCCATCAAGATGATGGTGCCTGAAAGCTGGAGGGGTGTCTGGATTTCAGAAGAAGTGCTTGAAGCCATGGTGACCTCCTCTGTCTTCATCACCCATGGAACCACATCACCCATGGAACCACATCACCCATGGAACCACATAATCTCTGAGGAGCAGCACAGGGGGGACCAGGAGGCCATGGGGATGGTGGGAGGATGGAGGATGGGATGTCAAGGAGCTGTTAAAAAAGGTGGTGGAGCAGTTTTAGGGAGATCTGAGCCCAAATATGCTCCAGTGTAGGGTGTGTTGTCCTTTGTAGGTCCCCACCACACTGAGAGTGGGTGGCCTGGCTGGAGATGGGCTTGAGCTCAATGTGGGGTTGGAAAAAATCACATTATTAGCACCATAGGTTGATTTTTTGGAGAAAAAACTCTTGAGTTTAAGCAAATCCCTAAAAATACTTCAAGGAAGAGAAAGATTTTTGTAGGAGAAAGATTTTAACCCATGGTGTGGGGATCATGGGCACATCCATACACATGTGCATGAGTTTGGAGGTCCAAAAGTGGCCAAAAAATAATGGGACAAAGCTCTTTGTCCCCCAGAGCATCCAGGAGTGATGATGCCGTTACCCTCCAGTTGTTATATTTATGTTCAACCCCTGGGGCCAGCATTTGAAAGATGGGAAGGATGATGTTCAAACCATCTCCTCCTTTCTTGCTTTGGGACCATGGCACTTCCCATCTCCTCCTTCTCATGAAAAAAAATCATCTTCCCTGGGGAAAAAAATCTGCTCAGCTCAGCCCCGGCTGATGGATGGTGGCAGGGACAGGCTGGCAAGAAACCAGATTGAAACTGGTGACTCATTTCCCACTGGAGGCTATTTTGGGGGAGGGGGGAGAAAAGCAGCCGTGTGTGTCCCCTCCCCTCCCACCTCAACATCCATCAGGTGGTTGGAAAGTCCCCGCAGCCACCTCCGACACCCCCCGCACTGCCGCGGGGCGGAGGAGTGAGGTTTCACCCTAATTAGAGCTTTTTCTCTCTTTTCTTGTGTCCTCACCCCATGCCACCCCCGTGGGATGAGGATGAAGCTTTGTCCCCATCGGTACCCACATCCCTGTGTCCCCTCCGGGCCGTTGATGGGTGACATTTGGCTGCACCCAGGAGGGGAGATAATTAGCAATCAGCTTGGCTAGGTAATTACCATCGCTTATAGACACTGTGATGTCTATAGGTGCTGTGATGGAGCCGATCAACAACCCAGTAAAACCAGTCCCAGATGGGTTTTGGGGTTAGAATTTGGTTTTTGAGGTGTTGATGGTCCCACCCAAGAGTGGAGGATGGTTTCTGAGCCCAAAGCACCCGCACGCACCCATCAAACCCCAAACACTGGCGCTGCCTCCAGCCGGGTTCTCACCGTGGCAAAAAAGATCTTGAGGTTGAAATGAAACAGGTTCAGCAATCAATTAAAAACCAATAATCATGATTAAGGGATTTATTTACTCAGCAACAACTCAATTCCTCCTCCTGCCTGCCAGCCCTGCCCATCCAGCCAGCCTCACCCCATCATTCCCAGTGTGGGTTCCAGTATCTCCCAGTAAAGAACCTGGGCTGATATCTGCTAAACCACCACGCACCAAAACAAAATCACCTGCAAAACCCCAGCGTTTGGTGCTTGGTGAGAGAAAAACTGCTACATCACCGTGTTTTCAGCACATCAACCCTCTGAGTCACCAGGGAATGTGCAGCGGGTTTTAATAGAGTCCCAACTGTCCCAGCGGGGCTGGTGTTTAACGTGCAGGGGCTTTGATTTGTTTGATCTTTATTTATTTAGAGTTATTTTTTTTTTCCATTAAAATTATTTCCTTCCAACACCCTGATATGTGGGAGGATGCAATAGCAGGAGTAAAAGGGGAGGTGATGCTGGATGCTGTGTGGGTGAGGATGGACAGACTCACTGCATCATTGGTCCTTTTGATTTATTTTATTTTATTTTATTTTATTTTATTTTATTTTATTTTATTTTATTTTATTTTATTTTATTTTATTTTATTTTATTTTATTTTATTTTTATTTATTTATTTTATTTTATTCTATTTTATTCTATTTTATTCTATTTTATTCTAATTTATTATTTTATTATTTTATTTCATTTTATTTTCTTTTCTTTTATTTCATTTTATTTTATTCCATTTATTATTATTTTATTTTATTTTATTTTATTTTATTTTATTTTATTTTATTTTATTTTATTTTATTTTATTTTATTTTATTTTATTTTATTTTATTTTATTTTATTTTATTTTATTTCATTTTATTTTTATTTTATTTTATTTTTTATTTTATTTCATTTTATTTTATTATTTCATTTTATTTTATTATTTCATTTTATTTTATTTTATTTTTAAGCACAAATGTAAAAATAACAATTATCCCTGATGATAACAGGAGCAGGGTTTTGGATGATGCTGGGTGAGGGGTGGGGAGGATGAAGTGGTCTCTCCATGAGGGATGGGGAAAGAAGCAGCTTGGTGTAGACATATTGGAGGTCTACCAAAGCTTGCCCAGGTAGAAAAGTTAATAAGAAAAAAGAAGTTAATAAGAAAATTTCATTTTTTTAATAAAAAAATATATTTTTAATAAGAATATTTTTTTTTTAATAAGAAAATTATATTTTTTTCAGGGTAAAATACAGAAATGGAGTGAGCAGATGGGCAGCGGGAAGGGGAGAGGAGGAGGGATGAGCCATGGGCTCCTTGCTGGGGGATATCGTGGTGACTGAAGGCTGCTGCCATGATAATAAGGGAATAAAAACCCAGCACAAGGAAATATTTCAGCCCCATGTGGTGGTTTTGTTTCATATCAAGAGCACTGGACGTTATTAAAACCAAACTCAAGGGTGGCCACACCTTGAAAAAACTGTATTTTTGTTTGGAAATGTTGGCCAGGGAGAGTTTAACCTGATCTGGTTGAAGATGTCCCTGCTGGTGGCAGGGGGGGTTGGACTAGGTGGGACCTTTAATGATCTTTTCCAACCCAAACCACTCTGAGATTCCATGATTTGATGATTCTCTGATTAACAGGAGCAGGAACAAAATGTGGGATGGTCTGAAATCCCACCCCCCACTGAGAAATGCACCCCCTCGAGCCAAGAAAACCTATAAATTGAACTATCAGCAGATGGCTCCATTTTCTGGCAAAATTGGGTCATTAAAAACCAGTTTGTTATATTAATTCCTGCAGTCGTGGTGGGGAAATTCCCCACGTCCCATCTCGCTGGTTTCCAGCACCATGGAAGGAAATAAGAAACCAGATTGAAAAGGCACCTGAAAATGCAGCGAAGGAGGAGGTGTGAGCTGGAAATCAACCTGCCCGTGGTGAGCTTCCATCCTCCTCCTCCTCCCCAGGGGGATGGTCCCGACCCTGAGCCGGGGCTGAGATCGAGAAGGTGCCTCACAATACGGGGTGAGGACCCACGTGATGCTCTGAGGTGGGGACACATCTCTCCATCTCTGTTTTCATGGAATAGTTTGGGTTGGAAAAGACCTTGAAGATCATGGAGTCCAACCATGAACCCAACACTGACCAGTCCCCACTAACCCATGTCCCTCAGCACTGTGTCTACACGACTCTTCAATCCCTCCAGGGATGGGGATTCCACCCCTGCCCTGGGCAACCCCTTCCAATGCCTCAGAACCCTTTCAGCAAAGAAATTCTTCCTCACATCCCATCTCAACTGCCCTGGCCACAACTGGAGCCCATTTCCTCTTGTCCTGTCCCTTGCTCCTTGGTGGCACAGCCCCACCCCCACCTCTCCCCACCCTCCTTTTGGGGCAGTTTTGAGGCCTTTGGTGCCTCCATGTCTTGAGGGGCTGCAGCAGGACTGGGTTTTGTGGGGAAGCAGGACTCGGTGGGTTCGTGCCCTTTGGGGATTTACCAAAAATTTCCCCCAAAATTTTATTTATTTAAATTTTTTTAATCCTGAGGGCTCAATCAGGGGCTTTTGGGGGAAGTTTGGGGGAAATTTGTCCTTCGCGGGCACCCGTCGCCCGCCGCAGAGGCTCATGGGATCGGTAGTTCTCACACCTCTGCCTTCACTACGCATGCGCAGCGCTCCCCCCACATGGGCTGTTCGAACTGGGGAAAACGTTCGCTGATTGGTCCGACTGCCATCTCCTCCCCGCCCACTTCCCCTTTGCTGAGTTGTGATTGGTTAGACCACGCCTCCTTCCTTCTGGTTGGTCGGATAAGATCAGTAGGCGGGGTTTAAGGCAGTGGCGGGAATTGCGGTGGGAGCCGGGCGCGAGCGGGCGCCGGTGGTGAGAGGAGATGGCGGCGGGGAGGGGAGAACGGGAACGAACCAGGCCTGAGGGGCTGGCGGGGAACGGGAGAGGGGCTCGGGCCCGAGGCGGGGCAGGGGCCTGAGGCAGGGCAGGGGCCTGAGGCCAAGTGCTGGGAAGAGCTGAGCCTGAGGGGCTGGTGGGAGTGGGGAAGGGGCTGGTGGGAGTGGGGAAGGGGCTGGTGGGAGTGGTGAAGCGCCTGAGGGTCGGGAAAAGGTCTGAGCAGGAGAAGGAGCTGAGGCTGTGGGCATAGGGAAGGATTCTGAGGTGGGGAGGTGGGGCAGGGGCCTGAGGTGGGGCAGGTGCTGGGAAGAGCTGGGCCTGAGGGGGATGGTGGGAGTGGGGAAGGGAGTGGGAGTGGGGAAAGGGGCTGAGGCGGGGCAAAGAGCTGGAGGTGGGGGGTAGGGAAAGAATCTGAGGTGGGGCAGGGGTCTTAGGCGAGGTGCTGGGAAGAGCTGGGCCTGAGGGAGGGGTGGGAGTGGGGAAGGGGCAGAGAGGGAGAAAGAGCTGGGGGTGGGCAAGGGAGCTGAGGTGGGGATGTGGGTAAGGGGCTTGGGGTGAAGCACGGCTCTGAGGTGGGGGAGGAAAGGGGTCTTAGGCAAGAAGTGGGAAGAGCTGGACCTGAAGAGATGGTGGGAGAGAGCTGAGGGTGAAGAAAGGGGCTGAGGTGGGAAAGGAGATGGGGCTGGGGGCATGGGGAAGGGTGCTGAGGTGGGGCAGGGGCCAGAGGTGGATGGGAGGGTCCTGAGGACATGGTGGAGAAGGTGCTGGGGAAGGGGGCTGAGGTAGGGAAGGGGCTTAGGTGAGGTACTGGGAAGAGCTGAGCCTGAGGGGCTGGGGAGGGTGAGGAAGGGGGCTGGTGGAGGTGAGGAAGGGGCAGGGCTGGGCTATGGTGGGGGTGGGTTTGGGAGGAGGTCGGGGTTTGGGCAGTGGTGGGGGCTGCTTTGGAGAGGAGAGGCTGGGGGGTGGGGAATAGGGTGGGAGGGGGTTGGGAAGGCTGGGTGAAAAGATGAAAGATTTGGGAAAGGAGCAGAGCTGGGGGATGGGGCTGGAGGAGGATTGAGGGGTTGAGCTGGGAAGAGGGGGGTTGGGGGAGCTGGACTGAGGGCTTGGGAAGGGAGGAGATTTTGGGGGACAGGAAGGTTTTGAAGGCAGCTGCAGGGTAGGGAGCAGGGAGGGAGGTTTGAAGGGGGCAGGGTTAAGGGGATTGGAAAAAGAACACGGGGGGTGTGAAAGCAGAGAAAAAAATGAGCTGGGAGGGTAGAATGAATGTATTGATTAAGGAGATGAGGGGCTAAAATGGGAGCAGGGTAATCAGGGATGGGGCTGGGGGGTGGGAATTGAATGAGGGACCTTGAGAATTGCAGGGGGGAGCCTGTGCTAGAGAGTGAAGTGACAACCTGGGGGCAGGTGACCTGGGAGTGGGATGAGGAGAGGAAACACAGTGTCAGGGGCTGGAAGAGGGTGAGCTGGAGAAAGGGGGGGAGTAGCAGGGCAGGGACTGGTAGCAAATTGGTGGTAGGAGTGCAGGGACATGATGTAGCCATGGATAAGGACAGTTATGAAGTGGGGAAAGTGAGGGTGAAAGATCTAGTGCCAACCTGCCACTTCTACCTCATTTTATTGCTTTCAAAGTCAATTCTGGTGACAATAAGTTCAGCTGGTACCCAGGAGGTCTTGGCTTCCCTTTGCTGCCCTGCTCAGGAAACGTGTCTACCTACTTCTTTCTCTTTCTCACTGAAGTTTTGTCTGCTGGGGACAAATCAATGTCACTTCCCAGGGGGTTGGATCCCACTGTGCACTCAGGATTGTCCTTGGCAACGCCTCGAAGTTACCATGGATATCGTTTTTTCTCTTAACACCCTGTTTTAGCTGTTGATCCTCGTGCAGCTGAGGAAACTACTTAGTTTGGGAGAGTTTTAAGTATTTTATTCTCTTCTCTTCCACTTTTGTTTGTTTTTTTGGCTGCAGGTGACAACTTAATGCCATGAATTCAAACATTTCCCTCTGATTTACACTCCCTGAG
This sequence comes from Caprimulgus europaeus, assembly GCA_907165065.1. The sequence goes on along the minus strand of OU015524.1, from coordinate 123,167,551 downwards.
CCAGAGTGAGGGATGGCTGCAGAAGCCAAGTACAGCATCGTTCGAGAAGTAGGACGAGGGAGCTATGGGGTGGTTTATGAAGCTCTCCTTAATCAAACTAGAAGCAAAGTAGCTGTCAAAAGGATGCACTGTAATGGACCTGAAAATGTAGAACTGGCTCTGCAAGAATTCTGGGCCCTGCAGAGCATCCAGAGCCAACACGAGAACGTGATCCAGTTGGAGGAGTGTGTCCTGCAGAGCGGCCGGGTCTTCCAGCCCATGAGTCACCCTCACAGGAAATCAGGCAGCCACTTGCTGCTGGTTGAGACCTGCCTGAAGGGCCGGAGGTGCATGGATCCCAGATCTGCCTGTTTCCTCTGGTTTGTGATGGAGTTCTGTGACGGTGGCACCATGAGTGAATATCTCCTGTCGCGCGGCCCCGACGCCCGGCTCAATCGCAGCTTCATGCGGCAGCTCAGCAGCGCCGTGGCTTTCCTGCACCGCAACCAGATTGTGCACAGGGACCTGAAATCTGACAATATTTTGATCTCTCATAGACTTGGAAGTCCCATGGTAAAGGTAAGGGAATCAAACAAGGTCCCTTTGAGAGGGGATCTGATCTATCTGCTCCCCAGATCAAGAGGGACGGGGAGCTGCTTGAGAGGGTTCAGTGGAGGCCACAAAGATGATGAGGGGCCTGGAACATCTCCTGTGTGAGGAGAGGCTGAGAGAGCTGGGACTGTTCAGCCTGGAGAAGAGCAGCCTGAGAGGGGATCTGATCAATGTCTGTAAATATCTGAAGTGTGGGGGCCAAATGGATGGGGCCGGGCTCTTCTCGGTGGTGCCCAGTGACAGGACAAGGGGCAATGGGCACAAACTGGGACACCAGAAGTTCCAGACAAACTAAAGGAAAAACTTCTTTGCTGTGAGGGTGCCAGAGCCCTGGGCCAGGCTGCCCAGAGAGGCTGTGGAGTCTCCATCTCTGGAGATGTTCAAACCCACCTGGACACTTTCCTGTGCAACCTGGTGTAGGGAACCTGCTTTGTCAGGGGGGTTGGACTGGATGATCTCCTGAGCTCCCTTCCAGCCCCACCAGTCTGTGAAACAGGAGAGTGACCAAGAGAGTGTGTTTCGGAATGGGCTTTTGGTCAGTCTTGTCACACTGGTAAGAAATACCTGATATTAGTTGTGAGCTTTTATTTTGGGAAGAAAATAAAGGTCAGGACAGTGTGTTTCTGTCAAGTCCATCCACTGCTTATCCTGCTAACAGGAATAATTCAGGGCTGTCAAACCTCTGCACGCCAGATCATCAGAGAGATCACGATGGGTCAAAAATGAAGCAATACTTTTTGTTCCCTCCAACTTGAGGAACACACTGCTCTGTTCCAACAGCCAGCACTTCCAATATTGCTGCCTCAAGCTCATCTTGATCTTCAGGGGTGGAGGTGGGGGATGTCTTTGTGCTTTGTGTGGGTTGATTCCCTGTTGGGAGATGAAGACTGGCTAGTTGCTTTTCTTCTAGCAGCGGACTGAAAGTCTGTACAGCTGCTTTTCACAGAGCTGGAAAAACTGAGAGCCAGCTTTACCCCTGAACTTTCAATCCCAAGAGTTCCTGTAATTAGACATAAAATAATAAGTCAATACCTTGCAGACAATTTCTTTCTTGACCATTCAGATCAATAATGGTGTTTGTACTTCCACCTGGAGAGCTGTCAAGGGACGCTCAAATCAATGTCACCTTAATCACTCTGGATAATAATGGTCACCCAAGGGATTCAGTGCACTCACCATGGAGCAGCAAGAGCCACTTCTACCAGAGATGTTGTTTAAAGTGTATTTATACCTGATTAGATAGAATCAGAATGAACTTCACAGATAAATAACGAGCCCATATCTGTTTTGCCCATCTTGGGAAGGGGGGAAAAAAAACCAACCAGAAAGGAGTTAGGAAGCAGAGAGCTGATGGGAAGGAATCAGCTCTGAATTTCAGTGGGGTTGTGAGCATCAGTGCTGTGCTGTGGTGGGTTTCTGAGTGGGATTCACTGAGCTGCTCTTTGTAAAGACACTTGGAAACTCAAAGTTTGTGAAGGAGTCATTTTTCCTCTTCTCCTGGTGCCTTGCAGGTCGCAGATTTTGGCCTCAGCAAGGTGTGTCAGGGCAAAGGGAACGTGAACCAGCATCGCTTCTCCTCGGCTTGTGGCTCCAACTTCTACATGGCCCCAGAAGTGTGGGAAGGTCACTACACTGCCAAGGCTGACGTCTTTGCCCTGGGGATCATTTTCTGGGCGATGGTTGAGAGGATCACCTTCAGGGACGGCGATACTCAGAAGGAACTGCTGGGTGAGGATCAGCTCAGTGCTGTCCTGTGGTTGGTGGGCGTTATGGATGTGTAGGGATCCTCTCAGAGGAGTTTCTCCCAGGTGTACTTGGAAATAAGGTGACATTTATGCTTTGGATGCATCATTTTCCAGGAGTTTCCAAGCACTGGGTTGGACTTGATGATCTTCTGAGGTCCCTTCCAACCCCTATGATTCTGTGAACCCAAAGAAACCCAAAGTTGAAGGTTTTGGGGTGTTTTGTTTTCTAAGAGAACTGCAAAGAAATCTCTTTTTCTTCAGCACACTTTGCTCCTAGTTTGGTTGCTTCTCATGTAGAGTTTCCAGGTCTTGAAGAGATATCATTAAGGCAAAGGGAAATGCTTTTTATATTTACAAATTATTTGGTTTGGAAGATTGTTCCTTCTGCCAGAAATACTCTGTGGGATTTAAAGGTTAAAGGGAAAGATCTGGCTTCTCTGCTGTCATGATTTCCTTACCCTAAGGAACTCTCTTCAAAAATGGAGTTGGCCCTTTTATTGTCACTAAAGAATTGTAAGAGGAGGGGAAAAAAAAAACCTCATAGCTGTTGGTGAGGCATCTGTTATACAGCTATGCTCTTGATAGAGGATTTGGTATCTGTTTACTTCCATTTGCTCCATTTTAATGCTCTTAAAACCAAAACCTTTCTGGAATTGAGCTTATGGGTTTGCTCATAGCCTTGATTTGGCATAACCAAGAGATAGGATCACTGGGAACACTCAAAGGATGTTCCAAGGAGCCAAATAATAAACTGGGAAAGGATGTTTAGAGAAGTTTCTCTGCCATCTGGCTGAGTTTCCTCACAGTTGAGAGATGGTGAGATCTCCCAGGGATGACTCCTGATGGCCTCCTCTCTCCCCCACCTCCTCTTTCCTCCCAGTCCCCCCCATCCACACAGGCTTGAAATACTTTGTCCTAAATGAGTTCAGAAAAGTAGATTGCAGTGGAAAATCCATCTTGAGAGGAGAGAAAGCCAGTCATGCCCATTAGCATAATAATTGAAGACATCTACCCAGGCTCTGAGATCTCTATACCTGTCTCTCTGTCTTTTTAAAGTGTTTAAATTCTTAAAAGGAATTTCTTGAGAAGCTTTTGTGCTACCCCTTTAATTTTTTTTCTTTTCTTCTCTTTTTTTTTTTCATCTTCAAGTAACCTCAGTTCTAATTCTATTATTTATTTCTTTCCCAAATGCCAAACATTGATAAATGTTTTAGTTCCTGCCTACAGAAACAAGCAAATGGCTGCAGCTGAGACCAAAAGCATGAACAGATTTCATTAAAACAGCTACTGGCCAACTGGAGATAAGGAGTTTTGTGAGGCCAACCTTCTCCATACCCAGACAGGTCACTTGTTTTGGTTTTTTTTTACCTTTTTCCTGTCTGTTTTGGAAGCCCTGTTAATCATTTTCAACAACCAGTGAAATTATTTAGATTATCAGGAGCAAATTTACATTTCCCTCCCTGAATCTCGCCGAGGAGAAGTTGGCTAACGGTAAATGGCATATGCTGGCATTTTAATTGGAAATTGTTTGACTAACTGAGCAAATAAGTTTTGTTTTTAACTCTTTCAAGTTCATTTTATCCAAACACAGTCTCCTTCCTTCTTCCAGAGCTTGTGAGTCTGCTGAAATGGAGTAAAAGGGAGGAAATTCACGTCAGCAGCCCATTTTCTCTGCAGGTGATCCGTCACCGCTCGACGAGCGCACGCCGTGCTTCAGCTTGCACCCTCTGTTACACACACACAGCCTTGTGCAACACCTTGATAACTGTTGGAAAGTAAAAGCCTCTTCTGATAACCACCTCTCTCAATGTTTGTCTTGGCAGTCACCTCTCAATAAGTGATTTTTCTGGTCATCTTTCAGATGTTTTTTGTTTTCCAGGTTGTCTCTCCCTACGCCACGTGCCAACATTTTGTCTCAGCTTTCCTCTACCTGTATAACCTTTATATATATATAAAATATATATATATATATAAATCTTTACCTGTGTTCAGGGACTTACATCTGCCAAGGCAAGGAGCTGATTCCTCTTGGAGAAGCATTGCTGGTGTTTTCCTCTACCTGTATAACCTGACTCCCTCTTTATCCTGTGTTCAGGGACTTACATCTGCCAAGGCAAGGAGCTGATTCCTCTTGGAGAAGCATTGCTGGAGAACCCAAACATGAAATTACAGATTCCTTTGAAGAATAAGAAATCCATGCCAGAGGATCTCTGCAAGCTGCTGCATGACATGTTGGCTTTTAACCCCAAGGAGAGGTTGGATGCTTTCCAGCTGGAAGTCCGCATCCGACAAATCTCCTACGGCAAAACACCTCAGCGCTCCGTCTCCTAGGGGCGAAGGACCTTCAGGTTGGTGTCTCTGCCAGGCTGCTCCCTCTTTAGTCTCAGCTTACAGAGGATTTTCTCTTCCTGACCTCCAGGCCAAAGCCCTCTAAATCAAAGGTGACCTTTAGCAAGTCTGAAAATTCAGCTGTAGGAAGATAGAATCAAACTAGGAGAAGAAAAGGCTTCACTCAACGTTTGGGGAAAGAAATTGGGTTGAAGTACATCTAACAAAGCAACTTTGGCCTCCTTAATGGGCTGTGTTCAGGGAATTGTGCTGTCTGTATTTGGGCCAGCCTGTCTCTTACCCTAAATCTCTGATTCCACAAACAAGGGCAGATTTCTGCCATCACTCCAGCATTTACCTGTGCTTGTTTGTTGCTTTTACCATATATTTCCTAACCTAAATAAACACTGAAATGGGCAAAGTTACTGCATAGTTGTAGGTGTGAATCTTAAATATAGTATTCAGGTATGATAGTAACTGCCAGGTTAAAGACAGATCTTTTAATTTTATTTTATTTTTAATTGAAGCACTATTAATGCTCAGAGCTGGGTGCACCAGATGATAGAGGAGCTTCTCATCCTGGACTGTTTCACATGGAAAGGCCTTGAAGAATGTTTTTGACAAAGGCTGGACTGGAAGTCTGATGGTTTTGCTGAGCCCTGCAGTGAGACTGTGGTTTTTATGTGCCTACTTTGGGGAAAAAAAAGAAATAATTGATCCTAATGCTGGGGAGTTCTCAGTGTCCTCAATCCTTGATGGAAGTTGGACTGTCCAGCATAAAATTCAAGATGGTCTGTCAGATTCTGTGTCTTTCAGCAGAGCAACAAAAATACAGAAAGGAGTTTCCAGGATTTTCAAGCTCTGTCTTCTGCTCTCATGGGCTTCATATCCTAGAACTGATTTGGGAAATGCATCCTAGAAATAAAAGGTTTTGTGTCTGATACTGAGCATCTGGCTGTCCTTACAGCCAAGGACCTTGTCAAAACACATTTCTGAGCAGCTGAATACTCTTGAGCTTGTGACAGGTTTGTCCTTTTGCTTTAAAGGTGTTTCTCCTTCCTGGGTGTTTGCCCTTCCTGAACTGTTTTAGAGAGAACAGTTGTAGCCTCAGCAGCATTTCTTCCTGTCCAGGGTTGCTTGGTTGGCTCTTCTGTCTCCTCCATATACAAATAATTTCTCCACTTGCTGTAGATAAATCTTCTCAGGTCTTTGTCAAGCTCTGACATTTACTATCTAGTCTGGAAATATTCCTCCTGATATATTCCAGGATCACATCTCTCTCCTTTCATATCTGTATCACTTAATCCTCTCATAATTACTTTGTATCCTGAAGCCCTTTTTGACTTGAATTGCTTCAAAATTGGTAATATTTCTGGATTACAGTAGAAATTTTGTTCACAGATGCCTGACCTGATGTTTTCTGTCCCTGAGTTTCACCTCCTGTCAGTTAGAGGAAACAGTGAATGACCCTGAATGTTTCCTCATCCTTTTTTCTGTAATTGTATTTATTACCTCCAGCTTGTGTGTCATCAGCACGCTTCTAATTGTGCCCAGGCTCTTAGTGAAAACCTTAATTAAACAAGGCCATTGCCAGTGCCAATCTTGATAAAACTCTACTCTAGCATCTTCATTTCCAAATTATCCTCTTCACTTTTCCCTTGGGCCAGGTTAACTGCCTTTCATCTTCCTTTTTCTTAATCCCAGTCTTCTCCTGGGAGAAGACACAATACTTGTGTGCTGCTACATCAGATGCCTCACTGAAATCTCAGTGGACAAGACCAACGCTGCTTTTTACCTAGAAAAATCAGTTTTATTGCTAAAAATGACTTAATTAGTCTGATAGGATCTGCAGTTCTGAGGACTCCCACCTGAAAGAGGAGGCCTGGCATACTCTAAGAGCAACAGTACCACTAGTTGGCAGGCCAGCCCTGAAGTGGTTAGTGTGCTAGAGAGGAATTTGCAAGGATAAAGAGGGGGAAAAAAGGCTCTAGCAGCACAGTGTCAGCCTTACTGCTGTTCACTTTCCTTTTTCATGTCATACCTGGCTTCCCTGCTTCAGAAGAAATTCTCTGGTTGCAAATTCAAATCAAACAGCAGATACTTTATTTTTTTTTCCATAATGTTTTGATATCACAGGGCAATGAACTCGACAGTCTAAGGCAGCCAGACACTAAATCCTGGCCAGGCTGGATCCATGGGCTGAGGCCAGTGACATGAAGTTCAACCAGGCCAAGTGCTGGGTCCTGCCCTTGGGTCACAACAACCCCCGGCAGCTCCAGGCTTGGGGAGGAGTGGGGGGAGAGCTGCTGGGCACAGAGGGACCTGGGGGTGTTGGTGGGCAGCGGCTGAACAGGAGTCAGCAGAGTGCCCAGGTGGCCAAGAAGGCCAAGGGCATCCTGGCCTGGATCAGCACCAGTGTGGCCAGTAGGAGCAGGGAAGTTCTCTTCCCCCTGCACTGGGCACTGGTGAGGCCACAGCTCGAGTGCTGGGTTCAGTGTTGGGCCCCTGACTCCAAGAAGGACCTGGAGGTGCTGGAGCGTGTCCAGAGAAGGGAACAGAGCTGGGGAAGGGTCTGGAGCACAAGTGTGCTGAGTTCCCGGCTGAGGGAACTGGGGGTGCTGAGCCTGGAGAAAAGGAGGCTGAGGGGAGACCTTCTGGCTCTGTCCAAGTCCCTTGGAGGAGGGTGGAGAGAGGTGGGGGTGGGTCTGTTCCACCAAGGAGCAAGGGACAGGGCAAGAGGAAATGGGCTCCAGTTGTGGCCAGGGCAGTTGAGATGGGATGTGAGGAAGAATTTCTTTGCTGAAAGGGTTCTGAGGCATTGGAAGGGGTTGCCCAGGGCAGTGGTGGAGTCCCCATCCCTGGAGGGATTGAAGAGTGGTGTAGACACAGTGCTGAGGGACATGGGTCAGTGGGGACTGGTCAGTGCTGGGCTCATGGTTGGACTCGATGAGCTTCAAGGGCTTTTCCAACCACTACCATTCTGTGATTCTAAATCTCCCCAGAACAGGGTGGAAAAACACCTACAGGAGTTTTCTTTACTGAATTTAAAGACAAGGCTGTGGATATCACCTGGGATTCAGGAAGTCCTTCCATTAACTACGGCTCAGAACTGGGATTTTCACTGAGGGCATCCTGGTGTACCTGCCCTGTGCTGGGGATGTCCCTCAGGCAGAGCAGTGGCCAGGGGACCTTTGTAGGGTGCTTCTGGCCAAGAAGTGTTTTATTTTGCCACGTTTCTTTGGCAGGTGTCGTGTTCTGCTGTGAGCTGGAGGCCTGGGAGATGACAAACAACTCTGCCTTCTCTTGGAATTGAGCAGGTCCATCAGAAGACTGTTGCTGGCTTCCAGTTCTCCCCAACAGTTCTATTGAAAATGGACAAAACTTTATTTATTTGTACAGTAATTTTAAGAAAAGAACTACCAAAAAAAGAAAAAATCTATTTTTATGCCAGCCATTGGTGTTTTTATATTTGTGTTTTTACCCAGCAAGTAACATAGGTGACAACTTGGCTGAGGTGACCTTGACTGGGCACAGCTGTAGAGGAATTTTTGAACTTACTCTTTTTAAATCCATTTTTTTTTTTGCCATCCTGTGACTGCTCTTTTAAAGGACCACAAAGAACCAACACAGAAACCATCTGGAGACAAGTTTCTCTACCCTGTTGCATGTTAACTACCTTTCCAGCCCTGGTTTTTCACTGATAACACCACATTGCTTGTCCTTGGCAGAGAAATTGTCTTTACAATGTTTAATTAGAGCTTTTTTTTTGGAGGTTGGGGTGGGTTTAATTCTTCCCTCTGTGTTCCTTGGCCACGTAACTGAGCGATGTTTGCTGAATGAGCTGGCCAAGCGTTCTGTGCCTATTCTGACAAGTTTCAAACTGAAACAAGAATGTATTTTCTTCACAGAATATTCATTTTGAATATTCTTGCTTAGATTAACTCAAATGCTTTCTTAAAATAAATACAAAGAATGGTGAAGATGCCAACTCTTGATGAGAACGTGTGCGTCACGAACACTTCAAGTCGTTTAAGGCATCGTGCTTCCTGCTGTGTTAGCTGCTTGCACCAGCTGTTCTGACAAGGGGAATGAAAAGGACTGAACTGGAATCTTGGCAGGTAAAGGGGGAGTTTAATTTGCACCCTGTTAGAAAAAAATAATATTGGAATGTCTGTGTAAACTCCTGCTGATCTGTGCTGTTGTGAAAAGGTGGGAGCTCCTCAAAAAGGTTCCTCTTGTGCTCTTCTGTTGGGCAGAGGTGAGGTTGTGTCCTTCCTTCTGTGGGACACCTCTCTGCCACACAGAGGACATAAATACATTTATTTCCCTTAAAAATAGATTATTTATTCCTTCCCCTGTCCCACTCTGCTAAAATTGCTGCTCCAAGTTGTAAGATATATTTCTCTTGCTCCAACAAGCACTCATTGACCTCTGTCCTCAGAGCAGGTAACGACTGGAGGACTCCATAGGAGCCATCCCTGAACAGAACTGTTGTGGGAATGTATAAAAAAAATAAGTTAATTCAAATAATGAAATTAAACTTGACTTTTGAATTTAGAGAATCCTTCATCCAACAGCGTGAAGCACACTCGTGCCACAGCGATAGACACGGTTCCTTTGACGCTCATTCGACTCTGGAAGCCTCTGTGGAGACTGGAAACCAGCTGGGAATGGGAGCCTGGATCTTGCTTTTCTGGAGAACACTTCTGGTAGGAGACAGGGTCTGGCTTGGATTGCAGCTCTACACCTGCAGTCTGAACCTAGTTTTGCCTCAAATCCCAGTGGCTCTTGCCTCAAATCCCAGTGGCTCTTGCCTCAAATCCCAGTGGCTCTTGCCTCAACCCCCAGTGGCTCTTGCCTCAACCCCCAGTGGCTCTTGCCTCAACCCCCAGTGGCTCTTGCCTCAACCCCCAGTGGCTCTTGCCTCAACCCCCAGTGGCTCTTGCCTCAAATCCCAGTGGCTCTTGCCTAAACCCAGTTGCTGCCTTGATTTCTAACTGAGGAATCAGGGCTGTGTGCTGGGTTTTCCTTGTTTATAAATACTCCACTGCTTTGTGGAGCAAAAAAAAGCTTTTCCCTCCTTCTCCTCCTAATCCTGAAGCCCCTCTCAACTCTTGTTTCTGCCACCTCTCCTCAGAACACGCTGGTGAGCTTGCAGGGCTGGTTTTAGTCAAGACCAGGTCTGGGGTTTGGTTTTTTTTAATCTGGAATACAGAGAGGTTTGCACATCCTCACAACACATGAGAAAATTGCAGGGCTCAAGAATTTTACTCATTTTCCTCCTTGTTTTTTCCTTGTTTACTCATTTTCTTCCTTGTTTTGCCGTGCCAGGCGTGCACCCTCCCAGCTGCTAGATATTTTTAGCTCCTCTATGCTTTAGTCACTTGAAACTGTATTTTATAAATTAATAAAACACTGTGTTTTGGGTTTTTTTTTTAAAGTGTGGTAATACTGAGCATCTCTTCAGAGTCACATCTAACACATTAATTTTTTTTTTTAGGTATCACAATTTAGGAAGTTTTACTCTTAATACCTCTTGAATTGATAAATGAATATATGCAGTGACAGCCTCTAATTTAAGTGACTGCTGCTTAGGGAAAGGGGTGGCAGGGAGGATCCTGGAGCTCTCTGAAAACAAATGTGATATTCAACAGTGATCTCAAGGGTAAATGGCATGTCTGTAGCTGGGAAAGGAACAGAATAAAAGGGAAGAGTGAGTGAATCCATGGTATTCTGTTCCAATATTAATAATATTCCTGATAATATTCCATCAGCATTTGGCCAAGGCCCTCAGGGCCATGGTGTGAATGTTGGGATTGTCCTGTGCAGGGACAGCAGTTGGACTCCATCATCCTGGTGGGTCCCTTCCAACTCCCAACATTCAATGATTCCAATATAGCTGAGCAAAAAAAAGAAAAATACAGGGGATTTTGTCAAAACCCAACAATTTGGGAATGGGCTGTTGATTAAATTATGTATGGTACAGAGAAAACCAGCTCCTCTTTATTGAGTGGGTGCTTTCTGCTGTGAGAACTAAGGGGGTGCAGCTCCCTGGTGGTAGCAGAAGTGTCAGAGGGCTTTAATCCCACGTGTTTGTGGGAGATAAATCAGGGAGCAGTCACTGAACAGAGGCTGAGAGCAACCTTTGGTTCAGGGAGTTCCAGTTTAGCTGCTGCTGGAGCCGTTCTCTCCGTGGTGCCCTCCTTGTAAATGGTTTTTCTTCTATCTTCTGGGGGAGATGGTGATGCTGCTGTCCTCTCCTCATCCTAAAGCCCCAAATATTGCTGCCCATCACTCCTGTCATGGTAAAATAGCTGGGTCTTGGTAAAAAAACACTGCTGTGGTGACTGGAGGAGACATTTGGCAGCAGTTGTTGCTTCATGTTGAGGAGGAGCACGGCACTGGCAAGGGTGACAGGGCCACAAGCAGGCACCTCAGCTCAGCACCCACCTGGTGGGGCTTTGACACTGTTGGGTTTTCCTTAGATCAGAGCACAGGCAGAGGTCACAAGGGATGGACCACCCCATTTTTCTTCATCTACAATCATAAGAAAAGAGAAAAGAACGGTGAGGAGCGTGGATCCGTGATTCAGCTTTGTACTTCAAGCAAACAGGAGGTGAAGCTCTGTTCTGCTTTGCTGGAGGGGAAGAAAATGTGTAAATTCTCCATTTTCCTTCTCTCCTCCTCACAATAAGTCTCATGTTTGGTAGAACAGCTTCTCTACATGCTGGAGTTGTCCATCTAGGCAGGCAGTTGAACAGATCACTCTGGTTTAAGGATGCTTCAGACTAGTTGGTTGTTTTGGGGGGTTGGACTGGATGATCTTTCGAGGTCCCTTCCAATCCCTGACACTCTGTGTTTTGTTTTGTGGGTTGGTTGGGTTTTGGGGACAAATAACATCACTCACAGAGATGCAAGATAGCCAGGGGCTGGATTTATCCAGGGAAGAGTGAAATGCTGGCTCCCATCCCCAGTCAGGAGCAAGTCAGTCAATACTATTCTATTTTTCTTGCAAATTAAGCATTGCCTACAAATCATTCATTAGCAGAATCCTCTGTTCATCATAAATCCCAGCACATCTCAGAGGACAGCAGAAGCAGAAGGTCTTTCTTTTCTTCCATCTGTTAAATACATCATCGTAGCTGGTCCTCGTACAGCTGCTGGGAAGCGCTTTTTGGAACTCAATAAATTCAGAGGTCTGTTAATCACAAAGACTAATGAAGGTGCTGGGGCTGCCTGTCACTGAGCAGTTATCTGCAGGCAGCTGGGGTGGCTGGAGGTGTAGATCATTCTTGGGGGGGTGGGGTGGACAGAGGAGCTGGTTGGATAAAAGTGTCTCATCACAGGGGGACAAGATAAGGAAACCAGATTTGAGGGTTCTCAAGCTCGAGCGATGGGTGTGGTGGTTGGCTCCAGTGGAAGCTGCAGGCTGTGGTGTGGGTGCTGCTATGATCCTGATTCACCAGCTGGAAATGTTCCCTTTAGGAAGGGTTCAGAGGAATAATTTAATTTCTTCGTGGCTGGAGAGGTGAGAACGAAGTTATTGCCTTGTGTGGGTGCAGAAGTGAACGGGCGTCGCTCGTGGACTGGCTGAATCTAGAGAAATATTTTTGCAAGAAAAAGAGAAAATGGGGAAGCCTGCAGCTTAACCCACTGGAGATGGATTAAAAACTGTTCCCTAATTAAAACCTTTAGTACTTGTGGTGGTTGCACTTGGCTGGCAGCCAAACCCAGCTGCTCGCTCACTGCCCACCCAGGGGATAGGGGAGAGAATTGGGGGGCAGGGGAAGGAGACTCGTAGGGGAGAGAAGAACAAGAAAATAACTGAAATAAAAGAAAACTTAAAATAATAATGATATTAAGATAGGAATGATAATAATAATAGTAATAAACTATGCAAATGAGCGCTGCCCAGTGCCATTGCTCAGCACCCGCCCACCCAGCCCGGCCCGTGCCCAGAGAACGATCCCGGAGCAGCGACAATCCCGACCCGAAACCGCAATCCCGGGAGAGCCAGAGCCCGAGCCAGAGCCAGAGAGAGCCAGAGAGGAAGAGCCCCTCATGGATCTCCTGCCCATGGGGGACAGGAGCTGGAACAGCCCCTTGGCAGAGCCCAGTGCCCATGGAGCTGATCCATGGCAATGTTCCTCACCCCTGAGATCTTGCACTTTGCAGCCCAGCAAAACACAAAGTCCTTTGACTTCCAGCGCCAGTTGCAAACATCAGGATGTTCTCAGCGTTTCTCTGCTCCCAAATCCCAGCTGAACCCAACCCCCAGCGCTGTTCTGGCTGCTGAGCAGAACCAGCTCTGGCCCAGCTCACATCAGGACATCACTGAAGCACTCAATTCACATTCATTGTTCCTTCTCTCACCCTGAACTTTGAACATGTTTCTCCTCTGCCCACCAAGGCAGCTGTATCTGCAGCAGGTAGATCACTGGCACTGCACTCCTGTTCTGTTTGCAAGGTGTGATCCAGGGCAACCTGTAAAGACACCTACGTGCCACAGCTGATGTTGCACAGGAACATCATCGAGAGAGAGGATTTGAAAAGGTAATGAGCTTGTGCAGTTGGAGCTGTCAGTCCCTGTTGTTCTTTCCAGAGCCTTCATACAGTCTTAATTGATTTTGCTGAGGCTTTGTGAAGTTGGAAGAAGTGCTTTGCTCCCTTTTAAGCTTACTTAGCTTTCCTTTATTCTCAAAGAGCTGCAGGATCAGAGAATTTAGATTAAATTGTTTTGAAATGGAAACAATGTGCAGTCTGCTGGTGTTATTCACACCTCCTCGCAGTGCTGCTGCCTGGCACAGCCTTGGCTTTGCTCCTTGTTCCCAGGGCTGTTTGCAGGATAACCTGGAGTGCAAAGGGGATGGGCTTCCCAGGAAGACAAGTGTGGTGGTTTCACCCACAGCTCAGACCATGAGGTCCTGCACTCACCCCCAGCCTGGTGAGATGGGAGAGAAACACCCCAAAGGGCTGGTGGGGTGGGATGAGGACAGGGAGGGCTCACTCACCAGGGATGGGCACGGGCAGCACAGACTCCACTTGGGGAACAAAAATCCATTTAATGAGTTCCCAATCAATCAGAGTAGGACAGTGAGACACAACAGCCACCTCTGACAGCACCTTCCCCACCCCTCCCTTCTCCTGGGCTCCCATCACTTTGCTCCCCATTTCTGTCCCTTCTCCCCAGGGCACAGGGACAGGGAATGGGGCTTCAGTCCGTTCCTCTCTGCTGCTCTTCCCGGCACAAGATCCCTCCCGTGGGGTAAAAGAGTCCAGGGACAAAGTGTTCCAGCGTGGGCTGCCCATGGATCTGTCTGTCCTCCTCCTCCTCCTTCCTCCTGGCAAGGAAGCTCTCTCTTTGTTTAGGTCGATGATTGTCTTTTGTTCAGGTCAACGGCCTCTCCTCCAGGTTCTCTTCACCTTCTCTTCAAAACCTTCATAAATATTGATTTGAAGAGGTGTTTTTTTCTATTGCTAATTGGCTCAGCCTGGGCTGGAGGTGAGTCCATCATGGAGTCCAACTGCTGTCCCTGCACAGGACAATCCCAACATTCACACCATGTCCCTCAGGGCCTTGGCCAAATGCTGCTGGAATCTTGTCAGCCTTGGGGCCATGAGCACCTCCCTGGGGAGCCTGTGCCAGTGCTCCACCACCCTCTGCCTCAAGAACCTTTTCCTCATGGCCAACCTCCCCCTCCCCTGCCACATCTTCCTGCCATGGCCTCTGCTCCTGGCGTTGGTGGCCAGAGAGAAGAGATCAGTGCCTGCCTCTCCTCTAAATTTCTTGACCCTCCCCAATACAGTCAATGATGCAGGAGTTTGAAATCCCAACAGCAGAGGAGAGGGATGGGGTCCCTTAAGGATGCTCCTGCATGAGGATGTGTGACCCAGGAGCAGCGTCCTCAGCTTGTGCTTCACCACTGGCTTCTTGGGAAGTGATCTGAAATGGCTGTGGGATGCATCAAGTCCTTCCAGGGATGAAAACACATCTATACAAGGCTCATATGGTGTATGTGAAGGGCTTGGACCTCGATGGGCTTGGACCTCTAGTGCCCAAGAACCACCAGTGGTGACAACTGCTGGTGGACATGGCCAGGACAGAGCTTATATTTCATTTTCAGACTGATTATCAGCTGGATTTGGACAAAAACTAGATCTGCAGCGGTTCTGGGAGGAAGCATCAATGAAAACGGGCATCTCCAGAGGAATTTGTACACATTCACTTCAGAGTTTTATATATATATATTGTTTTTTTTAACCCTTTAAGCCACCACCAAGCGCTGCTGGAGGCGTGTGCTGAATGACTTCAGCTGGCACTTCAGACCTGAGGAGTCTCAGCCTTCTGCTGACACAAAAGATTGAGGTTAAACCACCACGTTTGGCTTTTCCCCACGATTATAAATAAACTGAAAGAGAGGGTGGGGGGCAGAAATAAAGCCATTTATTTTTTGGTGTTGCTGCAAGAGGTCAGAACCACCAAAGCAGCTCTGTGAGTCAGCGCAGGGCCTGGTGGCCTTTGGAAGGGGATTTTGGGCATTAAAACCCAGAGATTGGGGGTGACAGGGAAGGGACAAACAGGGAAGGAGGCAGTGATGTCGATAAATCGATGCCAAACCATTTCTTTCCCATTTGGAAAAGGACTTGGGGTGAACCCAAAGGTTTTTGTGCCGCGGTTTTACTCGAGGGCTGAGCGGAGCCGTTTGACCTCGACTTTGTTTTTCCCAAAGCTGATGAGTGCAGCCGGATCGTGACTGCTGGATTTTTTTTAAATCAACTTTTTTTCTGGCTCCTGCATCTCCTGATTTAATTTCCTCCTTTCCTTCCAGATTGGCCACAGATTCCCCGAGCTCCCGGCGTGCCGGTTTATTGCACTGGAGGCAGGAGGCAGCTCCCGCTGCTGCGCACGGAGGATGCAAGAGAAGAAGAAACACAAAATCCAAGCTGGCAGAAGGGATCTGATCCTTGAGAGCGGGTCAGACCCCCACCACCCTCAGATCCTCACCAGAGAGGCTGCCCAGTGTCAGTCAGCATTTCAGGGTCACTTGCTCTTTTGTTTTTTCTTCTCTATTTTAGTTTGTTGGGTGTAAAAGACTCTCTAAGAAAATGCTGATAGGTAAAATGATGTTGATGAACAGAAATATTATGGTTAGGATGAAAAATTAGAAACATTTCATAAAATAATAGAAAAATAATTCTTATAAATCAGGCAACCACGCTGCTTCTCACTTTGCCCTTTGTTTAGCCCTCTCCATAGTTGGTTTAAAACCCAACCCAGCTGAATCAACAAGAATAATAGAATTAAGAGACATAGCAATTATAGAGGATCAGTGATTAACTTGGAGTAAGCGAATTGGGAAAGGTTCCAGATTTTAAAATAGACTTTAAAAAGTTAAATGTCATTAGATAAGTTTTTCTTAGCAGTGCAAAGGTGAGCAGAGAGGAAGATTATTCAAGATCAGTGAATACAGTGACCAGAGTGGGACCAGCAAACTGGAACTGGAAGAGGAACTGAGATGAGATGAGAAGAATCAGCTGAGTTTGGAGAGTCACTGTGGATTTTTATAGAATTTTAAATTAAGGAGAAATTGGGAACTGAGGGTTGGTGGGAAAACACCAAGAATTTGGAGAAGAAGGATAATGTTAAATTTAACATATATATAGAGCCTGATTTTTGCAGTGCCTTGGCCACTCACTGAGGTGATGGCCCAACTCTGAGTTGTCAATAAAACAAACCCAGAGTTACCCACAGACTGAATTAAATTCCTTTAATATTTGGGGATTTTTTGTTGGGTTTTGGGGGTTTTTTTTTCTCCCCAGTTCACTTTTTTTACAATGACTAGAGCTGCTGGGATCTCAGGAAGCAACAGAGCTAACCATGGCTCAGGGCTCGCAGCTGGACCCAAGATGTGCCAAACTAGGACCTGTAAACAGATGTGATTTCTCCTAAACTGAATTTATTCTGCTAAATTCATCCCTTTCAGATGTAGGATCTGTTGGGTATAAAAATTGCCCATAACATTAATGACAGCAGAGCAGCTGAGTCACCCAAACCCTACTTTACTACGTTGGTGTCCTCTCATTTTACAGCTCAGTTCCTGCAATGGTGATGCTTCACCCTGGCCACCTTAGGCTTGAACACCTCAAGTTTTTGGAGGAATCTCCCAGCTGCTCTTATATTTCCAGCTTCCTGCTGCTGTGAGGCTGTGGTCAGACATCCCCTGCCTGGAGCCAGCTCTTGCACCTTATAGGAGTTACAATCTGGAGTCATGAGGAAGCAAAACCTGTCCTGCAGCCCTTGCAGCCAGAGGTGAGCTTAGCAGCCACTTTACTGATGGCCCCAGCACTACCAAAAGACAGAAGAAAATGTTAAAACAATAAGGAAAAGGCACATAAATAGAAGCAAGAGAAATATTGAAGCTGACAGAGCTTCTTTTCACGTTAGAAAGCACAAGAGCACAGCGATGGAATCGTGGCACGAGGAGCCCTGGTGCTCCATTTCCAGGTTATTAACTGCTCGAGCTGCACCTGAGCTCCCTGGCACCCATGGACCACGTCTGATTGCCAGGACAGCACGTTAGCATCCCAAAAAGTTGGAGCAGAGAAACCTAACAGGCTAAAATTAATGCAGAATTGAGCATGACTCACCTTCTTCTTCTTCAGTGTGTTTTAAGCTGGGCACCACTGTTCACCCGTGACTTGCTTCCTTCGTGACTTCTTGCTTTTTTTTCCCCCCATCAGCTGGGAAGGAGCTGGCACAGGCACCACAACCCTCACTGGTGCTCTCCTTTGAAAGCATCAGCCTCCAACCCCCCTGCCTGACTGCAGCTGCGATGAGTTACTGAGCAGGGAGGATGAGGCACGAGCACCCACTTCACGAAGGTCACCTGAATCCTCCTTTGAAAACATTTTAACCTGGAGCAAGGAAGTGTGGGACCTTCTGTCCTCATGTTGAGCTGGGCCAGAGCTGGTTTCTGTTCAGCAGCCAGAACAGTGCTGGGGGTTGGGTTCAGCTGGGATTTGGGAGCAGAGAAACGCTGAGAACATCCTGATGTTTGCAACTGGCGCTGGAAGTCAAAGGACTTTGTGTTTTGCTGGGCTGCAAAGTGCAAGATCTCAGGGGCGAGGAATATTGCCATGGATCAGCTCCATGGGCATTGGGCTCTGCCAAGGGGCTGTTCCATCTCCTGTCCCCCATGGGCAGGAGATCCATGAGGGGCTCTTCCTCTCTGGCTCTCTCTGGCTCTGGCTCGGGCTCTGGCTCTCCCGGGATTGCGGTTTCGGGTCGGGATTGTCGCTGCTCCGGGATCGTTCTCTGGGCACGGGCCGGGCTGGGTGGGCGGGTGCTGAGCAATGGCCCTGGGCAGCGCTCATTTGCATACTTTATTCTTATAATTACTATTTTAATATCATTATTATTTAAAGTTTTATTTCCACTATTAACTTGTCCTTCTCTCCCCTACGAGTCTCCTTCCCCTGCCCCCCAATTCTCTCCCCTGTCCCCTGGGTGGGGAGCGAGCGAGTGGCTGGGTTTGGCTGCCAGCCCAGTGAAACCATCACAGCTTCCCAGCCCCAGGTTTCATTTCCACAGGGGTGGGATCAGCCACAGCCCTTGGCTGTTGGGTTTTACAGGCAAATTGTGTTTTCTTGACTTTAACAGTTGCACAAAGCCTTGTTTGATTCATCAAACTCATCCCCATCACGAAGGAAGATGAAGAAGGAGCTGCAGCTTGTCAATACAAACCACCACTTGTTTTCCAGCCAGGAGGCTTCACTATGCTCTTCCCCAGACTCCCAGGGAAAAGACACTGGGCTTGGTCACTGAAGGCAACACTGTCTGCATTTACCAGACCTCAAATCACAGGATGATTCAGGGCTGCACAGGACAGACACATCTCCTGGGCTGCAGCAAAGTGCAACTGCATTTCAAAGCCACTTTCCCTTTGGTAACGAATTACACCACAGCTCTGGGAGAATGAGGAACCTGTGCTCGAGTGGACGCTGCTTTCATGGAGGAAAAAACTCCAAACTGAAATTTAAGAACCCAAACTTTCAGGCAACTGCAAAAACCAGGTCATAGCCAACTGGAAAATGCCTTGGAGTGGCTGAGTGGCTACTGGGACCCTGTGAATGACCAGCCTGGCCAGGAAAAACTGGATTATTCGGATCCCTGGTCCCACACTGTCACCCTGTGTTAATGAAATCCAGAGCTCAAGTGGTGGCCACAACGCTTCAAGCATGACCAGGGGAAGGATCTGTGCAGCCCCTTTCTCCCTTTGTGCTTCCCCTTATTTTCCAGCTGGAGATGTTTGAAATCTCCCCAGACTTCACGGTGTTGTTGCTGTTCCTACCTGGTGCACTTTGAACACAAGAAAGACTGAAACCCATCAGAGGAGCTTTAGAGGGAAGTGTGACTTGGCTTTTCCCTCCCACCAGCCACGCCACAGGCAGTGGAGAGAACAGCAGGAAATGATCCTGCCCAGACTTATGTCCTGGCAACTGCAGACCCCACGAGCCACTAAAACCTGTGGAAAATTCACACATCCCCAGCTCTCCACAGACAACTGACGTGGACTGATGTGTCCTTACTCAGAGGGTGAGAACCCCATGCAAACCTCAGGGAGTTCAACAAGGCCAAGGGCAAGGTCCTGCACCTGGGTTGGGACAACCCCAAGTACAGATCCAGGCTGGGTGGAGAATGGCTGGAGAGCAGCCCTGAGGAGAAGGACTTGGGGTGCTGGGGGGACCAGAAGCTCCACACGAGGCGGCACCGTGCGCTGGCAGCACAGAGCCAATAACCGTGTCCTGGGCTGCACCCAGAGCAGCGTGGGCAGCAGGGCCAGGGAGGGGATTCTGCCCCTCTGCTCTGCTCTCCTGAGACCCCCCCTGCAGTGCTGCCTCCAGTGCTGGGGCCACCAACAGCACAAGGACATGGAGCTACTGGAGC
Source organism: Caprimulgus europaeus (assembly GCA_907165065.1). The sequence goes on along the minus strand of OU015524.1, from coordinate 123,147,940 downwards.
CAGTGCAGAGGAGGCCACGAGGATGATGCCAGGGCTGGAGCAGCTCTGCTGTGAGGACAGGCTGAGAGAGTTGGGGCTGTTCAGCCTGGAGAAGAGAAGGCTCCGGGGAGATCTTCTAGTGGCCTCCCAGTACCTGAAGGGGCTCCAGGAAGGCTGGGGAGGGACTTTGGCCAAGGGCAGGGAGTGACAGAACAAGGGGTGATGGCTTGAAAGTGACAGAGGGGAGATGGAGCTGAGATGTGAGGAAGAAATTGTTTGGTGTGAGGGTGGTGAGACCCTGTCCCAGGTTGGCCAGAGAAGCTGTGGCTGCTCCTCCCTGGAAGTGTTCTCGGCCAGGTTGGATGAGGCTTTGAGCAACCTGGTCTAGTGGAAGGTGTCCCTGCTGCTGGCAGGGGGGTTGGGACTGGATGAGCTTTAAGGTCCCTTCCAACCCAAACCAGTCTGTGGTTTTATGAAGCCACCACTCCAGCTGCCACCCCAGGACCTTTCCCCAAATCATTGTCTCTCCTGGGTCATCCCAGGCTGTCCCAGTGCACCTTGTCCCTGTTCCCAGTTGCAGAGCCACCACCTGAGACCCCCTGACCCCATCCCAAATCCCAGCGGTGCAGCAGATGGGACACACACCAGGAGCACACGCTGGAGCAAGTCCCTGTCCCTGGCAGAAGCAAAGGCTCGGAGATAACTCCAAACCAGCTCTTCACGTGGCTTCAACCGGCCAAATCAAACCATCAAACTTCACAACAAACCTGAGTCTGCCCAGACAAGCCCGGAGAGTTTTGCAGACGCTGAGCCAGTGCAGCATGAAATCATCCCAGGAAGAACACACAAATGGGAAGCTAAAAATAAGATCCCCCCCTAAAAAATTGCTTTATTTCTTGATCAAGCTGCTAGGAAACTCAAAACACATTGGCCTTAGATTTAAAAAAAAAACCCAAACCAACTTATCTGATATTTCCCAGATTTGCCAGAGGGCCACACTTACCAAGGAACAAAAAATAGTGAGTTTTTCAGGCCAGTACCTGAAAAAAAACCCCCTGGGCTGTCAGAGCTGAACGCGTCAGAGTGATTCATAATTATGTCAGCGGTACCAGAACAACAAATTTGGCAGAAAATTTTAAGGATCCTGCACAGAAATTGTGTCCCCTCTCAATTCCTCTCTGCTGTCACAGTGGCAGAAGCTTAACACGCCCCATTTACCAGTGGCTTGGAGGATGAAAGCAAAAAAAACCCCATTTAACAACTGAAGAAGGAACAGGTTCCACCTCCCTCCTCTACATCACACCCTGGCACAGGGCAGAGGCTGGGACACGCTCAGGGCTCAGGGACCAACAAGCTGCTCACTGGGTTTTTTTCCCCTCTCCAGCTCTTCAAACCCAGGAGAGCAACATTTACCTTCAATACTAAGAACTTTCTCCTCAGGTATTTCCTTCTCTCCAGCAAGGAAGGTGTGGGGGGGTTTTTTTCTCCCCAGCAGCCGTTGCAGCTCGTGCGTCAGCAGCCGCCAGCGCGGTTCTGGCCGCTGACCCGGCGAGTCTCCGGGCAGGGGCAGGGAGATGACGGTGGTAGAACCACGCTGCTGGAGCTGCTCCTCCTCCCAGTGCATCAGGTGTGTCCCTGCACTCGTTAGGGGTGAAGTTTCCAGAAGGTTCCTGACAGAGTGTTGGGTTTGTTTGGTGGGGGGAAAAAAAAAGACTCTTTTTTTTGGGTAGTGAGGGAAGTGCGACCTTATGAGAGTGAAAAGCTCCCCTGGCTCCAAAAGTGGACATCCCACCGCCCTCCAGCCCAGGCTGGGCCAGTGAGCACTAGAGAAACCCCTCTGTGAATCCATATCTGTGAGGGGAAGAACTGTCCTGAAAAGAAGAAGGTGGAGAGAACCTGGAGGAGAGGCCACAGACAAATAAAAGGGGCCCATCAGCCTGAACAAAGGAGGGACAGACAGAGCAGAGCTTCGGTGCCAGAGGAAGGAGGAGACAGATCCACACACCTGGTTCACCTGATGGAGCAGGAGAAGGAAAAGGAAGAGCCCTGCAGCCCATGGAGATCAACAGTGGAGCAGAGACCCACGTGTGGGCCATGGAGGACCCCACTGGAGCAGAGAAGCTGAGCCTGAGGGCTGGTGTGACTGGAATTGAGACCCCAGGAGTCACTCACTGCCAGAGTGGGGGTGGACCCCCAGAGTGGGGGACAGTCTCATGCAGCCCATGGGTGTCCCCATGTCGGAGGAAGGAGCTGAGCCCAAAGAGGTCCATGACTCCATGGGAAGCTGCGTTGGAACATCTTGTTCCTGGACTTCCATGCTGGGAAGAGCAGCAGAGAGGAACGGACTGAAGCCCCATTCCCTGTCCCTGTGCCCTGGGGAGAAGGGACAGAAATGGGGAGCAAAGTGATGGGAGCCCAGGGAGAAGGGAGGGGTGGGGGAAGGTGCTGTCAGAGGTGGTTGTTGTGTCTCACTGTCCTACTCTGATTGATTGGGAACTCATTAAATGGATTTGTGTTCCCCAAGTGGAGTCTGTGTTGGCCGTGCCCATCCCTGGTGAGTGAGCCCTCCCTGTCCTCATCCCACCCCACCAGCCCTTTGGGGTGTTTCTCTCCCATCTCACTGGGTTGGGGGAGTGAGTGCAGGACCCCATGGTCCCACTGTGGGTGAAACCACCACACAGAGTCATTTATTAGAGGAACACCTGAAATGTCAACGTCTCTACAAGCCGCTACTCTGGATTTCAACCCCGGTTTTGATTGAAATACCATAAAAAAGCAGCAGAGAGGGTCAGAGCTCCGGCCCCTCCGTTGGTAACGTCACACTGCTTTGAAAACCCTGAATCACTGATGTCAAAGGATGCCCACCTGCCCTGTGCTGTCCCCAACGAAGGGCTGGGGAGAGGTGAAGGTGCTGAGCTCTTCACCCACCTCCCTCTCACATCCCACCTCACTCTGTTTCCAAAAAGCAGTTTTAATTAATCACAGAATCCCAGACTGGTGGGGTTGGAAGGGAGCTCAGGAGATCATCCAGTCCAACCCCCCTGACAAAGCAGGTTCCCTACACCAGGTTGCACAGGAAAGTGTCCAGGTGGGTTTGAACATCTCCAGAGATGGAGACTCCACAGCCTCTCTGGGCAGCCTGGCCCAGGGCTCTGGCACCCTCACAGGAAAGAAGTTTCTCCTTCAGTTTCTCTGGAACTCTCAGTATTCCAACATTCAGCCATTCCTGATGGAATTCCTGATGCCTGGAAAAAGCAACCACCACACCCATCTCCAAGGAGGACCAGGAGGAGGATGTGAGGAGCTACAGGACAGTCAGCCCCATCTCTGGGACCAAACCCTCCCCAAAGCCCTTTCCAGTTGTGGGATGGAGAGGGGATGAGAGATTTGGGAACAGCCAGGAGGGATCCTCCATGGGGATCGTGCCTTAAGAACCCCACTGCTGCCTGTGGTGATGAGATGGATAATGGAGGGACGTGGGTGTTGGACACCATGACCTTGCCAAGGCCTCTGACACTGCTGCCACACGGCATCTTGTGCCCAAATCAATGGGTTATGGGCTGGAGAAGTGGCAGATCTGGTGCTGGAAAGACAGACTAAGAAGCTGGAGCAGAGGCCATGAGGATGGTGATGGCATTGAGTATGTGATGTGTAAGGAGAAGCTTGGAGACCAGGAAGCTTGGAGACCAGAAGGAGAGGTACACAGTGCCCAGAAGAAATGGGCACAAGTTGAAACACTGCAAACTGGTTTGGGTTGGAGGGATCTTCAAGGACATCCAGTCCCAACCCCCCTGCCAGCAGCAGGGACACCTTCCACTAGACCAGGGTGCTCAAAGCCTCATCCAACCTGGCCCAGAACACTTCCAGGGAGGAGCAGCCACAGCTTCTCTGGGCAACCTGGGACAGGGTCTCACCACCCTCTGGGTGAAAAATTTCACCCAAATTGGACCTGCTTTGAGTGGGGTTGGACTCAAGAGGTCCCTTCTAACCTCAGCTCCTCCACAGTTGTGTGTTACCACAGAGAGTCAGTTCTAATCTCAACTCCTACTGCTAACAAGGTAACGGCTTCCAGTCCTCATGGTCTCCTCCTGCAAAAGGATGAAACAACATCACTGGGGCTGGACAGAACACAGCCAAGCCCAGCAAAAATAAATACACAGAGAGGAAGAATCAATTCATTTTGTAGAACAAGCCCCACAGTTTCAATGCTGAAACATCACAAGCTCGGTGACACCATCAAGAGAAACAAGGGAGGGTTTCAGTTCCCCTTGGCTTCAGTCCTCCACTGCAAGGCATCAGAGCCTGTCTTGGAGATCTGTTGGGCTTATGGAGGTAAGGAGACACATGAAGAGTCCACAACCCCTCTTGGAGCAATGGGTAGGTCTCAGGAGAACTGCTCTCCCCAGAGGAGATGTCCCCTTTGCTGTCGTGGGCTCTGGCATAAGCAAGTCCTTCAGAGCTGGCAGGCTTTGGTTTTTAGCTGACATCCATCACCTTGAGAGCTTTCTTTCCAGGATGAATCTTCTCTCCTCTCAGCAGCTGGTCAGGGTGAGGACCTCCTGGAGCATCAGTCCAGCCTTTTCACCATGTAAGGCCCTTCCAGCTCGTAGCCAATCTTCCTGTAGTAATTCCTTGTGCCAACACCTGGGAGAAAAATGACAAAAAGGTTTAATTCAGTGTGATGACAAACCAGCTGGAGAGGCCAGAGCCGGGCAGGAAAGTCACTTCCATGGAGGGATGGTGCTGATGGCTCCTCTGGGCCTCCCTGGCTGCTGTGCTGGAGCTGGGGGTGTTTGCTCTGGCCTGATTATAGTGTTTTTAAGGAGGGAATCACAGAATCCCAGACTGGTGGGGTTGGAAGGGACCTCAGGAGATCATCCAGTCCAACCCCCCTGACAAAGCAGGGTCCCTACACCAGGTTGCACAGGAAAGTGTCCAGGTGGGTTTGAACATCTCCAGAGATGGAGACTCCACACCCTCTCTGGGCAGCCTGGCCCAGGGCTCCAACACCCTCACAGTGAAGATGTTTTTCCTTAAGCTGTGTGGAAACCCAGGAACCCAGATGTTCCCTCTGCCCTGAGTCACACACCACGTCCTTTGTCCTGGGAAAGGCTGTGAGCTGCGAGGGAGAGAGGAAGCGACGCGAGAACGACGGCGAAACGTGAGTCAAGAGTTCAGAGCAGCCCAGGTACAACAAAACCCAAAGACAAGCCCTCGAGAGGAGGTGGCCCAGCTGCAGGCATCATTACCAGGAACTGAAGGGCTCTAAAACCTGACAAACACTGTCCCACAGCTCCTAGAAATGAGCTCAGCTCCACTTCAGCCAGACAAGTGGGTTCCGCAGCCGCAATCTAATTTCCTCGTTGAAAAGGACATCTCCTTCCTCTCCTTAATGAGACCCCGCAGCCTCGGTGCCCAGGGTGGTCCAGCCCCACCAACCCTTTGTGGTTGGACACAAAAAGGTTGCCTTTTTGTGGTAGGACAAGTCCAGCTCGGCAGCTTTCACCTCACCTCATCTAATTACTCGCAGATGCAGACGTTAGTCATCAGGGGAGGGAGGAGGAACTCAGCATCACAGCATCATTGGCAGCACAGCTGGTGGGGAGGGACAGAAGGACAGACAGGACACTGCTCTCCATCACAAAGAGCAGATCCTCTTTCCTCTAATCTCATCCCTCCAAGCAGTTCCTGGAAACCATGGGGTTTGCAAATGGTTCTCCAGGAATCAGCTGCATCTCCTGGGCAGGGAAGGGGGTGGGTGCAGCTGGTAACCCCTTCCTGCCCACCACACATGGCTGAGGCAATTCCACCCACTGCTGCTTGGACAGGTTTGTTTAAAACAGTGGTCACATAGCTCCTGAAGGCACATACAATAGTTACCAAACACCTTGAGCAGCACAGCTCCAGCCAAACCCCCAGCTGACATCCTAGAGAAGCATTGTATTAAGGTACGGAGAAGACACCCAGAACCCAGACCTGAGACGTCCTCGTGCCCCTCATTCCAGCTGAAGCTGGGAAGAGCTTGAAAAAACCACAAAGAACCTTAAATTGGGGAACATCTGAGCAAATTTACTTGTAAGCAGTGGGAAAGCCCCTGTGATATCGTGTCCTGAGCACCATCCTCAACTAGAAACATCCTGAAGGGACTCAAATTTGGCAATGAGGCGGCACCGTGCGCTGGCAGCACAGAGCCAATAACCGTGTCCTGGGCTGCACCCAGAGCAGCGTGGGCAGCAGGGCCAGGGAGGGGATTCTGCCCCTCTGCTCCGCTCTCCTGAGACCCCCCCCTGCAGTGCTGCCTCCAGTGCTGGGGCCACCAACAGCACAAGGACATGGAGCTACTGGAGCCAGTGCAGAGGAGGCCACCAGGATGATGCCAGGGCTGGAGCAGCTCTGCTGTGAGGACAGGCTGAGAGAGTTGGGGCTGTTCAGCCTGGAGAAGAGAAGGCTCCAGGGAGACCTTCCAGTGGCCTCCCAGTACCTGAAGGGGCTCCAGGAAGGTGGGGAGGGACTTTGGCCAAGGGCAGGGAGTGACAGAACAAGGGGTGATGGCTTGAAAGTGTCAGAGGGGAGCTGGAGCTGAGATGTGAGGAAGGAATCCTTTGGTGTGAGGGTGGTGAGACCCTGGCCCAGGTTGGGCAGAGAAGCTGTGGCTGCTCCTCCCTGGAAGTGTTCTGGGCCAGGTTGGATGAGGCTTTGAGCAGCCTGGTCTAGTGGAAGGTGTCCCTGCTGCTGGCAGGGGGGGTGGAACTGGATGAGCTTGAAGGTCCCTTCCAACCCAAACCAGTCTGAGACTCTATGAAATTAATTCAGCTTCAGCATGAACCTCAAGCCAAGGAAAAAGTCAAGTCCACTGGACACATGTCCACTCCCCTCTTCCTAATCTACACCTGGGAGGGTTGGGATCTCTGACCTGGAGTAAACTATCACCTTTATCAATATCTTGCCTAAAAAACCCATCCTCTGGGTTCGTTAGCAGAGATGCTGGGGTATGACACACAGATCTGAGCAGTAAGACAGCAGAGCCACCCCACCCATGGCCCAGAACAACCTGGTTAAAAGCATCAGTGAAATCTAAAGCTGAAGAACAACCCTTTGAAGCTAAAGGACAATTAAGTAATTCAGCTGATGCTTTTAAAAACACCTTGCTCAGAGTTATTTAACACTTCCCCTTTTTTTTCTGAAGCCCTTGGGAAACGTGTGGATTATCCAGAAGGCAGTTGAGGTTGAGTTGGAGGATCTCATGCTGCCTCCATTAATCTCAGAGCTATTAAGTGGCACTAGTTAAGCACCAACTCTTCCTCGTTTGAGGGCGATGGGTTCAAGCCATTAACAAGAATGATGATGCAGTTGGCCAGCCCTGTGCCCCAGAGGTCCCACATTGTGCTGCTCCACAAAGCATCTCAGCCCTGCTAGTAGCAGCAACTTCTTGCAGCAAATTACTGTCCTTCAACAGGAAAGTCTTCTGCTGAGAGGAGGAAGGAGATGCCTCAAGCTGAAGGCTGCACATGAAGATATGGAGTGGTTTCCCTGCTGCCCAGCTCTATCCTGGGATGTTTTGCTAGCTCCAGTGCTGCAGAAATGTTTTCAAGGCAAGGGGCTTTTGAAGGGAAAAGCTCTTACCAAGACATCCCAAGAAGAAGCCATTGAGTTTGTGTCCAGGAGTGTAGAAGCCAAATATCCAGGATTATGTCCCCTGGAACATCAGCCCATAACAGACTTGGAAATTCAATGGATTAAAAAATATGGGAGGAGAAGGGCAGGAATTCACTGCTTACAGGAGGACTGTGCAGAAGGTGAAGCCCATCCATGAGAGGTTTCATCGTGGTGCAGCGCAGTGGGATGGTGGCAGGGGCAGGGACAATATCTACATCTGGAAGGGGAGGAAAGCAGGCAGGTGTGGAGGCACAAGCCAACAGGACAAGGACTTCTTGCAATCTCCTCTGGTGAAACACGAGTGGATCAGCAGATGGAAGTAGGTGGTGTTCAAGCCCACACCTCTACGCTGTATGTGACTACAGGAGTGGCTTCAGACTGGATTTTTGGCACCCTGGACTGCATGTTCCCACCACACACTTGGTTTGAAGTTGTCCAGAGAGCCACCCATTCAGACACCTTTGCCACCTTCTGAGGGTGGACTGTGTTTGATCTGCATCTGAAGCAAAGCTCGTGGTTTAGTTTCCTCTCACAGGAACCATGCTGAAAGGCACCACGACATCCCCATGAGCCAGTGATGCACAAGTGAGGATGAGGATGGGAGCTGCTCTGAACCCAAACTCTACAAAACCCAGCCTACAATATTCACTAGGATGCCATGAAGATGAAGGTGTCTCCTTGTAGCCAGACTACATCAGGGAAATCAGGACCAGAATGGTGGACGAGTGTTTTGAGATCAGCATGGCTCAACTGGAAGAGAAACAGGGTGTTGAAACATGGAATTAAAATCAGGCTGAGAGCCAGAAACTGTCCACAGCCTTCCTCATCCATGAGACAAGTGCAACACAATGAACACAGCTAAGTGGAATAAAAGATCTGTGGGACACTAACAGCTGCCTGTAACTCATGCAGAAGGAACCCAACTTCACAGACATCTCCATTGTGAAATTATCAGAACTTGGTGTGAATGCAAAGTCCAAAAAACCAAAGTTGCAGGACTATGCTGCTGGCTTCTGATCACAAGAGGATGATGCCAGGGCTGGAGCAGCTCTGCTGTGAGGACAGGCTGAGAGAGTTGGGGCTGTTCAGCCTGGAGAAGAGAAGGCTCCGGGGAGACCTTCCAGTGGCCTCCCAGTACCTGAAGGGGCTCCAGGAAGGCTGGGGAGGGACTTTGGCCAAGAGCAGGGAGTGACAGGACAAGGGGTGATGGCTTGAAACTGGAAGAGGGGAGATGGAGCTGAGATGTGAGGAAGAAATTGTTTGGTGTGAGGGTGGTGAGACCCTGGCCCAGGTTGGGCAGAGAAGCTGTGGCTGCTCCCTCCCTGGAAGTGTTCTCAGCCAGGCTGGATGAGGCTTTGAGCAACCTGGTCTAGTGGAAGGTGTCCCTGCTGCTGGCAGGGGGGTTGGGACTGGATGATCTTGAAGGTCTCTTCCTACCCAAACCACTCTGGGACAATATGAACACGCAGCCCTAAGAACATTAGAGCTCCAGCTACTCAAACAACGCTCCATTTCATCTGCTCCCAAGTCACTCCAGGGGTAAGTGCTGGAGAAACAACTCATCATGCCCAGTGCACTCAATACTTGTCCATCAAGCACACCTCAAAGGAAGGCCTCGATGGCACGAGCTCTCTTCTCAAATCTTTGCTGCTCTAATTTACAGCAAACATAGCACAGTGCTGGTGGGACCTGGTCAGGCAGCACCCTTCCCACTGCCCCCAGTCACACCCACACCTTCCAGTGACAAGAAACACCACCCAAGAAATATCACCAAAGAACAGAAGGGTCAGCCCAAAAGCTGGCCCAAGGAACATTTGACTTTCAGTGCCATAACTGGCTGTGTTTCTCATTTTGGGTCTTTAGAACAAGGGTTTAAATCTGAAATATTCTGCATCAAACCGTGCAGGAGAGCTTAGTTTGATCTCAGTAGAGCAGATTTCAACCAACTCTTTCCAGAGTCACCATCAGTGATTTGATTGAAGTGCAGGAGCTCTGATCACACCAGCCTGGATGGAAACCCACGGCCAGGAGCCAGCTGAGGCTTTTTGGAAGTGTCCCTCATGGCAATTTTCAAATGACACATCCTCTGGCAACAGCTGCTGGTTAATTTAATCACCTTTTGTTCTCTTCTTTTGGAGGCATCTGAATAATGGTGAAGCCTACTGATAAAACCCTAAACCTGGCTTTTCACTGAACATTTAAACCACTCTATTAATGGATTAAATAAAAAATGTCTCCCTGTAGCAGGGGACAGAGAATGGTGACCACAGCAATGGGGTTAAACATCTCTTCTGGCCCAGAAGGACGAGGAATCAGCAGGAGATGGCTACCCAGAGGGTGAAAGAAACCAGGTTTCATTGCCCAGGTGCAGCAGCTTCTGTCCAAGCCCTTTCCAGTGCAGATGCCACCAACACACCCTCCTGACTCGGCCCTGCCACGCAGAAATAACGCCACGCGGCATCCGAGGCTGAGGATCCTCCAAGGTTCCTTCCCCATGGCTCACTGATCACAGAACTGAAGTGAAAATGAGATTGTTTTCTGGACCATTAAAGAGCTACTCATAGTTCATCACATTTCCAAAGCAGAGCCTTACTGAGGCACATGAGGGACTTCATCTCCACAGCAGCTTCAGCGTCTTTTGGCAACCACTGCAATCTTTCCCAAAGATGAACAGTCAACACATATCATGTCTCACAGCTTCACAGAATCCCAGACTGGTGGGGTTGGAAGGGACCTCAGGAGATCATCCAGTTCAACCCCCCTGACAAAGCAGGGTCCCTACACCAGGTTGCACAGGAAAGTGTCCAGGTGGGTTTGAACATCTCCAGAGATGGAGACTCCACACCCTCTCTGGGCAGCCTGGCCCAGGGCTCTGGCACCCTCACAGCAAAGAAGTTTTCCCTTCAGTTTGTCTGGAACTTCTGGTGTCCCAGTTTGTGCCCATTGCCCCTTGTCCTGTCACTGGGCACCACCGAGCAGAGCCCGGCCCCATCCATTGGCCCCCACACTTCAGATATTTACAGACATTGATCAGATCCCCTCTCAGGTTGCTCTTCTCCAGGCTGAACAGTCCCAGCTCTCTCAGTCTCTCCTCACACAGGAGATGCTCCAGGCCCCTCAGCATCTCTGTGGCCTCCACTGGACTCTCTTCAGAAGTTCCCTGTCCCTCTGGAACTGGGGAGCCCAGAACTGGACACAGCACTCCAGATGTGGCCTCACCAGGGCAGAGCAGAGGGGGAGGAGAAGCTCCTCGACCTGCTGGTCACACTCTTTTTAATGCACCCAAGAGTTTCCTTCCTTTCTACCCCTCAAAATACTCCTCAGAAGCCGTTAGTGGGGCCCTGTGTGTAAGGCAGCAAACCTGGGTCAGCTGAACCTTCTCGACTGCTTTGATCCGTTAACGTGCCGCTGAAATTCTGGAGACAGCAAAGCCTCACCCAGGTTTGTTTTGGGAGTAACTACCTGGCTCGGGGCTTTGCTTGAGGAAGGGAGAGCTCTGGCCTTGCTGCATGGAGACCCCAGATCATCTGTAGGATCTCTGGTGAGTAGGGTGGTCCTTCAGGGGTGCTGAGAAAAGGATTTGTGGTGAGTACAGGCAACAGGACAGGAAAGGGCGCTGCCACGTTCACCAAAGCGCTATGGATTTCACCCAGAATGAGCAGTGAGGCTCAAGCCAGCAGCAGGGGTTTGGGATGGTCACAGCTGCTTCTCTCAGTATCAGAATCACAGGATCAAAAATCACAGAATGGCCTCGATTGGAAAAGTCCAACCATGAACCCAACACTGCCCAGTCCCCACTAACTCATGTCCCTCAGCACTGTGTCTACACCACTCTTCAATCCCTCCAGGGATGGGGACTCCACCACTGCCCTGGGCAACCCCTGCCAATGCCTCAGAACCCTTTCAGCAAAGAAATTCTTCCTCACATCCCATCTCAACTGCCCTGGCCACAACTGGAGCCCATTTCCTCTTGTCCTGTCCCTTGCTCCTTGCTTGAACAGACCCACCCCCACCTCTCTGCACCCTCCTCCAAGGGACTTGGACAGAGCCACAAGGTCTCCCCTCAGCCTCCTTTTCTCCAGGCTCAGCACCCCCAGTTCCCTCAGCCGGGAACTCAGCACACTTGTGCTCCAGACCCTTCCCCAGCTCCGTTCCCTTCTCTGGACACGCTCCAGCACCTCCAGGTCCTTCTTGGACTCAGGGGCCCAACACTGAACCCAGCACTCGAGCTGCGGCCTCACCAGTGCCCAGTGCAGGGGGAAGAGAACTTCCCTGCTCCTACTGGCCACACTGGTGCTGATCCAGGCCAGGACGCCCTTGGCCTTCTTGGCCACCTGGGCAGGAGGCTTGGAAGCCACTGCTGCCACAGGACAGACCACATTTTCAACAAAACCAGAGAAGCAAAGAAAGAAAACAAGAGCTGTGAGAGAATCTCCTTGGCCTCCAAGCGTGTCTCCCATGATCAAACCAAGGCTGCCAAAGTACTAGGAGGACTCAAAGGCCACCATTCAGGTATCACAAAGCTCACATTTTTGAGTCTCTCAAGACTTGAGGTCAGGTGACTTGGAGCCTGATGTCAGTGCTGAGTAAACAAACACAACCCCCTTTCTACCACGGGTTTTGGTGGAGACTCAGGCTACTAAAAGAGAAGATTTAGGTTTTTCTTTATACTCCTTACTTTGACTGCCACCAACTCCAAAAATGTCAAACACACACCTTGTGAAACCCACTGCTATCCAAAATCAACACCCTGCACAGGACTTCAAAGAACAGCCAACACTTACTGGCACTTGGCAACCACTTAGGCCAGCTGGATGAGGCTTTGAGCAACCTGGTCTAGTGGAAGGTGTCCCTGCTGCTGGCAGGAGGGTTGGAACTGGATGAGCTTTAAGGTCTCTTCCAACCTGAACCATCCTGTAACTCCATGATTCTATGAAAATCATCATAGATTGATGAACACCTGGCCTTCAACACTTCCAGGGAGGAGCAGCCACAGCTTCTCTGGGCAACCTGGGACAGGGTCTCACCACCCTCACACCAAACAATTTCTTCCTCACATCTCAGCTCCACCTCCCCTCTGCCACTTTCAAGCCATCACCCCTTGTTCTCTCACTCCCTGCCCCTGGCCAAAGTCCTTCAAAGTAAGATGAGATGTTTTCTTGTCTCTCATGTACTAGACGCTGAGTGAAAAACCACAGACCCCATCTCTGAACTGCTGCACGAGTTCAGAACGTTCATCAGATCCATCCACGACCTCCCATGAGCTGGCTTTGGCACTGACACTTTTCACAAGGCTGGATTTTCTCTTCAGGGAAACCACAAAGCTATTTCACGTGAATCACCACCAACCAACCTTACAGAGACCTGTAACACCGGGGAACAGGCAAAGGACTTGAGACCACCAAGACACCTTCTCAGCATCGAGGAAGGAGAAACAAGCAACGTTCTTAACACCACTGAGAAAACCTGGGCACGTCAGAACGGTCAGAAATCAAGTTCTTTAAATGAAGAAACCGAGGAGCAATCCTTACAGCAAGCCCTGCAGCAAGGAAGGGGTTTTGTTCGTTTAATCTTAGCTAATTGGCAACTCAGTTCCCAACAGTTCCTGAAGACACTGGGAAATAAAAAGCCTATGAAAATCAGAAGTAAGGAGCTGGCAAATCCAATACTCTGGAGGCTCAAGTTAGCAGAGAGAGAGGAAACACAAATGTTCTCACTTTTCTCTTAAAACAACAGGTTCTGGTGAGAATTACAGAGAACTGCTCACACTTTGGCAGTCATCGGAAAACATAACCCAGGCAACACAAATATTAAATACATGGGGGGTTTTTTTGGGTTTTGGGGTTTTTTTTTAAGAAGATAATAGAAAATCTTGTTATTGCAATAAATGTGCTTGAAAACCAGAGCACTGGAAACTCTCTGTAATATTTTTTTGCACCCAAAAGCACATTGCAGCGCTGGGGTCTGGAGCATTCTCCTGGCAGAGTGACCCTCCCTGTGTGTTTCACATTTCTCAAGGGACTCAATCCAGGGATGGGGGAGAGGTCAGGATTTTGTGACCTCCTCCTGCTGAAGCCACCACGCAGTTAATTAGCATCGCAGTTGTGATTTAGACATCTCCTCCTGGACTTACACGATCGTTAACGTGACTGTGTGCAAAGCACTTCAGGATTGGTCCATTGTCTGGACAAGGGGATTGAGTGCATCCTCACAAAGCTTGCAGACAACACCAAGTTGGATGGCAGTGTTGATCTACTGGAGGATAGGAAGGTTCTGCAGAAGGACCCGGACAAGCTGTATCGATGGGCTGAGGCCGGTGACATGAAGTTCAACCAGGCCAAGTGCTGGGTCCTGCACTTGGGGCACAACAACCCCCGGCAGCTCCAGGCTTGGGGAGGAGTGGGGGGAGAGCTGCTGGGCACAGAGGGACCTGGGGGGGTTGGTGGACAGCGGCTGAACAGGAGCCAGCAGAGTGCCCAGGTGGCCAAGAAGGCCAAGGGCATCCTGGCCTGGATCAGCACCAGTGTGGCCAGTAGGAGCAGGGAAGTTCTCTTCCCCCTGCACTGGGCACTGGTGAGGCCACAGCTCGAGTGCTGGGTTCAGTGTTGGGCCCCTGAGTCCAAGAAGGACCTGGAGGTGCTGGAGCGTGTCCAGAGAAGGGCACGGAGCTGGGGAAGGGTCTGGAGCACAAGTGTGCTGAGTTCCCGGCTGAGGGAACTGGGGGTGCTGAGCCTGGAGAGAAGGAGGCTGAGGGGAGACCTTGTGGCTCTGTCCAAGTCCCTTGGAGGAGGGTGGAGAGAGGTGGGGGTGGGTCTGTTCAACCAAGGAGCAAGTGACAGGACAAGAGGAAATGGGCTCCAGTTGTGGCCAGGGCAGTTGAGATGGGATGTGAGGAAGAATTTCTTTGCTGAAAGGGTTCTGAGGCATTGGAAGGGGTTGCCCAGGGCAGTGGTGGAGTCCCCATCCCTGGAGGGATTGAAGAGTGGTGTAGACACAGTGCTGAGGGACATGGGTCAGTGGGGACTGGTCAGTGTTGGGTTCATGGTTGGACTCGATGAGCTTAAAGGTCTCTTCCCACCACTGTGACTGTGATTCCATAATCCTTTCTCTAGTTTCAACGATGAGCAGAATCAAAGCCGCCAGCAGCGACTGTGCCTGGGCTGTATTTAGTCTGTGTGTTGTTTTTTGTTGGACCTGGAAGAAAAATCTGCACCTGAAAGCCTCTCTTTTTCCTGTCACACCAGTTGTGTTTTCTTCTTGCCCAGATTCCTTCCCAGAGATTTTTAAATTACTATTTTCACCACACCTCTGTCTAGCAGGGAGGGACTGTCATCACCACGTCCCAGGAGAAGAGCCAAGAGCCCAGGCAGCTGGGTAATTTGTCTGAAATCACAAAGCAAGTCTGCTATTAAAAAAAGAAAAAAGAAGAGTTTTGAAGCCTGGGTCTCCTTTCATCAGCTCAACAACTCACTCCCCTACTGGAAAACACTGATGGCCTTGCAGGTTGGAGATTGGGTTCTTTTTGAAGCTCTGACCCAAGAACAGAAAGTCCTAAATATCCCTCATCTCCCCTCCCAGCCTTCCATGCAAATCCAATCCCTGCTCCATTTCAATCCACGCTGGATTTGATGCAAACACAAAGAGCTGCAGTCCCTTTCTGACAGAGCTGATCCTCCAGCTCGTGGTCACCTCATGGGCTTGATAAACACAAATGAAGGAAGAAACCACACTAGGTAAACAGCACAGGAGACCTCTCCTCTCCTCTCCTCTCCTCTCCTCTCCTCTCCTCTCCTCTCCTCTCCTCTCCTCTCCTCTCCTCTCCTCTCCTCTCCTCTCCTCTCCTCTCCTCTCCTCTCCTCTCCTCTCCTCTCCTCTCCTCTCCTCTCCTCTCCTCTCCTCTCCTCTCCTCTCCTCTCCTCTCCTCTCCTCTCCTCTCCTCTCCTCTCCTCTCCTCTCCTCTCCTCTCCTCTCCTCTCCTCTCCTCTCCTCTTTGCAACTTACTCTTTACACACTACAAATTTAATTTAATTTAATCCAGTTTAAATCTCCAATACCTTGACATGGTCTAGGACCTGGGCAATCTGAAAAACTCTTTTCTTTCTCTCCTGCATCTCCCACATGAAAGGCAGAATCCCCTCATTTAGAATCATCCAATGTTGGGAGTTGGAAGGGATCCACCAGGATGATGGAGTCCAACTCCTGTCCCTGCACAGGACAATCCCAACATTCACACCATGTCCCTGAGGGCCTTGGCCAAATGCTGCTGGAATCTTGTCAGCCTTGGTGCCATGAGCACCTCCCTGGGGAGCCTGTGCCAGTGCTCCACCACCCTCTGCCTCAAGAACCTTTTCCTCATGGCCAACCTCACCCTCCCCTGCCACATCTTCCTGCCATTTACCTTCAGTCCTTTCAAATGGAGATCTCCAATCTATCAAACAAGGTCCCCATACACACTCCCAGTCCAGCCTGTCCCCTCTCTGTCCCTGGCTGCAGAAGGAGCCTCAGCAATCACTTTAGAGGAACCACCTCAGCTTTAGAGGTTAAGACGAGCTGAAACGAATCCTTCTGTAACAGAGGAGTGACACTGACTCACCAGCAATTCTAAGGTGAAAGGAGATGTCTGGGGACACTGGCTGTGGCTCCTCAGTTGCAGAGGCAGGTTTGTGTGTTGGGTTTGTTGGGGGTGGTGGGGGGAAGGTGCGTTTTTGGTAGTGGGGGAAGGGGCTACAGTGATGGCCCCGGTGAGAAGCTTCACAAAGCTCCTCTGGCTCCAAGGCAGACCCATCTCCAGCCCAGGATGAGCCAATCTGCAATAGGGAAATGCCTCTTTGAATCAATATTTATGAGGGAAGAACTGGTTTGAAAAGAAGAAGGTGGAGAGAACCATGAGGAGAGGCCGTTGACCTGAAGAAAAGACCATCGGCCTAAACAAAGAGAGCTTTGTTGCCAGGAGGAAGGAGAAGGAGGAGAGGGAGGTCAGAGAACCTCAGACACCCAGTTCAACATCATGGAGGAGAAGAAGGTCAGTGAGATCCCTTCAGCCCATGGAAGTTCAACAGTGGAGCAGATCCCCACATGTAGGCCATGGAGGACTCCACACTGGAGCAGAAAGCTGAGCCCAAGGGCAGGTGTGACTGAATTGAGACCCCAGAGACGCTCAGTGCCAGAGCTGGAGGAGGAGGTGTGCTGGACCAGAGACCCATCTCCAGCCCGTGGATGTCCCCATGCCAGAGCTGGGAGCTGTGCCCAAAGAGGTCCATGACTCCATGGGCAGCCCACGCTGGAACACTTTGTCCCTGGACTCTTTTACCCCGCGGGAGGGATCTCGTGCCGGGAAGAGCAGCAGAGAGGAACGGACTGAACCCCCATTCCCTGTCCCTGTGCCCTGGGGAGAAGGGACAGAACTGGGGAGCAAAGTGATGGGAGCCCGGGGAGAAGGGAGGGGTGGGGAAGGTGCTGTCAGAGGTGGTTGTTGTGTCTCACTGTCCTACTCTGACTGATTGGGAACTCATTAAATGGATTTGTGTTCCCCAAGTGGAGTCTGTGCTGCCCGTGCCCATCCCTGGTGAGTGAGCCCTCCCTGTCCTCATCCCACCCCACCAGCCCTTTGGGGTGTTTCTCTCCCCATCTCACCAGGCTGGAGGAGTGAGTGCAGGACCCCATGGTCCCACTGTGGGTGAAACCACCACAGGTTTCCAAACACCAAAGCACCAAACACAACGTAACAGGACAAGTTTCTGGAGTGACACCGCAGGGTGGGAGCCTGGAGTGCCCGAGTGCTTTGCAGGGTACACACGGACCAGCCCCACTCTGGACAAATAATTTGGTTTTAAGGATGATGGCATTTTGAGAGGACAATTTAGTGACCTCCTTATGAAGCTCTATCAAAGCAAAGCTGGTATGTTCTATGATTTTATGACACTGTCTTTCCTCCTGTCCTGTCACACTACAGAATATGTCACCACATAAAGAAAAGCATGGCAAAAGCTTGATCTTATGAACAAAAGGATCACCTGGGGTTTGTTTTTTTTATTCATTCCTAAGGCCAAATATCAAAACCAAGACTGTCACCAATAACTTTTTTGTTAATGTAAAATGAAATGAAATTTTAAATGTAAAATGAAATGAAATTGTAAATGTAAAATGAAATTTTAAATGTAAAATGAAATTTTAAATGTAAAATGAAATTAAATTTTAAATGTAAAAAGAAATGAAATTTTAAATGTAAAATGAAATGAAATTTTAAATGTAAAATGAAATTAAATAGATAGAATAAAAGAACTGATTCTACAACACTAAACTTTTGGGGTGCTTTGTGACACCTAAGTGATGCCCCAGCTAGAACTGATTTTTAAATGGCAAGTTTGCACATAAAACCCATCCTAGAGCTTCCAGATGGTGAGATTACATCTCATTGATCTCTTGATTATAGAAGCAATATTTCATTAATGACTACACAGCCCTGCCCAAACCCAGCTGCCCTGAAAGCATCCACTGTCAGGAGAGGGAAAGCCACCACACCAACACCACCTTTCACTGTGACAGATGAAACCAGAGCCAGCAGATCTTCTGACTTTAAAACAAGTAAAATGCAATATTTAAGAGTTAAGAGTGTAACTTCTCTTCACTTGAACAAAGTGTGGCCACCGGTCATTGAGAGAGATGGGGACAGTGAAATGTGTCTGCTACTCAACCCCAAATTTGTCAGGTTAAAAGTTTGGGAGATTTTAGATCCACGGGCTCCATAATGGCTGGAGGCTTCTTCCAGAGATGGCTGTTGAAATCTCCAACCCTGCTGGTAAGGAATTACTGAGAGCCTGGGGATTTAGGATGACTCACCAAGCATGTGAGGCATTTGCCATCGATTTTCTTTCCTATGGGCTATGAGATTTTGAAACGCTGATGAAGAAACACTCAGCAGTCTTGAGAGTGAGCCGACCAGTCATCAAACAAGCAGCGTCCCCATGCATCTGCTTCAGCAGAGAATCAGAGTCCCAGACTGGTTTGGGTTGGAAGGGACCTTTCAAGCTCATCCAGTCCCAACCCCCCTGCCAGCAGCAGGGACACCTTCCACTAGACCAGGTTGCTCAAAGCCTCATCCAACCTGGCCCAGAACACTTCCAGGGAGGGGGCATTTACAACTTCCTTGGCCAACCTGGGACACTGTCTCACCACCCTCACACCAAAGAATTTCTTCCTAATATCTAACCTAAATCTGCCCTCTTTTCTCCAGCCTTTCTCCAGCTCTTCCCCAGCTACTCAACTTCCCTGATGATCCAGCTAATGAAGCGGGCCGGCGACGCTTGACATCACCTGATCCTCTACGCCTACCATTCAAGAAATCCATCCTGCCTTCCCATCTCCACCTTCAGCCTCCGCTCACTCAGGCGTGAAACATCCCTGGCCTGTCTCCATGTTAATTTTCTACTTGACAGAACACAAATAGAAACCTGGTCTGGGGGAAAACTGATCATCTTGCTGCATAGTAATTAGCTTATAGCCGGGAACGGCGGCGGTGCCAGACCTCCCCACCGCCGTGATAAGGCTGCGACGTCACCGGGATGGAGCGAGGCTACAGTGAAATCTGGCTGCAGGGAGATATTAAACTACTGCTTCAGAAGATGAAGGAGTGCTGGTGAGGATTTGGTTGTGGATTCCAGACACTTTTCCAGTCTCAGGAGTAAATTACCAGTGAGGTTACTGGAGATGGTGTAGGCACAGGTGACAAAAAGCCTGAGCTTTAGAGGAGAAAGGAAAGGGTGTTTGGTAATGGACCTGGGTGCACTCGCTTTGAAGAGGGCAAGCACCTGCCATAGAGGAATCCAATCTCATCCCCCACTCACCCCCCTTCAACAAGCGTCTTCTGTACAGAGATAAGGAGACAATCCTGTTGGTACAAGCCAAGCTGGTCTGCTTTTCTGATGGCAGCAGAAACAGATAATGCTGACAGACGTCACAGCAGATCCTGCAGCCAAAAAAGCTCCTCCGTGCATGAGCGCTGTATTTATAGAGCTGGCTTTCAGCGCTTGAAAAGTCATTTGCAGTCTCAGAGCACGCAAATATTTGGTCTGTGTGTTCCTGGTCCTCGCCCTTGGAGTAGCCAGCAGCCTCACCTACAGCTTTCAGAGCCACTAAACCAAGGAGGCAGCTCACCTGCTCGTCAAGGACAATCAGCAAGATGTCAACCCTTTAAGGACGACACGGCACTAGGAAGGTGCTGTCCTTCTCCCTGTGTCAGCTGATTTAGGTGAGGGACAGGGGTAGGGACAGCTACTCTATAGAACCACAGAATGCCAGACTGGTTTGGGTAGGAAGGGACCTTCAAGCTCATCCAGTTCCAACCCCCCTGCCAGCAGCAGGGACACCTTCCACTAGACCAGGTTGCTCAAAGCCTCATCCAACCTGGCCCAGAACACTTCCAGGGAGGAGCAGCCACAGCTTCTCTGCCCAACCTGGGCCAGGGTCTCACCACCCTCACACCAAACAATTTCTTCCTCACATCTCAGCTCCATCTCCCCTCTGCCACTTTCAAGACATCACCCCTTGTTCTCTCACTCCCTGCCCTTGGCCAAAGTCCCTCCCCAGCCTTCCTGGAGCCCCTTCAGGTACTGGGAGGCCACTGGAAGGTCTCCCCAGAGCCTTCTCTTCTCCAGGCTGAGCAGCCCCAACTCTCTCAGCCTGTCCTCACAGCAGAGCTGCTCCAGCCCTGGCATCATCCTGGTGGCCTCCTCTGCACTGGCTCCAGTAGCTCCATGTCCTTGTGCTGTTGGTGGCCCCAGCACTGGAGGCAGCACTGCAGGGGGGGTCTCAGGAGAGCGGAGCAGAGGGGCAGAATCCCCTCCCTGGCCCTGCTGCCCACGCTGCTCTGGGTGCAGCCCAGGACACGGTTATTGGCTCTGTGCTGCCAGCGCACGGTGCCGCCTCGTGTGGAGCTTCTGGTCCCCCAGCACCCCAAGTCCTTCTCCTCAGGGCTGCTCTCCAGCCATTCTCCACTCAGCCTGGGTTTGTGCTTGGGGTTACTTTGACCCAGGTGCAGAACCTAGCTGGACACCTTCAATTCCTCTGCTGTGAATAAAGGGAATACTCAGTGGTCTCCCCATTTTAACTACATACAAGAAATTCAAGTTATGGAGATAAAATAAATCAGCCGTGTGCTGTCACTGTAAATGCCACTGGTACTGAAACCACCCACCTCTGCTGTGTCCAGAGAAAGTGAAGTTGGAGGCAGCTCCCTGTGCCCCACACGTGCCAGCAGGGTAGAGTTTAGAGGAAAGTGGCTTTCACATGTCAAAGACACGTGCAGGGCACACAAAAGCAGTGGTGGACAGTAGAACCAGGGTTTGGAGATGGCAACATTGAAAATCCACATGTAAAGGCAGTGGCTCTCCCTGGGACAGGAGGAGACATATCCTTCAAAATACAACCCCAGACAAGAACAGTAATGTCACATGCAGAGTCAAAGCAAGATGTGCTGGTGCCAGGACAGGATGTCGGTTTGGCAGCACCCCAACACTTCTCACAAAGAGAAGCAGGAGATTAAGGACTTGGCGAAGAGCTAGCAAAGCACAACAGCCCAGAGCGTACCCAGAGCCAGGAGGAGAGCAGGCTGCCCAGGCACAGGCAAGCTCTGACACGTGGATGTCTCACACTTGGTTATTGTTAAGCTGTGTGATGGCACGGGCTGCTTGGAGCTGCTCAGGAATTGATGAGTTGGGCTCCAGGTCTTCAAGGTAGAGGCACAAAGACCAGGCAGAATGACAGCAGCATTGAGTAGATCCCTTCACTGGCCCAGCTCTGGGCTGTGGTGCTTTCTCTCTCCTCAGATGAGCACCTGGGTTTTGGCTGGTGGTGCTGAGCACTTCCAGCAGCAGCAAGTCCTCAAGAGAGACCCTGAATGTGTTCGTGCTGCTATGTTCACTCACTCACAGCCTTCTGCCTCTGTAGACCTGCTGATTCCAGCCTCTCTCCAGATTTCCTAGACTGCTACAAGAGATGATGCATGCACTAAAATCATAGAATCATTTGGTTGGAAAAGACCTTTGAGATCATTGAGTCCAACAGTTCCTGTCCACTACTAAACCAGATCTCTGAGGATGTAACCTACTCATCTTTTAAATCCCTCCAGGGATGGGGACTCCACCACCTCCCTCGGCCCATTCCAGTGCCTCAGAACCCTTTCAGCAAAGAAATGTTCCTGATATCGAACCTGAACCTCCCCTGGTGCAACTGGAGCCCATTTCCTCTTGTCCTGTCCCTTGCTCCTTGGTTGAACAGACCCACCCCCACCTCTCTCCACCCTCCTCCAAGTGACTTGGACAGAGCCACAAGGTCTCCCCTCAGCCTCCTTTTCTCCAGACTCAGCACCCCCAGTTCCCTCAGCCTGAACTCAGCACACTTGTGCTCCAGACCCTTCCCCAGCTCCGGTCCCTTCTCTGGACACGCTCCAGCACCTCCAGGTCCTTCTTGGACTCAGGGGCCCAACACTGAACCCAGCACTCGAGCTGCGGCCTCACCAGTGCCCAGGGCAGGGGGAAGAGAACTTCCCTGCTCCTACTGGCCACACTGGTGCTGATCCAGGCCAGGATGCCCTTGGCCTTCTTGGCCACCTGGCCACTCTGCTGGCTCATGTTCAGCTGCTGGTGACCAACACCCCCAGGTCCCTCTGTGCCCAGCAGCTCTCCCCCCACTCCTCCCCAAGCCTGTAGTGTTGTGTGGGGGTTGTTGTGACCCACGTGCAGGACCCAGCACTTGGCCTGGTTGAACTTGATGCCATTGGCCTCAGCCCATGGATCCAGCTTGTCCAGATCCTTCTGCAGAACCTTCCTATCCTCCAGTAGATCAACAGAGAAAGAACAGAGATATTTGGAATGGGAACTTTCCCAACACTGCACCTGCATGCACATTATTTAAGTTCACAAATATGACTTTTAACTGAGGTACTTTTCTGCCACATATTTTTGAGTCTCATATGAAACTATGGGATTTTATAAGAGAAAGGTATCAGTCTTGTAATTTTATTGCCTCAAATAATTATCAAGCACTGAGTCAAACCTTTCCAGTCGTCGTTACTGCCAAAGGTAACCAAAAAAATCAAGAGGATGACACCAAAACCATCAAATTGCTGCTCAGAGGACACACAAAGGACCCACCACGTATCAAATCGTTCAAGCACATCCAGCCAGGAGCTTTCTGCTTCTGTCATTTAGGAGGGGGAGGATCCAGGACTTCAGAATTTATTGTATGTTACATTTCACATACTCATCACTGGTGCTGTGATTTTGAAGTACTTGCTACAGGATTAGGGTCAGATGGGGCTAATTATGGGATGTCAAGCAGCAAAGTCAAAGCAATGGCAATAGGAACCCTCAAGGAGATAACAGGAAAGGTTTTAATAGAGGACTGTCCTTTATCCACCTTCATTTAGATCGAATGATCACTCCTCCCAAGCTCAAGGTGTGACAGTGAGGCAGTCCAACCAACCCTCAAAAGCTCATGGAAAAGGACAGGGAGATAAGTTTATCAGTTGTTACAGACAGAGAGACTGGCAAGGCAGAAAAATCCCTCCAGGGTTATCAGATACAAAGGCACCTGAGTCCAGAAGTCCTTGGGCAACAGATGATTGGAGGCTAAGAAAATATTTGCATGTTTACTCGGTATTTCCTCCCTTCCCCAGACACTGAGTGTCAGAAATGACACACGGATTCGACCCACTGCAGGCTGCTCATATTCTCTGGGCAGAGTCTGAAGCAAAAATGCTTCAAGTTGGACTAAGACAAAGTAAATCCAGGCTGGGTGATGAGTGGCTGGAGAGCAGCCCTGAGGAGAAGGACTTGGGGTGCTGGGGGAGGAGAAGCTCCACATGAGGCGGCACCGAGCGCTGGCAGCACAGAGCCAATAACCGTGTCCTGGGCTGCACCCAGAGCAGCGTGGGCAGCAGGGCCAGGGAGGGGATTCTGCCCCTCTGCTCCGCTCTCCTGAGACCCCACCTGCAGTGCTGCCTCCAGTGCTGGGGCCACCAACAGCACAAGGACATGGACCCACTAGAGCCAGCCCAGAGGAGGCCACGAGGATGATGCCAGGGCTGGAGCAGCTCTGCTGTGAGGACAGGCTGAGAGAGTTGGGGCTGTTCAGCCTGGAGAAGAGAAGGCTCCAGGGAGACCTTCTAGTGGCCTCCCAGTACCTGAAGGGGCTCCAGGAAGGCTGGGGAGGGACTTTGGCCAAGGGCAGGGAGTGAGAGAACAAGGGGTGATGGCTTGAAAGTGTCAGAGGGGAGATGGAGCTGAGATGTGAGGAAGAAATTGTTTGGTGTGAGGGTGGTGAGACCCTGTCCCAGGTTGTCCAGAGAAGCTGTGGCTGCTCCTCCCTGGAAGTGTTCTGGGCCAGGTTGGATGAGGCTTTGGGCAACCTGGTCTAGTGGAAGGTGTCCCTGCTGCTGGAAGGGGGTTGGAACTGGATGATCTTTAAGGTCCCTCCCCACCCAAACCACTCTGTGATCCTATGACTCTGACAGACACGAGGGCTGTGTTGTACTCACGCCGCAGGGAATGAGCGTGTGCTTGTCCTAAATCATCCCCTGGATGCTGAGCAGTTTCTGACAAAAAACCTGCAGTGCCTGAGTCACCGCGTGCGACTGCGTGTCACTGACTCGCAAAGGGGACCCTGGCAAGTGCCAGCACCTACAGACAGCAAAAAGGGAGATACAGCCTCAAAATAGAGCCAAGAAAAATCCCACCCCAAGCAGATCCAGGTCTGTGGATTGAATGGTGAAAGAGGAGTGGAAGGGAAATCTCTGTTAGGGATTGAAGCAGCATCATCCCACCAAAAGGAGAGAAAATCCTGAATGCAGAATACAAACATCAGCTATTGCCAAAAAGGAAGAAGCAATCAGAAATTCAGCAAGCTTACAAGCCCATCCACCAGCCTCAAAAAACAAGGTTTCTTATATTTTTTATACATTATATATTTACCATTCTGTGATTTTCAGTGCCTTGTGGACACCAGTGCAGTAACATGTCTAAAATTGTTTGAGTGTAATTTAAGTTGGAGTGGGGTGAGGGGGAGCTTTTTTTTCAAGGGAAAAAAGATGTAAATTTAAAGCAGGTAGAAGTAAAAGCAAAAAAATAAAAAACAAACCCAAACCAAACCCCAACAAAACACTATACCACAAAACCAACAAAAAGCAAAGAAAATACACATGCAATTACAAATGCTAGAAAATGGAAAAACAGACATTTCAGATCAGACCTCCCCAGAGCTCTGAATAATGGAGTGATGCCTCCAGGGTCTACCATTCAGCTACCCAAGCCTGCATACTAATATTCTACTCACATCAGAAGAGTAGAAAGGCACCACTCATGCAGAAAATTACCTTAAATGAGCAATGACTTCATGATAAACAAGCCACTCGCTTTTTCACTTTGCTCTTTGATTTAGGTGGTGGGGGGCACCTCCTCCCTATTGCTAAGGAGCAGACAGAGCACACTTCTTTGGGCTCTGCATAGGAACCTTACGAGGAGACTACAAAACCACCTCGTTATTGTGAATATTTAATTCTGGTTGGTTTGGTCAAACATCAAGAAATGAGGTGACATCTTTGGGAGGAAGGATGTACTTTGCAATCTAGGGTCCAAAGCATCCAGGATCACTAGGACCCAAGCTTTAAGTAGAGCAGAGAATCTGCATGGTGGCAAAGGAGGTTGTAGTGAGGTGGGTTTCAGATTCTTCTCCCAAGGACCAAGAGACAGAACAAGAGGAAATGGCACCAGGTGAGGTTTAGATTGGATGTGAGGAAGAATTTCTTTGCTGAAAGGGTTCTGAGGCATTGGAAGGGGTTGCCCAGGGCAGTGGTGGAGTCCCCATCCCTGGAGGGATTGAAGAGCCATGTAGATGTGGTGCTTAAGGATATAGTTTAGTGGTGGACTTGGCAGTGTTGGGTTAACGGCCGAACTCGATGATCTTAAAGGTCTTTTCCAACCAAACCAATTCTGATTCTCTAAGCACAGTGTCACACACAACATGAAACCAGAGCATCTATGGCTGCTATCATTTCCCATCCCATCAGTACCCTCGTTTCCCCACGTGCTGCCAGAATCCCCAATGCTCTTTTGGATGGCTTGCCAATGCTCATCTCCCCTTACAAACACACTCCTAACGCGCTTGTCGCTGACTCCACAGTCGATTACATGCAGTTCTCCCACTGGTCCTCTTCAAATGAAGTGATATTTAACTAGAGACACCACCAGGCAGCTGCTGTACAGCCTAACTTGCTTTGGGCATCATTTCCTGGTTCATTGCCCTGGGTGATGACTCCTGGGTGCCTGATGTAGGGGACCCCAGATTTTCCTTTGTTTCCAAGTAACCTTGCATGGTTTTAAGTCCTGTCGTTATAAGCAACCCTGTTAAATCCTGTCACATCTTCTTCCTTTTCTGTTTGTAAATTGAACATTCCTAAAAGCTAATACACTTATGATGAGAAGACAAGTTCAGCTGAACCTGTTTATTCCAAGAACAGCAGGGAGAACAAAATGCTTTGGAAAGAGTCTGCTGGGAAGCTGTGAATTTTTATTTTTCTTCCCTAGGAGCACAAACTAACATGTTCTGAAGGAGCTCAGGAGCTGATGGCATTCATTTGTGCAGTCCTGGTTTGAATGGGCTTTTAAAGGAAAATCTGCTCACCATCTCATGAATATTGCTGCTCCTGATGGAGGGAGAGGTCCTCACCCTGCTCTGGGGAGGGTGATGGCAGCTGATGAAGTACAGAATGCTACCCAGATTAGAGGGTGAGACTGGTAAAGCAGGGAGGAGCCTTAGTCTTTCTGTAACAGCCTTCAGAGATGAACAAAGCACGCTGGAGATAAGCCTGCCTTAAGCCACAAGTAATTCCCTGCTAAAGCAGCAGTTGAAAAGCTGGACTGCAAGTGTGCATCAAATTTGGGTTATAAACACGACGCAAAGACAAGACCCACAACTCAATGAACTCCACACTCAAAGCTTTGACTAAGAACAAGTTTTAAGCCCTTAACCTCTGGGGCAGCCCTGAAAAGGAGGATTACCACTTGTGGGCAGGGTAAGAACAGTGCCAGTCAGAGAAGAACATTCCCATGAAAACAGTATTTATTTTTAAACCCCTGAAAACTGCTATTGCTCACAGTTCTGATTCAATGCTATTTATACTGCTGAGTATTACAAGTCACTAGGCTGGAAATCACCTTCATTTTGTCATTAATCTGATTTCTCAACACTTCCCACCCCATCCAATTTCAGAATTTGTGGGTTTTTTAGTTGTTTGGGTTTTATAAACTTGGGGATAGTTTGGGTTGAGATGGGGGAAAGGATTGTTGAGGAAGGAAGAAGCACAAAGGAAGTCTCCCCATACATTGGTTGGCCATGAGGAAAAGGTTCTTGAGGCAGAGGGTGGTGGAGCACTGGCACAGGCTCCCCAGGGAGGTGCTGATGGCCCCAAGCCTGACAAGATTCCAGCAGCATTTGGCCAAGGCCCTCAGGGCCATGGTGTGAATGTTGGGATTGTCCTGTGCAGGGAAAGGAGTTGGACTCCATCATCCTGGTGGGTCCCTTCCAGCTCACAATATTCGATGATTCTACAGTTCAGCTCCTGCTCACTAGATTTTGTGTAGGGTTTGCTTTGTCTTTCTGGTTCTTCCTCTGCCCACTCTGTGGAAAGCTCCTGCAGATGGAGACCATGCAAAAGCCTGAACAAATAAAAACAGGTTCCCACTTTCCAAAACACACTCAGCTGGGACAGATACAAAATAGGTGGAAATCTTTAGTCTGTATTATGCAGAAGTTAGGCCACACTAGAAATCTTTGTAAGATATATTAAGGTATATATAGAAAAAATCTTCCTACCAGAACACCCTTACAGAACACTGGTCTTTGCAGAAGTGTCCTTGCTTAAGGACAGCAATATTCCTGTTCACGCCTGCTCTGAAATCCCAGTTAATCCAGTATCAAGCCTGTTTTCAAAGCTGTTACATTATTAAACCTTTAAAATTGAAGTTCATTAAGAACTAGAGGATTGTACACAGTCACTATTCCCTGGTATGGGTTTATCCTTGGCTTCTTCCAAATCCCCCTAATTAATTTTTTTTTTCAAAGGCCATCAATCTAAAGCAGACAAACAGCAGAGAATCAACTCATTAACATGCCCATATTTCCACTTATCTTGGGCCACTTCTTCTCTTATTAATAGCTAGTAAGATTGGCATTTCTAAAAATAACTAACCAGCATTGGAAGCAAAACTCCAGGGAGCCTTCCCAAACCCCATCAATCCTCCCAGCAATACTTGGGAGTCTCGTCCTAACGACTCCCGAGTACACCCTGGCAGTTGGCAATCTCCAAGGCAGCTCATGAATCAACATCCAATATGAACTATGAGACTCTGATTACTCAAATAATTTATTACTTCTAAGCTGACCAAAAGGCTGTTTACACCAGGAAATTAGGATACTTCAGAGTATCCTAATTTGTTACCTCTGATTTATAAGCCAGCTCAGTTTCCCTCCCGTTAATGTTCTTCATCATGGGTCGATTTAACGCAGGTATGATGCATCAAATTTACTTTTAGAAAGTTCTGAACCTCTGTTTTCTCCCTCACTGCAAAAGGCAAAGGCAAGAGCAGCAACAGTTTCCTGAAACACATGACACAGCGTGCGCTCAAGCAGCACCAACAGACTGGGAGATGAGTCACCGACTACACTGAACCATTTTATCTCTTGTGGAGACTCCAAAAAAAACCCAACCCCAGGTATTAGACTAATTTCTCTTCACAGCTTTGAGATTGTAGATTCCTGTATGTTAAGGAGAAAGATGTTGGGATCAATCACCCCAATCTGATTATTATGCTCTACCCTATCTTAATCAGGAGGCAATCATGAATTACTCACTTGTTTCCCATTTACATGTTGGTATGAAGTGATTTTACAGTCCTGCCCGAGAATATAAAACCACAAACACTTCACACTGAAATCTATCACTGACTCACTGCTGAGGGGGAAGGATTGGAGCTCTCCTTGAAGGAAGAAACAGGCGAGTACAAGACACGACACGCGACCTAACGAAGGGGACCTCTGCGTTTGCAGGCAAGTGAAATGATGTTTAATTAAGAGTATTGACTAGGTGATACGTGGGAAGGAAGCAAGCAGAGGGGAAAAAGATTATGCTTGAAGTTCTCTGGGGAGTCTGGACAAAAGGAAAATTGGCTCTGGCAGTGAACATGCTCTGCCATGGAGGAAAGAGGTTTCTAATGAGTGAGGCTCTAATGGACACAGCCTGAGATGTCAGGAAATGTTGAATACAACCTTGATCAGGACGGGCAGCAAATCAGCTGGGCAGGAGGCAGGCGTTCCGAATGTAACCTCACTAAAAGCAGATTAGTCATACAGTGGGGTTTTTTTTCCTTTCTTTCCTGTTTTTCATAACCACTTGTAACGGTATTGCCAGTTTTGGATGTTGTACAGACAAATTTTCATCTGAATTACCTTAACCTGGCTGGAGTTAAATGCATTTCCAAACCAGCTTCAAGTCACGCTTCAATCCAGGGCTATGGCAAATAATCAGCCAGAGACTCCTCACGCCTTGAATGCTGGGTTCAGTGTTGGGCCCCTGAGTCCAAGAAGGACCTGGAGGTGCTGGAGCGTGTCCAGAGAAGGGAACGGAGCTGGGGAAGGGTCTGGAGCACAAGTGTGCTGAGTTCCTGGCTGAGGGAACTGGGGGTGCTGAGCCTGGAGAAAAGGAGGCTGAGGGGAGACCTTGTGGCTCTGTCCAAGTCCCTTGGAGGAGGGTGGAGAGAGGTGGGGGTGGGTCTGTTCAAGCAAGGAGCAAGGGACAGGACAAGAGGAAATGGGCTCCAGTTGTGGCCAGGGCAGTTGAGATGGGATGTGAGGAAGAATTTCTTTGCTGAAAGGGTTCTGAGGCATTGGAAGGGGTTGCCCAGGGCAGTGGTGGAGTCCCCATCCCTGGAGGGATGGAAGAGTCGTGTAGACACAGTGCTGAGGGACATGGGTTAGTTGGGGACAGCTATAGTTGGACTCGATGATCTCAAAGGTCTTTTCCAACCAAATATTCTATGACTCCTGGACCCCTCCAGACTTAAGCAGCTCCCCAAATTCATCCCTAAAGGGTGAGCAGCTCCCCCTCCAGCTGCACGAGCCACAGATGGATGTCTGGCCTCATATGTTTGGCAAGACAGAAACGTCTTCAAGTGATCACCAGTGCAATGCACTTTGGCATACAGCAGGACAGAGGGGGGCACCCAGTCCTTTGGGGTCCCTAGGAAATGGGCTGCCCCAAAACAATCAGTACCAGATGCCCCCACTCATATCTGGGTAGGGAACAGTCATAGATGATCACAGAATGGTTTGGGTTGGAAGAGACCTTTAAAGATCATCTAGTCCACTCCCCCTGCCATGATGACTGCTGCTAATTTCTAACCAGAGCTGAACTTGAACTCATCTTAGAGATGAGCCCTAACCTTTATCCAACAATGGAAAGCCTTCATGCTGTCCTATCTTAAAAATACATATATTTCTTCTTGAAGAAATCAAAGAGAGGGTTTGCTACTTAGACACAACTTAGAAATTGTTAAGGGTACAGGAATTCCAACCATCCACCCCGTTACTTTGCTAGCAGGAGCCCTGAGAAGGTTTCATCCCTGATGGACTAGCACTGCCCCACGCTGTTCTCCAGCAGAGCCCATGCATCAGTGACCAGTGACCGTTCCCTGAAGAGGAAATTTGCAGGTTCTGCCTCTATTTAGTTGACTTGGAACTGCTGTAGCCATTAAATGTAAGACTGGAAAATACTGTTGAAGAAAGGACATTGTTAAAACAAAACATTGCACCAGAGCATTCATAACAACATGCAGTACCAATGAGATGGAGTCCTGTGAGAGGCATCTTCAAAGCACATTTCCCTCACACATTTCCCTCAAGAAAGTGGTGGAACTTTGGCAATATTTTGGAGACCTCACCTTGCAGTGGGTTCCCAGATTAAAAATCTATTTCAAAATACAAATTAGCAAAACCAAGTTCATCCTCCCATGCAGAAAGAACTACTGGCTGCATTTTTATTTCAGATAAAACCTACGAGAGAACTGAAATTCAAGTGGTAACATCTCCAAGGAAACAGCTGGAAAGCTTGTGGTCTTTGCAGATGCTGTAGTATTCTGTATTTAAAGACAAATTGTACCATATCACAGGGAGGAAAAAAAAAATAGAAAAATCACAGACAAGGTTTTAGTAGGATGCCACAAACTCTGCATGCAGCAAAAGAAGACTTCCTGCACTGGATCTCGATGCAAAGAATATCTTATTCATATCACTTGGCTAAAATACAGCTAAAATTAGCAACATGAATGCCCTCACAAATCATTTTTTAGTAATTGCTGTCCTTTTTGTCTCCCCTTCTCCTCAAAAGAAGTATTCTTTAGCACAAAGGAATCAGGAGTTCCTCTCTCCACTCATCCCAAGCCAAGATGCAACCAGCAAAACTGAAAGCAACCATTTTCACTTTCACCTCTCTTCTTACTGAGGAGGGACCCTCAGTAACCATATGCAACTCCCAGTTCAAATTGACACCCATGAAGCAGCAACAGAGAAAGAGGACTGGCACATCTCTTAAACAAACAAGAAACAGAGAAACCAGAGAATAAAATATAGAATTAATGATCTTTATGTATCTGGCTACTGGGTTTTCAATGGGGCAGCAGCAGATTTTTTATTGGTTTTTAAAGTCTATATTATAGCTATTCTGTTTTAAGCCCCCCATCATATATTAATCTTATGTTAAAGAGTTTCTCTTCTCAAACTATTCACCAGCTTTCTCAGCTATATAACCTATAGCCTATAAAAGCTTTCTATAGCTCCCATAACTACTAATGCAAGAGGAATTAAGGCACAAAGGTAGCCCCGACCTCGACTTCACGCACACGCCACGAACTGATGCCACTTTTCTTGGTCACAATGCCTTGAAAATGAAATAGGAGAAAGGGTTGCAGCTTTTTCTTATATAGCTCCCCTTCTTCATGATAATGCTTAATGTATCCTAAAAGCACATCTGTCCACCCTAATGACAGTCCTTGCAGTAAGACTTGAAAATGGAGGTTGGCAATTTTCTCTCCTCGTAAGCTCTGGCAAGCAGCCCTCGAGAATAACAACCTGAGACAGGAGCAAATCAGGGAGGTCAGAAAGAGCAGGTTTTGGAGGAGGAAGACACCCATGATCACATTGTCTGTCTCCTTTGGTGCTAAGAGCAGGTTGGTTCCCCACAGTGTGTCCTCTAGTGTGCTGCTTACAGCAATAGTATTGTCTGGACAAAGCTACAGTGGAATTTGACTCGGTTATGAAGAAGCATCTGCTGATGCTTATTTTCTACCTAATAGGATGAATGTTCACAGCAGTGGTTTTGGCTGCAGTGGGTTTATTTTCAGATTAAGATATAGAGATATATATATATATAAAAAAAAAAAGAGATAAAGCAAAAGTACCTGAAATTACAGCAATTTTCCATGACCCATGCTCCTCCTTGGCTATTCTCTCTGCCTCCTCCATCAGCAACATACCAAATCCCTATAATGGGAGAAATAACAGGAAGAAAAGATAAGTTCTGTAAAAAATAGAAAGCCTAAGCAAGGTCAGAATGTAAGCATCAGTACAGTTCAAAAAGACTCATATTTTTGGCAGAGGAATCAACCTGTGATCAGGAATATTGCTGAATATTGTAGGAGAAGGCTTGAGAAGGGGTGTACCAACACTGAGCTTTACAGTGGAGCTTCCTCAGGGTATTTTTTCCTGATAATGAAATTATCCATGGGCAGTTCTAGTGTCTGACTGCTTCTCAATGGCAGGAACAGAATGAAGTTAAATCCATTGATGGTAAAGTCAACTTGGTAGGCATCCAGAGGGACCTTGAGCCATCCAGAGGGACCTTGATCCTACTGGATGGAGTCTTTTGTTCTCCCCACTTCCATGGGTACAGAGGGGCCCAGGATACATAAAGACCTTTAAAGGGTTTTCAGGAACTCATGAGATGTACAAAGCCTTTTCCTTCTGGGATACACCAAGCTGAGTGGTGCTGTTGACACGCTGGAGGGAAGGGATGGCATCCAGAGGGACCTGGACAGGCTGGAGAGGTGGGGCTGTGCAAACCTCATGGAGTTCAACAAGGCCAAGGGCAAGGTCCTGCACCTGGGTCAGGGCAACCCCAAGCACAAACCCAGGCTGGGTGGAGAATGGCTGGAGAGCAGCCCTGAGGAGAAGGACTTGGGGTGCTGGGGGACCAGAAGCTCCACATGAGGCGGCACCGTGCGCTGGCAGCACAGAGCCAATAACCGTGTCCTGGGCTGCACCCAGAGCAGCGTGGGCAGCAGGGCCAGGGAGGGGATTCTGCCCCTCTGCTCCGCTCTCCTGAGACCCCCCCTGCAGTGCTGCCTCCAGTGCTGGGGCCACCAACAGCACAAGGACATGGAGCTACTGGAGCCAGTGCAGAGGAGGCCACGAGGATGATGCCAGGGCTGGAGCAGCTCTGCTGTGAGGACAGGCTGAGAGAGTTGGGGCTGTTCAGCCTGGAGAAGAGAAGGCTCTTGAGCAACCTGGTCTAGTGGAAGGTGTCCCTGCTGATGGCAGGGGGGTTGGAACTGGATGAGCTTGAAGGTCCCTTACCTTACCAACCCAAACCAGTCTGGGATTCCATAATTCCTGGTGCTGAACACGTCGATCTGGCTGAGATAACCAATCCTGAGCAACAATCACCCATCTTAATGGCTGTCTTACGAGATAGACTTGGGTTTGTGCTCGTGAATTAACAAAGCCAGAGCACAAACACCAGATGTAATTGCTACACAGTTGAACTGCAGAAGGATCCCAGTGCCATTCTGACTGGGGACATCACCTGAAACAGATGTGGCCAGACACTACTGACCCAGAGACAGCCCCTATCACTCTTCTGACACATGTGTTGCCTTAGCATCTCGTCATCTTTATTTCCACAACCTCTCCAGGAGTCAGGAGCTGGTCCTGTCCTCATTTCAGGATGAAGAACTGAGGCACACAGAGACCACAGGGTTTGTCGTGGTGACCCACAAAGCCTGCACCAAACCTCCACGTGACCCTCGCAGACCTAGGCTGGGCTCGAGCTCTGCACTGCTCTCCTGGGCTCAGCTGATGACACAGGAGATGCCAAATCAAAAGGAATTGCAGAAAAACATGTTAATATCCTGGACCTGTTCCATGCCTCTATTTACATTTGGACATCTTGCACAGCAGGAGTACTGCTGGAATCAGAATAATGCTTCAAAACAAGGGAATAGCCCTTTCACTCTACTTAACAACTTTGTTATCCTATATATCTGGGAATAATTGATTGGATTAATTCACTCCCAACACTGGGATGCAGGAATTACCCTTGGCTCTTTGTTCATCTGTTTTCCTGACCAGATGTACAGAATTAGGCTGTGGCGATGCTGAAGCAGATGTGATTTAATTCTAAAAAACATTTAACACTTACAGGCATTTTTTTAAATAACACACAGAAATCTTCATTCTAAAATGTCCTTCTAATCAGAAATTGCCCCCACAACTGTGAAGAACATTTTCTGATTAACCTCTTGAACACTGACTATTCCAAATGAACACGAGTGCGTCATACGCCGTGAAATTTCAATTTGCAGCCTATTTTAATGTCTGTAGCTGTGTACCTTCAATTGATTTTCTCCCTCTTTTTTTTTTTCCCCCCAAAATCCTTAGGATGACCATGTTTTTCTTCCTAAATTTTCAAGTATTAACTATTTTATAGTGGAAATATCCACTTTTCTCTTTTTTTTTCTTTTTTTTCCTTTATTTTTTGCCCTTCCTCAGCCACCGCCTTACGGTCACACATCATCAGCGTCTAGCAAAACTGCATCTTAATGCATATACTCAGGGAAAGATTAATAAATACAAGGCAGTTAATTTAAAAACATCAGCCTTGAGCACTTCTGGCAAAGAGGCCAAACTGATTGCTTTTTAAAAAGCTCACTTGAAAGGTTTTAAACCTACCGGGGTAAAATTTAATTCACATTTTTGCTCACCACAAGCCACAGCATGTTACATGCAGCAGAAGGATAATGTGCCATTTTCATAGGAGATACTGCAAGGAATTAGAAACACAGCTTTCCACTCTGTTCTTCACAGGCTTTAAGATATGAAATAGCCTCACAAATGTGTCTGGAGCAAAAAAAAACCAACCCAACCTGTCAGACCCAACTAAGAGACTTTATTCTGGAGTCTCACCAAATCATTGAAGCTGATACACATCTCAGAATTAAAGTTGGATTTCTTTTGTTTTGGTAAGAAGAATGTATTCAATAAACATTTATTTGAAAGAAAACTGGGTAGTATCAAATAAAATCTCACCTTCTCATATGCAATGATTTCAGATTTCAGTAAGCATCATCAATTTTAGAAGGAAATAAAGAGACACAATGGATCTATCTCCTTTGTTCTGCTTTACTCAGTGAAGTCTGTGCTACCATACAGGATATTAAAGGATATTACACTTCAGAATCAAAGATGCTTAGTACTCAAAAGCCAAATTAGCACCAGCAAACATGAGTTTGCACTGTATGGGCACGAAGCAATGCTGATAGCATTCAGGCAGGCTTTTTTTTTTCATCTCAGAGCAGTTGCAATCACCCAAACATGATCACACTAGTAAAAACTCAGAAGCAGCGTGATTCCAGGAGGTGAAAGGCAAGAAGGAGCTCAAATTCAATTCTGTTTCTGTTGTAATGGGCTATAATCCAAGCAACTGAATGAATCTCAGATATTTCATATAATTCTTCTCCAATTACACTGGGGAGAGGGGAGTAGGGTGCAAGAAAGAGGCACAGATGAAAAATAAAAGGTGGTCTGGAGTACCTGGTGCTGAAATTTTGCAGGATCCCGACTGCTGACGGGGACCACGCTGCCATAAACATGCAATTCCCGGACAATGGAGACACCTCCCTTCAGCTCAGCTCTGAAGGATTCCTCTGAACACTTCCTCAGGCGTAGGAGACCAACGAGAATATCCTGCTCTGGATCTTCATAGGACAGGAAAGTCTCCCAGCCACCATTAGCCACATAATCTCTTCTAATTAATTCAATCTGGTCAAAGAGAAGAGGAGATGGTGAATACAAAGAACAGAAAAAAAGAAAACTTCTTTAAAAATATTTAAGCAACATGTTGAACAGAGCCAAACCAATTTCAGAGATCCATAAACTATTATGATTCAGAGAAAACATGAAGTGCTTTCTTAAATGCCAATTTAATTCTAGATGGATTTTAACAGTGCTGGGGAAGAACTGCTGTTATTGCAGTTAGATTAAAGAGAAAACACACCAATATTTAATAGAAATATATTTGCCAGTGGGATAGAACTAAGGGCTGGTAACCCACATTGTAAGCCAGAAACCAAAAATCTACATTTCTTGAGTTACTCAAGTTTCATAATCACGGCAAAATCAATGGGGGCAGCAACTCTTGCCTCTAACCACGGGACTTCTCTAATGGAAATGCAGCTCCAGTTACTGACTTGCTACTGTAGAATGAGTAGGTTTGTACCTGCCTTCACTAAACCTGCAGTGAAACCCATGGCTCTACTGACTGGCAAAAGAAAAAGCTTGAGGGAGGGGATCGTCCCGCTCTGCTCTGCACTGGGGCGGCCTCACCTCCAGCACTGGGGGCAGTTTGGGCACCACAGGAGAAAAAGGATCTAAAGCTGCTGGAGAGTGTCCAGAGGAGGGACACAACATTGGGGAAGGGTTCAGAGGGGAAGGGTGTGAGGAGAGGCTGAAGTCACTTGGGTTGTTCAGCCTGGAGAAGAGGAGACTGAGAGGAGATCTCCTGGCGGTCTGGAACTTCCTCCCAAGGGGAAGAGGAGGGGCAGGCGCTGAGCTCTTCTCTCTGGCCACCAACGCCAGGAGCAGAGGCCATGGCAGGAAGATGTGGCAGGGGAGGGGGAGGTTGGCCATGAGGAAAAGGTTCTTGAGGCAGAGGGTGGTGGAGCACTGGCACAGGCTCCCCAGGGAGGTGCTCATGGCCCCAAGCCTGACAAGATCCCAGCAGCATTTGGCCAAGGCCCTCAGGGCCATGGTGTGAATGTTGGGATTGTCCTGTGCAGGGACAGCAGTTGGGCTCCATCATCCTGGTGGGTCCCTTCCAGCT
Source organism: Caprimulgus europaeus (assembly GCA_907165065.1). The sequence continues at coordinate 123,111,105 of OU015524.1, read as the reverse complement.
CAACAACATTCGATGACTCTATGATTGAGATGTCTACAGAACATGGGTCTTCAAAGCAGCAGTCAACTTCTTTACTAATTATCAATTAGTCATTTCCAGCACGGCACAGGTTCCACCTACATGACCAAACTGTGCAGTGCAACAGGAGTGGATCTGAAAGAGCTGACACTGAGTGAGTACAGCATTACAGAATCAGCAGAAATGGTTTTTTACTCATTCAGATAGTATTGAAGACACCAAAACCATCCAGACAAGTACTCTGAGAACTGACCAGTAACAACATCTTACTCCCCTCAAATCCAATTTTTGATAACAATCTAGACAAAGGCAGCTCTGAAGATCACAAGAAGTGGAAGGGAAAAGTGAAGTGAGAGTTGGCTGCCTGTGGAGAATAAAATAAAGACCATACTTGGGTAGAAGAAATTACTTCTGCAGAGGACCAAGAAGCTACAAAGAGTAATTGGTGGGTAAGAGAGCAGAAAGAAGAAAAAACTTCTTTTTCTAACACTCCTGACCTGCCATCATCAAGGAGCAGCCCTGGAACCCAAGATGAGACTCCCTCATGGCAACATGAGATCTGATGACATCTCAAATAACAGTAGCTGTGTTTACATGTAGTAGAGTTAGCACTGAATTAATCTGATGTAACCTGTAGCCGATGATGATGTCACATCTTTGGTGACATAGTGAGTCACTCTATTTGCCATCTGAATTGATATGGTATAACTGAAGCAGCTGCCCATGCTTGCTGTAGGGATTCTCCTGCCCACCTGTAAAATTATTTCCCAAAATATAATCCCAAAATTATTTCCCAAGTTGCCTGGCTCAACAGAGGAGTGGCAGCCACAGTTTGCAATCTGGAGAGCCTGGTGACAACACAGTGTATGCTGGGGGGTGATCAGTAGAGACTAGTCACAGAGTCACAGAATGGTTTGGGTTGGAAAGGACCTTCAAGCTCATCCAGTTCCAACCCCCCTGCCACCAGCAGGGACACCTTCCACTAGACCAGGTTGCTCAAAGCCTCAGCCAACCTGGCCCAGAACACTTCCAGGGAGGAGCAGCCACAGCTTCTCTGGCCAACCTGGGCCAGGGTCTCACCACCCTCACACCAAACAATTTCTTCCTCACATCTCAGCTCCATCTCCCCTCTGCCACTTTCAAGCCATCACCCCTTGTTCTGTCACTCCCTGCCCTTGGCCAAAGTCCCTCCCCAGCCTTCCTGGAGCCCCTTCAGGTACTGGGAGGCCACTGGAAGGTCCCCCTGGAGCCTTCTCTTCTCCAGGCTGAACAGCCCCAACTCTCTCAGCCTGTCCTCACAGCAGAGCTGCTCCAGCCCTCGCACCCCCAAGTCCTTCTCCTCAGGGCTGCCCTCCATCCATTCTCCACTCAGCCTGTACTTGTGCTTTCCCTGATCCAGGTGCAGGACTTTGCAGGTCCTGGTCTCATCCCATGAACTGGGCACCCATCACCAGCTGGGGTACATCAGGCATGGTCCTGGATGGCACTTTCTAAATTAATCTGAAAGGAACCTGGTCTAGTGGAAGGTGTCCCTGCTGCTGGCAGGGGGGTTGGAACTGGATGAGCTTGAAGGTCCCTTCCAACCCAAACCAGTCTGTGATTCTATGAATCAGGTTTCTGTGCTTCCTGATGTTTTCAAAGTGGGGAATGATTGAAGGATTTGCTTCACATGCACATCCCTGTTCTGAACTAAAAACCATCACGTAGATGTGGCTGCCAACATTTTAAGGGATTCCTTTAAATTTAGGAATCTCAATGTGAATGGCAAGTGGCAGTGGATGCCCAGTGCTGCACTGGTGTTTCCAACATCTACATCCTGAGAGTACAGGATGGGACTGATCCCTGTGCACACCTTGTCACACTCTTCCCAGGACTATAAAGACTAAAGCAAAGAACTTCAAATCCTCTAATAGCCAGAAATCCATGAATTAAAGATTTGTTTACAAAAAAGCCATAAGGATTCTGTCGCTTGCCTGCTCCAGTCCATGACAAACACAGCTCACAATTAAATCCCTTCCTGACTAGAGAAGCAAGAGGCTCATCTCAACACTGACGTTGAGCTCATGGGGTAAGCACCCAAGCAGATGTCTACTGATGTGCCAAGTTCTCCAAGAGCAGAACTCCACTCCAGCTTGTGTGTTGAGACAGCTGACATGCACTGATCCAGATCTACCCTGCAGGTACAAAACACCACTAGGAAAATGGAAATGTAGAGGAAAATAAGAGCATGAGATTGTAAAAAATACCCAGATTCTGCAGTTAGTTTCATGTGTGGAAAAGCAGTTAGATTAAAGCTTGCTGCTAATGTATAAAAAAGAGCAGAAAATAGCATTAAACACTGCTACACTAAGAGTTCAAAATGGTAAGACTGGAGAACTTCCTGAGGACAAAACAAGTAGGAAGCACAGCTCCATCACTTGTCCTCCAGCAGGACTAGATGCCGTGTTCCGCTCACATCCAATTTGAAAGTCACTTGTAGACAGCAATGAAGTAAGACTGCAGGAACCTTCACAGGAGGCTTCATGCTGTGTGCACTTCTACTGCATCATAAACATGTACCAGACCAGCTGATCTGCTTGGAAAGATCCTACTGGAGAGAGTTATTTGTTCTCCGCACTTCCATGGGTACAGAGGGGCCCAGGATAAATAAAGACCCTCAAAGGCTTTTTAAGGAACTTATGAGATGTTCAAAGCCTTTTCCTTCTGGGTTACACCAAACTGTGGGGTTCTGTCAACAGGATGGAGGGACTGGATGGCATCCAGAGGGACCTGGACAGGCTGGAGAGGTGGGGCTGTGCAAACCTCATGGAGTTCAACAAGGCCAAGGGCAAGGTCCTGCACCTGGGTCAGGGCAACCCCAAGCACAAATCCAGGCTGGGTGGAGAATGGCTGGAGAGCAGCCCTGAGGAGAAGGACTTGAGGTGCTGGGGGACCAGAAGCTCCACATGAGGCGGCACCGTGCGCTGGCAGCACAGAGCCAATAACCGTGTCCTGGGCTGCACCCAGAGCAGCGTGGGCAGCAGGGCCAGGGAGGGGATTCTGCCCCTCTGCTCCGCTCTCCTGAGACCCCCCCTGCAGTGCTGCCTCCAGTGCTGGGGCCACCAACAGCACAAGGACATGGAGCTACTGGAGCCAGTCCAGAGGAGGCCACCAGGATGATGCCAGGGCTGGAGCAGCTCTGCTGTGAGGACGGGCTGAGAGAGTTGGGGCTGTTCAGCCTGGAGAAGAGAAGGCTCCAGGGAGACCTTCCAGTGGCCTCCCAGTACCTGAAGGGGCTCCAGGAAGGCTGGGGAGGGACTTTGGCCAAGGGCATGGAGTGACAGAACAAGGGGTGATGGCTTGAAAGTGTCAGAGGGGAGATGGAGCTGAGATGTGAGGAAGAAATTGTTTGGTGTGAGGGTGGTGAGACCCTGGCCCAGGTTGCCCAGAGAAGCTGTGGCTGCTCCTCCCTGGAAGTGTTCTGGGCCAGGTTGGATGAGGCTTTGAGCAACCTGGTCTAGTGGAAGCTGTCCCTGCTGCTGGCAGGGGGGTTGGGACTGGATGATGTTTAAGGTCCCTCCCCACCCAAATCACTCTGTGAGTCTATGATAACTGTGGCAAAATCCACCCTGAATCCCCTCCCGCTCAGCTGGTGCAGCACCACCCTGCAGCCCCCGTGTCCATCCCTTGTCCATAAACCATTCTGTGTGCTGAGAAAGAACAACCCTCATCATGGTGGACCACCATTTCAGTGTCCAACCCTATCAAATGTCCACCACAGTCTGTTTTACACTGACTTTGACAAAGGGAAAACCCAGCTGCAGATTACATTCAACCTAAACCAGCTACTCCCATCTTAAAAACCTGCTTTCTTCCTGCTCAGGCTCTTTATTGAGATCATTATCTTGATACAAACCCCCTGCTTTGCAGAAACAGCAGCTTCTATGTCTTACACATTGTGCTGGAACACTAATGCAGGTTGAGATGTGTAACACAGACAGAGCTGTCATTGCCCCATGCCTTTCCAAACCTGTCAAACCAAGAGCAACAATTCACTGGAGCATTTTCCAGGTTATTACGTAGCCTTCACCGTTCTGAGAGTGAGCAAATACCTTCTGCTGCTCTGGAGAAACACCACTAATGGAACTGGCAGCTCAGAGACAGCTCTAAAGAACCAGCTGTGGGCAAGAAATCTACTTTAAACTGATTTTTTTTTTAAATACTTTTAAAAGCAGACACACCACTGCCATATATAAAAATACACCCAGCCAACTGGTCCTTAGAAGAAGTTGCATAAAGTGTAACTAATTACAGTGATTCATTTATTTTAGTTCTTACTTATCTAGCCTCTTCTTGAGAGGATGTGTTGTTTACTTATGAAGCCAAAAAAACCCATCATACCTTGTCATTTGTCTGAAGTGCATGAAAAATTACACCATCTTCAGAAGATTTCTCTTGCTTGCTGTCATGATAAATTTTGCTCAGACTCGATAATGACATCCTGCTGCCACTCAGACAGAGGAGTGTAACAAAGGGAATTCTCACAATCACGTTGCTTTGAAAACCCTGTGATAAGCTATTTGCTAACTACTGGAGAAATTTACAATTTAAATTAGATTAGCACTGCTGACAACAGAGCCCATCTTTGGAAGATATTTTGTGAAATGACCACGGAGTAGATAACAGGAGCAGAGCACAAAGGCTGCGTGGGCTAAGTATGAATGAGTCTGTGCAGCCTCAGCTCCTGCAGAAATCTGGTAAGAACAAGATAAGAATCACAGAATCCCAGAATGGCCTCCACTGGAAAAGCCCTTTAAGATCATCAGGTCCAATCATTAACCTCACACTGAGAAGTCCCTGACTAAATCATGTCCCTCAGCACTATCTAAAATGTGATTTATTGGAGATCTCTACACATTTCCATCCTGGATTTCTGTAACACAAGATGGGCAGTATTGCATTCCATCTGAATTCACCTGGCATCAGGAGAAAAACACAATGTAGCTCCCAGGAATCTCTGATCTGCAACGTGAGACCATCTTTCAGATGCTCAACTCAAGAGAATATTCATGCTACTGAACTTCTGGCATCAAATTTGGAGCCTCTTTGAAGCCTAAAATAATCAGTGGAGCTTTTAAAGCACAACACAGAGGAACTCTGTTAGGAACCTCTTTCAGTGCTGACACATAGACAGCCTAACCCCAGTTTAGTGTCTCACATTTAGAAAGCAGCTATGTGCCCATCGCACAGCAGAGACAAGAGGTGTGTAAGTGTCCTTCTGATTCAGCTTTCCACCTGGCACAAAGAATTCTTGTTTAAAAGTAAAGGATTGTGGTGGTTTCACTTGGCTGGCAGCCAAACCCAGCTGCTCGCTCACTGCCCACCCAGGGGACAGGGGAGAGAATTGGGGGGCAAGGGGAAGGAGACTCGTAGGGGAGAGAAGAACAAGTTCATCAGGGAAAGAAAAGAAAACTTAAAATAATGATATTAAGATAATAATAATAGTAATAGTAATAAAATATGCAAATGAGTGACACCCAGGGCCATTGCTCAGCACCCGCCCACCCAGCCCGGCCCGTGCCCAGAGAACGATCCCGGAGCAGCGACAATCCCGACCCGAAACCGCAATCCCGGGAGAGCCAGAGCCCGAGCCAGAGCCAGAGAGAGCCAGAGAGGAAGAGCCCCTCATGGATCTCCTGCCCATGGGGGACAGGAGATGGAACAGCCCCTTGGCAGAGCCCAGTGCCCATGGAGCTGATCCATGGCAATATTCCTCACCCCTGAGATCTTGCACTTTGCAGCCCAGCAAAACACAAAGTCCTTTGACTTCCAGCGCCAGTTGCAAACATCAGGATGTTCTCAGCGTTTCTCTGCTACCAAATCCCAGCTGAACCCAACCCCCAGCGCTGTTCTGGCTGCTGAACAGAACCAGCTCTGGCCCAGCTAAAAACCAGGACAAGGATATATATGATGGACAAACCCTACAATCATTTCAAGTCCTTCCTCAGTGTCCACAAAGGAAGAGGAATAGAATACTTCCAGGGTATGATTTCTAGTTTTCACACACATATACTAAGATAGATCCAGCCTTATGTGATCTTAGAAAGCTCATCTCCTTGGCTATCATACATAGCCATGGACATCCTGACAAATTTCTGCAAGGATTGATCCCTCCTTGTAACTACAGTGAATTGGAGTATTGGTGTACTAAATTGAATGCTTGAAGTTCAGTGGTGAACATTTTCCTCAATAAAATAAATAAATAAATAAATGTATGTTAATAAAATAACATTAAACAACCACAGCAATCTCCTTGTGGACTATTTTAGGAAGGAAAAACAGAATATACGTGCCATACACTGTCAGAATCCCAGAACTGCCTTGATGGGAAAAGCCCTTGAAGCTCATGGAGTCCAACCATGAACCCAACACTGCCCAGTCCCCACTGACCCATGTCCCTCAGCACTGTGTCTACACCACTCTTCAATCCCTCCAGGGATGGGGACTCCACCACTGCCCTGGGCAACCCCTTCCAATGCCTCAGAACCCTTTCAGCAAAGAAATTCTTCCTCACATCCCATCTCAACTGCCCTGGCCACAACTGGAGCCCATTTCCTCTTGTCCTGTCCCTTGCTTGAACAGAGCCACCCCCACCTCTCTCCACCCTCCTTTCTGGTAGGGTATGTTGTAAATACAAACATACATGTGCAGAAGTCTATTTATACATATCCTGTTTGCCTATACAAACATGCACATTCACAAAAAAGGCTGTAAATTCATCTTTTTAAACATTCATTCCTGTTCAGGGTGCACACACTGTGTTTTTGGTAATTTCTAAACCCAAATTTCTAATGAGGAAGGAGAAAAGGGAAGGTTGAGATGCAGTAAGCAAGAGCTGCTAATTTTGTTATAGCAGTGCAAATATCACAATAACTGCTGGTTGTAGTCAGTTTATTGAACATGGTGGTCCATAAATTTCAACATGTGACTGTGCTCAAACAAAAGACATCTAAAGCTGCTGTGAAAATAAATGGAAAATTGGCTCCAGCTACAAAGGAAAATCACAGGAGTGGACGTGCAACAAAGAGGTCCCAACGCCTCCACACCAAGCACACATAATAAATCGTGTCTGAAACATGCTCCTAAAAAAAAAAAAGACAAATCTTACCTGATATGGTCTCACTTTATGGTGAATTTCTTGAATTCCAACCTCTCTTGTCCTTACATCACGACACTAGGAAAAGAAAGGGAGGAAAAGCAAAAATTACATAGCTGAAAAAACAGTAAGCTCTGAAACCTACAGATTTCCAGTCACCTGTTGGGTTTCAAACTAAACTGAAACAGCATGAAGTGACAAGGATGAATTTCAAATGGATAGACTTCAAAATAAAAATGCTCACTGATCCACCCCTAATATACCTCAGAAAGAGGTCTTAGTGCTAAATGGAAAGACATGCTGGCAAAAATCAATTCCCTAAGCAACCATTATGGCTCATGAGGAGATGTACCTTTTGATTCACAAACAGCAGGATCTGCAGGGAAAGGCAACACACATGAAAGAGTAACAGGAAAAAAAAAAGACTGGGCACAATCTGGTTTTATCCTCCATTGGGAAGGTCTAACGTTGTCAAAATCCACCCTAAGGCATCAGAGAGTCCTTAAGTAGTCAAGTTTGTGCCCATTGCCCCTTGTCCTGTCACTGGGCACCACTGAGAAGAGCCCAGCCCCATCCATTTGGCCCCCACATTTCAGGTAGACATTGCTAAGATCCCCAATTTTTAATGATAAGATTCCATTATCATTACAAAGAATAATGTCCCAAATAGCAGAAAAAGTGATTTTTTTGTTTGTTTGTTTTATAGCAGGCTATGATAAAACTAGGATTCACTGTAGTTCTAGAGTAGATAAACTCTTCCCTGCTTGATGATTTCCCAGCTACTCAAAGAGCAGAGCAAAAAGCAGAGGAATATCCACCCTTCATGAAGAACACCAGAACTGAGGAAGGACAATGTATCCTGGGATGCTGCTTTAGAATTGTATCTCAACTACACATCTCCACTTGCACTCAGTGGCTAGGAAATCACCAAGGCCAGCATGTGGTCCCTCCAACAAGGCTCCTCAAGAATAATTTCTTTCCAACAACCACAGACACAAGTTGCAGTGTTAGAATGACTGATGTCTATGCCTCAAATGTGTTCCTCAGCAAGCCACTCCCCAAAGGTGGGGGCCAAAACTGCCAGAGCTGGTTGATCTTTATTATTGACTGTGCAAATATGTAAGATTTGTACAAGTCTCTTCCTTGTCTTGGCCTTTTCCTCTCCTTTTCCAAGCTAAAAGTCAAGAAGACAAAGCATATTCATAGTTTTCTTCTATGACACAAGAGAAAAACCAAGAGTGCCTCACATATCAAGCTATACTGCAGCACTTTGGTTCCTCATTCCACCAGCTGCAGCGTTTCTGCCTCACTAAATTAAAATCTATAATCATCTGCCCAGCAGAGACATTTACAGATTGGGTTCATCTACAAGTGATGACTGCCAGCCTGACAACCCCTTAATTGGTTCAGCTCAGCCCTGACTGCCATGGATCAGCCATCCCTGCTTCTCCAGCTGGTCTTGATCAGGTTCAGATCAAAAGATGTGGTTTCAGTCTCAAACCCAGGGAAGATTTCACTAGTGGGCCTAAGGAGCTCAATTGAAAAGGCTTAACTGCACCACAGAGGTTGTCTCCCCTGCCTGGTTTTGAAGTGAAAAGTCAGGAGGAGGAATGGAAGCTTCTGTGGCTGGCAAAGCTGTCTTCCAAATCCTGGCTTGCTACTGGAGAGAGACTGAGAGAAATGATCTAAGAAGAAAGTCCAGAGCATCAGCTTAGGAGAGATTACATGGGATGGAAAGCCCAGCTGGGAGCAAAAGAGTCTGGAGTTTCTTTTCTCATCTTCTGCATTGCAACCTCAAGATCCAAGTGAGATGGCAAAGGCAGTGAGGAGCTGGATGTAGCCTAGAGAACTGTCCATGTTAAATACCACAAATATAAGCCAGCAGCACAAGCTGATGTGGGACTCCAGGCACACACGCAGCAGCCAAAGACTTTACTACTGCTGGATGCAGTAACACCTTCAGGAATGCAATTTGCTCTCCTGAAGTTTAGGGTCCTCACTCTGCTCTTTGCCAGGCCCATATTCCTCAAGATCACAAACTCAACCAGGTTTTACACTTGAGTCGAGGCAATCCCAGGTCTGTGTACAGGCTGGGAGAAGAACTCATGGAGAGCAGCCCTGCTCAGAAGGACTTGGGAGTCCTGTGGATGAGAAGTTTGACATGAGCCAGCAGTGTGTGACTGCAGCCCCAAGGGCCAACTGTGTCCTGGGCTGCATCAAAATAGGGGTGGGCAGCAAGGCCAGGGAGGGGATTGTCCCCCTCTGCTCTGCCCTTGTGAGGTCCCAGCTGGAGTTTTGTGTCCAGGCCTGGAGCCTCCTGCACAAGAAAGATGTGGAGCTGTTGGAGCAGGTCCAGAGGAGGCCAGGAAGATGATCAGAGGGCTGGAGCACCTCTCTGCTGAAGAAAGGTTGAGGGAGCTGGGCTTGTTGAGCTTGGAGAAGGCTCCAAGGAGACTTCATTGTGGCCTTCCAGTACTTGAAGGGGCTTCTAAACAGGAGGGAGAGTAGCTTTTTAAATGGGCAGATAGTGATAGGATAAGGGGTGATGGCTTGAAAGTGGCAGAGGGGAGCTGGAGATGAGATGTGAGGAAGAAATTGTTTGGTGTGAGGGTGGTGAGACCCTGTCCCAGGTTGGCCAGAGAAGCTGTGGCTGCTCCTCCCTGGAAGTGTTCTGGGCCAGGTTGGATGAGGCTTTGAGCAACCTGGTCTAGTGGAAGGTGTCCCTGCTGCTGGCAGGGGGGTTGGAACTGGATGAGCTTGAAGGTTCCTTCCAACCCAAACCAGTCTATGATTCTATTAAAACCTCTTTGAGAAAAGGTGAGCTAGAAAGAGGGAGCTCTAGATCACAATACAGACACATGGAACAGTTGAGGTGAGGATCTGCCCCTGCCAGGACACCAAAGCAACTAAAGCCCTTTATAGAATCACAGACTGGTTTGGGTTGGAAGGGACCTCAAAGCTCATCCAGTTCCAACCCCCCTGCCAGCAGCAGGGACACCTTCCACTAGACCAGGTTGCTCAAAGCTTCATCCAGCCTGGCCGTAAACACTTCCAGGGAGGGCACATCCACAACTTCCTTGGCCAACCTGTTCCAGTGTCTCACCACCCTCACAGTGAAGAATTTCTTCCTAATATCTCATCTAAACCTCCCCTCTTTCAGCTTAAAGCCATTTCCCTTGTCCTGTCATTAACTGCCCTTATAAATAGAACAGTCCCTTTGGAATAGTCTCAAGGAGCAGGAGGTTTGGGTGATGTTTTTTCTAGGGAGCTGGACATCCCAAGAAAGGAAGAACTTGGGCATAACTTGACTGGAGGATCTGCAAACTGTGGCTGATAACCAGGTTTTGGAGGGAGGTTCAAACCATGAGCAGTGTCAGAGCAGACAGTGAGGGGCATTGTCAGTGTCAACTGCCACAGTGACCTTTTGAGAAAAACCAGGACTGGGTATGTGTGACTCCTTCTGACTTCAAATAGAAACACAATTCCTCCTCCCCCTCCTTCTCTCCACCCCTGCTCATATTTTTATTTGACCTTAGAAATATCAAGAATATCACATCTCATTTGTTTGTGCTGAGATCTCTCTTGTAAGGTTTCTCTGGCCCCAGACTAAGAGCTTTGCTTCCCATTGTTCAGTCAAGTAAGTGCATGTGTGGGAAAAAGAAAGGAAGAATTTCTAATAGCACATATTAAAATGAAACCTTCCTGTCTTCTCTCTCACTTAAGGGTTTCATTCTGCTAAAAAATGGAATATCATAATCTAGTTACCAAGTACCTTCAGGAATGAGGTAAAAGTGCTGAATAAAAAAATCAACCAAACAAAAACCAGTTTTTCAGAAAGATCATCAAGGAGCTTTTTAGTCATTAACATTTTTCTTTTTGAAAGACCTTTGCAGATAATTTTAGTTCAGCAATAAATCTGGCTCTCACTGTGTCTTCTGGTCATTACTTTCCTCTCTTCTACTTTGAGTAAACTCATCGAGCAGCTCTCCCTCAATATCAACTGACAAATATTTTACCTGTGTCCCAAGATCTTTCATCCTGGCCAAGGCAAGCTCTCTCAGGTTCCCATGCTCCACTCCAGAGCTGACTAGTGGCATTGGGATATCTCTGCAGATAAGAGAAAAACCAAAAACCTTAAATAATTTTATTAGCAGACAATACACCATAAAGCATCATTATGGTCACCTAAGCCAAGATCCCAAAGAGCAGCCCACAGAATTTACCCCAATTACCTTTGTTTCAAGTCTTTGGTTGAAAAAGAAATAACATGGGCAAAACACAACTGAAAGCAGGAGGAAAATGAAGGGAAAAAGCTACAGATTTAATTTAAATAAAAAGACTGAAGACAAAAGTAGGCTTTTACCATCTTGAGAAATAGGTTAGAATTTTGCTCTCAGTTCTTCACTTGGAAGTCTGGGGGGAAAAAAAAAAAAAAGGATCATCCAGCCAAGCCTGGGCAGAGCCTGGGACTCCAGGTCAGATGTTCTTCATGGTATCTGTTACAGAATCCCACAATTCTTTGGTTTGGAAAAGCCCTTTAAGATCATGGAGTCCAACCATGAACCCAACACTGACCAGTCCCCACTGACCCATGTCCCTCAGCACTGTGTCTACAGCACTCTTCAATCCCTCCAGGGATGGGGACTCCACCACTGCCCTGGGCAACCCCTTCCAATGCCTCAGAACCCTTTCAGCAAAGAAATTCTTCCTCACATCCCATCTCAACTGCCCTGGCCACAACTGGAGCCCATTTCCTCTTGTCCTGTCCCTCGGTCCTTGGTTGAACAGACCCACCCCCACCTCTCTCCACCCTCCTTTCAGGTTGCTGGAGACCAGTAATTTGGAACCAGAGCGTGTCTTTCTGCAGTCTCTGAGTTGAATGGCCATCAGGGAAAATTCATCAGAGCTACAACAGTTTTATATCGGGACGCTAGTTGCTTAAAAATGAAAAAGTTCTGTTTAGCAAATGATTTGCAGCAAAGCTTGGCCAGAAAGTCCAGAGCCTTCCTACAGGAATGTAAATCATGTGTCTGCACATGGCAGAACTCCCTCCTTCAGTTCTCCAAGGAAGGTACTAAAATGACATTTGAAAGCTAGACCAGGTTTGGCCTCTCTGCTGCCTTCCAGGGCAGTTTGTCCCATGAGAGATTATGAAAGCAGGATTTATGCATCCAGATCAAGCTAAAAAACCCAGGGGATTACTGGCATATCCAACTCCACACTCACCTTCCATCTAACGCTGCTGTACTACACGGTACAGACCTGTACTGGGCCCTGTACTGGGCCCCTGAGTCCAAGAAGGACCTAGAGGTGCTGGAGCGTGTCCAGAGAAGGGAACGGAGCTGGGAAAGGGTCTGGAGCACAAGTGTGCTGAGTTCAGGCTGAGGGAACTGGGGGTGCTGAGCCTGGAGAAAAGGAGGCTGAGGGGAGACCTTGTGGCTCTGTCCAAGTCCCTTGGAGGAGGGTGGAGAGAGGTGGGGGTGGGTCTGTTCAACCAAGGAGCAAGGGACAGGACAAGAGGAAATGGGCTCCAGTTGTGGCCAGGGCAGTTGAGATGGGATGTGAGGAAGAATTTCTTTGCTGAAAGGGTTCTGGGGCATTGGAAGGGGTTGCCCAGGGCAGTGGTGGAGTCCCCATCCCTGGTGATATTTAACAGATGGGCAGACGAGGACCTTAGGGACATGTTTTAGAGGTGGAATTGGCAGTGTGAGGTTTGTGGTTGGACTTGGTGATCCTAAAGGTCTTTTCCAGCCACTATAATTCTGTGATCTCAAATGCTTCTCCCTCATCCTGCTCAAACTGCACCCTGGCACCTCTGATAAAATCACACATGGTGTAATCCAAACCCCCTCAGATGTTCTGCAGGGAAATAAGGACTATGTAAGTATGAAAGATACTCAGTAAATTGTACAAGTTGGTCTCAACATGGGGCTCAAACATTGCTTGGTGAATATTCCTCCTTTTTCTTTATCTACCCAAGCACTCAACAGAGTAAAGAACAGAATATCACAAAAAAAACATACAAAGAATGGGATGGTTCAGGGAATTGGTAATGTAATTAGTTTAATCCATCTTGGTTCAGTAGTGATTGAAAGTCATCACCATCTAGCAGCTGTCTGATGACCTCTGGAAAATGTCTTAATTGATCTATTCAGTTCCTCGAGGATTTGAATTCACATCCTGGCCCTTGTTAACAATTACTATTTTTGGCAGTAGCTGTATAAAAGGTCTTCAAAGATCCTAAAGACCTGATCCTTGTGTTGCTTCACCCTTGTAGAAGTCTGAACCAGTGGCAAGGGGGGCAAGAAAAAGAGTTTTTCTTTACTGTTAAGAATGAAAACAAGGGCTGAGACTCCAAGATTCTTCTCCCATTTCATCATTGCACTCCCATTTCGGTACAACTTTCTCCAGCATAATGAAGTTTTTGTGTTTTCTTTTCCTCCTCTGTTTTCCCTGCTCTTTTTTTTTTCTATAAAACCAAAGGAAAAATGAAAAATTCCTTGCTTCTTACCACTTGCATGCCAAAAAAATGGAGGCACAATACAATTAGCTAACCAGTTCGTTAATTCAGTGGGTTTCTTTGAGTAAATAAGACACTGCAGAGCCAACACAACGTACTTCAAAGAGTTTCAATTAGAGGAAATGAGCACTTCACATTGTGACTAAAGGACACACTAGAGGGGAATGGCATTTTCATCAGGGTATGTTAGATCTACAGTGATAATCTCACTCAACGCCTTCCTTCTAATTATGGAACAACTCCAAAAAGTCAAGCTGTATGGATTTTCCCTACAGGGACATGGATGAAACATCCTGACATCTTCCAGTACCAGGTCTTTAGCTAAATCCAGAGTCAGCTATGCAAGAATAAATGAAGTATTGCAAATAAAAGATAGATTACAACGTGCAGTAACTTGAGCCTCTCTCATTTGCCTACTCGGGAGCAAAGGAAATTAAAATATGAACATGAAAAATAAGCTTTTTAAGAAAGAGAAAGCAAGAAATAGGTTTTCCATCCCCACTTCAGATTAGGGCAGAGTATTTAAATAAATACCCTGTGTGCTTCATGAGCATACCCACTAACAGCCTCGTTTGAATAGCCACAAGACAGCATTGTACCAGTGATTTTAGGACTTAAAATGCTAAACCAATTCAGGGATACAGGGGATTAAATCCTGACCTGATTAAAGTTAATGTGTAATTTGCCAGAAGTTCCAACAAGGCCTATTGAATCTTCAGTTTTTCACATGTTTTGCTTTACTTAGGACACTTTTGAAGCAGTTATTGAAGCAAAAAGTGAAAGTCTAAAGACCTCGAGACTGCTCTCAGCACTGCCTTGTTGTATGATCTTGGTGGAGTAAGGTGTTTTATTTCTTCATACCTACATCTCCCCATCAGTCCAGTGAAAATAATGTTCACATAAAACACTGAAATCCACAAAAGTCTGAAGGTGTGCAGCACTGCTCTGGTCATTTCACACCTTCTCACACACCAAAGCACTTTGGTGATCATGAGGTTCACAAACATTCAGGGTAAATACAGTATTAAGCATCTCTGATGGTTACAAACCCTGGAAGATGTTTTCTCCTCCAAGCAGCCACTAGCAACAGCATCTCTTCTTTTTCTAAAAAAAACCCCCATATTTAACCTGGTTTCCTGAAGCAGAAAAACTTCTACAGTGTTTTCTCAGTGACACCTCTCCTGACTCCTTAAACTTATTGACTTGCTCACCTGACTCCAGTTGGAAGCCTGTAGCTACTGGTGTTCCCCAGGGGTCAGTACTGGCTCCAGTCTTGTTCAACATCCTCATCAATGGCCTGGATGTAGGGACAGAGTGCACCCTCAACCAGTTTGCTGATGACACCAAACTGGGAGGAGTGGCTGATCCACCAGAAGGCTGTGCTGGCACCCAGCGAGATCTGGACAGGATGGAGAGTTGGGTGGAGAGGAACCTGGTGAAGTTCAATGAGGGCAAGTGTAGGGTCCTGCACCTGGGGAGGGATCACCCCAGGCATCAGGACAGGTTGGGGGTGACCTGCTGGAAAGCAGCTCTGTGAAGAAGGACCTGGGTGTGCTGGTGGACAGCAGGTTGGCCATGAGCCAGCAGTGGGCCCTTGTGGCCAAGAAGGCCAATGGTCTACCGGGGTGCAATCAAGAAGAGAGTGGCCAGCAGGTCAAGGGAGGTTCTCCCCCAGCTCTGCTCTGCCCTGGTGAGGCCACATCTGCAGTGTTGTGTCCAGTTCTGGGCTCCTCAGTTCAAGAAAGACCAGAAACTACTGGAGAGGGTCCAGCAGAGCCCACAAAGATGATGAGGGGACTGGAGCATCTCTCTGATAAGGAAAGGCTGAGAGACCTTGGTCTGTTCAGCATGGAGAAGAGCAGACTGAGAGGGGACCTGATCAATGCTTATCAATATCTAAAGGGTGGGTGTTGAGAAGATGGGGCCAGACTCTTCTCAGTGTTGCTCAGTGACAGGACAAGGGACAACAGGCACAAAATGGAACACAGGAAGTTCCATCTGAAGATGGGTAAAAACTTTACTGTGAGGGTGCCAGAGCACTGGAACCTCCAGAGAGGTTGTGGAGTCTCCTTCTCTGGAGAGATTCAAAAGTCATCTTGATGTGATCCTGTGCAACCTGCTCTAGGTGTTCCTGCTTTGGTGGGGGGGTTGGACAAGATGATCTCCAGAGCTCCCTTCCAACCCCAACCCCCTGTGATACTGTGACTCCTTAAACTGATTATTTTGAGCATGTGACAGGCTACAAAAACATTGAATCCTTTCTGTTTCCTCAAAACTTGGTACTAGGGAAGAGAGATCCCAAGTGGTGGTCCTAATAGGGGGGTAGATACCTCAGTCTTCTTCTGGTGGTGTCTAGAAAACCTGAGTGTGTGTATCAAATGGCCAGTCATATGCAGAGAGCTCAGGACAACTTGCCATCCAGGGCACAAGCTGAATCCCAAAGGAACTGGAGCCTGAAATGCAGGATGTGAAGGATAGAAGACTTGTGGAAGCAGGCTGGGAGGAGATGGAAAGGGCCTGGGGCAACACTGGAGAATGGGAAGAACATTGCTGTCCTCAGTGAAGCAGTGCTGGGAACAGGCCACAAATGTTTTTGAGCCATCTAGCTTTGGTCATTATTCTGTTACAGAGTCACACAATGACCCTGAAAGCAATTTAGATCACAGTAATAGCTTTTGGATTTTGCACTGGAGGTGTAAAAATCTGTAATCACCACGAAGAAGGTTCAGCTCACACGAGGCAGGCAGGCAGAAAACAGCTCTTCCCCTGGAACATAATAACTGACAACTGGGTGACAGCTGGATGGAGGCTGCTGCTGTTGACAGAAGGAGTCATAGTCAAGCTCAGGCAAATCAGCATATCAAGCAGAGACTTTGCCAGGCCTGTGCTCCTTAGGAGAAGACCTGCTAGGCTGCAAACTCATGTCATCCTCTAAGGATAAACCTGTTGGTTTTAGATCCGACGCTGTGGTGACAGCATCATGAACAAACGTGTCTATAGTGGAATTGATGAGGAAGAAGATGATGTGCAGGGAGAAAAGACAGGAGTTTTGTCTTTATTAATGCTTCTACAAGTGGTATGAAAAGCCTGGGGTGATTATCAAGTAGATATTTTCCATAAGCCATGCCCAGGTGAAGGTTGGTGATGAGTGGAGTCCCCCAAGGGTTAGTCCTGGGACCAGTGCTCTTCAACACCTTTATGGATGACCTGGAGAGTGAGATTGGGTGCACCCTCAGTAAGTTTGCTGATGACACCAAGCTGAGTGGTGCAGATGACACACTAGATGGAAGGGATGTCATCCAGAGGGACCTGGTTTGAGAAATGGGTCCATGAGAACCTAATGAGGTTGAACAAGACCAAGTGCAAGGTTGGGCACTTGAGTCAAGGCAATCCCAGGCCTGTGCTCAGACTGGGAGAAGAACTCATGGAGAGCAGCCCTGCTGAGAAGGATCTGGGAGTCCTGTGGATGAGAAGCTTGACATGAGCCAGCAGCATGTGACTGCAGCTCAGGACACAGTGGCTTTCTTGGCCAGGTTGGATGGATGGGCCCCTGGGCAGCCTGGTCTAGTGGTTGGCAACCCTGTCCACAGCAGGGGGGTTGGAACTGGATGATCTTTAAGGTCCTTTCTGACCCAAAAGAGGGGTGGACAGCAGGGCGAGGGAGGGGATTGCTTAGCTTGGAGAAGTGAAGGTTCCAGGGAGACCTCATTGTGGCCTTCCAGTACCTCAAGGAGCTTAGAAACAGGGGGGAGAGAGACTTTCCATGGGCACATAGTGACAGGACAAGGAGAAATGGTTTTAAACTGAGAGAGGGGAGATTTAAGTTGGATATTAGGAGGAAATTTTTCACTCAGAGGGTGGTGAGGCACTGGAACAGGTTGCCCAGAGAAGCTGTGGATGCCCCATCCCTAAAGGCATTCAAGGCCAGGTTGGATGGGGCCCTGGGCAGCCTGATCTAGTGGCTGGCAACCCTGTCCACAGCAGGGGGGTTGGAACTGGATCATCTTCAAGGTCCTTTCTGACCCAAACCATTCTAAGATTCTGTGATTCCCTTCCTCATCAGTATCACATCCTTCCTCTATGCAAGGCTACTTCTTACTTCCTTGTTCTCTGCCCAAACCAGTGTTCCTGTTTCTTGAAAGGTTATTTTCCTTCTCCCATAGATTTACAGGGGTCATTTCTGTCCACATCTATCCTTCAAACAAAAGACTGATGCTCCTCTGCACATATTTCCCAGCTCATTTTCTTGAAGATGGGGATTATTCCACACAAAGTCTTAACAAAGCCTTGTCTGGCTGCTGCATTAATACTTTTATCTCTAAAAAGAGTTATCCTGAAACAAAAAAAGCTTTTCATGGCTGCATTCACCAGTGGCTTATTCATATTACAGACCAAGACATTAAGAACTTTTCCTCCTCTGCTGTTTTCACATAGTGATCTCATGGTTTGCAACAAAACCCCCTGTGAGTTTGACCTCAAACTTCCCTGAACTGCATCTCATCCCATCTCTATCACTTCAACTTCATCACCACCAGCTAGAATCACAGTGGTTGGAAAAGACCTTTAAGATCATTGAGTCAAACCATAAACCTCACACTACCAGTTCCACCTCTAACCCATGTCCCTGAGCACCTCGTCTTCCCACACAAGGACCCCGAGATCCTGCTTGTGCATCCTCTCTCTTTCAATGACACTTCCCAGCTCTGCAAGGTTTCCTCAATGCCCTCTTACTTTTTGTGTCACTGTAAATAAATCCAATCTTGAGGAAGAGGAGTTTTTAAATGGATGTTTGAGAAACTCCACTAATCACCCTGAGTCTGTACTTTCTTTGTCAAAGCCACCAAGTGTTTCTTGCCTTCAGCCACTTTGTTCTCCAACGTGTCTCTCTGCTTATGCCTGCTCTATCATATTTCTGATAGGGCACAAAATCAAATGCCTTGGAGAAGTCCAGGTAGGTGAGGTCTAATGCACAAGGCTTTCTCATTCTGCATGCTCTTGGAGAGCGAGGCATTGGCATTGTTTCCAGTCCACATAGATGGAAGCCAACGGAATATTGTCTGCACATGCAAAAATAGGCAAGTATGCTATAGCCTCCCTTCCCAATATCAGATAGATGTAGGAGATAACAGAAGAAAAATAATCCAAGGAAGGCCCCACACTGAAAACACAGTGCTAAATGAAAATATTATCTCTCATCCTGGGAGGTGAGTGCTGGAACTAACGGCGTTACGAGAGTACACTTATGAAAACCCTGCAACCCCCATGGGGAACGACAGGAAGTCTCCACAGCCAAAAAACCCCTCAACACACCTCCCAGCTCCTGCAATAAATAGAGGAAACTTCACCCACAGTCAAGAGGCAATTATCCATTAATATCTAATTAAAGTACTCCGTGTGCCACATCCTATGCTCTTGCCTGACTGGCAGAACAAGCGGGGCCTCCAGAAATCTTGAAGTCCCTGGGTGCATTAGAGAAGCAGTTCAACTGAAATAGCTTCTCATTTTACTTGGCCTTTCCTCTTCTGAACAGATAGGAAGCAGTTTGAAAAATCTTTAGTGCATTAAAGATTAAGACTAAAAAAATAACAAAAGGCTGAGTCAGATCTTGTTGTAATTAAAGTAAGAATCCTTCCAAGTGCAATAAATCAAGGCCCACCACAGAAAATTACCTCTGAACACGGTACACACGTGTCCACGGTGGGACAAGGGCCAGGATTCTGGCTACCAGATCCACAAGAGTGCTGGGAGGATAACTCTTGTATCTTCCAGTCTTCCAGAGCTCGTACAGACCGGTGCCACGGATCACTAGTGTCGGATAGAGCTTCATGCCATCGGGGCGAAAAGCAGGGTTTTCAAAAAACTCCTGCAAAAGTGGAACAAAAAATACAAGTCAGGGTAAAACAAACTACATTTCCTGCGGCTTTGGTGCCCCAACCCAACTAATTTCAAGACAAGAGTTTGTAAAAGACAATGGTAAGTACATTTGAAGAATTACTGGCTTCCACTGAGTCGCCAGAATTTATCAGCTTACGATGTTTTTTGGAAATAAAAAGGCTATGTTCCAGATTTCAAGCACAAAAAAATCCCCACAACAATGGGCCAAGTCAAATCTGTGCATTACTTCTACCTTTCAGCAGGGATTCAATAGCTATTGCACCATTCATTGTCACAGACTCCGCTCTGAATTAGAACAATAGAAATGAGTGTACTTATCTTCCATCTCAGCAGAGCACATTGAGAGATTAATCAATGTGTCTGGGACACATCATTTGAATAGCAATGAAGAAAAAAACAGATTTATTCGACAATGATGTGCTGAACAATCCTGGAGAATGGGAGGACAAACTGTATCTCCTGTGAACTTCGATGACTAAATCCCAGCGCAGAACTGCAAATGGAACGGCGTTCCCTCGCGCTGCCACAACCATCGCTTTGTTTTGTTGCAGATGAGGTTTCAGTAATGACAATTAAAACAAAATTGTTGTCAAAAAACCCCCCCAAAAACAGGCAAGGCGGTCTGAACCATGCAATTTCAGTGATGACATGGCTCTCATTATAATAGCATCTATGGGACAGATCTAATACTGGATTAGACTGTTGAACATTTGAAATCCACTGCTGGATCCCTCTCCAGCATGGTGTTCTCATATTAATTAAAGAAATAAATAAATATGAGTTGTTAAGCTGAGTAAATGGCAGGTTATTGTGGTCCCACCAGTTGTTGTGCTGGCTTTGGTGCTCACCAGCACTTTGCTGAAGTGCTTCAACACATTCACGTGGCTCAAACTCACTCAGATATTTTGCTAGGGATCCTCCTGTGTTACACCAGCTCCTGGAGTGCTCCAGCAAGTCCCAATGTTGGAATAAAGAGCCATTAACAAACTGCTGGGACCAGGACTTCCCAACCTGGGCAACTCTAAGCAGCTCTGTTGGCTCAATGTGCTTCACAAAACCATACTTCAACACCATCAAAAGCAACAAATGGTTTGGTGCTAGGTTAATCACATAAAAATGGATCTGTGCAGACTCAAACCCATGCTAGGTCCAGCACAAGGATGGGAAGAGACAAAGGAAGGGCACAGAAATGGTGGGACCATGTCAGCCCTGGCCATTTCTGGCAGAGTCCCTGACTAAGCCTGGGGCCAGCTCCAGTAGCCTCTGCCCCACATGTCTGCACTCCTGTGCCACCCAACCTGCTGTGAAGCTATGGAGAAAAACAGACCAGAGAGCTAGTCCAGCTGAAAAAAGAAATCAGTTAAATATCTTTTTCTGGCAGACCTGCCTCCTGAGACATTTATGCACATCCTCTCAGAGAGCAAGGGCCAATTGTATTTTAAAAAGGTATTTAAAAGACGTGAAGATGTGGTGCTTAGGGACATGGGTTAGTGGTGGACTTGGCAGTGTGAGGTCTTTGGTTAGACTTGATGGTTTTAAAGGTCTTTTCTGACCAAAATTATTCTATGATTCTAACTGAGTCACTTTAAGAGAGAAAACAAGATCTGGACCATGGAAAAAGTAATAAAATCATGGAATGGTTTGGGTTGGAAGGGACCTTAAAGCTCATCCAGTTCCAACCCCCCTGCCAGCAGCAGGGACACCTTCCACTAGACCAGGTTGCTCAAAGCCTCATCCAACCTGGCCGAGAACACTTCCAGGGAGGAGCAGCCACAGCTTCTCTGGCCAACCTGGGACAGGGTCTCACCACCCTCACACCAAACAATTTCTTCCTCACATCTCAGCTCCCTCGCCCCTCTGCCACTTTCAAGCCATCACCCCTTGTTCTGTCTCTCCCTGCCCTTGGCCAAAGTCCCTCCCCAGCCTTCCTGGAGCCCCTTCAGGTACTGGGAGGCCACTAGAAGGTCTCCCCGGAGCCTTCTCTTCTCCAGGCTGAACAACCCTGAGTCCACACTGATGGGGCAAAATCAACTGTCAAATCCTGCAGTCATGGTCTGATGAAGCTTCAGCCATCCCCATCCCAGCAGCCCTGATGGCTTCAGGAACAGCAAGTCCCAGATAGTCCCATAAAGAAAAAAAAACAACACAAGGGGGAGGTGCAGTTTCAAATTTTGCAGAGTTGTTTGAACTCAGATCTGCTCACTAACTGGAGTTACCTGCAGCTTTGAAAAATGGTTGTGCCAAAAGATGCTGCTCCTGCTGCTGCCAGAACCTCCTCCAGGCACAGCCACACTGCAACCACCTCGTTACAGAATCACCAAACAATGTGGTTCTCCACCCTCAGCCTCCAGGAGGAATAACTAACTCAGTTCTCCTCAAAGATTAACCAAGACACAAGACCAACCATCCCAGACAGGTAACACACCTTGGATCCCATTAAGCTGCGTTATCTGTAGAGAAAATGGTACACAAAGAAGTTGGCCAAGGGCAGATAAAGACAGATGACTCTGAACCCCAGTGTCAAGGTGCTCAATCTGGAGTGTGTGTAGACAAAAGGTTGGTCTGCTCCTTTCCTCAGGACTCTTTATGCTCTCCAAAAACACTCCTGTTCATCACAAATCCCACATGGCCACCATGAGATGAAAAAACACTTATCTTGCCAGCTTCATGAAATAATAAAAATCACCACCATCACCTCTGAGGATAAGACATAAATGACTTACTTGGAGGAACTCTGGGCTGGTTTGTGCTGCAGGCAGCAGATGTGATGGCTTCCTGCCCTGCCCAGGCTTCCAACCATGCCATCATGCTCCCAACCTTGTGCCAGCTCTGATTCCTGATGGACCCTTGACCAGGATGACTCACCTCACTAATGTGAGAGAACCCCACATGCGTTTTGGGGAGCGTGCTGTTCTTTTGTTTCAGCCCTGGGCTGGGTTATGGAGCGGTCTACTGAGCACCACTGATAAACCATGGAATATCTCAAGTTGGAAGGGACCCATAAGGATCATTGAGTCCAACTCCCAGAAAGGAATTAAGGTCAGAAACAGGATCTGCCCCCAAGTGACAGCAGGGAACCATTAGATCTGCTTAATGCATCTCTTGGAAGTGTGTGTCCTCCCCTCTGCTCACAGGATTCAGTTTGACTTTATAGGTCAATACTGTTGCTGGTGGCTGTCAGAGAAGGCAGACATGCTCTGCCCTTGGTTGACCACTCTCATCACTTCTTCTGGGCTGGTCCTGGTGTGCACCTGATGCTCAGGATGCAAAGAGATGGGAGTAAAAAAAAAGAAATAAATCAGTGGACTCATTTTCAAACCAGGCAGCTGAGGCAGGTGTGTAATCCAAAGTCATAGAGGGTATGAGGTAGCATAGGGTCAGAAAAATACTTCAGAATTCTGTGTCCTGAAACAACCCAAAAGGACAGATTTCCATCTTTTGTGGGTGGTTGGAGGTGCTTTAATGTTAAAACAAAGCAACTGTGAAAGAAGGAATAAGAAAATCATGCAAGAGGTGATTGTTCTGATGAGAGGAGAAAGAAGAAGAGAAAGACATTAAGGTAAGGAAGCAATGATGAGATATAGCAAGGGAAATAAACCACTCCAACAAGGGTGGGGAAAAAAAGGCTTCCAGTAAGGTTATGTATTAATATTCACAACGAGATGGAAATGAACACAAAAGCTTGTATGATTCACCAGCCAGAAAGTGTAAAACCCTGCAGATCAAAGGCAGGCACGGACACAGCACCCAGGCTAAAGCCACCCAGCAGTCAAAGGCAAGGTCACAAGTTAAGGTTTCTAATCACAAAAAAAAAAAAGCAACATATTTTCATATTTATTCCTTAATCTATTTCTCAAAATAGTCCTCAAGTTTAATTATTTCTAAAGTAATTCATTTCTAACAATATAACAAAGCAGGATGTCTTTTTTTTTTCCCCTCCCTGAACCCTTCTCTCCAGCAGTAAACTTTAAGCAGTTTCTGTAAATCCTAATATTTAAAGGCTTAACCTTTTCCCATGTACAAACAACTGTGATTAAGTCTCTCATGAAACAAAGGAACTAGAAAACGCTAACACAAGCTTTAGGAGGAACAGTAGCCTTTCCTTTTTTTTAATTAGACACCTTAAAAGGTGTCTTGGACTGATAAAAACCTTCAGAACACTTTCCTGCCAAAACAAATTCAATCCTTAAACCAACATTTGTTCCAGAGACGACCATCCATAGCATTACTGGAGTCAACAGGAGGTTTTCCATCAGCTCAAGCAAGAGTTTAATCAAGGTTGAAATCCACGTCTGCTAACACACCGTGAAGTTAAGAGGTTAAAGATGACCTGGAGAGAAAGGATCCTGACGTATTTCCAGGCTTCTGGAATCACTTGAGGATGCAGCATATGAATATTCCAGATGGAAGCACATACAACTGCAAAGCTACTAAAGCAATTTTCTTATAGCAGCCTCCCAGTACCTGAAGGGGCTACAAGAAAGCTGGGGAGGGACTTTTCATAAGGGCAGTTAATGACAGGACAAGGGGAAATGGCTTTAAACTGAAAGAGGGGAGGTTTAGATTAGATATTAGGAAGAAATTGTTTGGTGTGAGGGTGGTGAGACCCTGGCCCAGGTTGGCCAGAGAAGCTGTGGCTGCTCCTCCCTGGAAGTGCTGAAGGCCAGGTTGGATGAGGCTTTGAGCAACCTGGTCTAGTGGAAGGTGTCCCTGCTGCTGGCAGGGGGTTGGGACTGGATGAGCTTGAAGGTCCCTTCCAACCCAAACCACTCTGGGATTCCATGACTCTATGAACCTGAAGTTTTCTCCTCTCTAGCTGAAGACCACAAGCCAACAAGCATTTAACACGTCTCGTTTAATAAAGGTGGATGCCAGAGTAAAACTGTAAATTCGTGCACGTAGACGGTGGACAGGATGTGAGAGATTATCAGAGCAGTTTAACTGTAATAAAAAAAAGGTTATTTCAGATCAGCTGTAAATGATCTAGAGGTTCATAAACATGGACCTTTTCATACCCTAAAATAAGGTTTCTCATAACCTTGCCCAATTTGTCATAGAGTCACAGAATCACAGTGGTTGGAAAAGAACTTTAAGATCACCAAGTCCAACCATGAACCTCACACTACCAATTCCACCTCTAACCCATGTCTCTAAAGCCCTCATCTACCCACCTTGTAAGTATCTCCAGGGATGGGGACTCCATCACTGCCCTGGGCAACCCCTTCCAATGCCTCAGAACCCTTTCAGCAAAGAAACTCTTCCTCACATCCCATCTCAACTGCCCTGGCCACAACTGGAGCCCATTTCCTCTTGTCCTGTCCCTTGCTCCTTGCTTGAACAGACCCACCCCCACCTCTCTACACCCTCCTCCAAGGGACTTGGACAGAGCCACAAGGTCTCCCCTCAGCCTCCTTTTCTCCAGGCTCAGCACCCCCAGTTCCCTCAGCCGGGAACTCAGCACACTTGTGCTCCAGACCCTTCCCCAGCTCCGTTCCCTTCTCTGGACACGCTCCAGCACCTCCAGGTCCTTCTTGGAGTCAGGGGCCCAACACTGAACCCAGCACTCGAGCTGTGGCCTCACCAGTGCCCAGTGCAGGGGGAAGAGAACTTCCCTGCTCCTACTGGCCACACTGGTGCTGATTCAGGCCAGGATGCCCTTGGCCTTCTTGCCCACCTGGGCACTCTGCTGGCTCCTGTTCAGCCGCTGTCCCCCAACACCCCCAGGTCCCTCTCTGCCCAGCAGCTCTCCCCCCACTCCTCCCCAAGCCTGGAGCTGCCGGGGGTTGTTGTGACCCAAGGGCAGGACCCAGCACTTGGCCTTGTTGAACTTCATGTCATTGGCCTCAGCCCATGGATCCAGCCTGGCCAGATCCTTACGTAGCATCAAAGAAAATGTACTTTTTCACCGTAAATAACATAACAAGCAACCAGAAAACCCTGGAATTCACAATTTTTTTTTTTTTTTGCTTCACCTGAGCTCCATGAAATCCACTTTCCTTGTAGGAACAGCTGCTCTGTGAATTACAAACAATGAATCTTAATAAGATCCCATCAACACACATTCACTCTACAAGGTTACACAAGTTAGCCACTAACATGTTTTATGAGAACAGTAATTGATTTTAGTAGCATATGCCTTTGTTTTAGAAGTTCCCTGTTATTAAAGCTAATGGCATCTATAGGATCCATTCATCCACCACCTCATAAACTCACTGCCACTCTGAATAATCAGGGTCCAGTGGGTGTAAAATGAGTCATTTAGATGCCAAGAAGCCACTGATTTTTCCATCAAGGCAGACATATCGAAGTGCATGATGGAATCCTTTTGTCCAGCTGCCATCAACTGCTTTGAGTCTTCCAAAATTGCGTGACATTGTAATGACTGTCCAAGAAAACAGACATGACTGCAAACCCATAAGTCAATGTGACATCATGCAAAGCAAAAAAAGAGCAGAACCTAAGAGGAGATGGAATCAAGGAAGGAACTCCTGAAGTATTTCACTTCCATGTGTGATGGCAATAACCTTTTTAAACAGAAAACCCCTTAGTCAGCCATGTATCTGCTCAGAGATGCAACAGAAAGGTCAAATGATTTGGGATCATAAGGAGACCACGCAGTGGTTTGGTCCCATTTCAGGTTCAGTAATAGCACAACTCAGCTAGTATTAAAAGATGATATCTCACAGATTTTATATGATCTTACTGACCATTTTAAGTACAGAACAAATTAGAAACATGTTTTGAAGACACCTAAAAGCTGCAGTTAACCAAAAAGAAAAAAAAATATTATTTTCTGGGATTCCACTTCAATATTTTACAGATCAAAGAGTCAGTTGCCATTTTTAATCTTTTTGCTCTCAAGATGTTCAGCTGTTTCAAGCTGTATTCAAGGTCAGGCTTGATGGGGCAACCTACTAAAGATGTCCCTGCTCACTGCAGGGTGGTTGGACTAGATGACCTTTGAAGGTCCCTTCCAACCCAACACATTCTATGTTTGAGGAGATATCAGCTATAGGATAAGTGCAACAATTTTTTTTAAAGCAATTTACTAAAATGTCAGGATTTCTTCCAAATAAAGGTCACTAAAATCTATTTTTTAATGACTGTCCACTAGAAATCAGCTGCCATTCAACCTGATTCTTGAATTGGTTCCTTCACTATAAACCCTGCGTTAAACAGATGATTAAATTCACGTCCAACTCCATTAAGATGAATATTATCTTAACTCTCCATATGACAGCATTCCTTATCTCCATCAGCTGTATTATTTATAGCTGTGAATAGTGGTGGCACTTGAAAGCTCCTGCATTGAATGACACTTCCATCTCTACAGGGAACGAACAATCACTTAGTATTTTAATTATATGCATTAAGAGAAGCGTGTGGCTCAAAAAATGTGGCTCCTTTTTAAGTCTAAATTTGCATTTTTTCTCTTCTGTCTTGTAAATGGGAGGCTAATTAAAATGTAATGATAGGATCTGCATTCACCAACACTGACAATGACCTACTGACCGAGAAGTACAGACTCAATTGTGCCTTTTTATTGCCTTTGGAGCAGCCAGGAACACAGACATCATCAAGCACCAGTTGGTACCTGGGAAGCAGGGAAATGTGGTGCCAAGAGCAAGCTGAGAAGTGCTCATTTTAAAGTCACTTCACATCAAGATTTTTCAATTATGTGACCTTAGACTTCCTATTAAGTTACTAGAACATAGGAAGATACAACTTGGTAGCTGATCTCCATGCCATCTGTTTGCAGACACTGACTTGTGATAAATGAGAAGGTTTCAGACCTAGCTCACCGCTCAGTGGGATAACTGGATCAGGAATTGGTTGGATGGGCACACTGAAAGAGTTGTGGTCAATGGCTTGATGTCCAAGTGGACACCGGTGACGACTGGTGTCCCTCAGGGTTGGTACTGGGACTGGTGCTGTATCACATCTTTGTCAGTGACATGGACAGTGGGATTGAGTGCACCCTCAGCAAGTTTGCCAATGACACCGAGCTGAGTGGTGCTGTTGACACGCTGGAGGGAAGGGATGGCATCCAGAGGGACCTGGACAGGCTGGAGAGGTGGGGCTGTGCAAACCTCATGAAGTTCAACAAGACCAAGTGCAAGGTCCTGCACCTGGTTCAAGGCAACCCCAAGCACAAATCCTGGCTGGGTGGTGAATGGCTGGAGAGCAGCCCTGAGGAGAAGGACTTGGGGTGCTGGGGGAGGAGAAGCTCAATATGAGCTGGCAATGTGCAGTCCCTAAAATCAGAAGGACATGGACCTACTGGAACCAGTCCAGAGGAGGCCATGAGGATGATGCAAGGGCTGGAGCAGCTCTGCTGTGAGGACAGGCTGAGAGAGTTGGGGCTGTTCAGCCTGGAGAAGAGAAGGCTCCGGGGAGACCTTCCAGTGGCCTCCCAGTACCTGAAGGGGCTCCAGGAAGGCTGGGGAGGGACTTTGGCCAAGGGCAGGGAGTGACAGAACAAGGGGTGATGGCTTGAAAGTGGCAGAGGGGAGATGGAGCTGAGATGTGAGGAGAAATTGTTTGGTGTGAGGGTGGTGAGACCCTGTCCCAGGTTGGGCAGAGAAGCTGTGGCTGCTCCTCCCTGGAAGTGTTCTCGGCCAGGTTGGATGAGGCTTTGAGCAACCTGGTCTAGTGGAAGGTGTCCCTGCTGCTGGCAGGGGGGGTGGAACTGGATAATCTTGAAGGCCCCCTCCAACCCAAACCATTCTGTGATTCTATGATACTGATGACAAATTTACTGTGATGCAATTATAAGTGCATGTACTTTACATACTGTGATCATACACAAACTGTGCCAAACCAGTGGAGCACACGTGAACATGAACACCACACAGAACATCTAGTGATGATAAGGCAGATCAGCCCTCTACAAAAGGGAAGCAAACTTTACTTGCAGCAAGCTAGATGTTGTTGTTCTGCTGACTGACTGCACACCCACTCTTCAAGGTATCTTCACCTGACACTTATTTTAGATATAAAGAATTAAAATAGAATTGAAACATTTTTCTGATATAACCTGGGGAATTCCTAAAGTTGTCCTGGGTTTACATAAAGATGTATGTTGATATTACTTATGAGGAGTGGCTGAGGGAACTGGGGGTGCTGAGCCTGGAGAAAAGGAGGCTGAGGGGAGACCTTCTGGCTCTGTCCAAGTCCCTTGGAGGAGGGTGGAGAGAGGTGGGGGTGGGTCTGTTCAACCCAGGAGCAAGGGACAGGACAAGAGGAAATGGGCTCCAGTTGTGGCCAGGGCAGTTGAGATGGGATGTGAGGAAGAATTTCTTTGCTGAAAGGGTTCTGAGGCACTGGAACGGGCCGAGGGAGGTGGCTGAGTCCCCATCCCTGGAGGTGTTTAAAAGATGGGCAGATGGAGCGCTCAGAGATATGGTTTAGGAGTGGACAGGTATGGTTGGACTCAATGATTTTAAAGGTCTATTCCAACCAAATGATTCTATGATATTTGTGCCACACTTACCAGTGTTTCTGAGGCCCAACAGGTGTTATCTATCCTAAAAGAGCAACACTTTCTGTCCAATCATATGTTCTTAGGAGGACTTTACAGTGCAATTACTAAATCGTGTTGCTGAATCTCTGATGCAAACACAGTACAACACAGAAACATTTTTAATTAGGGGAACCTGTGCTAGTGCTCCACCACCCTCTGCCTCAAGAACCTTTTTCTCATGGCCAACCTCCCCCTCCCCTGCCACATCTTCCTGCCATGGCCTCTGCTCCTGGCGCTGGTGGCCAGAGAGAAGAGCTCAGCGCCTGCCCCTCCTCTTCCCCTTGGGAGGAAGTTCCAGACCACCAGGAGATCTCCTCTCAGTCTCCTCTTCTCCAGGCTGAACACACCAAGTGCCTTCAGCCTCTCCTCACACCCTTCCCCTCTAAACCCTTCCCCAATGTTGTGTCCCTCCTCTGGACACTCTCCAGCAGCTTTAGATCCTTTTTCTCCCGTGGTGCCCAAACTGCCCCCAGTGCTGGAGCTGAGGCCGCCCCAGTGCAGAGCAGAGCGGGACGATCCCCTCCCTGGCCCGGCTCGCAGTGCAGTGCTGGGTGCCCCCAGGACACGGTTGGTGGCCCTACATGGTACAGGAAAGCTCTGCTCACAGATGAGGAGGGAATATGCCTCCCATCCCATCCCATCCCATCCCATCCCATCCCATCCCATCCCATCCCATCCCATCCCATCCCATCGTCTCTCTTCACCCCTGGACTGTCAGGATCTAGTGGTTGTCTCCTGTCTAACACTCTGTTGGATGGTTGCTCTCTCCAAGTTTGCTCAGAACTTACAAGGAGATCCTAGTCTGTGACAGTCCCCAGCACTGCTGTAACACAACTCAATAATAAGAAAAGACATTTAACATTTGGAAGAGGCCTTGGGCATCAGCAGCATGACCTTGGAGCGTGGTTTTGACTCCTGAACACAGTATCTATCTGAACACCAAGACAAATCTCTCCAGATTGTGCTCACTGCACCGAGCAGTCCCATCTGCTTTATCTTGCAGGTGCTCCAAGTGAGTCTCCATTTATTACGCAGTTTTGGAGAAACCCAAGAGAATACCTCCATCAATTTGCTGTGAAGTTTCACCTTCACTTTTACCAACCACAGAACTTTGGTCTTTATGTTTCTGGAAGGGTCAGCTTTCCCCTAGGGCTAAGTACAGGAAATCCAACATTTTTCATTGTCTTAAGTACACAAGTTTTGCAACACCAATCCTTGTAAAGAATGTCTTCTACCCTAAAAAACCTTGAGACCAGCAACTCTAGAATGTTTTTGATAATTTAATCCTCCTTCATCAGACCTCTCCTTTCCATAAGGAGCATCAATACAACCACATGCTCTCTCTCACCCCGCTCAGCCTTGCAAAAAGCTTCTCTCATTTATGTTCACAGCAAAAACATTATGCTTTTCCAGTATGGGGGTTTTTTTTAATTAAAAAAATGGTTTTAATTTTTTTTTTTAATTAAAAAAATAAGATAAAACACACAAAACCAACCACTAAGTCCTCAAAACCTTAATTTGGACATAATGGTTTATCTGCTCTGATGACAAGCATGCAGTCACTGCTGCTGCTTTGTGCTAAAACATGTATTTTACTGAATGATGCTCTCTTTGCCTAAATGTCTGGTAAATCTGCACTCCCTATCCAAGACACATCCCTTTATTCATGTGCTCTTTTCCATTTGGCTGTATGTTCCCAGCCATATGCTCATTATTGACTTGAGCAGCAAGGGGCCTGAGTGAAAAAGCCCCAGAAAACATGTTCTGTACGTTGGCGTGAAAAACCACGTGAATAGAGAGAATGATTGTCTGAGCTGATGCAACCCCCAGTTGTTTGGGGATGGTTAAATGCAGAAATGATCTTTTAATTCAAGTAGAAAAAAGGTCTCAGCTAGACCTTTCCATTTAGCAGAAGCTTTTTCTGAATGGGAGGCTATTTTCAAGGTAGTGATTGTTATTATCATCACTTTTACGGCTGGCACGCTGGAGGAAAACGTGTGCACGGACAAAATACTAATTCAGAAAGACAAAAGAAGCAATCCAAGACCCATAATAAATGGAGTTTTCCCACACAGCCTTGCTATTTATCATGTCCATCCTAATGGTATAGCAATACATACTGTTTCTATGCTGTACAAAGGAACGTAGCAAAGACCACGTGCTGCTACTGAAACCCCCAATCCTTTGCATTTTCTGGCTGAAAATATCACACATTAAGCCTGTCCATATTACACACGGGCCCCAAACTTGATGAAATATAATAAGGGCAAGTGTAGGGTGTTGCACCTGGGCAGGAACAACCCCAGGTTCCAGTATAGGTTAGGAAATGATCTCCTAGAGAGCAGTGTAGGGGAAAGGGATCTGGGAGTCCTGGTGGGCAGCAGGATGACCATGAGCCAGCGCTGTGCCCTTGTGGCCAGGAAGGCCAATGGCATCCTGGGGGGCATTAGAAGGGGTGTAGTCAGTAGGTCAAGAGAGGTTCTTCTTCCCCTTTACTCTGCCCTGGTGAGGCCACATCTGGAATATTGTGTCCAGTTCTGGGCCCCACAGTTCAAGAAGGACAGGGAGCTGCTTGAGAGAGTCCAGCACAGAGCCACCAAAATGATTAAGGGAGTGGAACATCTCCCTGATGAGGAAAGGCTGAGGGAGCTGGGGCTCTTGAGCTTGGAGAAGAGGAGGCTGAGGGGGGACCTCATTAATGTTGATCAATATCTGAAGGGTGAGTGTCAGGAGGATGGGGCCAGGCTCTTCACAGTGGTGTCCAATGGTAGGACAAGGGGCAATGGGTGTGAGCTGGAACACAGGAGGTTCTGCTTGAACTTGAGAAGGAACTTCTTTCCTGTGAGGGTGACAGAGCACTGGGACAGGCTGCCCAGGGAGGGTGTGGAGTCTCCTTCTCTGGAGACATTCAAGACCCACCTGGACGCCTTCCTGTGTGATCTCATCTGGGTGTTCCTGCTCCAGCAGGGGGTTGGACTGGATGAGCTTTCGAGGTCCCTTCCAATCCCTAATATTCTGTGATTCTGTGAAGATAAGGGATCAGTTTTACCTTTACTATTCATTGGATTCAGTTATTCTGCTCCTGCCCATCATCACACCAAGGGCTGCAGCTTTAACTTCTACTCCTTCCCTACGTCGCACATATCCAGAGAGAAGTCTCAAACGTAACCAGGGAGCAAACAAAAGTTATTTCCACGCAGACACTGAAGAGGGAGAGAAGCTTTGTGCACATAATTTGACCATCTGCAGAAGTGGGCACACACTGGGGCTTTATTTAGATATTTTATCTACAGAAATAGGAGGGCAATTATCTGTGAAAATCGTTTCTAAAAATAGCCCGTTCCTTACTACCATGATTCTCATTAACATAAAAATTACCACGGTGTTGGCCATAGTTCATGAAACTATAATTGTTTCCAAAGTGAAGAGCTTTTTTAGCTCTAACATTTCCTAATTCTTCTACAAGAAGCTCTAGTAACTGGAGGACTGATCATTAAATTCCATCTAATCTCTTTCTGTAAATGTGCCCACGGAAGAAGAAAAAAAAAACCCTACAAGAAATGTTCAGAGGTAACTCTGGCTACCTGCCAATAATAGAGTTTCAATGAGAGGTTGAGTAGGAAGTGAAAGGAAAAAATCATTTACCCCACTAAACATTTCAGAGCTGTATTTAAAAACACAAGATAATTGTCTTCCCAAAAGAGTAAAAAAATCAATGCAGATCAGCAGTTTAACTGTCTTTTATTACAGTTATTAAAAGCTCCTGATAAAGGTGCAATATTTTAGTTTCATTATGAATTTAATCTCCTTTGATAAAAATGGGAGCCCTCAGGAAAACTATGTCCTTATTTACAGCTAAAGGTGATACAACAGGATTTAAAGTTTTATAACAGCATCAAATACACTGTAAAGAGTGAGGACACTCACATTACCCACTGTGTTACCTGACCACTGTTTTTCTCTCTCATGTTCACACACCAAGGAGGCTGTAGCTCTCTGCACAACCTACACTTAGATTGTAGATGTATCAGTAAAATGAGTTTATTTCTGGGAAATGCTTATTTTGCAGTTCCCTCAGAAAAAAACCCAACAAAACAAAATAGCCTGACACATGACTGTAAGAAAAGGAATTTTACCAGACTAAAATCATGCAGTGATTACATTTTATTTAAAGCACATGAGAACGGTTCAATTCAGCAGATACTCTTCAGCCTGATACTTGTCTTCAGTACTGAGCATTAAATGATCCTGCCTATGCTTTTACCTTCATCATTTTATTTATACAAGACTTTAGATGGACAGAGTGAAACCACAGGACCTCCTCATGGATCTCCTCAAGGAAAAAGAGCTTCTCAGCAACTGAAGGCCTCTCCAGTGTTTCTGGGCAGCATCCACCAGTTCCTATGTGCCTTGAGCTGGAGGGTTCTGCCAGCAACTTGCTATGACACTTCCCCTGACACTTCCCACACTTGAAATCTCTTCTGGCTCTCCTCCCTGTTTCCCTTTCCTTATTTCTGTTCCCCAAATATATTTCATCTATGAAGGGGTTTTAAAGTTGGTTGAGATGGGCTTACAGCCATCCCTCCCAGAAGACCAAGAGGTACAGCAACAGTAAATCATGCTTAGGCAAAGACTGTAAAAATAAAATAAAATAAAGGCAAATGTAGCATTAACTTCTCCATTAATAAAGGTTACCAGCTTAGTAATTTTATTCTAGAGCAGATACAGTTTGTTGATCACACTATTGCCACTCAGTGGCTCTGTGGAAACAGAATGAGGAATTAGAAACAGCACCCCGGGAATTCTTTAGCCTCCTAAAGTTTTTGCTTAAATCCAAAGTTCTGCTTGGTAGCCCTGTTGGCAAGTGTGATTCATGAATCCTCCCAACCATTTACCCCTAGAGTCACCTCATCTCTCTCGTGCTACAACAGCAAAGCTGAGTGTTTATCGAGTTCCACAGAATGAGGTGTCTGCTCTGGTAACAATTCCATTATTCCCGCTGAGTCCTTGATTTATTCTAGCTATTATTCTAATTATTTTCTCCGACCACCTGCTACGTAAGGCACTGTGAATCGGTCTTATCTGTTATGCTTGCATTTGCCAACACTAAGTAGCAGTGTGTGTGTGTGGATATGTACTACCTGACACTCCTGGCACAGCCACATGGGTGGTGGAAGGAAGCAGAGCATATTCCTTCCTGCAGCGTTTTTCCCTATGTGGAATGAGGTGGAAAGATCCAAAGTTGAAAGGAAATCCTTTGAGGCTATAAAAAGAATTAATAATAATGGAAGAAAAGAGGCGTGATGGAGAGGAGGAAAGGAGAAGCACAACAGAACTGGGATGCAGGACTAGTGCATGCACTCTATTTAAAAAGAAAGTAATCGTAACAATTTTCAGGATGAAGGCAGAAAAAAAGCCAGTCACAAAAAGAATAAACACATATAATGAAAGATCTACCTAATATACTCACTTCTACCAATCAATTAAAGTTTTGAATAATTAATACAATCCCAGACTGGTTTGGGTTGGAAGGGACCTTCAAGCTCATCCAGTCCCAACCCCCCTGCCAGCAGCAGGGACACCTTCCACTAGACCAGGTTGCTCAAAGCCTCATCCAACCTGGCCCAGAACACTTCCAGGGAGGAGCAGCCACAGCTTCTCTGGGCAACCTGGGACAGGGTCTCACCACCCTCACACCAAACAATTTCTTCCTCATATCTAATCTGAACCTCCCCTCTGTCACTTTCAAGCCATCACCCCTTGTTCTGTCCCTCCCTGCCCTTGGCCAAAGTCCCTCCCCAGCCTTCCTGGAGCCCCTTCAGGTACTGGGAGGCCACTAGAAGGTCTCCCTGGAGCCTTCTCTTCTCCAGGCTGAACAGCCCCAACTCTCTCAGCCTGTCCTCACAGCAGAGCTGCTCCAGCCCTGGCATCATCCTGGTGGCCTCCTCTGGACTCGTTCTAACAGGCCCTTGTCTTTCTTGTGTTGGTGGCCCCAGCACTGGAGGCAGCACTGCAGGGGGGGTCTCAGGAGAGCGGAGCAGAGGGGCAGAATCCCCTCCCTGGCCCTGCTGCCCACGCTGCTCTGGGTGCAGCCCAGGACACGGTTATTGGCTCTGTGCTGCCAGCGCACGGTACCGCCTCATGTGGAGCTTCTGCTCCCCCAGCACCCCAAGTCCTTCTCCTCAGGGCTGCTTTATCAATAAATTATGAATAAACTCTCTAGGACAAACGTTGCTATGCATGCACACACACATACACAACTTTAAAACCTAGATATACTTGCAAAAGGGTAAGTGCTGGACATCCCAGCTGCTGGATGGAAGTAGCAGGAAACCCTTTGAAATCAATAGGTCATGAGGGACAGAAGCAACTTTACTCCTGAAACCATAATTACCTGTTCAATCTGAAGGAGCACCCAGCATTTTCAGTATGCAGTCAGCACAATCAGCAAGTTAGTACCTTCCCAGGAGAAGCCCCTCTATTTAATATATCAACTGGTAATGAAGGCAAGGTGTTTCCTTCTAAAATCATCCAGTTCCTTTTTGTCCTGCCTTTCCCTGGTCCAAAAAGCAAGGTGGCTAGAAAGGAGGATAGTATCAAAACAAATAACTTATATTTTTCCAAACTTATTTAGAACTACTACAAAATCAAAAATCTGTAAGGCTCCTTGATAAGCCACAGGTGTCTTTGTCCCCAAAAGTCAGAGTTATTTTACAGAAGGATTATATCTGTTTGTGAATCAGGAGAATGATGCATAAAAGAGCACTGCTGCTGCTCACCAACAGCTTAGGAGTGTTGCAAGAACACAACAGATGCTCTCCACTTGCTTCCTCTTTTTGCTCTCACATTATTTATATGTACTAGAAGTGTCCAAATATTTACCAGTATGCAGCACAACATATAAATAAGTTTTTTTTAATAACTCAAAACCATGATCTAAGATTTGAAAGTAGGAAATAGAGAATGTACTATCTATCTGAATCCCTGAGAAAGAAGGAATTACTGTCTGATGAATATTTCTATTATGTTCACCAGTGCAGGGCTCTGGAAACAAAAAAAAACAACAACAGAAGATTGTTTTTATCCTTTGTTCTTTCTTATTTAAGACAAAAGATCTTTTAAAAATGAATTATAAAGATAGGATGAGGAAGGCAGAGGAGAAGGTAAAACAAAAAGGATAGCTGTCTCTTGTTTACCATTCCATCTTGAAACATGTCACAGTGATCCACAACCTCTCCACTCTCATTCCCTGGAGCTCCATTGTCTGAAGCGCTCAGTGATCTCTTAGCTGGGTATCAACTCCGCAGCTGCCTCTTCCACACAGGTCTTTTTTCATCTGCTGTCTGGTCTCAGATCACAGTGGG
Source organism: Caprimulgus europaeus (assembly GCA_907165065.1). The sequence goes on along the minus strand of OU015524.1, from coordinate 123,074,650 downwards.
GACCTTGTGCACCTAACACAGGCATTTTTGATTCCTTCTTCTCTCCTTTCCCACACTCCCTTCTCTTTAAAACAACACAGGTATCGTTCTTCTCCATGCTGATGTGATCTATCACCTCTTCCCCACCAGCCTGCCTCTCCAACTCCCATTTCTCTTCCTCATTCTACAGCAAACACATCACTTCTCAAAGGGCTTCATCCTCCACACTGATTACTCATCCTCCAACTCCTCAGCTGTGAGTTCACGGGCATCAAATCTTAATTTGATCTGTGAGTCCCACTTCAAATTTCTGACCTCATTAACAGGGCTGTCACTTGAGCTGGTCTTCACCCCGTCACCTTCTCTGTATTCTTGAATCCCTCTCTTAAACTATCACCTGGTTTTCTTATTCCCCTGCTTAACATTTCTCTTTCCTGCCCCTCCAACCAGCCTTTTGTCAATTCCAGCCCTTCAGCAAAAAATTCTGATCTTATCTCCCTTTCTAAATTGAAAAATGTCTGAATTCTCTTTGGGTCTCATTCTCATCTACTCTCACCTCCCCATCACAACGTGTGAATTCCTTCCTGCCGTGTCCCAGAGCTGGCCAACCATCAACACTGGTTTTCCCAGCTCCTAAAGCCAAGAGATTTCTCTGGCAGAAACAGTTTAAACCAGTTGACCTTTCCTGCTCTGTTTTCTCCTTCTCTTGCTTTTCTATGCACAACCATTTTCCAACTAATAGGAAAAAAATAACTAGAAAATAGTTATTTTCTATGCTCAACTATTTTCCAACTCCTTTCAATCCCCCCTCTCACAATTCCAGCCTTTTCACCACATTCTTGCCTCCTCTTTCTGAAAACTTTGTTTTCTGCCTCTTTTTCTGCAAAAATTCTCATTAATAAATGAACAAAATACAGCATGGCATTAACCTTCCCCTAACAAGCAGGGGAGCCTGATGGTCTGCACAAACTGGAGGCAGTTCAGCATCACTTGAAGTTATACCTTTTAAATTTAAATTAAATTATACTCCTAAATCTGCAACAAAACAGGAGCAACTCCAGATCTGACAGTGGTAAAGTCTCAGCCATTTATCATGAATAAGCAGCAAAGAATAATAAGCACTAAATACTTTATATGGAAGCTTGTAATTCTGCCTTAAATAATTCCTCTTTCTTCCATTTTAAGTCTTGCAAATACCCTAGATTAGTCTCTCCTCTTTGCTGGTGTGTGGGGAAATGTTTTTTTTTGGTAGTGGGGGGAGAAACCACCTTGTGAGAGTGAAAAGCTCCCCTAGCTCCAAGGTGGAGACCCCTCAGCCCAGGTTGAGCCAATGAGCACTAGAGAAACACCTCTGCCAATCCATACCTGTGAGGGGAAGGACTGTCCTGAAAGGGAGAAGGTGGAGAGAACCTGGAGGAGAGGCCACTGACCTGGACAAGAGACAACCATTGGCCTAAACAAAGGACAGACAGTCACAGAGAGAGCTTTGTTGCCAGAAGAAAAGAGAGACCCACACCCAGTTCAACTGCATGGAGTAGGAGAAGACAAAGTCCCCTTTACAGCCCATGGAAGTTCAATGGAGGACTCCACACTGGAGCAGAGAAGCTGAGCCTGAGGGCAGGTGTGACTGAACTGAGACCCCAGAGATGCTCAGTGCCAGAGCAGGGTGGACCCCCAGACTGGGGGGTGGGTCTGTAGCCCGTGGATGCCCAATGCTGGAGTCGGGAGCTGAGCCCCAAGAGGTCCATGACTCCATGGGAAGCTGCTTTGGAACATCTTGCTCCTGGACTTCCATGCCGGGAAGCGCTGCAGAGGTGACCTGACTGAACCCCCATTCCCTGTCCCCTGTGCCACTGGGGGAGAAGGGAGAGAAATGGGGAACAAAGTGATTTGAGCCCAGGAAGAAGGAAGGGGTGAGGGAAGGTGGTGTCAGATGTGGTTGTTGTGTCTACTTAGATGAATGGCAACAAATTAATTTGATTTTTATTTCCTCAAGTTTGAATTTGTTTTGCCTGTGACCATCACTGGTGAGTGAGCCCTCCCTGTCCTCCATGCCCAATCCCATGTCCCCTTTGTTGTGTCTCCCATCCCATCTCACTGGGTGTGTGTGGGGGGGGTGAGTGCAGGACCACATGGTCCCACTGTGGGTCAAACCACCACAGCTGGGTCTTACCCAAGGTTAGCTCTTTACATCTTTTAGTCAGTACTGCTATTCCTCCACCACAAATTCTCTCCAGCTTAATATTATTCAGTAATGACAAGCCCATAAAGAACTCAGAACTACAGCTGCAACATCATGAGATACTGAGAAAGGGACTTAGGTTTTGCTGTACATCACAAGTAATGCTCTGAAAACACAGCTAATGTGCTACCCACCCTCTTATCTCCTTCAGCATCATGAAAGAATAATCCAGGAGCAACAGAGTCTGGCACAGGAATTTTGAGTTAACTTCCAGCTCCATCACTGACTTCACCTTTAGTTTTACACACATCACTTTGCCCCAGGCTCTCACTTTCTCACACAAATATAACACTGAGGAGTACTAGGACATGATGTTTATGAAGAGCTCAAGGAATTCTGCACAAAACCCCTCACCAAAAGTACCTACCACTGCTTTCAGAATTTCCTTCATGTTGTGTACAGCTGAGTTTTCCATTGCTCCTCTCTAGACCTGCTTGTTTGCAGCATACCAAGATAAACCACTGCTTTCTGGTGGACTTCTCATCAATATATTCCTTCGCACCGATAGCTTTTTAGTGCCAGAAAGCACCGAGCCTGACCTTGCACTGCAATATTCCTGCATCATGACTGCAATTTCTGCGCTATTTTAAAAAAGAGGACCAATTTTGACTTCATTAAAATAAAAAGATACAAAAAATCTACCATGCTACCAGATAAAGTGGTCAGTTCCTCACACTGTTTACCATTTGCTCTTTCCTCATTTCACTTTCTCTAGAAATAATTTTATTTTTCCTTCCACATCATTGATAAAGATATTGAATAGCACTGAGCCAAGAACAGAGATGCTATATAATACACCTATACACTCCACTTTGCAATTAATTACCTTTGAGATAGGATGCTTTTAACTTTGATTCATGTACTATTCTTAATCGAAGGAAAGAAAACCACCTTGGAAAAAAAGTAAAAGCCCTAGTTAATATCGGAAGAGCTATATTCCAGAGAGACATGAGTGACTCAGTCTTTCATGAGGCAAGGATATAATTTTCTGGATGAAGTAGTTCAACAAATCTTTCTCACTCTCCGCCTTCAAAAATGAATTTTAAATTATTTGTCCTTAAGAAACAATTCTAGCCTGGATCGTAACAATAGCTGAGCTAAGAAAGAGAGGCAGTATGAGATGGAAAAGCTGGAACAAACCAGAAATTCCCAGTTATTTTAAGCCATACTCACAACAAACTGGTCCATGTCCCTTTCAAGGCCCATGTTTGGTAGATCAGGCATCATGTGTGCCACCACTTTAAACCCGGCATCCTTGGCTAAGTGAAAAGACTCGCACACAGCCTTGACGGTGTGACCTCTGGGAAGAGAGAAAGAGATTCAAGATCATACAGAAAAAAAAAACATCTTTGGATACATTTCATTGAGATTATTCTCTAGGAAGTGAGAAGTTGAGTTTTATCATCAGTTTATCACCATTTAAGTCTCAGAACACAGTTGCTATGGGCTGAAAGTAGTGAGTCTGCTCCAGCTACAGCAGGTGAATCACACCGAGGCCGCAGCTACTCACATCACAGCCTGAAAAACTTTGGGAAGCTGCTGAAATGCAATTTGTAAAGCAATGACACAAGTTGCTGCCACAGCACAAGTGAAAACACCCTGCACTGAAGACTCTCTATGGTCAAAATGAAGCATAACCAGAAATAAAAGGAACAGCAGAGGAAAAGGAGAAGAAAGATGGGGGCTAAGTAAAAAGAGCTGGCTCAGAAACAGCCCTGCAATGTGCTTGCCAAACACCCAAGTACTCCTTTCAGAGAAACACAAACTCTTCTTGACTTCTGAGAGGTGCCAAACCTCCCAAACATAGGCTGGACTAGGACTCCTGAAGGATTTAATGTTCTTCTCCACTGACATCAAATCAAACTAACTCAGGCTTGTTGTGCAGGAGCTCAGAGAGTGGGAGCCCAAACGATGGCAGGAACAAAGGCTGAATCTCACATAACTCATTACACAGAATCACAGGGGTTGGAAGGGGCCTCAGGAGATCATCCAGTCCAACCCCCCTGCCAAAGCAGGTTCCCTACACCAGGTTGCACAGGAAAGTGTCCAGATGGGTTTGAACATCTCCAGAGATGGAGACTCCACACCCTCTCTGGGCAGCCTGGCCCAGGGCTCTGGCACCCTCACAGCAAAGAAGTTTTTCCTTCAGTTTGTCTGGAACTTCCACTGTTCCAGTTTGTGCCCATTGCCCCTTGTCCTCATTACCCTCAAACTCCTCTCTCCTTCCACCTCCATAGCTCAGGAGAACTTCTTCTGTCTCCACAACAGCAATCACTGTCACTACAAACAGCTACCAGGAGATCTCCATCACATAGGAAGTCTTTCCACAAATGCGAGGTGGTTTTGTGTCTTTTCTCCCAGGTAACTGGTGGCAGAACAAGAGGAAATGGCCTCAAGTTGTGCCAAGGGAGGTTCAGGTTGGATATCAGGAAAAATTCCTTCACTGAAAGGGTTCTCAGGCACTGGAAGGGGCTGCCCAGGGAGGTGGTGGAGTCCCCATCCCTGGAGGTGTTTAACAGACGGGTAGATGAGGTGCTCAGAGATCTGGTTTAGCAGTGGACAGGTGTGGTTGGACTCGATGATCTCAAAGGTCTGTTCCAAACAAACGATTCTATGATTCTACAAAGAAATCTTTGCTTTTGCTCTTCCCCAGCTGGAAGGGCTCTTCCACTCCTGACTGCCATTTCTGGACCTTTCCATCCTCTCAGCATCTGCTACCTTCTTTCCTCTCCAATCCATGTTTTTTTCCCATCACTTTCACACCAGTTCACTTCATCTTTTGGAATTCCTTGCCAACAGATCAGCTCAGCAGGTGACTCTCCTTCTCCTCAACAGTCTTTTGAATGAAAAGTGAATGCCATCTGAGCACGTCTACAAATGTGAGCCTTCTGCTGAGACCTAACATTAACCAAACCAAAGAGCTACTTCCCTTGTTTTAAGGGAACTTCTTCCTTCCTCTCTACTGGAATATTCTGCCTCTGTTAAACCCCTACATGTAGTTTAATGACTATAGTTTTATTTATGATTTTTTTTCAGAAGTATTACGGTGTTTTTCTGAGACTGTTCAAGGACAGCATCACTCAAGACCTTGAGTTGCCTGAAGGGAGTAAATGGAGACTTGCTTCATAAATAAAAATTATTTTCTTATTAAAAGTGGAATTTGAGCTGCATCAATAACTTGATTATTTGATGCCTAGATCTGTTCTTGAATATTTTTCTGCCTCACAGCCACCAAAAGCACTCAAAAACCTCACTAATGACTTATGGAACATAATAGAAAGTAATTTCCAAACAGTTAGCCTAATTGGTTGTAATCTGACATTTTGCTACAAGCAAAATATTAAAAGTTTAAAGCCAAAACACATCCCCCACAAAGCAGAACAGAAGCAAAATGAGGTCATTTCAAAAGAAAGAGAAACTTGAATCACCCTTCTCTGAAAGTATCTTCCAATTCATTGTTCACAAAAGTTGGGGGAAGATATTTGAGTGAACAGTCTGTGTTCTCCCTGCTCCCTGCAGCAAAGCCTTTTAGGAATTCCACAAGCAGCTCTGAAAAGTGCCAAAAACCTTTACAAATATAATTTTATACAGAATTACTTCTGAGTGAAATCAAGTCAGTAATACCCGACTTCATTCTTCTTCTGATTCACCAGCAGGAAAGCAAAGGTTCATTAACAATCGTAGGAGACAAAACCTGATGGCCAGCTTTGAATGATTTCCAGTACCAGTTCTGATGTGACAGACAAAACTGGAGGCAAATTGAAGATGACTGAAGTGACAGTTAAGTGAGGTTCTAAAGTTCCACCTCAGGACAGGACACTTTTCAAAGATTTGAGGTAAAAAGAAGTAAAAGGTGAGGAGAAATTGATTGTTAAATTTACAATCTGTGTCAGAATTAACAGGAAATGAATAGATCCAGCCTGAGAGTGAGATCTAACTCCATTCCTTAGTATGGATCTTTTCCTCTGGAAAGCTCTGACATCTAGAGGAGGAAAGCACCACCTATAAACATTAGCTCTGAACTCTTGGACTACTCAGTAGCAGTCTCCTGAGACCTGAAGCCTGACCATGTCCTAGCAGTGACATCCTGTACTTCCATGCACCAGCAATACTACAGCTAAACCTGCAAGAAAAAAAAACCTCATTTTTGATTCTTATCTTTGAGTCTCTGAAAGAAAATGTTCAACATTTTCAGTTTTGCACTGCTGCCTTTAAGGTAGGTATTAACAAAAATGCACTTTGCTTATTGAACCATAATCTCTCTGTCATTACGTGTGATTATGGTTATTAAACACCTTTGGTAGGTGACTGGAATATGCAATAAGAATGAAAGCAAGTTGAGTGTCAGGAGTGAGAAAAAAAAAAACAAGAGAAAAATCACTTCTTTCAAAATCTGAGCAGAATTATGAGGTTTGCAATTAAAAAAAAAAATCAAGAATTGGCTTATTTGCCTGTAAGGGGTGGGGTGAACAATGTGTCGTGCACTCTGCTGCATAGGACAACTGTTCTTTTAGCCATAGGTCCAGTATGACAAGGAATAAATCACAGGCCTCTTGTGAAAATATTTTGCAATCCCTAGAGATACTGTATGCCTAGAATTGGTTAATTTATCAACAGGTATTGTTCATGGCTATGCCTCACCCTCTGTACGTGCCAATGTCACCTCTCCTCTTCAATACTCAGGAGAAAAAGAGATCTGGTGGCTGGTAAAGTACCTTCAATTTTACTTCACTGCATCTACTCCAGCCTATAGGTTATGAATTATGTAGGAAAAAAAATATGAGCTCTCCCTGGGCACATGTTCTACTTCATAAAACTGCATTTATTTATGAAGCAATAAAAAAAAAAGAGATATGTATAATACAGGAAAAGAATATGAGTTTAAAATAAAACATCACAAATAACTTCATTTTCTTAAGCCACGGTCTACACAATATCACAAAGAAATTCAGGAAGCCACTGCAATTTATTAGCTTTTCTTTACAGACATAGGGCCACAGCTACAAGCTCTGGGGTTCAATATTTAATGTTCAATGGGTGTTCAAGCAAACAGGTCAAGACACGTTCCAGAAAGCATTCAGCGAGCAGCCACGCTCAGCTGTGCCCTGAAGCTTCCCTCTCACCTGTTGGTGTCCCTGGCCACATCCTCGTAGACGCTCTGCACGCCGATCTCCAGCCTGGTACAGCCGTAGGACAACATGTCACTCAGGTGTCTCTTCAGGCAGTAATCAGGTCTGGTCTCTATCGTTATCCCAACACATTTTGTCAGGCTGCGTTCTGAATACCTGCAAAAAAAATTCCCACTCCTTATTAAAACTGTGAAGTTGACACAAGTGACATCAAAAGAGTTTTCAACATCTTCCAGGTGAGAGAATCATGGAATGGTTTGGGTTGGAAGGGACCTTAAAGCTCATCCAGTCCCAACCCCCCTGCCAGCAGCAGGGACACCTTCCACTAGACCAGGTTGCTCAAAGCCTCATCCAACCTGGCCCAGAACACTTCCAGGGAGGAGCAGCCACAGCTTCTCTGGCCAACCTGGGCCAGGGTCTCACCACCCTCACACCAAACAATTTCTTCCTAATATCTAATCTAAACCTCCCCTCTTTCATTTAGAGCTACTGAGAGTTTTGACATCACTACCAGAATTAAAATCCAGGTTTAAACCCTCAAATATCCCAGCAGCCAGGGAAGCCTCAACCTCACTGCAATGCAGGGATGGAACGAGACACAAATATCCACACGAATACAACCTGGGGTTTGCTTTGTTTAAAGAGAACTGGACTGTAGCAGCCTTTAGGAAGAATTTCTTTGCTGGAAGGGTTCTGAGGCATTGGAAGGAGTTGCCCAGGGCAGTGGTGGAGTCCCCATCCCTGGAGGGATTGAAGAGTCGTGTAGACACAGTGCTGAGGGACATGGGTTAGTGGGGACTGGTCAGTGTTGGGTTCATGGTTGGACTTGATGATCTTAAAGGGCTTTTCCAATCCAGGCAATTCTGGGATCTGGGGATTCTGAGCCTTGTAAGACTTTTTTGAAACAGTACTTGTTCGAAAGACTGAGCCTTTAGTACCCATCATCTGGAAATAAAGCCTGGGCAAAAGGGGAAACCAGAGCAGGCAATGAGAAGCATGCATAGTTTTGGAGACAAACCAAAGGCAGTTGAGCACTTGCTCCTGCTCAGACACTGACAGTAACACAGGACCTCACACTAGGGAGAGTTTGGAACAGTCAGTACATTTTTCTTTGATTCCCACAGTGTACAGATAAATTGCAGAGACTGGGACAAGATCCAGTTGCCTTCTCCTGAGAAAACATACAAGACTGCCTATGAAAAATTCGAATCCCATAATTCCCTGGATTGGAAAAGCCCTTGAAGATCATGGAGTCCAACCATGAACACCCAGCACTGACCAGTCCCCACTGACCCATGTCCCTCAGCACTGTGTCTACACCACTCTTCAATCCCTCCAGGGATGGGGACTCCTCCACTGCCCTGGGCAACCCCTTCCAATGCCTCAGAACCCTTTCAGCAAAGAAATTCTTCCTCACATCCCATCTCAACTGCCCTGGCCACAACTGGAGCCCATTTCCTCTTGTCCTGTCCCTTGCTCCTTGCTTGAACAGACCCACCCCCACCTCCCTCCACCCTCCTTTCAGGGAGCTGGAGAGAGCAAGAAGGTCTCCCCTGAACAAGTGGCACACTCCCAACGTCACTGAAGTCTAATGCTGAAACAAAATTCATTGTTAACATTTTTCTCCTTCTCTCCCATTTATCACTGGACATCTAACAGAGACTAATTATTCCAGCTAGTAGAAAAATGCTTTATTAATGACAAATGGTAAATTTCCTGAACTACGAGGGGGTAAAACAAAAGAAAAAAGGAATCTAACTCAGTCTTGAACCAAAGTTCATAAAAGGAAACCATCCATCAACATAATCTCCACCACCACCAGCAGAGACTTGATTCCTTTCCATATAGGAATCACTTCACTCCATCATCTTCCCTGCAGAACATGGGAGTTGTATAACCAAGGACTGCAGCACAGGAGAAAAGATTTACAGCAGGAAGAAGGAAATTTCTTTTTTGGAAACCATGTGAAACTGCAGAGATCATCTGGATAATTCCCAAACTGGGCTGTGGGCAGGATTAACAGCCACTGTTTGAGAGGATTATCAGTTTCTTTAATGGTCCCAAATGATGAAGATCTCAGTATTAATATTAAATGTTGCTGAAAAGAGGACACCTTGAGTAAGAGAGAGATGTTATGCTGATACCTCAAAGAATATTGAAATCACAAGGATGACTAACTTCACCTCTTTATTAGGTGTTCTAGAAAGATTCATCATCCCATTTCTGGTGTTGGGATAGCTGGAAACTTCTGAATCAAAATAAAGCTCCAGAGCCTACCTTAGACCATGGTGGAGGTTCAATTTGATCAAAAACAACCCCACCACCCTCAAACCCCCACCAAAAAAACAGCAAAACCTACAAGTGGGCTCAGATTCATAAGCAAAAATATTAAATCCCTTCAAACTCTTAAAGCCTAAGATCTATAAAGATCAAGATATTGGGTGATAGACTGTAATAGCTGTTAGAATAAGCATCTTAAAAAAAAAACCAACAACAAAAACCATGGAAAACATCTCAGAGTTTGTGGCTCACTAATCTGACAGACTCGCAGAACAATTGTTTATCGCGTCAGGGCAAACATTGCCAACGTGTGATTCATTAACATCAGACTGAATAAGCGCTCACTTTTAAAAATGTGATTTGCATGAATTAAAAGAGAGAAATTTTAGCTAAGGGAGGGGGAAAACAAACCAAAAAAAGTCAGCAGAGAACTCACCCATCACGCCAGAGGGTACGTGCTCATATTAAGCACCTGCAATCAGGCTAGAAATAATGAGGGGAGACAAAAATAATTATATCCTCCCTCCTCCACAAGCAAATTTATGGCCAAGATATAAAATGTTGAATATAATGAATGTCATCAGCCCCTAAACTGTAACTATTACAGACACCAGCAGGATTTCGGTGTAATGGCTGGTAAAATTGTCTTGCCCAACTCCAGGCCGTAAAGAGAAGTGTGTCTTAATGAGAACTAGAAAAGCAAAACAAAAGTGAACCCAAAACACATAAAGCAACAAAGATGGCATTTCCAAGAAAAGTCATGAGCCTCTTCAAACCAACACAGGCAGCAGGGCCAGGGAGGGGATTCTGCCCCTCTGCTCCGCTCTCCTGAGACCCCCCCTGCAGTGCTGCCTCCAGTGCTGGGGCCACCAACAGCACAAGGACATGGAGCTACTGGAGCCAGTCCAGAGGAGGCCACCAGGATGATGCCAGGGCTGGAGCAGCTCTGCTGTGAGGACAGGCTGAGAGAGTTGGGGCTGTTCAGCCTGGAGAAGAGAAGGCTCCAGGGAGACCTTACTGTGGCCTCCCAGTACCTGAAGGGGCTCCAGGAAGGCTGGGGAGGGACTTTGGCCAAGGGCAGGGAGTGACAGAACAAGGGGTGATGGCTTTAAGCTGAAAGAGGGGAGGTTTAGATTAGATATTAGGAAGAAATTGTTTGGTGTGAGGGTGGTGAGACCCTGGCCCAGGTTGGCCAGAGAAGCTGTGGCTGCTCCTCCCTGGAAGTGTTCTGGGCCAGGTTGGATGAGGCTTTGAGCAACCTGGTCTAGTGGAAGGTGTCCCTGCTGCTGGCAGGGGGGTTGGAACTGGATGAGCTTGAAGGTCCCTTCCAACCCAAACCAGTCTATGATTCTATAAACCACCATCTAGCAAGAGCAGATCGTACAAATAAAGACTTGGACAAAGAAACCCTGCACACCTCAGCCTTTCCTGTGTCCTTCATTGTGGAGCTACCTGCCTCATCCAGCAGCAGACCCACATTTCCTGTTGTCCTCATTTGCTGACAATGTACCTATAGAAGTCCTTCTTGTTGCTCTATAACCCCTTGGAGTTTCAACTCTAGCTCAGTTTTCCTCATGTGCCCTCCATCTGCCTGTGTCCCTCCTAGGTATCTCATACCTCCTTTCACCTTCTGCAAACACTCCTTTCTTCATGTCTGGGCTCCATCAAGACTTCCCCACTAAGCAGTTAAGACACCAAAACCCATGACCTGCCATGCCTGCTTGGGTTTCCTGCACATCAGGATGCATGGTCCTTGTGTTTTGAGGAGGCTGTCCTGGAAGATCAGCTAAACTCACCTGGGCTTATTCACCCTTCAGAGCATCCTCCCATGGGATCTTGCCTTTCAGTTCCCTGGAAAGGTTCAAATCTGTTGTCCTGAATTCTGATATTTTCATTCTGCTACACATATCCCTTGAAATCTTAAGCTCCAACATCTCAGAGTCACTGTAGCCAAGACCACATCCCTGCCTCAACCAGCTCTTTGTGAGTAGCAGGTCCCCAGGAAAGCACCTCTCCTAGGCACTGGATGAGCCAACTACTTAAAAATATCATCATAATGCACTCCAGCAATCTCCTAAACTAGTTGTGTTCCACCACAATGCACTTCTAGCAGGTATCAGGGTGCAGGCTAGATGCAAGGAGTTTTCTATATTGGTCATTAAGTGCACATATTCGAATGCTTACATCATTTTCATACCTTTTCTTAGCGCTATCTCCAGTTTTTAAGCATTCTTCTTGCTGCCTTTGATACCAAAAACAGCCACAGAACTTTGCAGACACACCAATACTATCTCCAGATGGAAGATGATTTGCCTTTTCCTATCCAATTTTCCACTATTTATACAGTCAAGGGTAATTTGGCTGCTGAATCATACAGAAAGTTCATGATAATGTGACTTAACTCCTAAATGTTTTCTAGATATTTCGACTGCTTCTCAGAATAGAATCCTGCACCATTCCTAGAAAAACAGCTTTACATCTCCCCATTACAAAGTACACAGCTTGCTCACATAGAATTTACTATGGAATACACATTTATCCCTTATTTACCCATTTCCAATATTGATAGTTCCTGCCAACCCTTCGAAATTACTGGTTTAACACAAGTATTAAACATGAGGCCCAGAGGCAAGACCAACAGACTCCTACTCAAAACCATTCAGGTCAATGACAATCATTTTCTGCTGTGACTGTTTTGAAAGCCAGTGTAACGGGTGAGATGTTGTTCTCATCTCTTTTTTAACACCAAAATATCTCACTGGACCAAGTCAATTCTCTTGCAGAAGTTTAGGCACGTTAAACTTCATTTTTCCAAGAAACTCTGTAAGCTCACTGACAGGATTTATCATGATAATGGAGATCATCAAATCATCCAATGTTGTGAGTTGGAAGGGACCCACCAGGATGATGGAGTCCAACTCCTGTCCCTGCACAGGACAATCCCAACATTCACACCATGGCCCTGAGGGCCTTGGCCAAATGCTGCTGGAATCTTGTCAGGCTTGGGGCCATGAGCACCTCCCTGGGGAGCCTGTGCCAGTGCTCCACCACCCTCTGCCTCAAGAACCTTTTCCTCATGGCCAACCTCCCCCTCCCCTGCCACATCTTCCTGCCATGGCCTCTGCTCCTGGCGTTGGTGGCCAGAGAGAAGAGCTCAGCGCCTGCCCCTCCTCTTCCCCTGGGGAGGAAGTTCCAGACCGCCAGGAGATCTCCTCTCAGTCTCCTCTTCTCCAGGCTGAACAAACCAAGTGCCTTCAGCCCCTCCTCATGGATTTGCCTTCTCTTAATCTTTAAAAGCAACAGACATCTCACCACATATCCTGCAGGAATGACATGCTAGCCAAGGTGGATCTCAAGAGAGAAAAGACTCATTCCAACTAGGCAGAGAGCCTGAGCAGATATCTCGAGCTCTGAAGAGACTGACTTCAGGATGCTCAGCCACAAGAGGTTAAGACGACCTTATTGATGACCAAGACAAGCAAAAGTATTATTAACTAAAAGCCCAAATAAGCAAAATAGAGAAAGCCCTGAGAAATTAGATGAACCCAAGCTGAAACTCCACCCATGATGGTTTTATAGGTAGAAGTTCACCCAATTTATAGGTTCATTCTGGCATTAATATTGATGACGTTCATTTCTTCTGGACCCTGAGAGCGGGGATGGATTTTCTCCAGCAGCAACAAACATGTTACAGTATTTCTCCTCCTTCCCTGGAACACTCTTATTTGTAATACATGTAATTTGTAATAATAAGCCCACATAATCAAAAGAATAATCAGAAATCAAGACAAGTGTAGAGCAGAGGATGCCAGTGGGGCAATTTTAATAATGGACTGACCGCAGAGGTGAATTATGCAAATAAAACAGACACAAATGAAGGAAATGAGATACAGAGGAATCTTAGGATTTGCACAGACATAGCTATTGTGAAGTAAGTTCTTTTCAGTGTGATTACAGAACTGCCTGAAACAGGAAGAAGGAGAGATTATTAATTATAATCATTGGAGAATATTTGACTGAATTTTCAGAGAAAGCTGGTACATGAAGCAGACCTTCAAATCAGAACCTGTCTCTTAAATAAGCTTTAGATCAAAAAGGCACCTCCCTCTCCAGCAGCCCCAGCAGATTGACACAGGGTCTCAGATACTTTTTCACTTTGAGACAAAACAGACAGCACAATTCTGGCATAAAACAACTACTTTAACAAAGCCTCTACTCACTCTCGATTAAACTTTGATCTACAGACAAAAGTCTCATCAGCTAAAAGATCTGCACATCAAAGACTCAATTATTTACAATCCATGCTCCAGCAGCTTCCAAACTCCCTGGTTGGGATCAGGGTGGCAGGCTGCCAGATGACACACAAAGCCTTGCCTCATCCCAACAAGCTCAGAAGAGATAAACTAGAAGAATTAGACAGGTGAGTTAACAGAGTGCGCACACGGCGCGTTAATCACACGCCTTGAAACCACTGATCTGTTTTACACCCTTCAGAGGAGGAGAGGACAAAGAGGAGGGAAGTGGGGAGGCAGGAGAGTAAAGAAAAGGCAGAAGAACCAGTTCAAAGGCAGCATCAAAAAGAAGCAGTCACTGAGAGTGAGAAGTGTTTAGGTGAACCCACCTGTATGGAAAGGGAAGGACCTGGGAGTCCTGGGGGATGAGAAGCTCGACATGAGCCAGCAGTGTGTGACTGCAGCCCCAAAGGCCAACTGGGTCCTGGGCTGCATCAAGAGGGGTGGGCAGCAGGGCCAGGGAGGGGATTGTCCCCCTCTGCTCTGCCCTTGTGAGGTCCCAGCTGGAGTTTTGTGTCCAGGCCTGGAGCTCCCTGCACAAGAAATATGTGGAGCTGTTGGAGCAGGTCCAGAGGAGGCCAGGAAGATGATCAGAGGGCTGGAGCACCTCTCTGCTGAGGGAGCTGGGCTTGTTGAGCTTGGAGAAGAGAAGGCTCTGGGGAGACCTCATTCTGGCCTTCCAGTACTTGAAGGGAGCTTAGAAACAGGAGGGAAAACAACTTTTTCCATGGGCAGAGAGTGATGGGACAAGGGGAAATGGATTTAAACTGAGAGAGGGGAGATTTAGGTTGGATATTAGGACGAAATTTTTCACTCAAGAGGGTGGTGAGACACTGGCACAGGTTGCCCAGTGGGTGCCCCATCCCTGGAGGCATTCAGGGCCAGGTTGGATGGGTTGGATGGTTGTCCAACTGCAGCAATATCCACAAAATGTGGTTCTCCATGCTCATACACTTCGCAATGAGTGGTCACAGCTTAGCTGGGAAGGAGAAGGCACCGCTGCTCCTCTCTCCTTAGCCTATTCCAAGGAAAAAAAACAGAAAAAAGAAAAAAAACTCACACCAAAAACCACCCAGTTGCAAACCTGCCTTAGAAGAGGTGCTGAGAGTCTGGAAGTGTTGGAAGGCTGGGTGGGCAAATCAAAAACTTCAATCAGCAACCAAAGGAGTCCTCAGCAGAAGGTTCCTCACCTTCACTTTGCGAATGACAGAGATTGTGAACATCCAGCATCTCAAACAAGTCTAACACTTGGGAAAAAAAAACTTTCTTCTGCCCTTGACTACAAGGAGCATGGTCCTAGGTGTAAAACTATTACAGGTGCTCAAGGTAGGCAATGGTGTCTATACAGAATCCCAGACTGGTGGGGTTGGAAGGGACCTCAGGAGATCATCCAGTCCAACCCCCCTGACAAAGCAGGTTCCCTACACCAGGTTGCACAGGGAAGTGTCCAGGTGGGTTTGAACATCTCCAGAGATGGAGACTCCACACCCTCCCTGGGCAGCCTGGCCCAGGGCTCTGGCACCCTCACAGGAAAGAAGTTTCTCCTTCAGTTTCTCTGGAACTTCCACTGTTCCAGTTTGTGCCCATTGCCCCTTGTCCTGTCACTGGGCACCACCGAGAAGAGCCCGGCCCCATCCATTGGCCCCCACATTTCAGATATTGACAGACATTGATCAGATCCCCTCTCAGGCTGCTCTTCTCCAGGCTGAACAGTCCCAGCTCTCTCAGCCTCTCCTCACACAGGAGATGCTCCAGGGCCCTCAGCATCTTTGTGGCCTCCCCTGGACTCTCTCCAGAAGATCCCTGTCCCTCTTGAACTGGGGAGCCCAGAACTGGACACAACACTGCAGATGTGGCCTCACCAGGGCAGAGTAGAGGGGGAGCAGAACCTCCCTCAACCTGCTGGCCACTCTCTTGTTAATGCAGCCCAGGATACCATTGGCCTTCCTGGCCCCAAGGGCCCCTTGCTGGCTCATGGCCCAACCTGCTGTCCACCACACGTGGCATCAAGAGAAAAAGTGACACCGGTGGTTTCTGAAGAGGAAAATGCCAATATATTACACAAGTATTTAGGTACCAAGTGTTCACCTATTACTTAAATGATCTCCTTTTTCTTCATCTCTAATAACTCTGCTTTATCACAATGCCAATCTCTCAAACACCACCAGCAATAATTAATTAATTCAATATCTACAATTTCCAAGGTGGCATCTTACTCAGCCCACACATTTCCAAAGTTGTATGTTTGATGATTGCCCAGAGCAGGTATTTCTGAAAGCTCAAATACCAGTTATTTGGCTTTATACTGCTCCTTTTTTATTACAACATTTCAGTGTTTGCTTTATCACCACTACCAGGAATACAACAGCCAGCTTGGGTTTTTTAGTAGGTTCAGTTTTCAAATAGTGAAAAATTTAGTTATTTAAAATATAGTCATTTATGGACTAAAATATAATTTTCCAATTTTGATAATGTAACAGTATTTATACCTGCCAAAAGGAAAGTGAGAACAGATTCTTCTTTTTTTTCCCATGAAATGCCACTAAGAGATAAGTCATACTTAATTATGCTCCCTCCTGCTGTGTCACTTGGTGTTAGAAATCCAGGGTAGGATTTGTGCTCAAAACAGTTGCCATTCTGAAGCAAAGAAAACTAAAACTTCCCTTTTTTTTTCTCTTTCTTAATTTGTTTACCAAGTGTAACCACAATGAATGGCTCTGACATCTGAAAATCCTCTGCAGAAGCAGCACAGCGCGAGGAGAAGCGGCACAGTTGTGTTAACACACTTCAGGCCTAATCAAAGTCAGGCTGTTAACATGGACTAATTAAGCGCCCGGCTGTAACGACAAGGAGGTAACGATGTTGGTTATAGAGGGAAGAAGGGGTGTGGTTTGGTTTATTTTTATATCACTCACAGCTTTCATAGAGGAATATCACTTGGAGGAGCTCTGGGCACGGAGCTTTGCTGGAGGGACCATGTGGTTCAGGACAGCCAGGACAGAGCTGTGCACGAGAGCTGCTTCACCCTCACCATGCAGGGCTAATAAATGTATAATTATTTAGAAAGCCATCATCACTGCCTGTTCACAGAGGACATCTGAGCAGGACCTGAAAGGTTTGTCTTAGCTCAGGAGGAAAAAAATGGGACACTGAATAGAAAACCCCAAGAGGACCTTCTAACACCGCAGGCTGATTTCCTAAGCTGCCATCCATCAAGTTCAAGGCAAGAGCAGCACAGAAAATGGGGTTTTTTCAGCAACAAATTATTAGCAAACCATAACTGAAAGCACCAGGGTGAACAAGAACATGCAAAAATGAAATATTTCAAACAAGAAAAGTCACATAAGTGTGGGTCTAACAGAGGCTGACTTGCAACCTCTTTTTTACCTGTTTCTGACAAAACTGAAGGTGATGAGAAGCTCATCCAGTGCTGGGGGACCAGAAGCTCCACATGAGGCGGCACCGAGCGCTGGCAGCACAGAGCCAATAACCATGTCCTGGGCTGCACCCAGAGCAGCGTGGGCAGCAGGGCCAGGGAGGGGATTCTGCCCCTCTGCTCCGCTCTCCTGAGACCCCCCCTGCAGTGCTGCCTCCAGTGCTGGGGCCACCAACAGCACAAGGACATGGAGCTACTGGAGCACAAGTGTGCTGAGTTCCCGGCTGAGGGAACTGGGGGTGCTGAGCCTGGAGAAAAGGAGGCTGAGGGGAGACCTTGTGGCTCTGTCCAAGTCCCTTGGAGGAGGGTGCAGAGAGGTGGGGGTGGGTCTGTTCAACCAAGGACCAAGGGACAGGACAAGAGGAAATGGCCTCAAGTTGCACCAGGGAGGTTTAAATTTGATCTGAGGAAAAAATTCTTCACCAAACAGGTTGTCAAGCGTCGGAACAAGCTGCCCAGGGAAGCGATTGTATCACCACCCCTGGAGGTCTGTGTGGTGCTTAGGGACATGATTTAGAGGTGGAGTTGGCAGGGTTGGGTTGGACTGCGTGATCTTAAAGGTCTTTTCCAACCAAAGCGATTCTGTGATCCTGTTCTATGATTTTAATTACTTTCTCTGTTATATAAATTGATCATTTATTCCATTTCCTAATATCTTTCAACTATTTGAGCCTCTAAATCCTCTACTCTTATTCCCACAATCTTTAAAGAGGCTTTAGTGAAGGACCTCAGTTTTGGAAATCCAAGTAAACTTCCACATATGTGTTAAATGCTCCAAAGAAAACTTTTTTCAACAAAAAAAGACTTTTTGTTGAAATATTAGCCCATTTCAAGTAGATAGTGGGAAGGAGTTCATCAGGAGAACTGGAACAGGCTCCCCAGGGAGGTGCTGATGGCCCCAAGCCTGACAAGATTCCAGCAGCATTTGGCCAAGGCCCTCAGGGACATGGAGTGAATGTTGGGATTGTCCTGTGCAGGGACAGCAGTTGGACTCCATCATCCTGGTGGGTCCTTCCAGCTCCCAACACTCGATGATTCTATGATCTGCCACATGTACTATGGAAACAAGAATCCCTCTATAGTCACTCCACATAAAGAAGGAGCTGGTTTGGTTTTTCAGCAGCTAAAGAAAATTAAAAACTGTTATTCTAATAAAGACAACTGAGGTCCAACACATCAGTAAAACACAACTTTTTCCAAGATGTTGGAAAGAAGAAAATACAGAAGGCACTTGTATAACATCCACTTCCTAAGCCCATACTCAATCTATTAGATGAGGAGTGTCCACACTTCCCTTCACCATGAGCCAAACACTTTAAATTTCAGACTAATATGTGAATGCCAGTTAAAAAAATGAATCATTCATCTTATACATGGAAGATGCAGCTAGTCCAACACACCATGCTGACCTAGAATGGGCTTTCAGCATCCAAGACAAGCAGATCAATGAGCCACACAAGGATGAAACAGTAAGTTGGTTGCCTACATACTCAACTGCCCATTCTAAAACTCCCATCCTTGCTCCCAGGATGCTTGTACAGACTTTTTATTTCCTTTAATTACCACTAATAGCATTTGAAAATGAGAACCAAAGAAAAGAAGCCATGAATGTCATCCTAAAAGACTTGATAAAACTGCAAAAAGTGGTTCAGATGACCAGAAGCTTGAAGGTGCTATGAAGTTCTGGGCTCAGTAATAAAGAGGGGAAGATTTCCTGTGCCAAACAGTAGCTCCTCTCCCATTTAAGAAAATAAAATGGCTAACAAGTAATTCATGCCCTCCCAGGCTACCAAAACCAGACAGGTCACTTCTGAAGTGGGGAAAAAAGCCCACTCATGAGGGTTACCAACCTCAAACAGTATTGTTTTCAAAACCATTTGTCAGTTTATGGTGTAGAAGAAAAGCTTGGAAAGAAATATGCTCATCAGAATGAGAGAAAATTGGAGATGCTTTAAGCTCTGAAGTTTCAGAAAGAATTCAAACGCATTTCTCAGTAAGAATTTGGGAATTTCTGGCCGGTAATCCAGGATTTACACTAAATACAGAGTCCTGCTCTTTGTTTGAAGCAGCATGGTGACCTTAACCCATGCAGTATTGCAAGGGGAGAAAAGCAGAAGGCTGTAAGCTGTGTTTGGCTAATATTTCATTCTGGTCAATTTTGCTTTCTCTCTGTCTTTTTCACAAAGCAATATAAAATCTAGAAAGAAGCAGCTCTTAGTCCCATTTCAGCTGCCCCTTATGTGGATTCCAGTACAATTTTATTTGACCTTTAGTTAAATTCCACCTCTACCAGGCAATCGATATCTGCTGTTCCCATGGGAGAGGTTTGACTCGACATCCCTTTCTCTTTTCATCCCATGAACAACAAACCATGTCACCACAGTGACACCCAAGTGCAAGCAGCTCGTCAGCCTGCTGAAATAAAGACTGTTATAAAACCTGCATCAAGAGATGCCCAAGATCTGCCCTTAATTTCTCACATCTTTGCTGTGCAATTGAGTTCAGAGCAACTTGAGAGAGCAACAATTTACATGTCTGTTGCCCAATCAATACGATCAACAATTAGATCATAATTATATAGACAGCTTACCACGGAATAGTCAATACATAGTTAAAGACACAAAGGCTAAAAAAAAGGGATTTGGGAGAAAAAAAAATCCTTCTATCTAAAATTATGAAAGAAATGACACATCAGTCTTTATTAAATCTAAAGTGAAGTTCAAGGTTTTCTTGCTCTAGTTGATGAGAGAGCACTAGGTGAGACTTTTATGTATTAAAAAAAATATATCTAGTTCCAATTTCAGTTCTGATATTGACTCACTGTGGCCCAGGGAAAGTTGCATATTCTCAATAACAACCACTTCACGGCTTTTATTGAGGAAAAGAACCATTTTGGCTGCTGCAGTGCCAGTTTTAGTTCCTATAACTAAATGCTCTAAAAGCTATTGTTGCATAAAGACATTGTCCAGTAAAGACTTTGCTTCCTAGTTTCTGCATCTACCAATAAACCAGAATTCATCTCGCCCCCATCTGACACTCCCATATAAACATTTAGCTTGAGGAAGGAAAACAGCTTGATTGCTGCTTTGAGGAAACAAAGAAATTATATCAATAAAATTATAAACAAAGCTAATAAAAAGCAATCATCAAGCCAAAACTGCCAGTGAAAAGCTCTGGTTTAGCTCATCTTGTTCTTTTGCCAAAGCAACTCCTCCATCTATAAAGGAAATGATATGATCTCCCTCAAAAGAAGTGCTACAAGAACATACAATGCTTGTTTTCTCCCTGCTTGTAAAACCAGGCGCTGAGGCAGAGAAGAGCTGACGGTGACATTTCCCCGGCCCCAGTTACAATCCATCGTAGCTCCAACGCAGCGTAAGGTGCCAACAGCTACTCAACTTTTAATGGTGATTGAGCTCATTGCTTTGGGAAAGTGTTTCAGCTATTTGAGCTGCTGAAAACTGCATCCTGCCTAGGCACAGACAGCCCTGGAAACTCCCGTGGGGATGTGTCAGTCCCAAGGAGCGAGTTCCCCCAGCTCCACGGATAAGGAGAAAAGCCAAATATTTCCTATGATGCCTACAGGCCTCTGTGAATGGGACACTGAGCTTACAACAGACAAACCAGACAGCAGAGAGAACAGAAAAAGAGTACAAGCAAAGGTGAGGAACCCCTTGTGTCTTCCTAGAGGTGGGGAAAAGCAAAGATCTGGAAAGGAGAATAGGACCAAGAACAACACTGGAAGAAATAGGAGTGTCTTGCAAAAAAATGATGCTGCATCAAAAACCAGGATGAGCTCAAGGAGTTTTAAGTCAGAGATGAAGAAGGAAACACCTCCTGCCTGAGCCTGCAATGGAGCTGACCCTTGATGGAGGATCCAGCTCATGGATGTAAATGGAATCACAGAACTGCCTGGATTGGAAAAGCCCTCTAAGATCATGGAGTCCAACCATGAACCCAACACTGACCAGTCCCCACTGACCCATGTCCCTCAGCACTGTGTCTACACCACTCTTCAATCCCTCCAGGGATGGGGACTCCACCACTGCCCTGGGCAACCCCTTCCAATGCCTCAGAACCCTTTCAGCAAAGAAATTCTTCCTCACATCCCATCTCAACTGCCCTGGCCACAACTGGAGCCCATTTCCTCTTGTCCTGTCCCTTGCTCCTTGCTTGAACAGACCCACCCCCACCTCTCTCCACCCTCCTCCAAGGGACTTGGACAGAGCCACAAGGTCTCCCCTCAGCCTCCTTTTCTCCAGGCTACATCGAGCTGGGGCTCTCATCTCCCATGGCTGTCAGTGGTGCCTGGTCAACAGAGAGTGACACAGACCCAGCCTGGGTACCTGCTTCAGCATGAGCTGGGTCCTGTCTGGGCTCCACTGACCTCATCTCACTGGCTGTATGAGGAGATCAGGCACCTAGTTCATGTGGAAACATCTGCATTAAAGAATTTCTTTTAGAGGTCTTTTCCAACCAAAATGACTCTGTTGTTCCATTTTCTTTGCCAAAAGGGCAGTCAAGCATTGGAACAGGCTGCCCAGGGAAGTGGTGGAGTCACCATCCCTGGAGGGATTTAATGTGGTGCTGAGGGACATGGTTTAGAGGTGGACTCGGCAGGGTGAGGTTTATGGTTGGACTTGATGATCTAAAAAGTCTTTTCCAACCAAAATGATTCTATGATTCTACTAATTGATCTGCCTTAACCCACAAGCTGAACCCACATCTCATCTCAGAGCTGTTAGAGAAAAGGTGAATCTTATTTATATCAAAGCAACAAAAGCTCTTCCCACTAAGTGTAGAATTTTTAGAGCTGCACACAATCTTATCTCTGGAGGTGAACCAGGCAAAGGTCTTACAAAAAGAGAACAAAAAGTAGGTAATTGTATAATTCCATACCCAGACAGGGGGTGACCAAATTAATGCTGCACAAACACCCCCAGCTCTGCCAGTTCCCAGCTTTTGAGTACTTGACTTCACAAACCAATGGGCCATGAGGAGGCACAGAGTCCCAGAGCACATTTAGCTGCAACACATTGCAAAAAGACGTATTTCAAAAGCAAACAACCTCTTCTCTGCCTGGTGCAGTGTTCCCAAAACAGTCACAGGAAAACCACTTTTTGACATCCTTCCATAAAAATATGAAATTTAAACCTGCCTTGTTTTGTTGGGTTTTTTTTTTCCCCCCCATGCCTATTGCACCCACCATGCTCCTAGAAAATGACTTTTCTTTCAAATTAATTTAGCACTGGTGAACGGCAGTGGATCTCAGTTTACAATATCAATGAGGCAAGCACAGCACAGCTGAGGGAACTATAAAATGCATCTTGCTATTTTACCAGCCCATTTTAATTTGGGCTGGAAAGCAATCTCTGCTGAAAGGAGCAAAAAAAAAACCACAAAAGGTAGTGCAGGTCCCATGTTAGCTCTCCAAGGCATGGAGCATCAGGCTGGGATCGCTTCCATCCTCACGGAGCTCAACGCAGTCGCTAATGTTTGATCTTCTGCACACTTGGAAAACCAGAATACAACAGCAACGAAGGTAAAACTCTGTAATGCACAGGGTAGTGTAAAACTGTCTGTGCCAGGGAGGAAATGAAGGCAGAAAGTTTATTTTGTACATAGAAACATAGAATGGTTTTGTGTTGGAAGGGACCTTCAAGATCATCCAGTTCCAACCCCCTGCCAGCAGCAGGGACACCTTCCACTAGACCACTTTGCTCAAAGCCTCATCCAACCTGGCCCAGAACACTTCCAGGGAGGAGCAGCCACAGCTTCTCTGCCCAACCTGGGACAGGGTCTCACCACCCTCACACCAAACAATTTCTTCCTCACATCTCAGCTCCAGCTCCCCTCTGTCAGTTTCAAGCCATCACTCCTTGTTCTGTCACTCCCTGCCCTTGCCCAAAGTCCCTCCCCAGCCTTCCTGGAGCCCCTTCAGGTACTGGGAGGCCACTGGAAGGTCTCCCTGGAGCCTTCTCTTCTCCAGGCTGAACAGCCCCAACTCTCTCAGCCTGTCCTCACAGCAGAGCTGCTCCAGCCCTGGCATCATCCTCGTGGCCTCCTCTGGACTTGTTCTAACAGGTCCATGTCTTTCCAAGCCACCTCGTCTCTTTGTGACATTACCTTTGGATCTCCAGCACCATTTGAACTACAACCAAATAATGATCAGGCCAGGTTCATATTCATACAGGTGACCAAGCCATGAATAAAACTCCACCTCCAGTTACCAATCCCAGTTGACCACTCAGATCCCATCCTGCCATTAACATTTCAGTGCAGGTCAGCGGAGAACTTGTTCTGCTTTCCAAATTACACACGCACAGCAGTGAAGCAGCAAAAATGAGAAAAGTATTCCCTTTGGCAGGTGTTCAGCAGTAATTTGCTGAAAATGTACAAAAAAAAAGGCACTGAAATTCATTATTTAGCCTTGACAATGTCATGACCGCTAAGGCCATCATCCTTTCCACCAAGGTAGGATAAAATACAGATCAACAGCGTTTACAAAGATTGTAAAATTTGGTGTAGCTCAAATTTCTATTATGAATAAACATTTCCACCTCATAAACCTGTGACAAAGATCTATTTGGTTCCAACATCCACCTTAGAAAACCTAAAGTCACGTAATATCAAATGTGCTGTTGCACATGCACAGAAATAGGTGGGTATGGCTTCCTCATATCCACCTTCCCTACTCGTCTCCATTCAATCACAAACCTGAATATTTTCCAAGCAGGAGAAAGTGCTGCAGAAATACTGAACAGGACAGATAACTGGATAAACAATCACTTTCCATAGCTGCAGGAGAAAAAAAAAAAATGAACAGCTCCCCATAACAAGATTAGGATCTGCTGAAATTACTTTTACTTATGTTATCTTCCAAATAACACACACTTTGGCAGCTAAAAGTTGGGTCTTGCAGTAGAAAATAAGCAATGCAAAAGAGTGTGTGTGTGTGTATATATATATATATATATATAAAAGTATATCCAATAAAAGCCAGCCAGCTTTAAGATAAATTTCTTTAAATTCTGCAAGCTGGAAAGCTGTTATCCATACTGAAGGCATTTAAAGTCACAGATTGGTTTGGGTTGGAAGAGACCTTAAAGCTCATCTATTTCCAACCCCCCTGCCATCAGCAGGGACACCATTTAGGGGTAAACACTCTGTAACAAAGAGGTTTTAATGACAAACATGGCTCCAGCACCATGGAAGAATCACAACCAAAGTCACAACAATAAAGAAATTCTGCCTGCTTCTCTAGAATGTTAGGAATTAGTCTCCAAATCTCTGGGAATAAGAAGGATATTTAGGCAGAATCTCTGTTGTAAATGATCTGGCACTAAAACAATAGCCAGTTATCTCCTGCCTGGCACAGAAAAATCACTGCCCAGTCAGATGTCCTGAGGGATCTGACAGGCAAGCTCTGATGGATACAGTCACAGCAATTTGCAGTGTTGCTGCCTCCTGATATTTGCTTCCTCCTCTGCCAGAAGCTGCTGGCTGCACAGGAGGGGCTGTAGAACCAGATAAGTACCCACACACCTCAGCTGCCCAAATTACCCCTAGAACTGGAGTTGAAGCCAGCAATTAACAGCGGTGGTTTGTGAGGGAGCTGCTAGAGCCTACCTGTCACAGAACCTACTTATTATGGCACGAGGTGAGATCTGACTATCAAATTCTGGTAATTTGTAGTGGGAAAATTGAACAGGCTGAGCTCCCCTGCAGCCAAAGCAGCAGAGTCTCTTCTGAAATCTCTCTCTGTTCCAGATTAAGTTCATTTGCCACGGGGTGAACTCTGGCAGGTGAAAGGTGGATGTCTATGTTTAGCTGCCTGTTTCAGAAGTGGTAACCTCAAGTAGAGGGTCAAGGTAGATAAAAAGAGAACAGTAACCTCTTAAATCACCCCAGCATGAATCACTGGAGCTAGTGAGTCAAAGCCCTCAGTTATTTTTGCTAGAGTCACAATTAGTACTCAGAAAGCACAATTAAGATACATTAGTGTAACAAGCAACCCTATGTCAATTGAGCCACCTGAATTCTCTTCTTTGCCTATATTAACTGCTGGCTTTACCTTAAATCCCTTCCCTTGAGATTCACAATACACTAAAATTTCTCACAAGTGGGGTCAAGGAATTATATACACAAAGGCAGCTGCAACAGCACAGGCATAATAAACCCACTTGTTACCCACGTTACTTCATTGTCTGTGCCCTGAAAAATCAGGGTTAAATCTTAGTAAAATTACAAGCCCAGACTTACCCACAGAAACTTACAGAAAAAAACTCCTAAAGTGAGAAATTTAAAGAGACTTTAATGATAAAAAGTAACCTTGTGAAAGGGGGTTTATTCCTCACTTATTGAAAAGCAAAATGAGGAGCTGCTCAGTTGTCAACCTTCACCATCACTGCATTTCTTGTGGAGAAACTGCAACTTCTATTAGAATTACTGCTACATGAGACTTAATGTGCTTACCTCAGAAAATAACCTAATGACCTTTCCAGATAACACAGCAGCTGATAACCACACACAACATGTTTTTCATGGGTTGCTCTGATCTGGCATGTTCAAAAAGAATGATTTCCAGCTAAAACGCATCAGGAGCTCCACATATCAAACCAACTGCTGCTGCAACTGCCAGTGCTCAGGGTTTTGGGGTTTGGTTTTTTTCCTTCCTTGGATGGGCTAAGAGGTCTTAAACTGGACACACAATAATCAGCAGTGGTTATTTAAAACCCATGTCTTCTCTTCCAGCAAAAGCTCTAAAGCAGTTGGATCTATCTTGCTTAACACTTGCCAAAAGATCAATACAGCTTTTGGAATACCTGAAGGAAATTTCCTTGTGTCTAATGAAAACATTTGTGGCAGCAGGAAGCATTGCTGCCTGCTCACCCAGCCCAGCAGAAGACACAGCTAATGGTGGAAACACAAAAGGACAGTTTGGCAAAAGCAATCGATGAGAAGCTGAAGAAAAAAGCAGTCTCGCGGCGGCGGCCGGAACGAGGAGCTGTAATTTTTCCATGAAAAATCAAAGTTCTGAGTTTCAACGAATAATCCAAGTGGAGAATGAGTCCTTTAAGAGACTGCTGAGCGGATGTAAAGCTGAACTAGGCTTGGATAATGGAGCTATTATGGAAATAGTTATTATGTCTGCTGTGCACCTGAATGCTGTCACATAAATATCAGGTACACAAGATGCTCGAATCGCAGAACATGAGGTTCTGGCAATTTTATCCCCTTTTTTTTCTTTGCCATTAACATGATTTACAATCAGATCAAACAATCAGATGTGTGATACTATTAAAATAAAATTTTAAATATAATTTGTGTACATTTTTAAATACACAAAGAGAAGTCAGGCTTCATGTTGTGGTCCACGGAGCCGCACGGGTGCGTAGCCTTGAGGGACCTTTCCAGCACCTGCTTTTCTCAACACACTCAAGTTCTCCTTTGGCCTCACTCACTAATTAAAAGTCAGATCCTGGCTCAGAGAAAAGGTGCTCAGTCCTTGGAGTTAAGTGGTGAGTCACAGTGGTGGCAGTTAAATATGCCCAGCACCTCTAATGACTCATGGGTCAGGTGAGAGGAGCAAACTGATGGAGAGCAGCAATTTTCATTTGCATGTGTATTTTACACCTTCGTGGTTTATTGTCCTCACTAAAGAGCAAAGGCAGCCCCAAAGGGTGATCAAGTCAACACTTTGGCTTGATGGGAACAACTCCCAGAGGAAGATGTACTTCTCTAATGTACAAAAAGAAAAAAACCCTCTGTCTTACAGTGATTCTTTAGCAGTAATTACAAATCTCCTCCTAAAGAAGGGAAGCTTATCACTGAGTTCACAACCTTACTGCATGGGCAGCCAGAAATGCATTAAGTGGTGTTCTCAGCAGATAAAAATTAAAACTTCTCAGTCTGGTTGCACACTCTCTACAAAACAAAGATCCCCTCTGGCTCTGTAATTCTTTACTCATTCCTTGGCCAACTTATTTCTCAAACATCCTAAAGCACCTCAAGCAAAGACTTCTGTCTGAATAATCTAAAAAGTGGTTATTACCTCAATAGGGAGGTGCTACAGAAATATTAAACACCAGCAGCACTTTCTCAGGGAAGTAATTTCCTTCCTCCACTCCCAACAGAACCACTGTGAAACCCCAGCAGCTTATCTTTCTGAAAATCACACTTTGGCTTGGAAATGGATGTCAACACAGTCACGTTTACACTCATATCCTGCTCGTGCATCTGTGTCCTGGCTTTTAGCTGGGACAGAGCTGGGTTTCTTTTTAGTAGCTAGAACAGTGCTGTGTTTTGCTTTCAGCTGGGATTTGGTAGCAGAGAAACGCTGAGAACATCCTGATGTTTGCAACTGGCGCTGGAAGTCAAAGGACTTTGTGTTTTGCTGGGCTGCAAAGTGCAAGATCTCAGGGGTGAGGAACATTGCCATGGATCAGCTCCATGGGCACTGGGCTCTGCCAAGGGGCTGTTCCATCTCCTGTCCCCCATGGGCAGGAGATCCATGAGGGGCTCTTCCTCTCTGGCTCTCTCTGGCTCTGGCTCGGGCTCTGGCTCTCCCGGGATTGCGGTTTCGGGTCGGGATTGTCGCTGCTCCGGGATCGTTCTCTGGGAACGGGCCGGGCTGGGTGGGCGGGTGCTGAGCAATGGCACTGGGTGTCACTCATTTGCATATTTTACTATTATTATCTTTATTTTAAGATTTGTTTTTTTCAATTATCCCACCCTAGGAGTCTCCTTCCCCTTGCCCCTCAATCCTCTCCCCTGTCCCCTGGGAGTGGGGGGCAGTGGGTGAACGGCTGTGGTGGCTGCAGCCAAGGGCCAGCCCAGATGAAAAGCATCTCCTACCACTTCATAAACAGAGGTATAAAGGGAGTTCTTCACACCTCCCAAGTTAGATGCCCAGTTTAATTGGAAGCAGTTT
Organism: Caprimulgus europaeus; assembly: GCA_907165065.1. Next base: position 123,046,359 of record OU015524.1, on the reverse strand, counting down.
AAAGAAGGAACCTAGCTGAGATGTTCTGAGCCATCCCATGAAAATCCTGCTCTCTCCACTGACTACAGAGCCACAGTTTTAGACTTAGGAGCTGGCTGGAGTAGTGCCTCACTGCCCTGAGACAGACCACTCCTAGTCCCACATAGTTTCTGTCACAGAGGCACCACTGGGTTTGCAGTGTTGTGATTTACCACAGGGTCAGATTGACCAAAAGACTCTAAATCTGTAAGAAAACCAGAAGCCAACTTAGAACATCAGGGCCAACACAGTTTGAACACTCATTTCTTTAGTCAGACCTGCAATGCCACCTCCACGGCGGGCTCTGGTCGTACTGTACTGGTCAGAACTGCACAGAATCACATTCTTTTTATCAGATTAACTGGGAGCAGAAGCTGCAGTGGGCTGATCATGACAAAGTATTATAGGAAGAAAATTCAAAATTACATCAAGAGGAGGATGCCAGATTGATGAGCTCGTCAGTGCTGCACAATTCAGACCGTATAGGTCAGTGTATTGCTGTCACCCGAAAGACAGCACTGGACATAGAAGCAGAACTCAAGTTTAGGACAAAGGAAAGAAATGACTGGACAAAAGAGGAAAAAAATGCATTCACAGTTAGGTGGACTGAAGCCCATAGAGACTGAAGCTGCACTGGTTTAGTCAAAGGTCATGCTCAGAAAGACTTTTTTAAGAATTATCCTGGCTAAAGGTTTTTTTTCCCCATTAGGGAATTACTGGAGAAAATCTAAAATTAACTAATGATTTGCACAAGAAGGAAAAATTTCAAGGCTACCATAACCATAGAATCACAGGATGGTTTGGGTTGGAAGGGACCTTCAAGCTCATCCAGTTCCAACCCCCCTGCCAGCAGCAGGGACACCTTCCACTAGACCAGGTTGCTCAAAGCCTCATCCAACCTGGCCGAGAACACTTCCAGGGAGGAGCAGCCACAGCTTCTCTGGCCAACCTGGGCCAGGGTCTCACCACCCTCACACCAAACAATTTCTTCCTAATATCTAATCTAAACCTCCCCTCTTTCAGTTTAGAGCCATTTTTCCCTTGTTCTGTCACTAACTGCCCTTATAGAAGTCCCTCCCCAGCTCTCCTGTGGGCCCCTTCAGATATTGGAAGGCCACTGTAAGATCTCCCCTAAGCCTTCTCTTAATCACATTCAAAGTAAGGGGTGAGAGAGACCAGATCATGTTACCACCTAAAGCAGCACCCACAAAATAAAACAAGTAAAATATTGCCAGTATTCCCCATGTAGCATGGCCTCTGCTGATGGAAGTAGTGAGGGAGAAGGACTGAAACCTCATAGAATCATCTGGTTGGAAAGACCTCTGTGATCATTGAGTCCAACCATGTACAAAGAGAAACAAATTCAACCTTGACTGTTGATTCCAAGTGTCATTGACCAGTAGTCAGTGCTGCAGTGACACAGTACAACAACTAAATGCAAGCAGCACAAAAAGTAAGAGGTCTGATTCATCTTGAACACAATTTTCTCGCTTCAAGAATATTTAGGAAGTGCAACTTGAATAACTCCCACATACCTCCATTTACTAAGCATTTAACATGAATTTTATGTTAAAAATATAAATCTTTATTTATCTGCTGGGGAAAAAAAAACCCCACAAATTGTTAGTGCAGGGTTTCTCACACTGCTTGATCTGCTCACTTGCATGGCAGCACACTGACTTCAGAGTCACTTCATTTTTGCATGCACTTAAAATCACTTGATCACACGGTTTTGTGTTGTAAATAGTTTCCTCACACTGCAGAGTAAAAGCCAAGCTACTTAAAAAGCAATTTTAGGTCCCATAAAATTAGGTAGACAGCTGCAGCAGAAAAAAATATGGAATAGCCACATCCTGAACCACCTGATGTACATACAAGCACAGCACTCATTTGAACAGACAATCTGTAAACTCCACCCTCCTTCCACAATGAGCTGTGTCCTTCTGTGCTCACAACCAGGGCACCACAGCAAAAGAAAAGCAATTTTTTTTCCCCAATTTGTTCATGATTTTATCTTGATAAAATCCACTTGGAAAGAGCAGCATAGCACTTTTTGTTTGGTCTTTGAATGACAAGAAAAATAAAACAACCCAACAACAAAGAAAATCAGCAGAAGCATTTGCTGCCCTCCAGAGGAAACTCAAATGAAATTACAGCTTTAAAATACGAAGGTAGACACGAAACTAGACAAGGGCTAGTCCTGCTCAGTTTTAAAACCACTTTTGTAGATGATAATGGTATCAAGACAAATCCACTGCACTGAATGATGACAAGGCAGCAAACTAAAACTGTCAGTAGGGATGCTCACCTAGATTTAACACCTCCAAAATGTCAAATCTTCCTCATTTTTCTTCTCTATTATAAACTAAAATGCACTGGAAAGTTATGTATTTAATGACCCAAAGCACAGGCAAATAAATCAGCCTCTGATTTTCAGTTCATCAACTGTAAAATGAGAAGAGGAGCATCTCCCTGTCACATGGAAATACTGCAAGAGTAAGTGTGTTTGAGAGTGCAAGGGGCTCAGAGCTCCTGAGCACTGACGCTCTCGGGGGTGACTCATTCCTTACGGGAGCTGACGTCTGGCCTCTCTCCAAGCCAGGATCAGTTCCCCTTCCCAGCTAAAAGGAAATAAATCCCACTGCAATGTGATTCATCACAACTCTTAATCAAGGTGATGAGGCATAAAAGGTAGAAATCCAGATGGAATGCCAAGAAATCAGAAGCAGTTTAGCATTTCCTGCAGGAGGAAATAGATAAACCACGGCCCCATCTTCTGCTGGTGCAATACACAGAGCAATGCTGCAAGGTGAGCTATAAATATTCTCTCACTAAATACATATTTGGATAAACACTGCCTTAAAAAAAACCCAAAACAAAACTGTCTTGGGTATCTTCAGTTCTTACACCACTGAAAAAACATTTTTATATATTTAAAGGAAACCCAGATGCTTACCTGACAGCCTCTGCCACGTTATTGGAGGTGTGACCTGATAAGGCATCGTGAAGGTTTCTGATGAAGTAATCTCTGTAGTCTTCAGGTAAGGCCATGAATGTCCCACCCATCACAATGAACTCTACTTTATCCACGCTGTGGCCCAACTGCTTCAGCTGTAAAATTAAAAGCAGCAGGGAAAAATTACCAATCAGGGACTTAGCTAAAAGATTTCTCTGAAAACCTTGACATTCCCACACTGCATTTCCCTCTTTAGCTGTCCTATATTTTATGGATGACAAACCATTAATACTTTTGTATAGATTTCTTATAATCCCTCCTCAAAAAAAAAACCCAAACCTCTCAAAAATTATTTTTCTATGGCAAGAACACACTACAGATATTGAGCTCAGCATAACAGGTTTTCTTGGCAAAGAAGAATTATTTAAGCTTAGAATCTTGCTGATGGAGTTAAACTGGTTCCAGTTTGAAGCCAGCTTAGACAAGGCCAGTAGGAAAAGTTTCTTCACATCTGCTTCAATCGAATTTTCCAATGGATTTGGAGATAAAGAGGAAGCCAGTCAAAGCAGGACAGGACTGAGAAACTCTTCAGATCTAATTCTCCAGTGGAGACTCAAAAAAATATAATATTATTTTGGTAGGAAAGCTGCTATTTCAGTACAAAATTGCCCATGTAATTAGCAAGAACTGGCAATTACCAGAAAGGTTCAGTAGGATTTTGTTGTGAGAGTCTCTTATCAGTAACCAGGTATTGTTCAGAACAGGTAAGATCATCTAAGAGGTTCAAAACTTGTCATTTATCTAATGGAAATGACAGTTAAGACAATTAAAAGGTTTTAAAATCATTCCTCTACAGGGATCAAGTCAGTCTAATGTAGAATTATAGAATTATGAAATGTTGACGTTGGAAGGGACCTCTGGAGACCACCAAGTCCAATCTCTCATCTCCAAGCAGCATCAGTCACAGCAGTTTGCTCAGCACTGTGTCCAGATAAGCTCTGAATGTCTCAGGGGATGGAGACTGCACAACCTCTCTGTGCAGCCTCAGCCAGTGCTCGCTCAACCTCACAGCTAAAATCTGTTTCCTGATGTTCACATGGAATTTCTGATGTTTCTATTTGTGCCCTTGTCTCCTGTCCTGTTCTGTCACTGGGCACTGCTGACAAGAGCCTGGCTCTGTCTTCTCAGTGTCTCCCATCAGGTATTTACACACACTAGCAAGAGTCCCTCAAGTCTTCTCTTGCCTGGTCTAAATAGTCTTGGCCCTCTCAGCATCTCCTCAGACACCCCAGTCCCTTCATCATCTTAGTAGACCTTTGCTAGACTCCCTCCAGTATGTTCATGTCTGTCTTCTGGGGAACACAGAACTGGACACAGCTCTCCAGATAAAGACTCAAGAACACTGAGGTCAGAGGAAGGATCTCCTCCTCTGACCTGTTGGCAACATTCCTCCTAATGCAGCTCAAGAGGCTGCTGGTCTTCTCTGCTTCAAGGCTACAATGCTGCTCATGGTCAACTTGGTGTCCACCAGGACCCCCAGGTCTCCCTCTGTCAAGCTGCTTTCCAGTTGGTCAGTCCCCAGCACGTACAGTTGCCAAGGGTTGTTCCTTTCCAGAGGCTGGACTTGGCATTTCCCTTTGTTGAACCTCAAGAGGTTCCTGCCACCCCATTTCTCCAGCCTGTGCAGGTGTGGCTGAATGGCATCATGGCCCTCTGGTCTATCACAGAATCCCAGAATTGCTTCAATTGGAAAAGCCCTTTAAGATCATCGAGTCCAATCATGAACCCAACACTGACCAGTCCCCACTGACCCATGTCCCTCAGCACTGTGTCTACACCACTCTTCAATCCCTCCAGGGATGGGGACTCCACCACTGCCCTGGGCAACCCCTTCCAATGCCTCAGAACCCTTTCAGCAAAGAAATTCTTCCTCACATCCCATCTCAACTGCCCTGGCCACAACTGGAGCCCATTTCCTCTTGTCCTGTCCCCTGCTCCTTGCTTGAACAGACCCACCCCCACCTCTCTCCACCCTCCTCCAAGGGACTTGGACAGAGCCACAAGGTCTCCCCTCAGCCTCCTTTTCTCCAGGCTCAGCACCCCCAGTTCCCTCAGCCTGAACTCAGCACACTTGTGCTCCAGACCCTTCCCCAGCTCCGTTCCCTTCTCTGGACACGCTCCAGCACCTCCAGGTCCTTCTTGGACTCAGGGGCCCAACACTGAACCCAGCACTGGAGCTGCGGCCTCACCAGTGCCCAGTGCAGGGGGAAGAGAACTTCCCTGCTCCTACTGGCCACACTGGTGCTGATCCAGGCCAGGATGCTTTTGGCCTTCTTGGCCACCTGGGCACTCTGCTGGCTCCTGTTCAGCCGCTGTTGACCAGCACTTCCAGCATCACCCACTTCTCCCCATTCTGTACATGTACAACCTCATGACAGTCTGCTCTGTCCCAACACCCAGGCCATTAGAGAGGTTCAACACTACTGCCCCAAATATTTACAGCTGGGTTGTATCACTAGAGACTGGCCTCCAGCTGCACTTAGTGCTGCTGCTCACAACCCTTTCAGCCCACCAATTCAGGCAATTAAAAGCATTCTTATTATCTTAATCACAACCACAGTACATTCCTTTTTTACTGTACAAATTTACCTGTTCCACTCTGTGTCTTGTCTGGAGGTAAGGGTCATATCTGGCTCGAATGGCCCTCATGGATGTTGGCTAAAAAACACAAGGAAATTTATATTGTAAACTTATTTTAAAAAAAAAAGCAAACCAAAAACTGAACAGTGAAAAAGAACAAAAGGCAACTTTTAGTACTGGAATGCTGAAGTTTTCACACCTTAGTGGACTCTATAGTCTTCAAACTCACAACCAGAGAATCCATCCAATTGTAAATTGAGTTTGGCTCTTTAACACATTTTTGTCCCCAGATGGTAATTGACATAAAAAAGAATGACACAATTTTTCAAATTTTTAGCATATTATGGCAGAATGGATAAATTATCTCTGTAGTGAGATTGTAAAAAACACAAACAAAATGTGTTTCAAAATTCTTCTCTCCTGTCCCTTTCAGTTTTTCTTCACTTGTACAACAGTTTGCCAAGGAGCATGCTCTGGAGCTCAGCCTAAACTTCAAATATTCTTTAAATTAAACATACTCTTTCTATTGAAATCCCTAATAACTCACTTTTTATACTCTTAACTGACATAAGCCTATTAATAATACTCTAAGACAAGTATTTCAAGTATCTTGTGTATCCTGGACTTGCTTGCTATTTTATTTCTGTTATTTTAAAGAGATTATTTTCCTCTAAAGAATGAGGACTCTTAATTACACAGAAATCCCACGTGCTGTTAGTACTAAACAGCCAAATAAAACATATCCAAACCAGCATGAATTATAAAGCAGTCACATAGAGAGAGGATTTTCCTACTTTGCACTAACAGAACAAGTTTCAACTCATTGAAAAGTGGGTAAACAGACAAAAATCCATACTAAAAGGATGCTGCAACACTACTTATTAATTTAATTTATTAATTTATTAATTTTATTTATGAATCCAGTTTATACTTTACCTCATTTTATCTGTACAATAGCTACCATTTGTTTTATGAAAACCAGTCAAAATAATTTAATCACAGGATCTTTTGCTATTAAACTTTTGTCACACAACAGGAGAGCGCTGTTTTCCTTATTGTATTTAGTGAAAGATCACTGCAGATACAGACGTATCATGGCACAGATGTGATTTCAGAGGCACTAACAGCTCAGTAACAGCCTTTATTCCAGAGATTCACCTTTGTTAATCTGCAGAGTAGGCTGGACAGCACTGAAAGCAAGTCCAGCTAGGGCAGGATGCTCAGGGCTGTGTCCAGTCAGTGTTTTATTATCTTTAAGGGCAGGGATTCCAAAATCTCTCTGGATCCCTACTGAAGTGTTCGATAACCATCATGTTACATTATTTTCTTATGTTAAAGCACAATTTCCACATTTGTCCTGGTTTCCACCTGGGCCAGAGCTGGTTTCTGTTCAGCAGCCAGAACAGTGCTGGGGGTTGGGTCCAGCTGGGATTTGGGAGGAGAGAAACGCTGAGAACATCCTGATGTTTGCAACTGGCGCTGGAAGTCAAAGGACTTTGTGTTTTGCTGGGCTGCAAAGTGCAAGATCTCAGGGGTGAGGAACATTGCCATGGATCAGCTCCATGGGCACTGGGCTCTGCCAAGGGGCTGTTCCATCTCCTGTCCCCCATGGGCAGGAGATCCATGAGGGGCTCTTCCTCTCTGGCTCTCTCTGGCTCTGGCTCGGGCTCTGGCTCTCCCGGGATTGCGGTTTCGGGTCGGGATTGTCGCTGCTCCGGGATCGTTCTCTGGGAACGGGCCGGGCTGGGTGGGCGGGTGCTGAGCAATGGCACTGGGCATCACCCACTGGCATATTTTACTACTATTATTATCATCTTTATTTTAAGGTTTTTTTCAATTATCTCCCCTACGAGTCTCCTTCCCCTCGCCCCTCAATTCTCTCCCCTAACCCCTGGGTGGGCAGTGAGCGAGCGGCTGGGTTTGTCTGCCAGCCCAGTGAAACCACTACAACATTTTAACTCATGTTTGATGCATCTCATTTTTCCACTGAGTAGCTCTGAGGAGTCTGGTTCTGCCCTCTCTGTACATTCCCCATAAACCTGTATGAAGCCACAAGTAAAACTATGTTTCTACTGGACTGCTGAACTAGGAAAATTTTGATGAGGATTGATAACTGCTGTTGGAATCACAGCTAGCATTCATTTCAACCAACTGTATCATGGGGGACAGCAATGTCACCTTCAGCTGACTGCTCTTACTCACTCATCGCTTTCCACAGCTGGAGATTCAGATTAACAGCTGTTCCCACACCAGCAAGTCACAGAATCACAGAATTGCCTGGACTGGAAAAGACCTTTAAAATCATCGAGTCCAACCATTAACCTCACACTGACAAGTCCCCAACTAAACCATGTCCCTAAGTCATGGCTGGACAGCCACGATGCTGCACTCACCCTGCTCAGAATCACAGGCTGCTTGCTCCTGCTCTACAGCGTGTGACACATTGAACAGCATAAACAGCAGCAGGGTGAGGAGAAAGAAACAGCTGGTACAGTAATTGAGAAGAATTTCCAGTCCTGTAGTTGAGCTGCTTTAGATCTCAAGTTTATAAAGCCTGCTTTTGTTTTTTATTTTTGTAACATGAGTGAATTTATAGAAATAAAGAACAGCCAAACCCAAGTTTATAGAGTGTAGGCAATGTGTTAGGACAGACTGAAGTAATACCTCATATCCAGTGTAGGACTGCGTTGAATATTCAAAATCAGAATCAGGTCCACCTGGGCAGTATCTGCAAATATGGAAAGAGAGAAAACAGGCATCAACCTCATAGAACTGCAATGACTTAAAATGTCTGAGACATGAGAACACAGAGGGCACAGGCTGAGCAGCCACTGCTGTAACTTCTTGTCCTGGTGTGAGCTGGGCCAGAGCTGGTTTCTGTTCAGCAGCCAGAACAGCGCTGGGGGTTGGGTTCAGCTGGGATTTGGTAGCAGAGAAACGCTGAGAACATCCTGATGTTTGCAACTGGCGCTGGAAGTCAAAGGACTTTGTGTTTTGCTGGGCTGCAAAGTGCAAGATCTCAGGGGTGAGGAATATTGCCATGGATCAGCTCCATGGGCATTGGGCTCTGCCAAGGGGCTGTTCCATCTCCTGTCCCCCATGGGCAGGAGATCCATGAGGGGCTCTTCCTCTCTGGCTCTCTCTGGCTCTCGCTCGGGCTCTGGCTCTCCCGGGATTGCGGTTTCGGGTCGGGATTGTCGCTGCTCCGGGATCGTTCTCTGGGCACGGGCCGGGCTGGGTGGGCGGGTGCTGAGCAATGGCCCTGGGCAGTGCTCATCTGCATATTTTATTACTATTATTATTATTTTAATATCATTATTATTTTAAGTTTTCTTTTATTTCCATGATGAACTTGTTCTTCTCTCCCCCTACGAGTCTCCTTCCCCTTGCCCCCAATTCTCTCCCCTATCCCCTGGGAGGGCAGTGAGCGAGCGGCTGCGTTTGGTTGCCAGCCCAGTGCTGCCCCAGTGACACCACCACACTACTCCATCTCTCCTCAGAAATACAGGGGAATGCAATTTGGAGACAGCCTGACCACAGCAACATGCCAACTGCTCTCCTGGCATCTGGGAGTTCCAATATAGGCAGAAATAAATCCGTCAAATAATAATAAAAAAGGCTTTATTAGCACAAGCACTACGGTATGTAAATACCACAATACAGGTTCTAGACTAAAGCTGTCACACAACCAGGCAGCTGAGAGCACAGGATGGAAGAATTTCTTTGTTTCTCCATCACCCAATGTAAATACAGGTACAGACCCAAATGCACAGGCTGAAGACAGTGATTCTGTGACGTCCCATAACGCTGAGAGGAACTGAGCCTGTGTAGGTTTACAAACACTAAGTGTAGAGTGTAAAACAGTTGTTTCCTTTAATTTTAATGAGAATGTGATGTCAAAAACCACTTCAGACCTGTCAACTTACTACATCCACATAAAACAACTTGGTAAGACTTTCTAGACGCAAAATGCTTGGGAATATTTCTGGAACATGGCATTATTTTAGGGAGTTGCCATACAGTTTTGAGTAATAGTTACAAACAATTAGATTCTTAAAAGTAATTTAACAATCAAACAATGTAACTATTCCCCACTATTCTATCAAAAACATCATCTCATTTGATGTAAAATATGATTTTTTGCTTGGCATGGAAAGACATAAAAAGGAGACATCAGCCTGTTATGTAATCTGCATTGTTTTTTCAGAAATGTATAGAATTTAAATATCTTGATGGTAAGAAAGCTCATTGACATCTGGTTTTTTGAACTTAGGAACGTGGTATTGAATGAAAACAGCATTTTAAGACTACTTCAAAAGAATAGAGTCCATCTACTCTGGATAACTGCATGGCAGTTTGGCATTAAACTAGAGTTTCTGCATCTAGAGGCTTGTTTGAAACCCTTGTTCTGTGAGACAGCGAGACAAGCTTGCAGCTATCACAGCACGACTGCGAGCCAGGAGAGCAACAGTACATGGCAGATGGTAATTAAAAGGAATATAAATTTATTCTGAAGGGTCCTTAGTTTTCTTTTGAGGGCTGTGAGATTAATGACCAATCTACAGTCATTCTGTGCTCAAAGATGGACAGGAGTGTTGACAACCCCTCCAAGGTTAGCTGCAGGCACTGAGCACCTCCAGCAAGCGAGCAGGCAGCTCATTGTTAGTTACAGTGCAGATCTCAAACACACAGACACCAAAACAATGCCACCTTTATCAAATCAGACACATTTGGTTCGCTGTATAATTGATTAATTTCCTCACTGCTTGCCCTGCAAACTCAACCCAAGTCATCTGTCAACTATTATACAATTAATTACCAAATTACCGTGGCTGAATTAATTTGGCTGGCCAAAGTTGTGCAATCCAACTGAAGACACTGCATACACGTAATTACCTGGAACATCTCAAAGAGAGTAGCTGCTCATGTGAAAAGAAGAAGGGAGCCAGCTCACTCTGTGGCAGGCAGCTGGTAGTGAAATACACTGATATTTTGGGAGTGATAAGGAGGGAAAGAGAAGCAATGATTTGAAATAGATGAACTGAAATGGTCAGAAAAAAACCCCAACAAAATAGATGAGACTTCAGGTGCACAGGCTTTTAAATCAAACAGAGGTAACATACTCCAGGGTAAGCCCAGCTTGGGTTTCTCAATTCAAATAAAACTCAGAAGCTATTCCCTTAAAGCCACAAGTTCTTGGCAGCTGGAGGTTTTCCCTTCCATCTGTGCTCTCATTTCACTCCAGAGCCAGAGAGTCACACCGAGCAAGTTTCTGCAGACAACACCTGCACCTCCTCAGCTGGGGTGGGTCTCAGTTCAGCAGTTCTCAAACTTCTGAAACCTGTTTTATTTTCTTCTGTAATAGTCTTTTTCCCATCTGCTTAGGTACCCAGTCATACACACAACACACCTGCACACAGTAATACAACTTAGATTTCATCATTAAAATATTCTCCTGGTCATTATAATCTTAAAACTGTATCTATTATGGTAAGTAGAGTTTGACCCATGAAAGAAAAAGGTTTCCTCCTTGAAGAAAATATGAAAACAAGTAGGATTTTTTAGCATAATGTGTGGGTATCAGCAATCTGCAACTTTGCACCTGCACAGAAAGGAATCCTGTCCCCAATAAAATGCCACTACAAAAAACAGATTTATAGAGAAATACTGCAAAACAGTCCTCTTGGGTCATCTGAGCTGTCATACTTACACACATATGTTGCCTGTAAAGTTAATGTGTGGACACCTGTGTGGTTTACACATCACAGCCACGACAGCAATCTGTAAAAAGCAGTGACAGAGAAGAGAAATTAGAGTAATTACTTCTGAAGTTACTAAAATAGAGCTCATCTTGGAAGGCTATGAATACACAAGCATCTGCCAGAGACTATTTAAAGATGTTTTCTGCTTTGCCTGAGTTAACTCTTGAAGGAGACAACAAATTGTCCTGGTTTTGCTAGGAGAGAGTTAATTTTCTTCCTAGTAGCTGGAATAGCTGTGTTTTGGTTTCAGTGTGGGATTTGTTATGAGAAGAAAGGTGATCAGGTACTAATGCTTTAGCTGCTGCTGGAGCCCAAGGTCATTGTGCTTTCCTAGTTTGCAAGTGCAAAGGAATGGGGGGGAGGAAGCACAGTAATTAGCAAAACCCAGAAGTGGCATTGGGCTCTGCCAATGAGATATTCCACCTCATATCCTGTCATGGGCAATATATTAACGAGGATTGACTGGGAAACTGGGGATTCTCTCAGGCTCTCACTTTTCCAGGGCTGTGGTTCGGGTTTGGGGACTGTCTCTGCTCCAGCATCGCTGGCTTGCACAGGCTGGGCATCGTTTGGCAGGTGCTGAGTAATTGCACTGGGCATCACTCATCTGTATATTCTGTTATTACTGCTATTATCATTATATTAGTAACTTGATTTTAATTCAACCCACGAGTTTTCTTAGTTTTATGCTTCTGTTTCTCTCCCCTATTCCCTGGGTCGAGGAGAGAGAGCAGCTGTGCTTGGCTGCAGCCAAAGGAGTGAAACCAGCACACAAATATATCAGAAATATTTCAAGGAATCCTATTATTTAATATTTTCATAGAATCCCAGAATTGCCTGGATTGGAAAGGCCCTTTGAGATCATGGAGTCCAACCATGAACCCAACACTGACCAGTCCCCACTAACCCATGTCCCTCAGCACTGTGTCTACACCACTCTTCAATCCCTCCAGGGATGGGGACTCCACCACTGCCCTGGCCAACCCCTTCCAATGCCTCAGAACCCTTTCAGCAAAGAAATTCTTCCTCACATCCCATCTCAACTGCCCTGGCCACAACTGGAGCCCATTTCCTCTTGTCCTGTCCCTTGCTCCTTGGTTGCATAGACCAACAAGCACAACAAACACCACCCAGGAGATGAAAATGGAGGAGAAATGAAGAGAAACAAAAAGATGTAAAACAAAGATAATAAAAATACCTTCCTCCACCTGACTGAGCCAAGTCTTTTTTTCCCAGGCTGATCTCAGACAGCTTTTCATACATTAAATACAAGCATAATCTGGATTTGATCAATGTTTATAAATATCTAAAGGGAGAGTGTCTAGAGGACAGGGCCAGACTCTTCTCTCTGGTACCCAGCAAGAGGACGAGAGGCAACGGGCACAAACTGCAGCACAGGAAGTTCCACCTGAACATGAGGAAGAACTTCTTTGCTGTGAGGGTGCCAGAGCCCTGGGACAGGCTGCCCAGAGAGGGTGTGGAGTCTCCATCTCTGGAGATGTTCAGAAACCATCAGGACAGAATCCTGGTTCCTGTGCTCTGGGAGTCCCTGCTTGAGCAGGGGGGTTGGACTGGGTGAGCTTCAGAGGTGCCTTCCAACCTCAACCACTCTGTGATTCTGTGATAATGTGAGAAGATATTTTTTAAAAACACCAGAGGGAAGAAGATATGGACACACTGAGATTTTCTAGTGTCCACCAATTTGGGGCAACCAACTTGGAATACCTCATTTTCAGTTTTCAGATACCCTGGTTGGAGTAACAGTTTAATGAAATACTCTATAGCCAGAAAGAATAAATTAAAGAAATTGAGGGGTTTTGGGGGTGAGGTTTTTTTTTTCTGGTTTTGTTCAGGGTTTGGTTTTTTTGTTGTTGTTGGTTTGGAGTTTTATCCAGGGGGAGGGTTTGTTCTGTTCTTAAATTATATTTTTTAAGTTATAAAAATTTAACATTTTCTGGGATTTTGGTTTCTGGTTTTGTGATTTTTTTTTCTTGTTAATTTGAGTTTAGGCATGTTAGACATCTAATAGGGAAGCAAAAAAACCCACAGAGCTGCATGTTAGCTGTACCTCTATTCCTGCTTTCAAAGCAATAAGTTAAATACTCACATTTTCCCTTTGTTCACTGACAGGGCCTGCAGATAAAGCTGCACTGTTTCTACAGCAACTAAAAAGCAAGATTGCTCTGACAGAAAGTCTTCAGACCTCCTCTCTCTTCTCCCAAATGCTCTGAAAGCAATAGCCCTGTGGGCACAACATCACAGACAAGGCAAGCTGGAAGCTGGCAGGTGTATTAAAACTTCTGGACATTTGATATTCTGGTCTTTGAAAACAATGAAGTGCAATTTATGACAGAATCCCAGACTGGTGGGGTTGGAAGGGACCTCAGGAGATCATCCAGTCCAACCCCCCTGACAAAGCAGGGTCCCTACACCAGGTTGCACAGGAAAGTGTCCAGGTGGGTTTGAACATCTCCAGAGATGGAGACTCCACAGCCTCTCTGGGCAGCCTGGCCCAGGGCTCCAGCACCCTCACAGGAAAGAAGTTTTTCCTTCAGTTCCTCCGGAACTTCCACTGTCCCAGTTTGTGCCCATTGCCCCTTGTCCTGTCACTGGGCACCACCCAGAAGAGCCTGGCCCCATCCATTGGCCCCCACACTTCAGATATTGACAGACATTGATCAGATCCCCTCTCAGGCTGCTCTTCTCCAGGCTGAGCAGTCCCAGCTCTCTCAGCCTCTCCTCACACAGGAGATGCTCCAGGCCCCTCAGCATCAATGTGGCTGCTCTGCTGGACTCTCCCCAGAAGATCCCTGTCCCTCTGGAACTGGGGAGCCCAGAACTGGACACAACACTCCAGATGTGGCCTCACCAGGGCAGAGTAGAGGGGGAGGAGAACCTCCCTCTGTGACCTACTGGCCACGCTTATCTCCTTATCCAGGAGAGCAGAGGAGGATGGTGGTGGATGGAGAGAACGACAGAGGCACTCACCCCACTGGCAGTTCTTATGGGCTTGGCCTTCAGCTTTGGCAGCAGCGCTTTGCGGTACTGCGGGGGGACAGCAGCGATGATGTCAACCAACCGCGGCTGAGCTGACAGCCCGTACCTGGCTGACGTCTTCGTTTTCAACCTGAAAGCAGAAACACCTCAAAGTCACAATTCCATTCAGATGGGCAGATCCATTTTCCACAGCAGCGCTACCATGTTGCTGTTCTCATCTTGCTGATCCCCTGATCCATGGGGATCTAGGGAAGTTCTCCCCCTTTGCCTTTCCAGGTAACTGATTTACAAAGCACACAGTAATTCCTCCCAACAGCTGCAATGTGCATTAAGATGGAGAAAATAAATTCCGAATAAAAGTTGAGATGTAACAATTGCCAATGTTTTTTGTTTCTGTGTATTTTTCTTCTAAATATGGCTTTATCAAAACATTGTGACTCTGGTTTAACAGTTTTCAGTGATTTAATTCTTTTCAGAAGTCATCCATGTGATTAACCCCTACATTCAGGCTCACTGATCAGAGATTCATGTCAGTTATTTCCAGCATCAGCAAAAAAATTGGCAATTTTATCATGGAGATGAAATAAAACCTGAATTTGTCACATGGTTTCCATTATTCCACATATGTAAATAAATAAGAACTTCCTGTAAACACAAACTTCATTTACAACACATTGCTAAGGAAATCTGATTTAAACTTGATCCCTCATCTCTCCTTTCCCTGGTGGAACTGGCTTTGGGACTACTGAAGGATGAACACAAGTGGAAACACAAGAAGGCAATGACAAGTTTTTTTGAGCTCTTCACCCATACAACCTGTTCTGTGCTCTGAGGGAAGTAGAAAATCAGAATTTACAAATCTTGGTGTATTTTTTAATCAGATAACAGGCAGAGAAATGACAGTAGATGGTGAAAACATTTTAAACTAAAGCCTGAACATCAGAGACTGTACAGGACATGTTCATCACTAAGGCATGAGCTGTCATTCCACAGTGACTTACTTGTTCAGATTCACATCTTTTCCCTGCTCGTGAGCCTCAATTAACTGCTTTATGATGTCAGCTATCGTCATCATCATCAGCTCTGCATGGCTGAGCTCTCCTGAAACAAAACCAAACCAACAAATCACGTGTACAGCCACTGCTTTCCAACTGCTTGTGCCAAACCAGGCCCATCTGCTCTGTGTTCCCTACTACAGAGGGAATTCTGCCACCACGTGTCACTGTCGACGCGCAGCATTCCCCGAACAAATGACAGTCACCACCTCGTATCTCTGCTCTGCTTTTACTTCTAGGACAAACTCTTCTGATGTCAGAAGAATTTGTGCATCAGCTAGAAAGAAAAAGTCACTGGAAGTCAATGACAATGAGCAGACCAGGCTGATGCTCCCAGATCATGTGGAAAAGGACAGAGGGCGTTTTGAGGACAGCAGCGATGCTCCCACCTGGTCTCTCTCTGCAGGTACTTTAGTGGGAGAGTCCAGCACACTGCTGATCCCAGGCTGCCTGGCATCCCAAGCACAGATCCAGGCTGGGTGGAGAATTGCTGAGAGCAGCCCTGAGGAGAAGGACTTGGGGTGCTGGGGGACCAGAAGCTCCACATGAGGCGGCACCGTGCGCTGGCAGCACAGAGCCAATAACCGTGTCCTGGGCTGCACCCAGAGCAGCGTGGGCAGCAGGGCCAGGGAGGGGATTCTGCCCCTCTGCTCCGCTCTCCTGAGACCCCACCTGCAGTGCTGCCTCCAGTGCTGGGGCCACCAACAGCACAAGGACATGGAGCTCCTGGAGCCAGTCCAGAGGAGGCCACGAGGATGATGCCAGGGCTGGAGCAGCTCTGCTGTGAGGACAGGCTGAGAGAGTTGGGGCTGTTCAGCCTGGAGAAGAGAAGGCTCCAGAGAGACCTCATTGTGGTCTTCCTGTACCTGAAGGGGCTCCAGGAAGGCTGGGGAGGGACTTTGGCCAAGGGCAGGGAGTGACAGAACAAGGGGTGATGGCTTGAAAGTGGCAGAGGGGAGATGGAGATGAGATGTGAGGAAGAAATTGTTTGGTGTGAGGGTGGTGAGACACTGGCCCAGGTTGGCCAGAGAAGCTGTGGCTGCTCCTCCCTGGAAGTGTTCTCGGCCAGGTTGGATGAGGCTTTGAGCAACCTGGCCTAGTGGAAGGTGTCCCTGCTGAGGGCAGGGGGGTTGAAGGTCCCTTCCAATCCAAACCAATCTGTGATCTTTGCTGCCCAATATCCTTCCCCTGTTTTTTTTTTTCCCTTGCCACAAGCCCAGCAACACCCAGACTGCCCTGCCCCCAGCACCCATTCTGTGTCTGGCAGTCAGGGCACTGCTCAGGAGCAAGGCAAACTCCAGAGCATGGATGTAAAAGACTGTGCCCCACAGTGACAGAACTCGATTCAACCCTGGGAAGAGAAAAGAGGTGGCTCACAGAAGGGTGCCAAGTCCCTCTAACCCTCAAGTGAGGTCAGGGCTGGCCCTTCACAGGGCATAGAACCGTTTGGTTGGAAAAGACCTTTGAGAGCATCGAGTCCAACCGTACCTGTCCACTACTAAATCACATCTCTGAGCACCTCGTGTATCTGTCTTTTAAACACCTCCAGGGATGCGGACTCCACCACCTCCCTCGGCCCGTTCCAGTACCTGAGAACCCTTTCAGTGCAGGGAGGGCAAGGTATTGCTTTATTTTCCCACTGCACACACACACGGCGTTAGGGGAGATGTTAAAGCCCCGTCACCCCACAGCTCCCACCCCACAGAGCTGAGGGGAGCACGAGCAGCCGCATCCCACACACCTCCCGCCGTGCTAAGCCCAGGGTGAGTGTCGCTCCCTCAGTCCCCCCGTTACAGACACACACACACAAGGCCTGGGAAAGCCCTTCCCCACCGCCCCCAGCTCCCGGGAGAGGGGCAGAGCCCATCCTCACACCGCACCAACCTCTCCTCCTCTGCCCCATGGTGGTGCCGCCGCTCCTCTCACAGGCCAGGCCGCCACCTCCTGCCGTAAAGCCAAACTGCCGTGAAAACGTCGCGATTTCGAACCGCGCTGCCGTAAAGCGACGGGGGGAGGAAGGCGGGAAGCGGAGGGGGCGTGTCTCCGTAATGCGCATGCGCACACCGCGAGCGAGGCGAGGCGGTGCGGTGCTTCCACCAGCCGCCAGGGGGCGCCGGTGGGACTGTCATGGCTGCCTGAGGGGGCGGCTCGTCCCACGGGGATCCCCACGCGTGTGTGCCGGGTCCCCACGTAAATCCCTCCCGGCCGTGTCCCGTTTTCAGTGTCCCGCCTTGAAACCCTCAATCTTTTATTTACCGGTATTTACCGGTATTGCGGCTCCGAGCACCCCGGCTACCGTCGGTCCCTGCGCCTCGTCAGCGCTAGGTGGTGGCAAAGCACCGGCGGGAGGCGGGGAACGAGCAGAGTTTGCTTGAGGAAAAGCTAAAAGTGCCTCCCCGAGAGGAACCTGGAGAGCGGCGGGTTCCCGGGAGCACAAGGGGGGAGGTGGGGTGGGTGAGGGGATCGCTGAGGGGACGGGCTGAGGGAAGGGCCTCTGGGGGCCCTGACAGCATCCCCCGTACCCCAGAGGTTGTGTCCCCACAGCGGGGTGTGGTGGGAGGTAACGGGGGTGAGTATAAGGACTGGTTTGTGGCTGGGCCAACGCTGGTTTCTATTCAGCAGCCAGAACAGCGCTGGGGCTTGGGTTCAGCTGGGATTTGGTAGGAGAGAAACGCTGAGAACATCCTGATGTTTGCAACTGGCGCTGGAAGTCAAAGGACTTTGTGTTTTGCTGGGCTGCAAAGTGCAAGATCTCAGGGGTGAGGAATATTGCCATGGATCAGCTCCATGGGCACTGGGCTCTGCCAAGGGGCTGTTCCATCTCCTGTCCCCCATGGGCAGGAGATCCATGAGGGGCTCTTCCTCTCTGGCTCTGGCTCGGGCTCTGGCTCTCCCAGGATTGCGGTTTCGGGTCGGGATTGTCGCTGCTCCGGGATCGTTCTCTGGGAACGGGCCGGGCTGGGTGGGCGGGTGCTGAGCAATGGCACTGGGCAGTGCTCATTTGCATATTTCATTCCTATTATTATCATTACTATTTTATATCATTATTATTTTAAGTTTTCTTTTATTTCTATTATTAACTTGTTCTTCTCCCACCCTGTGAGTCCCTTCTAGCCCAACAGCATCCTGGCTTGTATCAGCAATAGTGTGGCCAGCAGGACTAGATCTGGATCCATGGGCCAAGGCCAATTGTATGAGGTTCAACATGGCCAAGTGCTGGCTCCTGCACTTGGGACACAACAACCCCCGGCAGCTCCAGGCTTGGGGAGGAGTGGGGGGAGAGCTGCTGGGCAGAGAGGGACCTGGGGGTGTTGGTGGACAGCGGCTGAACAGGAGTCAGCAGAGTGCCCAGGTGGCCAAGAAGGCCAAGGGCATCCTGGCCTGGATCAGCACCAGTGTGGCCAGTAGGAGCAGGAAAGTTCTCTTGCCCCTGCACTGGGCACTGGTGAGGCCACAGCTCGAGTGCTGGGTTCAGTGTTGGGCCCCTGACTCCAAGAAGGACCTGGAGGTGCTGGAGCGTGTCCAGAGAAGGGAACAGAGCTGGGGAAGGGTCTGGAGCACAAGTGTGCTGAGTTCAGGCTGAGGGAACTGGGGGTGTTGAGCCTGGAGAAAAGGAGGCTGAGGGGAGACCTTGTGGCCCTGTCCAAGTCCCTTGGAGGAGGGTGGAGAGAGGTGGGGATGGGTCTGTTCAAGCAAGGAGCAAGGGACAGGACAAGAGGAAATGGGCTCCAGTTGTGGCCAGGGCAGTTGAGATGGGATGTGAGGAAAAACTTCTTCACCAAAAGGGTTGTCAAGCGTTGGAACAGGCTTCCCAGGGAAGCAGTGCAGTCCCCAACCCTGGAGGTATTTAAAAGCTGTGTAGATGTGCTTAGGGCCATGGTTTAATGATGGAGTTGACAGTGCTGAATTTTTGGTTGGACTCAGTGATCTTAAAGGTCTTTTCCAACCAAAACAATTCTGTTATTCTGTCCTATGATCCTGTGAAATTCTCCTGTGGTCCTATGAAAAGAGCTTAAGATCTTTCCATGAATCTCCAGTAACTTCTAGAGCTCACATGAGCTTCAACATCTTCAGCTTCTCCAGGCAGGGAGTTCCACAGCTGAATTACATCTTGTGTGGGGAACTACTTGCTTTTGTTTGCTTGTTGCTGTTGGCCAGAGCCTCACTGATGCCACCAGCTCCTGCCACTCCTTGCTGGTGGCATCCTGGTCAAACAGGAGATTTTGGTGGATCTGTGAGTAGAATGAACCTGCCTGTGCACAGAGGGGAGAGGCCACCTGCATGAGAAACCAGGATTGCAGAGGAGGAGAGAACAGGCAGAAAGGAAAAACAGGCCACCAAAAAGAGGAAAAAAAACACAAATGACAGGAAAAAATGAAGAGAGATGCTGAGAGAAGTTGAAAATATCGTTTACTCCATCTGCTTCTGTTGCTACCTCTCTCCTGCCTTCAGGGCTTTTTAGAGACCTGATTTTTTTTCCTTCCTACAGGATGTGCTGGGAGTGCCCTGCAATGTCTGGACCTGTCTCTACCTGTGATTGTACCTCCCTGGGGGTCTCCAAGCATCCTGTGCCAACCAGCAGCTTCTCAGTGGTACCATTGGGATACGAGCTGTGCCAACAGCCAAAGCATCTATCCAGACCTGCATCTCCTGCCATCACCTTTCTCCGACCTCCTGCAGCAGCTGCTGTGCAGCGAGGGACATTTCAGATGTGACCACGCAGCTGTGTGTCTGGCTGTGTGTCCTGCTCTGGGCTGACTGGGGTATGAAAGCAATTCCTTCCCCTGAATTATTCAGTGGTGCACACTATCCAGCTGGAGGATGGCTTTGTCTGTTGTTGGGGATGGCCCAGAGCACAGGACAGGGTAGGATGCCTGGGTGCACGCTAAGGTGATCACTCTAAGAACATGCCAGCAGGGACAAGGTGACTGATTTCAAACCCATTTCCCTCCCTACTCACTGTGCCTCTGCCTCCTCATCTCCTCAGCCCTTCTTTACGTGAGCTGAGCTGTGCTCTGCATTCGTTATCAGCTTCATCACCTATTACAGCAACTTTTTATCTCCTGTTTAGCTGCTATCAGTGGCTGCTTTCTCTTTGCCACAAGGTCTCCAGGCTCTTCTGTAACCATCCTTTAACCTGTTATAACCCCAGTGCCGCAGCTGCGACTTCGCTCTCGGAATGCTCTGACTTCCCTGGCAAAAAAATCACCTTCACTCCTCTTCCCTCTCGCCACCCAAGTTGAACGCTTCCAAAACCCCTCAGTTTTCATCCAGCTGTGCTCCCACCTGCAACACCCATCCATTTCACTTACACATATTCCTTTTCCCAAGTTTCTGTTTCTTTAGCTCAGAAAAGGAATAAATTAGGAACACTTCATTGTAGCTACAAAGCCAAACTACAGTACCAGCCTGTGCCATCGCTCCCGGCAGGGAACACCGGGTGAATGCAGCTGGAGGTCTGGGCAGAAACGGATGGTAAAGTGTGGGTAAGAGGGTGGCTGGCATGTTTGGGTTTGTTCCCCACATCTGAGCAGGACTGTAGCCTAGGGCTCACATTCTGATCTTGCTTGTACTGGTGGAATTCAGATGCAGCAATGCTGATTCATTGGCCTCTGGGGTTTTAAAAGGTATTTTCAGTTCTTTAATCAAAGGCTGTGGCTAATGAGAATGGTGCAGGATCTGGAAACGCCGAGCAGTGCAAGGAAATGCACATCTACAAGGAAGGGCGTGGGCATAACAACCTTCCTCTCTACTTGTGTAGCAATTTCTTATCAGCACATCTGGAAAGGAGCTGGGAAGGTGGGTAAATACCCATCTGCCTCTGCAGATCAGCAGCCTCGGGGCGCGGAGGGTGAGACGGGTCCCCTGATGCCAGCCAGCAGGTGATGGACACTCTGTCTCACTGTGTCTTTTCTCTCCATTGCAGATTCTGACCCATTTTACGACCTCAGGAATGATTGTAAGAAGTATGTTGTAAGTACACACATTTTAATTCTCAGAACAGAATTAGTAGGAGTTACATCGAGGCGTTACATAGGTTTGCTGTTACTTTAAGGATCGATTATTTGGCTTGGTATGGTCCTGGACATTACTGGTAGTTATTTTACAGCTTCATCAGCACAAAAACTTTATAAATCAGAGAAGGCCTAAGCCTTAAAATACATCATGAGCACTGAAGATGTATGATTTGCTGCAGTGAAGGCACAGTGTCTGCAGTAATGCCTGAGCACTCGGCTCCAAAACCAGTCAGATCCTGGGAAATTTATGTTTCTGGCAAGTATGCTCATTGATGAGAAAAGAAAAACTGTTGCTGCAGGGTTACATCATTTCCTTGCTGTTTGTAACATGGACCTAGCCCTGAGCTGCTGCCACGCTGCCTAATGGAGACAAAAAGCTGGAACTTAAAAAGCCAAGGAAACACCCATGAAGCAATCAGCGTTAACTTCGGTTCCTGGGGGAAAAGGCTTGTGAGGAGACATTTGCAACACAAGGGAATGATGCTGATGAATGTTTTGGGTGAGATTTACCCCACCTAACTTTAAATGGTCAAAAGTTAGCTTTCTTAATCTAAAAATTAGATTAAATTAGTCAGTCTGGTCTCTTGCATAATCAATAGATCCTAAAATATATGAGATAATTGCCCTCTGCAAATTCCTATTTCAGCTAATTGCTTGAGAGGTGACCAGTGTAGACCTAACAAGCTCTTAGGTCATTGTGTTGGTTGAGATTAACTCCCCCTTCCAAGCATCCAGAGCAACTAGAAACATCCCTGCAACTAGAAATATCCCAAGAAACATTCAAGGCCAGGTTGGACAGGGCTCTGAGCAACCTGATTGAGTTGAAGATGTCCCCGCTCATTGCAGGGTGGTTGGACTAGATGGCCTTTGAAGGTCACCACCCAAGCTGTTCTGTGATTCTGTGGTTCTAGAAAAATGAAAGAACAAATTCTGGGAGAGGGAGATGCACTGAGTCACCTGATCATTGATTTGGAGCTGGAATTCACATGGCACTTGACCAAGTACCCCAACGGGCAGCAGCTCCTGCTGGATACTCTCAGGTAAGACCAAGGTGCATCATCCCCGGTGCCTGGTCTTAACAATAGTCAATGTCACACCAAAAAGCTTGAAACCCTCAAGTGACCCAGTGCAGAATAATCTGCTCACAGAGCAGAAGGCTTTTCCTAATCCTTGTCAATGAGTAGTTGGCATTTTCTCTGAAACATGATTTCTGGTCAATAAATGTTGAGAATTCCTGGGTGGATTGTGACTCCTCCTGACACATGGAAAGGTTCCACTCACTCTGGGATATGATAAGCCAATGAGTTACAGTTCCTGTGCATTCAGTCCCCTCATCCTTAAAAACCACTGTTCATGACATTTACTGGGTATTTCCTTAATTGCAAAAAAAAAAAGACAAATAAGAGCACAGGATTTCCATTCTTTTCAATAATTGGACTCCTTCCAGCTCCCCATGCAGAGCTGTGTGCAATGCCATAATCCAGAGTGTGGGATTTGATTTCCTTCTCACTAACATGACTGAAAAGATGGAGTTGCCTTGTTTAGTGTGAGAAATTCTGTCTTCAGCACAGCCCTAAGGAGGTTTTTCTTGAAGCCTCCCTTCTCCCACATATTAAGGCTTTTCCCTTGAACGCTGTGGTGCTTTCTTCACAGTCTAGCTGCTTTGACAGGGGCTGGAGGTTACAGCTGAGGAATCACATTAACATTGGTGGTAAACCACTCACATGAGGTCCAGCAGCTTGAGCAAGGATCTACACAAGTGTCTCCATAGCCAAAAGTCTGGGTGAACTCTGCAGAGACTACATACTTGGGGAAAAAAAAAGAGAATATAGTGAAAGGAAACCAGGCTGAGAAGCACAACAGGGAAACAGACTTAGACTGTACTCCAGGAGTTGGACTCGATGATCCTTGTGGGTCCTTTCCAACATGATTCTGTGGTTCCAGTTTAGAAACAGAAGGTCCCACCTGGAGATCCCAAATGCTGGCAGGAGACATTGCACCAAGTACAGTACTTCAAAAAAAATCCAAAAACATATAAAACCATTCCCCCAACATCTGAAGTGGCTGCAAGGCAGGTGAAACCTCTTTTGGGCAGCCCAAGTGTGAATAGACACAGAGACTCCATGCCCAATTCTTTGTGTTGTGTGGTGAGGTCAATGAAGAAAATCTTTTCTAGGAACAGCTGAAAAAAATGAATCTGGGTCCTTATGAAGGACTCAAAAGCAGCTTCTTCAGTTCTTCACCGAGCACAGCCTGTGACTTGGGTGACACTGCTGTTGTTTCCCCAGTGCCAGGCAGAGAAGTTTCTGTTTTGCTGGGATAAAAGAGAGTCTGGATCCTCCTTTACTCTGTGTCAGATCCTTCATTAGATGGGGGAATGTGCCAGGGCTGAGCCTCAAACAGTGGAGATGCTAGAGGAGAGAGAAATAATGTGAGAATCAGACAGATTAATTTAGTCAGAATTCAGATTCTAAATGTATTAAATACTTGGCCAATCCTTGGGTTTTTAGTGGCATTTAACACCTCAAATACCTTTGCAAATCAGGATTGAACACAAAGACAGTTTTCATTTCTCATTATAGAGAAAATAATGATCAATCAAAATATCTTTACTTTTCCTGCCCACCTTTCTGACAATCTGCAAACACACCCTGGTAAAGCCCAGCTGGAGCCCTATCTGCCTTGGGAAAAACCTGGCAGAGATCACAAAGGTCCAGGAGAGGTCACTGAAGGAATTAAGAGAGATATGAATCCGAGGATTTAGATTTCTTGGATACAAAAAATATATATATTTATTTTTTTTGCCTTGCAAATTGCCCCTAACCCAAATGCAGCCCCTTGGGGATAATTTCCCTTGGTAGTTTTCATACTGCAGCGATGGTGTTTGGTGGTAGCTTCCTTCCCCACTCTCCCTAACATTTTCCTTGTGCAGGTTTGGAATTTCTTATCGTGCAGAAGACAGTGACTGCAGCGGAGCTCGGGCAGGACGCTGCACATCCCCATCATTCTCCATCTGTACAGCACCACTGATGATCACTGGGTGGCCACTTCCCTGCAGGAGCTCCTCTTACTCCATCCCCCACATCCTCTTGGACAACACTAAACCACACCTCAACAGCAGCTGCAGATTGGTTTGTAGAAGTGAAGAGACTTAAGAGCCACCTTCTCCCCATTCCCAGTGCCTTCCAGATGGATGGAAGCTGAGTGCAGCATTCCTGGGAGGCCACAGCACTGCTGCCAGACCATTGGAATTCCCTTGATTGACTGGAACAACCAATAACCCAGCCAAGGCCCAGAGCCTGCACTAAACTCTTCATGACTTGGCCCCAGTTCAGCCTGAAACCCTCCTAAAGCTCCGTCAGGGCAACGTGGCTTCAGGATGAGGGACCTGATCTACAGAAACCTTGTACTGCTTTAGAAATAGGCAGCACTGGAACCCTACAGTCTGGTTTTGATGCTTTCCTCTCTTGGCTTTTATGACCAGGATGCATTTAGGTAATTGCTTCCTACATGGAGCAGTCTTCATGTGAAGAAGAGAAGACAAAATTGGTGAAGGGTGTGAGGAGAGGCTGAAGGCACTTGGGGTGTTCAGCTGGAGAAGAGGAGACTGAGAGGAGATCTCCTGGCGGTCTGGAACTTCCTCCCCAGGGGAAGAGGAGGGGCAGGCGCTGAGCTCTTCTCTCTGGCCACCAACGCCAGGAGCAGAGGCCATGGCAGGAAGATGTGGCAGGGGAGGGGGAGGTTGGCCATGAGGAAAAGGTTCTTGAGGCAGAGGGTGGTGGAGCACTGGCACAGGCTCCCCAGGGAGGTGCTGATGGCCCCAAGGCTGACAAGATTCCAGCAGCATTTGGCCAAGGCCCTGAGGGCCATGGTGTGAATGTTGGGATTGTCCTGTGCAGGGACAGGAGTTGGACTCCATCATCCTGGTGGGTCCTTCCAACTCACAACATTCAATGATTCTGTGTGTTTTCCATCTTGCTCATCCCAGTGCTCTCCCTGAGGTATCATCCTTCGTCTGTGTTTAGATCGTTTCTTTCATCTCCCACAGAAGGATTTGTGATCACTCATTTGCATTGTGGGTCCTCCTCATGGGGGTCAGCCTGTGTACCTGCTAAAAACACTAGATGCTAGGGGCATCCAAAGGATGCTGGAGGTCTCCATGTGCTCCATTATCTCCCTTCTAGATGAGGTCATCAATAATTACTGGATAGTCGCTGCCCCGTAGGAGCTCCCCTCACTCTACCCCTGTGTTCTCTTTGAAAATCCCAACAGTGGCCCAGCAGGAGCCTCTTTTCCTTTGTTCACTCTGGGTTCTTTATCCACTACCCTTCTGCTGTTAGTCAAGCACTGGAACAGGCTGCCCAGGGAGGTGGTGGAGTCACCTTCCCTGGTGGGATTTAACAGGCAGATGGACGAGGTGCTCAGGGACATGGGTTAGGGGTGGAATTGGCAGTGTTGGGTTTATGGTTGGACTTAATGATCTTAAAGGTCTTTTCCAACCACTGTGATTCTGTGATTAAAAATGATCAGAGGTCACTAATTACAATCCTTTTGTGGATAGCCCACTTGTAAACTAATAGGACTTTCACCAAAGTCTGCATAAACACCATGTGCTTCTGAAGGATATCCACTACCTTCCCAGCAGGCAGCAGACAGGAGATGTCTCTCACCAGGCTGAGAGAGTTGGGGCTGTTCAGCCTGGAGAAGAGAAGGCTCTGGGGAGACCTTATAGAGACCTCCCAGTACCTGAAGGGGCTCCAGGAAGGCTGGGGAGGGACTTTGGCCAAGGGCAGGGAGGGACAGAACGAGGGGTGATGGCTTGAAAGTGGCAGAGGGGAGCTGGAGCTGAGATGTGAGGAAGAAATTGTCTGGTGTGAGGGTGGTGAGAGCCTGTCCCAGGTTGGCCAGAGAAGCTGTGGCTGCTCCTCCCTGGAAGTGTTCTCGGCCAGGCTGGATGAGGCTTTGAGCAACGTGGTCTAGTGGAAGGTGTCCCTGCTGCTGGCAGGGGGGTTGGGACTGGATGAGCTTGAAGGTCTCTTCCAACCCAAACCATTCCATGATTCTTTGACACTGTGAAATGACACAACATTGGTTTCGATCGTGCCAATCTCCCTGCGTGTTTTTGGAAGGCAACCACAGATCAGCTGCTTCCTCAGCTGTTGTCTCCCTGGAGTTTATTGCTTTGCCCTGTAATTTGCTGAATGCTCTGATTCCAACCCCACCATATCAGCTCCTCCTGGCATCTATCCAGGGCCTGGCAGGGTCCATGGACTTCTGACTGAGCCCACTGTCACTTCTGATCTCAGATCTCTTGCTCTGCCATTGAGTATTGGTGAGTTAACCCCGTGTGGAGCTCGTGCCAGCGTTCAACACCGAGATGACAGCCGTGACAGACGGGTGGATCGAGCGAGTGCTACATGTGACGTCTTTGGCCATATGTTCTCTTTCCATGCAGCAAATCACTGTCACCTGGATTCCCACCATCCAGAACGACTGCCTTCTCCTTCCCCTACAGAGATACACTGCCAGCACCATCTCCTTCCCTCTGCTCTCGACATTGGGATGTTGGCAATCTCTACAGTACCTTCCACGTGGGGCAGGGCAGTGTATTGACATGGACACCTGGTGTTCATCCTTGTGAAGTCCTCCCTACCTCTTTCACGTGGCTTTGGTACCGGAGCTCGAACAGGTGCTGGTCTTATCCCGGCGTTCCACTGGGAGCTCTGGGCCAGGGTCTTTGCTGCAGCTTTGAAGGGCAGGTTCCCAGCTGACTGATGAATGGCCCAGCTGGGACGAACTGGTGTTTTTGGAACAGCCTCAAGATCTGCAGAAAGTGAGAGCTAGGAAGAGGAGGTGGTGAGTGTCACATCATCATCCCAACAGCTACTGCTAAATGCTTCATGTTGCAGACATAGTCCTAAACAATGAATTCTCTATATTCTTGCTGCAGGAAGCCATTCTAATGGCTTGCAAGTGGCAGAGGGGAGATGGAGCTGAGATGTGAGGAAGAAATTGTTTGGTGTGGGGGTGGTGAGACCCTGGCCCAGGTTGGGCAGAGAAGCTGTGGCTGCTCCTCCCTGGAAGTGTTCTCGGCCAGGTTGGATGAGGCTTTGAGCAACCTGGTCTAGTGGAAGGTGTCCCTGCTGCTGGCAGGGGGGTTGGGACTGGATGAGCTTGAAGGTTCCTTCCAACCCAAACCAGTCTGTGACTCTGTGATTGTGTAACAGCTTCAGAGGGACTGAAAACGTTGGAGTCCATGGAGGACTTCTATAAATTCTATACATTCCATATATATTCTATAAATGATATTCCTGAACAATATCCCTAAATGATACAAATATAATCTGCATTATTTGCAGTGAGATGTGCTCTGGTATAAATTTACCTTGAGGACAAAAGGACCTAATTAGAAATTGATGCTAATAAAGCCAAGCCCACATTAATTTAATCTCCACATCAATTCATATGTTAACGCATAAATTCTCCCCCATGCATTCGGCTGCAACTGATCCCAGTCTGGCTTCCTGTTTGAAGTCTTGCAAAGGATGAAGTTTATTTGAACATATTGTTCAATGAACATTTTACTAAAGAGTATAAAAATCAAGCAAAAAAAACCCAACTTGGCAACACAGTGGTTGTTTAATCATAGAATCACAGACTGGTTTGGGTTGGAAGGAACTTTAAAGCTCATCCAGTTCCAACCCCCCTGCCAGCAGCAGGGACACCTTCCACTAGACCAGGTTGCTCAGAGCCTCATCCAACATGGGAAAAATCCTAAATATTCCAAACTCACAGGTTCTGCAGACCAGAACTTTTTTTTTTTTTAATTGATACAAATTATTTGGTAAGAATAGTTAATAAACATTAACAAATATTGACATTTCCATAGCAACAAAAAAGCAATGTGGGCAGAGAGAATCACAGAATGATAGTGGTTGGAAAAGACCTTTAAGCTCATCGAGTCCAACCATGAACCCAACACTGACCAGTCCCCACTGACCCATGTCCCTCAGCACTGTGTCTACACCACTCTTCAATCCCTCCAGGGATGGGGACTCCACCACTGCCCTGGGCAACCCCTTCCAATGCCTCAGAACCCTTTCAGCAAAGAAATTCTTCCTCACATCCCATCTCAACTGCCCTGGCCACAACTGGAGCCCATTTCCTCTTGTCCTGTCCCTTGCTCCTTGCTTGAACAGACCCATCCCCACCTCTCTGCACCCTCCTCCAAGGGACTTGGACAGAGCCACAAGGTCTCCCCTCAGCCTCCTTTTCTCCAGGCTCAGCACCCCCAGTTCCCTCAGCCGGGAACTCAGCACACTTGTGCTCCAGGCCCTTCCCCAGCTCTGTAGATGGTCGTATGTGAAACTGGTGTCCGTTGGAGAATGTTTGTGCAGAAAAGTCAATGCTGTTCTGTAATTCCTCCCCTTTCCATTATTTCTGTTGGC
This sequence comes from Caprimulgus europaeus, assembly GCA_907165065.1. The sequence goes on along the minus strand of OU015524.1, from coordinate 123,017,466 downwards.
AGCAGTGGCAGATATATGGTATATGAAGATAAAAAGAAGCAATCCAGCCGCTGCTGAATATCAACTGAAAGAAAGGTCAGTGAATATTCAACTGCCAAAACCTCTCGAGGTTCTTAGCAGTACTTGACGTGTGAGAGACACGGTGTGATAAAAGCAGCTGCAGATGTTTCTCCTTGTGAGAAAAGCCCAATATCATAGAAGCAGCAGCAGTTACAGCAGAGATCTGACTGTTCCTTGCTGTTCCTCTCATGTGTGGTTGGTGGTTCAGTTTAAGAGCTCATAGTGCCAGATGTTAAAGTTTATGTTAAAGTCAGGCTGTACTTCTAAAATTAGGGTGACGTATAGAAACTGAGTTTGAGTATTTCACCTGGGACACAGCAGCCCTGGGGACACACACAGCCTGGCGGAGGAGAGGCTGGAGAGCAGCTCTGCAGAGAGGGACCTGGGGGTTCTGGTCCATGGCAAGTTGAACATGAGCCACCAGTGTGTCCTGGCAGCCAAGAGGGACCCCCGTGTCCTGGGGGCACCCAGCACTGCACTGCGAGCCAGGCCAGGGAGGGGATCGTCCCGCTCTGCTCTGCACTGGGGCGGCCTCAGCTCCAGCACTGGGGGCAGCTTGGGCACCACAGGAGAAAAAGGATCTGAAGCTGCTGGAGAGTGTCCAGAGGAGGGACACAACATTGGGGAAGGGTTTAGAGGGGAAGGGTGTGAGGAGAGGCTGAAGGCACTTGGGTTGTTCAGCCTGGAGAAGAGGAGACTGAGAGGAGATCTCCTGGCGGTCTGGAACTTCCTCCCCAGGGGAAGAGGAGGGGCAGGTGCTGAGCTCTTCTCTCTGGCCACCAACGCCAGGAGCAGAGGCCATGGCAGGAAGATGTGGCAGGGGAGGGGGAGGTTGGCCATGAGGAAAAGGTTCTTGAGGCAGAGGGTGGTGGAGCACTGGTACAGGCTCCCCAGGGAGGTGCTGATGGCCCCAATCCTGACAAGATTCCAGCAGCATTTGGCCAAGGCCCTCAGGGCCATGGTGTGAATGTTGGGATTGTCCTGTGCAGGGACAGCAGTTGGACTCCATCATCCTGGTGGGTCCCTTCCAACTCACAACATTCAATGATTCCCTGATTCTATTCAAACATTAGACAGAGTTATTTTCATTCTTAGAAACAGTCCCATGAAATTAAACAGGGCTTCTTATATGAATAAATAGAATTTGAAATAAGGTTTGCAGAATGTAAATATATGCTGGACAGGACGGTGTCTCAGTGTTGAGAGCCCTGGATCTTCACCTGGGCTGTACTCACACACTACATAAATGCGATTCATACTCAGAACTTCAATTCCTTGTTAATATGTCACAGGAAAATGTATTCCTGACTTCAAATGCTGCAATCTTATTACCTCTGGATATAGGCACTGAAGCAAGATGACTGATCCTGTCAAAAAGACGTTATTTAGTGAGTGCTAAAAATAAATCAGTAATTCAGGAACAGCTGGGAGGGTGGAACAGTCTCTCAAACAGAAACAAGCAGCCTGAAAGGCAAAACCAGCCCCTAATTGCTGACATTGCAGTCATTTGCAAAGCTGTCAAAAACATCAATCACATTTTAACTTCCTAATAAAGTATCTGGGAATTCTGACCCTAGGGCATGAGGCTGCCTGTTCTGCTGTGAAGCTGCAGAAGATTCCTCATGGGAAGTTGTCCTGGTTTGTAGCTGGGCCAGAGCTGGTTTCTTTTCAGCAGCCAGAACAGTGCTGGGGTTTGGGTTCAGCTGGGATTTGGAACGAGAGAAACGTTCATGATTCATGTGTGTGTGTATCTCTATCTCTATCTCTATCTCTATCTCTATCTCTATCTCTATCTCTATCTCTATCTCTATCTCTATCTCTATCTCTATCTCTATCTCTATCTCTTAAGCCATCTGAATGTAAGTCAGCAGAGTGCCCAGGTGGCCAAGAAGGCCAAGGGCATCCTGGCCTGGATCAGCACCAGTGTGGCCAGTAGGAGCAGGGAAGTTCTCTTCCCCCTGCACTGGGCACTGGTGAGGCCGCAGCTCGAGTGCTGGGTTCAGTGTTGGGCCCCTGAGTCCAAGAAGGACCTGGAGGTGCTGGAGCGTGTCCAGAGAAGGGAACGGAGCTGGGGAAGGGTCTGGAGCACAAGTGTGCTGAGTTCCCGGCTGAGGGAACTGGGGGTGCTGAGCCTGGAGAAAAGGAGGCTGAGGGGAGACCTTGTGGCTCTGTCCAAGTCCCTGCAAGGAGGGTGGAGAGAGGTGGGGGTGGGTCTGTTCAACCAAGGAGCAAGGGACAGGACAAGAGGAAATGGGCTCCAGTTGTGGCCAGGGCAGTTGAGATGGGATGTGAGGAAGAATTTCTTTGCTGAAAGGGTTCTGAGGCATTGGAAGGGGTTGCCCAGGGCAGTGGTGGAGTCCCCATCCCTGGAGGGATTGAAGAGTGGTGTAGACACAGTGCTGAGGGACATGGGTCAGTGGGGGACTGGTCAGTGTTGGGTTCATGGTTGGACTCCATTAGCTTAAAGGGCAACAAACAACCCAGTTCTGTGATTCTGATATCTGTTTCTTTGAAGATTCGTAGTAGCAATTGATCTAAATGCATTAGGAAGTGTGAAAACCTGAGCAAAACAATCTCATGGACACTTCAGCCAAGGAACATGGCACTGAGTGGGGGCATCACATCCCCCATCATGCACCGGCCTCCAGGAAGGCTGAACAATGCAATGGGCTGTTAAAAACCACACTCAAAGCAGTGGCTGGTGGAACTCTCAAGCACTGGGATACGCCTTTAGCAAAAGCCACCTGGTTAGTCAACACCAGAGGATCTGCCAGTCAAGCTGGCTCTGCCCAGTCAAGACTTTTACGTACTGTGGAAGGGGACAAAGTCCCCTAATAGTTGTTGTGCACCACACTAACAATCTTGTACTGAGTATTTCCCCAGGTTAATGAAGGATGAACTCTGATAGAACCAGAATTGGTGCTCGGAGACTTCTTTGAGATCAACATCATCAACCCAGGGCATGGACTGTACCCAATACCTGAAGTGTGGGGGCCCATGGATGGGGCCGGGCTCTTCTCGGTGGTGCCCAGTGACAGGACAAGGGGCAATGGGCACAAACTGGGACAGTGGAAGTTCCAGACAAACTGAAGGAAAAACTTCTTTGCTGTGAGGGTGCCAGAGCCCTGGGCCAGGCTGCCCAGAGAGGGTGTGGAGTCTCCATCTCTGGAGATGTTCAAACCCACCTGGACACTTTCCTGTGCAACCTGGTGTAGGGAACCTGCTCTGGCAGGGGGGTTGGGCTGGATGATCTCCTGAGGTCCCTTCCAACCCCACCAGTCTGTGAAACACACCAACTACAAACTCTGGGTGCAGCACACAACAGAAGCTACACACCATCCTCCTATGCTCCCCGAAGACAGAAGTCCCCAAGGATTCAATGCTGTGACTTGTGTAAAGGACACTGCTGTGACAGCAGTGACACCTGCAAAGGGACCTGCAGTGCCAGAGCCGAGCAATCGGAGCACGGCAGCGCAGCTCCACGTCAGAGTGAACAGGAGGGATGACACACTGACCCAAACCAGAGCTCTGGCTTCCATCCCCAGCCTGGTGAAAGCTCAGAGAAGTCACTGGACCTGTTTCATTCATCACTGTTCTTTCTTTAACTCTGGGATGGTGGCTGCTGAGGGCGAGGTGAACACCAAGGTGTGGAACCAAACCAGAAAGCCTTGCTCCAGCAAAGCACTCAGGGATGGTAACGCTGGGACCTCGCGTGTCCTTGACGTAAGGCATTCCCTGGACACAGCCAGAGCCCCTGCAGAGACACAGAGCCTGCATCTGCAGCCCTAACAAAGAACGTGTTACACACTTCATTCTGAGACCTAATTAACTTAATTTATTGTAATTTACTATTTATTGTAATTTACTATTTATTGTAATTTAGCTAATTCACTTTATTCTAAATTAAGTGTGAGCCTGGTCACATTTTGTGCTACTTTTTCCATGATTACTAATAAAGTCCAAAACCTCACGAGTTTAACGAGGAGCAGAACTGATTCACCCATGCAGACGTGGAGCCAGTGGATGTAATTTCAGGAGTCTGGTCATCACCTTAATTAAATGTTTATTCTCTTTTGGTGTGTTGTTGTTCAGCCTCCTGATCTTGGAGCTTCATATAAAAGCCCTTTTCAGGTCTTCATTGTTGGCTGTAATACACTTTATTGTCACCTACTTTCTGCACTTGGATCATTGATCTATTTAAGAGCTTCATTTTAATTTGACTTGATGTTTGCTTGCCTGGGGCACTTACTCTTTCATCATGGTCTACTCTTCTTCTAAGGATTTACTAAAAGATTTGAGTGTTAAGCCTCTTTATTTGGACTTCATTAAATTAGAGTCTTTTCACAAGTCTTCATTTCGACAAAGGTTTCCCAATGACACCTTCATAATAAATGGAAATTAATTTTGGATTATTCCTAGTGAGTTTTTAATATATATATATATATTCTTGTTCTATGCATCAGCCTACCATAACCTCACCTTTATTGTCCTGCAGTGTTGTAGTCATGAATGGCCAGTGTACCAGCAGGCTTATACATCAGAGGAGAAGAAACACAGCTCTTCTACTGAAATTTGGGCAACTCTCAAGAGAAACACCAGCCTAGTTTCAGTGTCAAGGTCTAGGAAGGAGTGACACAGCAACACAGG